>OY754969.1:8539038-8979038 GCA_963576475.1 Molanna angustata
ATATATATATATATACTATATATATATATATATATATATATATATATATATATATATATATATATATATATATATATATATATATATATATATATATATATATATATATATATATATATATATATATATATATATATATATATATATATATATATATATATATATATATATATATATATATATATATATATATATATATATATATATATATATATATATATATATATATATATATATATATATATATATATATATATATATATATATATATATATATATATATATATATATATATATATATATATATATATATATATATATATATATATATATATATATATATATATATATATATATATATATATATATATATATATATATATATATATATATATATATATATATATATATATATATATATATATATATATATATATATATATATATATATATATATATATATATATATATATATATATATATATATATATATATATTATATATATATATATATATATATATATATATATATATATATATATATATATATATATATATATATATATATATATATATATATATATATATATATATATATATATATATATATATATATATATATATATATATATATAAAGATTGACCCAGCTGAGAACCTATTGATTATACCGTTTTGTATTTATCCTATAAAGTTAAGATTTAAATTGGATTTTCTTCGTCGTTTTTGTGCTACGGGGAGTGTTCTGCCCTTAAGAATTTTAACCGGGGAAACTTCTAATAAAATCCTTTGGAATTTCAGGAATCTTCTGATTAATGTCAAAAAATTAATTTCTCTTCAATCGGTAATTTATTCGTAAAATTCAACGACTTAGCGACGGAGAATATTCAAACAGGATAAATTCGTAAAATAAATATCAACCTGTACAAAATTCAAGGCGTATTTAAAGATTTTTAAAATTTTATAAGATAAATAATTATATAATTTTGTAATAGATTTTATAAAAGAACTCTCCAGTCTGTATCAAACACAGAAATCGTAAAGGTAAGTTTTGCTAAGTCAATCGATGAAAAAAAATTCGGTGGCCGTGCTTTCGCAGTGGCTGTTCCATCTTCATGGAACAAACAATCCCAACAACATTACGACTTTAAAAAGCAACTTAAGACACACATTTTAAGAAAATCACATGAATCACAAAAAAAAGTTACTTTTAAGGAAGGCAATATTATGTTTTGTAAAATATTTGATATCCATTGATTTGAATATAAAACAGACAACAATAACATCTCATATACGTAGTTCAGCAAAGAGGTTCACTGAATGATAGTGCCCTTTTAGGTGAGACGAGACTGGTGTGTGAGCATGTGTCGTGAAACGTTTTTTAAGGTAATGTAAACCCACACACCTGTCGCTGGCTACCCCATACTGTGAAATATGCCATGATGGTATGAATGATTTTTACTCTCCACACTATGGAATAGGGGAGAGTCATGATTTCGCAAAATTAAGCGTATTTTTTTACATCAATTTCTCAATGGGTATCATGTAGAGAATGCACACTATGAGTTTCGTCGTGATGTGTTTGTGTGTATGGCGTATACGCTGTACGCCGTACGCCGTACGCCGTACGCCGTACGCCGTACGCCGTACGCCGTACGCCGTAGCATTTATCTTTTTTGTGTCCTCTCTACAGCCCAAACTATAAGTCTGATCGACTTCATATGTACATCATATGTGTAAAGTGCAAAGACCTAGAGCTGATTAGTTTTCCATAGACAACTTTTGATTTCTTCTCTATGAATTCATCATTTACGTTGTTTTTTTTTTGTGTCCTCTCTGCAGCCCAAACTATAAGCCCGATTGACTTCATATTGATATCACATGTGTTAAGTCCATAAACTTAGAGCTGATTAGTTTTCCATAGACAACGGTTCATTTTTTCCCAATGTTTCTTTATGATTTCATCTATTAAAACTGAAAAAATGCTCTCACGACCTGGAAATTAGAGATATTTTAATTTGGTTTCAACTATTTATACAACACCAAGAATCTTCATAAAATTGTATTCAAAGTTGGTCAATGTTAAAAGAAAAATATTCAACGGTTTCAAAAATTATATTTTATTTAATGGATATTTGTATGAAACTTATATGTAACAAGAGAATTTTTTCATATTTGGCAATGATCAGTTCATTGATTTCATATTGATAGAAGAATATTAATAGCTTGAACTTAGAACTGATTAGCTTTTCATAGATATCATATAATTTCTTCATATGATATCACGTGTAAACATTGTCAAAATGCTCTAACGCTCTTTGAAACAAAATTTATCTGCTTTTTTTAAAATATTTCATACAACATAAGCAGTCTTCACTATACTGCATTAATAGTTTGTCTATCTTAACATAAAAATATACTATCGGAAGAAAATTTATATTCCTGGTAGTAACATTTAGTATGAATAAAAATGTAATTAGATAAATTTCTATGTATGGAAACGTTTAGTAATTTGATTTCATGTTATAATGTAAAGAGCTTGAACATAGAACTGATTAGCTTTCCATAAATAACAAAAAAAATCTTCATATGATATCACCTGTCAAAATTTGGAAAATGCTCTCGCGTTCTTTAGAACAAAATTTATCTGCTTTTTTTAAAATATTTCATACAACATAAGCATTCTTCACTATACTGCATTAATAGTTTGTTTATCTTAACATAAAAATATACTATCGGAAGAAAATTTATATTCCTGATAGTAACATTTAGTATGAATAATAATGTAATTAGATAAATTTCTATGTATGGAAAAGTTCAGTAATTTGATTTCATGTTATAATGTAAAGAGCTTGAACATAGAACTGATTAGTTTTCCATAAATAACAAAAAAAATCTTCATATAATATCACGTGTCAAAATTTTGAAAATGCTCTCGCGTTCTTTAAAACAAAATTTATCTGCTTTTTTTAAAATATTTCATACAACATAAGCATTCTTCACTAAACTGCATTAATAGTTTGTTTATCTTAACAAAAAAATATACTATCGGAAGAAAATTTATATTCCTGATAGTAACATTTAGTATGAATAAAAATGTAATTAGATAAATTTCTATGTATGGAAACGTGTAGTAATTTGATTTCATGATATAATGTAAAGAGCTTGAACATAGAACTGATTAGCTTTCCATAAATAACAAAAAAATTCTTCATATGATATCACCTGTCAAAATTTGGAAAATGCTCTAACGCTCTTTGAAACAAAATTTATCTGCTTTTTTTAAAATATTTCATACAACATAAGCAGTCTTCACTATACTGCATTAATAGTTTGTCTATCTTAACATAAAAATATACTATCGGAAGAAAATTTATATTCCTGGTAGTAACATTTAGTATGAATAAAAATGTAATTAGATAAATTTCTATGTATGGAAACGTTTAGTAATTTGATTTCATGTTATAATGTAAAGAGCTTGAACATAGAACTGATTAGCTTTCCATAAATAACAAAAAAAATCTTCATATGATATCACCTGTCAAAATTTGGAAAATGCTCTCGCGTTCTTTAGAACAAAATTTATCTGCTTTTTTTAAAATATTTCATACAACATAAGCATTCTTCACTATACTGCATTAATAGTTTGTTTATCTTAACATAAAAATATACTATCGGAAGAAAATTTATATTCCTGATAGTAACATTTAGTATGAATAATAATGTAATTAGATAAATTTCTATGTATGGAAAAGTTCAGTAATTTGATTTCATGTTATAATGTAAAGTGCTTGAACATAGAACTGATTAGTTTTCCATAAATAAAAAAAAAATCTTCATATAATATCACGTGTCAAAATTTTGAAAATGCTCTCGCGTTCTTTAAAACAAAATTTATCTGCTTTTTTTAAAATATTTCATACAACATAAGCATTCTTCACTAAACTGCATTAATAGTTTGTTTATCTTAACATAAAAATATACTATCGGAAGAAAATTTATATTCCTGATAGTAACATTTAGTATGAATAAAAATGTAATTAGATAAATTTCTATGTATGGAAACGTGTAGTAATTTGATTTCATGATATAATGTAAAGAGCTTGAACATAGAACTGATTAGCTTTCCATAAATAACAAAAAAATTCTTCATATGATATCACCTGTCAAAATTTGAAAAATGCTCTCGCGTTCTTTAGAACAAAATTTATCTGCTTTTTTTAAAATATTTCATACAACATAAGCATTCTTCACTATACTGCATTAATAGTTTGTCTATCTTAACATAAAAATATACTATCGGAAGAAAATTTATATTCCTGATAGTAACATTTAGTATGAATAATAATGTAATTAGATAAATTTCTATGTATGGAAAAGTTCAGTAATTTGATTTCATGTTATAATGTAAAGAGCTTGAACATAGAACTGATTAGCTTTCCATAAATAACAAAAAAAATCTTCATATAATATCACGTGTCAAAATTTTGAAAATGCTCTCGCGTTCTTTAAAACAAAATTTATCTGCTTTTTTTAAAATATTTCATACAACATAAGCATTCTACACCATACTGCATTAAAAGTTTGTCTATCTTATCATAAAAATATACTATCGGAAGAAAATTTATATTCCTGATAGTAACATTTAGTATGAATAATAATGTAATTAGATAAATTTCTATGTATGGAAAAGTTCAGTAATTTGATTTCATGTTATAATGTAAAGAGCTTGAACATAGAACTGATTAGTTTTCCATAAATAACAAAAAAAATCTTCATATAATATCACGTGTCAAAATTTTGAAAATGCTCTCGCGTTCTTTAAAACAAAATTTATCTGCTTTTTTTAAAATATTTCATACAACATAAGCATTCTACACCATACTGCATTAAAAGTTTGTCTATCTTATCATAAAAATATACTATCGGAAGAAAATTTATATTCCTGATAGTAACATTTAGTATGAATAATAATGTAATTAGATAAATTTCTATGTATGGAAAAGTTCAGTAATTTGATTTCATGTTATAATGTAAAGAGCTTGAACATAGAACTGATTAGTTTTCCATAAATAACAAAAAAAATCTTCATATAATATCACCTGTCAAAATTTGAAAAATGCTCTCGCGTTCTTTAAAACAAAATTTATCTGCTTTTTTTAAAATATTTCATACAACATAAGCATTCTTCACTATACTGCATTAATAGTTTGTCTATCTTAACATAAAAATATACTATCGGAAGAAAATTTATATTCCTGATAGTAACATTTAGTATGAATAATAATGTAATTAGATAAATTTCTATGTATGGAAAAGTTCAGTAATTTGATTTCATGTTATAATGTAAAGAGCTTGAACATAGAACTGATTAGCTTTCCATAAATAACAAAAAAAATCTTCATATAATATCACGTGTCAAAATTTTGAAAATGCTCTCGCGTTCTTTAAAACAAAATTTATCTGCTTTTTTTAAAATATTTCATACAACATAAGCATTCTTCACTATACTGCATTAATATTTTGTTTATCTTAACATAAAAATATACTATCGGAAGAAAATTTATATTCCTGGTAGTAACATTTAGTATGAATAAAAATGTAATTAGATAAATTTCTATGTATGGAAAAGTTCAGTAATTTGATTTCATGTTATAATGTAAAGAGCTTGAACATAGAACTGATTAGCTTTCCATAAATAACAAAAAAAATCTTCATATGATATCACCTGTCAAAATTTGGAAAATGCTCTCGCGTTCTTTAGAACAAAATTTATCTGCTTTTTTTAAAATATTTCATACAACATAAGCATTCTACACCATACTGCATTAAAAGTTTGTCTATCTTATCATAAAAATATACTATCGGAAGAAAAATTATATACTAGAAAAAACAGTTTATTATTATTACTCTCCACACTATGGAATAGGGGAGAGTCATGATTTCGCAAAATTTAAGCGTATTTTTTTTACATCAATTTCTCAATGGGTATCATGTAGAGAATGCACACTATGAGTTTCGTCGTGATGTGTTTGTGTGTATGGCGTATACGCTGTACGCCGTACGCCGTACGCCGTACGCCGTAGCATTTATCTTTTTTGTGTCCTCTCTACAGCCCAAACTATAAGTCTGATCGACTTCATATTAACATCATATGTGTAAAGTGCAAAGACCTAGAGCTGATTAGTTTTCCATAGACAACTTTTGATTTCTTCTCTATGAATTCATCATTTACGTTGTTTTTTTTTTGTGTCCTCTCTGCAGCCCAAACTATAAGCCCGATTGACTTCATATTGATATCACATGTGTTAAGTCCATAAACTTAGAGCTGATTAGTTTTCCATAGACAACGGTTCATTTTTTCCCAATGTTTCTTTATGATTTCATCTATTAAAACTGAAAAAATGCTCTCACGACCTGGAAATTAGAGATATTTTAATTTGGTTTCAACTATTTATACAACACCAAGAATCTTCATAAAATTGTATTCAAAGTTGGTCAATGTTAAAAGAAAAATATTCAACGGTTTCAAAAATTATATTTTATTTAATGGATATTTGTATGAAACTTATATGTAACAAGAGAATTTTTTCATATTTGGCAATGATCAGTTCATTGATTTCATATTGATAGAAGAATATTAATAGCTTGAACTTAGAACTGATTAGCTTTTCATAGATATGATATAATTTCTTCATATGATATCACGTGTAAACATTGTCAAAATGCTCTAACGCTCTTTGAAACAAAATTTATCTGCTTTTTTTAAAATATTTCATACAACATAAGCAGTCTTCACTATACTGCATTAATAGTTTGTCTATCTTAACATAAAAATATACTATCGGAAGAAAATTTATATTCCTGGTAGTAACATTTAGTATGAATAAAAATGTAATTAGATAAATTTCTATGTATGGAAACGTTTAGTAATTTGATTTCATGTTATAATGTAAAGAGCTTGAACATAGAACTGATTAGCTTTCCATAAATAACAAAAAAAATCTTCATATGATATCACCTGTCAAAATTTGGAAAATGCTCTCGCGTTCTTTAGAACAAAATTTATCTGCTTTTTTTAAAATATTTCATACAACATAAGCATTCTTCACTATACTGCATTAATAGTTTGTTTATCTTAACATAAAAATATACTATCGGAAGAAAATTTATATTCCTGATAGTAACATTTAGTATGAATAATAATGTAATTAGATAAATTTCTATGTATGGAAAAGTTCAGTAATTTGATTTCATGTTATAATGTAAAGAGCTTGAACATAGAACTGATTAGTTTTCCATAAATAACAAAAAAAATCTTCATATAATATCACGTGTCAAAATTTTGAAAATGCTCTCGCGTTCTTTAAAACAAAATTTATCTGCTTTTTTTAAAATATTTCATACAACATAAGCATTCTTCACTATACTGCATTAATAGTTTGTTTATCTTAACATAAAAACATACTATCGGAAGAAAATTTATATTCCTGATAGTAACATTTAGTATGAATAAAAATGTAATTAGATAAATTTCTATGTATGGAAACGTGTAGTAATTTGATTTCATGATATAATGTAAAGAGCTTGAACATAGAACTGATTAGCTTTCCATAAATAACAAAAAAATTCTTCATATGATATCACCTGTCAAAATTTGAAAAATGCTCTCGCGTTCTTTAAAACAAAATTTATCTGCTTTTTTTAAAATATTTCATACAACATAAGCATTCTTCACTATACTGCATTAATAGTTTGTCTATCTTAACATAAAAATATACTATCGGAAGAAAATTTATATTCCTGATAGTAACATTTAGTATGAATAATAATGTAATTAGATAAATTTCTATGTATGGAAAAGTTCAGTAATTTGATTTCATGTTATAATGTAAAGAGCTTGAACATAGAACTGATTAGCTTTCCATAAATAACAAAAAAAATCTTCATATAATATCACGTGTCAAAATTTTGAAAATGCTCTCGCGTTCTTTAAAACAAAATTTATCTGCTTTTTTTAAAATATTTCATACAACATAAGCATTCTACACCATACTGCATTAAAAGTTTGTCTATCTTATCATAAAAATATACTATCGGAAGAAAATTTATATTCCTGATAGTAACATTTAGTATGAATAATAATGTAATTAGATAAATTTCTATGTATGGAAAAGTTCAGTAATTTGATTTCATGTTATAATGTAAAGAGCTTGAACATAGAACTGATTAGCTTTCCATAAATAACAAAAAAAATCTTCATATAATATCACGTGTCAAAATTTTGAAAATGCTCTCGCGTTCTTTAAAACAAAATTTATCTGCTTTTTTTAAAATATTTCATACAACATAAGCATTCTACACCATACTGCATTAAAAGTTTGTCTATCTTATCATAAAAATATACTATCGGAAGAAAATTTATATTCCTGATAGTAACATTTAGTATGAATAATAATGTAATTAGATAAATTTCTATGTATGGAAAAGTTCAGTAATTTGATTTCATGTTATAATGTAAAGAGCTTGAACATAGAACTGATTAGTTTTCCATAAATAACAAAAAAAATCTTCATATAATATCACGTGTCAAAATTTTGAAAATGCTCTCGCGTTCTTTAAAACAAAATTTATCTGCTTTTTTTAAAATATTTCATACAACATAAGCATTCTACACCATACTGCATTAAAAGTTTGTCTATCTTATCATAAAAATATACTATCGGAAGAAAATTTATATTCCTGATAGTAACATTTAGTATGAATAATAATGTAATTAGATAAATTTCTATGTATGGAAAAGTTCAGTAATTTGATTTCATGTTATAATGTAAAGAGCTTGAACATAGAACTGATTAGTTTTCCATAAATAACAAAAAAAATCTTCATATAATATCACGTGTCAAAATTTTGAAAATGCTCTCGCGTTCTTTAAAACAAAATTTATCTGCTTTTTTTAAAATATTTCATACAACATAAGCATTCTTCACTATACTGCATTAATATTTTGTTTATCTTAACATAAAAATATACTATCGGAAGAAAATTTATATTCCTGGTAGTAACATTTAGTATGAATAAAAATGTAATTAGATAAATTTCTATGTATGGAAAAGTTCAGTAATTTGATTTCATGTTATAATGTAAAGAGCTTGAACATAGAACTGATTAGCTTTCCATAAATAACAAAAAAAATCTTCATATGATATCACCTGTCAAAATTTGGAAAATGCTCTCGCGTTCTTTAGAACAAAATTTATCTGCTTTTTTTAAAATATTTCATACAACATAAGCATTCTACACCATACTGCATTAAAAGTTTGTCTATCTTATCATAAAAATATACTATCGGAAGAAAAATTATATACTAGAAAAAACAGTTTATTATTATTACTCTCCACACTATGGAATAGGGGAGAGTCATGATTTCGCAAAATTTAAGCGTATTTTTTTTACATCAATTTCTCAATGGGTATCATGTAGAGAATGCACACTATGAGTTTCGTCGTGATGTGTTTGTGTGTATGGCGTATACGCTGTACGCCGTACGCCGTACGCCGTACGCCGTACGCCGTACGCCGTAGCATTTATCTTTTTTGTGTCCTCTCTACAGCCCAAACTATAAGTCTGATCGACTTCATATTAACATCATATGTGTAAAGTGCAAAGACCTAGAGCTGATTAGTTTTCCATAGACAACTTTTGATTTCTTCTCTATGAATTCATCATTTACGTTGTTTTTTTTTTGTGTCCTCTCTGCAGCCCAAACTATAAGCCCGATTGACTTCATATTGATATCACATGTGTTAAGTCCATAAACTTAGAGCTGATTAGTTTTCCATAGACAACGGTTCATTTTTTCCCAATGTTTCTTTATGATTTCATCTATTAAAACTGAAAAAATGCTCTCACGACCTGGAAATTAGAGATATTTTAATTTGGTTTCAACTATTTATACAACACCAAGAATCTTCATAAAATTGTATTCAAAGTTGGTCAATGTTAAAAGAAAAATATTCAACGGTTTCAAAAATTATATTTTATTTAATGGATATTTGTATGAAACTTATATGTAACAAGAGAATTTTTTCATATTTGGCAATGATCAGTTCATTGATTTCATATTGATAGAAGAATATTAATAGCTTGAACTTAGAACTGATTAGCTTTTCATAGATATCATATAATTTCTTCATATGATATCACGTGTAAACATTGTCAAAATGCTCTAACGCTCTTTGAAACAAAATTTATCGGCTTTTTTTAAAATATTTCATACAACATAAGCAGTCTTCACTATACTGCATTAATAGTTTGTCTATCTTAACATAAAATATACTATCGGAAGAAAATTTATATTCCTGGTAGTAACATTTAGTATGAATAAAAATGTAATTAGATAAATTTCTATGTATGGAAACGTTTAGTAATTTGATTTCATGTTATAATGTAAAGAGCTTGAACATAGAACTGATTAGCTTTCCATAAATAACAAAAAAAATCTTCATATGATATCACCTGTCAAAATTTGGAAAATGCTCTCGCGTTCTTTAGAACAAAATTTATCTGCTTTTTTTAAAATATTTCATACAACATAAGCATTCTTCACTATACTGCATTAATAGTTTGTTTATCTTAACATAAAAATATACTATCGGAAGAAAATTTATATTCCTGATAGTAACATTTAGTATGAATAATAATGTAATTAGATAAATTTCTATGTATGGAAAAGTTCAGTAATTTGATTTCATGTTATAATGTAAAGAGCTTGAACATAGAACTGATTAGTTTTCCATAAATAACAAAAAAAATCTTCATATAATATCACGTGTCAAAATTTTGAAAATGCTCTCGCGTTCTTTAAAACAAAATTTATCTTTTTTTTTTAAAATATTTCATACAACATAAGCATTCTTCACTAAACTGCATTAATAGTTTGTTTATCTTAACATAAAAATATACTATCGGAAGAAAATTTATATTCCTGATAGTAACATTTAGTATGAATAAAAATGTAATTAGATAAATTTCTATGTATGGAAACGTGTAGTAATTTGATTTCATGATATAATGTAAAGAGCTTGAACATAGAACTGATTAGCTTTCCATAAATAACAAAAAAATTCTTCATATGATATCACCTGTCAAAATTTGAAAAATGCTCTCGCGTTCTTTAAAACAAAATTTATCTGCTTTTTTTAAAATATTTCATACAACATAAGCATTCTTCACTATACTGCATTAATAGTTTGTCTATCTTAACATAAAAATATACTATCGGAAGAAAATTTATATTCCTGATAGTAACATTTAGTATGAATAATAATGTAATTAGATAAATTTCTATGTATGGAAAAGTTCAGTAATTTGATTTCATGTTATAATGTAAAGAGCTTGAACATAGAACTGATTAGCTTTCCATAAATAACAAAAAAAATCTTCATATAATATCACGTGTCAAAATTTTGAAAATGCTCTCGCGTTCTTTAAAACAAAATTTATCTGCTTTTTTTAAAATATTTCATACAACATAAGCATTCTACACCATACTGCATTAAAAGTTTGTCTATCTTATCATAAAAATATACTATCGGAAGAAAATTTATATTCCTGATAGTAACATTTAGTATGAATAATAATGTAATTAGATAAATTTCTATGTATGGAAAAGTTCAGTAATTTGATTTCATGTTATAATGTAAAGAGCTTGAACATAGAACTGATTAGTTTTCCATAAATAACAAAAAAAATCTTCATATAATATCACGTGTCAAAATTTTGAAAATGCTCTCGCGTTCTTTAAAACAAAATTTATCTGCTTTTTTTAAAATATTTCATACAACATAAGCATTCTACACCATACTGCATTAAAAGTTTGTCTATCTTATCATAAAAATATACTATCGGAAGAAAATTTATATTCCTGATAGTAACATTTAGTATGAATAATAATGTAATTAGATAAATTTCTATGTATGGAAAAGTTCAGTAATTTGATTTCATGTTATAATGTAAAGAGCTTGAACATAGAACTGATTAGTTTTCCATAAATAACAAAAAAAATCTTCATATAATATCACCTGTCAAAATTTGAAAAATGCTCTCGCGTTCTTTAAAACAAAATTTATCTGCTTTTTTTAAAATATTTCATACAACATAAGCATTCTTCACTATACTGCATTAATAGTTTGTCTATCTTAACATAAAAATATACTATCGGAAGAAAATTTATATTCCTGATAGTAACATTTAGTATGAATAATAATGTAAATAGATAAATTTCTATGTATGGAAAAGTTCAGTAATTTGATTTCATGTTATAATGTAAAGAGCTTGAACATAGAACTGATTAGCTTTCCATAAATAACAAAAAAAATCTTCATATAATATCACGTGTCAAAATTTTGAAAATGCTCTCGCGTTCTTTAAAACAAAATTTATCTGCTTTTTTTAAAATATTTCATACAACATAAGCATTCTTCACTATACTGCATTAATATTTTGTTTATCTTAACATAAAAATATACTATCGGAAGAAAATTTATATTCCTGGTAGTAACATTTAGTATGAATAAAAATGTAATTAGATAAATTTCTATGTATGGAAAAGTTCAGTAATTTGATTTCATGTTATAATGTAAAGAGCTTGAACATAGAACTGATTAGCTTTCCATAAATAACAAAAAAAATCTTCATATGATATCACCTGTCAAAATTTGGAAAATGCTCTCGCGTTCTTTAGAACAAAATTTATCTGCTTTTTTTAAAATATTTCATACAACATAAGCATTCTACACCATACTGCATTAAAAGTTTGTCTATCTTATCATAAAAATATACTATCGGAAGAAAAATTATATACTAGAAAAAACAGTTTATTATTATTACTCTCCACACTATGGAATAGGGGAGAGTCATGATTTCGCAAAATTTAAGCGTATTTTTTTTACATCAATTTCTCAATGGGTATCATGTAGAGAATGCACACTATGAGTTTCGTCGTGATGTGTTTGTGTGTATGGCGTATACGCTGTACGCCGTACGCCGTACGCCGTACGCCGTACGCCGTAGCATTTATCTTTTTTGTGTCCTCTCTACAGCCCAAACTATAAGTCTGATCGACTTCATATTAACATCATATGTGTAAAGTGCAAAGACCTAGATCTGATTAGTTTTCCATAGACAACTTTTGATTTCTTCTCTATGAATTCATCATTTACGTTGTTTTTTTTTTGTGTCCTCTCTGCAGCCCAAACTATAAGCCCGATTGACTTCATATTGATATCACATGTGTTAAGTCCATAAACTTAGAGCTGATTAGTTTTCCATAGACAACGGTTCATTTTTTCCCAATGTTTCTTTATGATTTCATCTATTAAAACTGAAAAAATGCTCTCACGACCTGGAAATTAGAGATATTTTAATTTGGTTTCAACTATTTATACAACACCAAGAATCTTCATAAAATTGTATTCAAAGTTGGTCAATGTTAAAAGAAAAATATTCAACGGTTTCAAAAATTATATTTTATTTAATGGATATTTGTATGAAACTTATATGTAACAAGAGAATTTTTTCATATTTGGCAATGATCAGTTCATTGATTTCATATTGATAGAAGAATATTAATAGCTTGAACTTAGAACTGATTAGCTTTTCATAGATATCATATAATTTCTTCATATGATATCACGTGTAAACATTGTCAAAATGCTCTAACGCTCTTTGAAACAAAATTTATCTGCTTTTTTTAAAATATTTCATACAACATAAGCAGTCTTCACTATACTGCATTAATAGTTTGTCTATCTTAACATAAAAATATACTATCGGAAGAAAATTTATATTCCTGGTAGTAACATTTAGTATGAATAAAAATGTAATTAGATAAATTTCTATGTATGGAAACGTTTAGTAATTTGATTTCATGTTATAATGTAAAGAGCTTGAACATAGAACTGATTAGCTTTCCATAAATAACAAAAAAAATCTTCATATGATATCACCTGTCAAAATTTGGAAAATGCTCTCGCGTTCTTTAGAACAAAATTTATCTGCTTTTTTTAAAATATTTCATACAACATAAGCATTCTTCACTATACTGCATTAATAGTTTGTTTATCTTAACATAAAAATATACTATCGGAAGAAAATTTATATTCCTGATAGTAACATTTAGTATGAATAATAATGTAATTAGATAAATTTCTATGTATGGAAAAGTTCAGTAATTTGATTTCATGTTATAATGTAAAGTGCTTGAACATAGAACTGATTAGTTTTCCATAAATAACAAAAAAAATCTTCATATAATATCACGTGTCAAAATTTTGAAAATGCTCTCGCGTTCTTTAAAACAAAATTTATCTGCTTTTTTTAAAATATTTCATACAACATAAGCATTCTTCACTAAACTGCATTAATAGTTTGTTTATCTTATCATAA
Source organism: Molanna angustata (assembly GCA_963576475.1). NCBI lineage: Eukaryota > Metazoa > Arthropoda > Insecta > Trichoptera > Molannidae > Molanna > Molanna angustata. Next base: position 8,553,485 of record OY754969.1, read on the forward strand.
AAATATACTATCGGAAGAAAATTTATATTCCTGATAGTAACATTTAGTATGAATAATAATGTAATTAGATAAATTTCTATGTATGGAAAAGTTCAGTAATTTGATTTCATGTTATAATGTAAAGTGCTTGAACATAGAACTGATTAGTTTTCCATAAATAACAAAAAAAATCTTCATATAATATCACGTGTCAAAATTTTGAAAATGCTCTCGCGTTCTTTAAAACAAAATTTATCTGCTTTTTTTAAAATATTTCATACAACATAAGCATTCTTCACTATACTGCATTAATATTTTGTTTATCTTAACATAAAAATATACTATCGGAAGAAAATTTATATTCCTGGTAGTAACATTTAGTATGAATAAAAATGTAATTAGATAAATTTCTATCTATGGAAAAGTTCAGTAATTTGATTTCATGTTATAATGTAAAGAGCTTGAACATAGAACTGATTAGCTTTCCATAAATAACAAAAAAAATCTTCATATGATATCACCTGTCAAAATTTGGAAAATGCTCTCGCGTTCTTTAGAACAAAATTTATCTGCTTTTTTTAAAATATTTCATACAACATAAGCATTCTACACCATACTGCATTAAAAGTTTGTCTATCTTATCATAAAAATATACTATCGGAAGAAAAATTATATTCCTGATAGTAACATTTAGTATGAATAATAATGTAATTAGATAAATTTCTATGTATGGAAAAGTTCAGTAATTTGATTTCATGTTATAATGTAAAGAGCTTGAACATAGAACTGATTAGTTTTCCATAAATAACAAAAAAAATCTTCATATAATATCACGTGTCAAAATTTTGAAAATGCTCTCGCGTTCTTTAAAACAAAATTTATCTGCTTTTTTTAAAATATTTCATACAACATAAGCATTCTACACCATACTGCATTAAAAGTTTGTCTATCTTATCATAAAAATATACTATCGGAAGAAAATTTATATTCCTGATAGTAACATTTAGTATGAATAATAATGTAATTAGATAAATTTCTATGTATGGAAAAGTTCAGTAATTTGATTTCATGTTATAATGTAAAGAGCTTGAACATAGAACTGATTAGTTTTCCATAAATAACAAAAAAAATCTTCATATAATATCACCTGTCAAAATTTGAAAAATGCTCTCGCGTTCTTTAAAACAAAATTTATCTGCTTTTTTTAAAATATTTCATACAACATAAGCATTCTTCACTATACTGCATTAATAGTTTGTCTATCTTAACATAAAAATATACTATCGGAAGAAAATTTATATTCCTGATAGTAACATTTAGTATGAATAATAATGTAAATAGATAAATTTCTATGTATGGAAAAGTTCAGTAATTTGATTTCATGTTATAATGTAAAGAGCTTGAACATAGAACTGATTAGCTTTCCATAAATAACAAAAAAAATCTTCATATAATATCACGTGTCAAAATTTTGAAAATGCTCTCGCGTTCTTTAAAACAAAATTTATCTGCTTTTTTTAAAATATTTCATACAACATAAGCATTCTTCACTATACTGCATTAATATTTTGTTTATCTTAACATAAAAATATACTATCGGAAGAAAATTTATATTCCTGGTAGTAACATTTAGTATGAATAAAAATGTAATTAGATAAATTTCTATGTATGGAAAAGTTCAGTAATTTGATTTCATGTTATAATGTAAAGAGCTTGAACATAGAACTGATTAGCTTTCCATAAATAACAAAAAAAATCTTCATATGATATCACCTGTCAAAATTTGGAAAATGCTCTCGCGTTCTTTAGAACAAAATTTATCTGCTTTTTTTAAAATATTTCATACAACATAAGCATTCTACACCATACTGCATTAAAAGTTTGTCTATCTTATCATAAAAATATACTATCGGAAGAAAAATTATATACTAGAAAAAACAGTTTATTATTATTACTCTCCACACTATGGAATAGGGGAGAGTCATGATTTCGCAAAATTTAAGCGTATTTTTTTTACATCAATTTCTCAATGGGTATCATGTAGAGAATGCACACTATGAGTTTCGTCGTGATGTGTTTGTGTGTATGGCGTATACGCTGTACGCCGTACGCCGTACGCCGTACGCCGTACGCCGTAGCATTTATCTTTTTTGTGTCCTCTCTACAGCCCAAACTATAAGTCTGATCGACTTCATATTAACATCATATGTGTAAAGTGCAAAGACCTAGATCTGATTAGTTTTCCATAGACAACTTTTGATTTCTTCTCTATGAATTCATCATTTACGTTGTTTTTTTTTTGTGTCCTCTCTGCAGCCCAAACTATAAGCCCGATTGACTTCATATTGATATCACATGTGTTAAGTCCATAAACTTAGAGCTGATTAGTTTTCCATAGACAACGGTTCATTTTTTCCCAATGTTTCTTTATGATTTCATCTATTAAAACTGAAAAAATGCTCTCACGACCTGGAAATTAGAGATATTTTAATTTGGTTTCAACTATTTATACAACACCAAGAATCTTCATAAAATTGTATTCAAAGTTGGTCAATGTTAAAAGAAAAATATTCAACGGTTTCAAAAATTATATTTTATTTAATGGATATTTGTATGAAACTTATATGTAACAAGAGAATTTTTTCATATTTGGCAATGATCAGTTCATTGATTTCATATTGATAGAAGAATATTAATAGCTTGAACTTAGAACTGATTAGCTTTTCATAGATATCATATAATTTCTTCATATGATATCACGTGTAAACATTGTCAAAATGCTCTAACGCTCTTTGAAACAAAATTTATCTGCTTTTTTTTAAAATATTTCATACAACATAAGCAGTCTTCACTATACTGCATTAATAGTTTGTCTATCTTAACATAAAAATATACTATCGGAAGAAAATTTATATTCCTGGTAGTAACATTTAGTATGAATAAAAATGTAATTAGATAAATTTCTATGTATGGAAACGTTTAGTAATTTGATTTCATGTTATAATGTAAAGAGCTTGAACATAGAACTGATTAGCTTTCCATAAATAACAAAAAAAATCTTCATATGATATCACCTGTCAAAATTTGGAAAATGCTCTCGCGTTCTTTAGAACAAAATTTATCTGCTTTTTTTAAAATATTTCATACAACATAAGCATTCTTCACTATACTGCATTAATAGTTTGTTTATCTTAACATAAAAATATACTATCGGAAGAAAATTTATATTCCTGATAGTAACATTTAGTATGAATAATAATGTAATTAGATAAATTTCTATGTATGGAAAAGTTCAGTAATTTGATTTCATGTTATAATGTAAAGTGCTTGAACATAGAACTGATTAGTTTTCCATAAATAACAAAAAAAATCTTCATATAATATCACGTGTCAAAATTTTGAAAATGCTCTCGCGTTCTTTAAAACAAAATTTATCTGCTTTTTTTAAAATATTTCATACAACATAAGCATTCTTCACTAAACTGCATTAATAGTTTGTTTATCTTATCATAAAAATATACTATCGGAAGAAAATTTATATTCCTGATAGTAACATTTAGTATGAATAATAATGTAATTAGATAAATTTCTATGTATGGAAAAGTTCAGTAATTTGATTTCATGTTATAATGTAAAGTGCTTGAACATAGAACTGATTAGTTTTCCATAAATAACAAAAAAAATCTTCATATAATATCACGTGTCAAAATTTTGAAAATGCTCTCGCGTTCTTTAAAACAAAATTTATCTGCTTTTTTTAAAATATTTCATACAACATAAGCATTCTACACCATACTGCATTAAAAGTTTGTCTATCTTATCATAAAAATATACTATCGGAAGAAAATTTATATTCCTGATAGTAACATTTAGTATGAATAATAATGTAATTAGATAAATTTCTATGTATGGAAAAGTTCAGTAATTTGATTTCATGTTATAATGTAAAGAGCTTGAACATAGAACTGATTAGTTTTCCATAAATAACAAAAAAAATCTTCATATAATATCACCTGTCAAAATTTGAAAAATGCTCTCGCGTTCTTTAAAACAAAATTTATCTGCTTTTTTTAAAATATTTCATACAACATAAGCATTCTTCACTATACTGCATTAATAGTTTGTCTATCTTAACATAAAAATATACTATCGGAAGAAAATTTATATTCCTGATAGTAACATTTAGTATGAATAATAATGTAATTAGATAAATTTCTATGTATGGAAAAGTTCAGTAATTTGATTTCATGTTATAATGTAAAGAGCTTGAACATAGAACTGATTAGCTTTCCATAAATAACAAAAAAAATCTTCATATAATATCACGTGTCAAAATTTTGAAAATGCTCTCGCGTTCTTTAAAACAAAATTTATCTGCTTTTTTTAAAATATTTCATACAACATAAGCATTCTTCACTATACTGCATTAATAGTTTGTCTATCTTAACATAAAAATATACTATCGGAAGAAAATTTATATTCCTGGTAGTAACATTTAGTATGAATAAAAATGTAATTAGATAAATTTCTATGTATGGAAAAGTTCAGTAATTTGATTTCATGTTATAATGTAAAGAGCTTGAACATAGAACTGATTAGCTTTCCATAAATAACAAAAAATTTCTTCATATGATATCACCTGTCAAAATTTGGAAAATGCTTTCGCGTCCTTTAAAACAAAATTTATCTGCTTTTATTAAAATATTTCATACAACATAAGCATTCTACACCATACTGCAATAATAGTTTGTCTATCTTAACATAAAAATATACTGTCGATAGAAAATTTATTTTCCTGGTAGTAAAATTTAGTATGAATAAAAATGTATATAATAAGATAAATTTCTTATGTATGGAAAAGTTCAGTAATTTGATTTCATGTTATAATGTAAAGAGCTTGAACATCGAACTGATTAGCTTTTCATAAATAACAAAAATTTCTTCATATGATATTACGTGTCAAAATTGTCAAAATGCTCTAACGTCCTTTAAAACAAAATTTATCTGCTTTTATTAAAATATTTCATACAACATTAGAATTCTTCACCATACTGCATTAATAGTTTGTCTATCTTAACATGAAAATATACTATCGTTAGAAAATTTATATTCTTGGTAGTAAAATTTAGAATGAATAAAATATTTCATTGTCAATATTTGTGGTGTGGAGAGTTTAGTGTTGGCCACAACCCACTCGTTTTATCATTATTTAAGCCGGTTTAGTTGTAAAATGATTTTTTTTTTTAATTAATATTTCAGTTCAACAATTCAATTTTTTTCTATAAACTCCTGATATATGGGAAGCTTCAGAATTTTTGATAACTGAACAGGACACCTGTTGAGGTTTATCATAAAACTTGTTAAATTAGTACACAATAATTAAAAACATTGTTCATATACTTTAAGAGAGTCCAACGCATAAAGGCAAATTCGACCATATACCTATTGTAAATAATACTCTATCACATTTATGAATGTATTGATACGTGTAGTGTTGATGTAGGTATGTAGTATGTATTGGTATGGTACGCGTGTATATATTTGTAGAAAATTACATTAGAAATGTATATTTGTTATGCTCAATGTGGCGGAATTGGAGCAATCTTAGACGTGTTCTATTTTAATAGGGATGAACAAAAACAAGAGTGAACATTAAGACTATACATTATACATATATTTATTCAAAAATAACTATCGGATAATAAAAAAAAAACATAATGGCACATAAGAAAATAATTACATTGGATTGTAGAATAATGAAAAAGTAGAATTGAACGAATCTTGGGTTTATTCTGTAGAAATTGGAGGAAACTCTATTAAGTTGTAGATTTATGTATTTCTATTCAATTAGTATAGAGTATTAGTATTGTATCGTTAAAAAAAGTTTTTTTGAACCGAATATGGCTTTAGAATTAAATTATTTATTTATTTAAGGGATAATAAACACAGTTTTATAAATAAAAAAACATAAACTATGAAATAAACAAAAAATAGACCAATTGCGTTTGTCCACAAATAAGGATTATCAAACAAACACATTTCAACAAAAAAATAATAAAAATACAGTTTAGTTATTGTATGTTTGCCTGTGATGGGAAGGAAAGGGAAGAAAAAAGGATGTGAGAAAGAATAAATTTGTTATTACTATGAAATAAGATAAAAACAAAAAATAAAATAGGTACGCAAATTAAAAATGTTTCGAATATTTTTTATTATTGCATATGCGCAAACATTGGATTTTTTTCCCTGTCGGGAGTCAAAGATATTTTTTTAAAAATGTTTATTTTACATACATATATACCGTCACGCCGTTTCCCTATTTGGGGTAGGCAGAGAGAACCGAATGCCAGATTCTTCTATCTTGGCATACCTGTTTTGCCTCATTTACATTCATACATCGCGTCATACATGCTCTCCTATTATTCTGACTTCGTATATTCCCCTATTTCAAAATCTCATTTATATGATCATGCCAGCTCTTTCTCGGTCGACCCTTACATCTCATTCCACTCTTTTCAGCCTTGTATACTTTCTTTGTCAGTCGTTCATCAATCATTCTCTCTACATGTCCGAACCATCGCAAAGCATTTATCTTCATTCTACTCAAAATATCTTTTTCAATCTTAAATTCTCTTCTGATATCTTGATTCCTTATCCTATCATAAATTGTTTTGTCACACATTAATCGTCGTGTTATTTTATCAAATGCGAAATTATTGTTTTGTGGCTCCATCGTTTATTAATAACAATAAAAATACTTTGTATTGACCACTTTTATTAGAACCAAGTCTACATGTTTCAAGAACAATGTAGACTTGGTTCTAATAAAAAGTGGTTATTACAAAGTAATTTAATTGTTATTAATTAAAAATGTTTACATTACACAAATTTACGCTGATATATAGCAGTTATTACTAGCAGTGAATATACCAGAAAATGTGAGATACTGCCTGAGAGATTAACATTATAAAAATGACATTCCCTTTTGATAAATTCGTTTTGAATTTAATTGGTGTTGCTAAGAGGAATGTAGAACAAAAGGCGCGGCGCATGGATTTTTTTTTAATAAATCTGGACAGTCAACTTTTGAATTAATTATTTTAAAAAGAAACATGTGATCTGGGACTTCTCTCCTGTGAACGATCTTAGTTATTCGGAAATGTTTCTCAATTTCATCATAATATGGAATATATAAGTTATATGCTTAGATTAATAATTCTATAATTTATTATATGATTTGATATTTAAGAATTATTTGAGAAACGTTTTTGGACTCTCTCCAGTCGACTAACAAATGGATTATAGCGTGGGTTCCAAATCCGCGAACAGTACTCTAAATGATAAATAAATACTATGAATAAATAATATTTTTTTGTATTTGTATTATAAGAAAAAAGTTATTAAATTTCATTTTACAAACACGAATTAAAAAAAAATACATGATGGTTAGTAAAATCTTATCGAAATTCATAGCAAATAGAAATATTATTGGACAGATTGAGATATAATTCGCATATATTATGTTGCAATACTAAGGTACTTCGTAAGTGAATGTAAATTAACATGATTTCTTATGATTTCTTTTACAATACTAGCCTTAGTCTTAGTCTTATAATGATCAAGACTAGTTACGTCCTTCACTACTTTATTTGGGAGCAGCGGTGTGTCGGAGATAGAAATAGTAAGTGTAAGTAATATGCACATAGAGCTTAGCGTTTAACACATGAACTACCTACCTAATGTCATGAATATGCTGATCAGCCACAAATTCAGGCGTTGAATATTTAACATTCATTACACTAAGTGGTGAGAGTAACACGTGACACCTAATCAGGGAAACTTACATTTATCCGGGGGTAGGTGTGTATATTGAGTTGTTCGGAAAGTCATCACGTACTTTTAATCATAATAATAATGAACACTTCATTCCTTCCTTGAGTACCTGAAGACCAATATGGGGGGCAAAGGTGCTGATGGCTATATAGTATTACTTACCTTATTTGGGAGGCCTTGGAGGTATGGTTCTCGTGGAAAGACACTGAGGGTTTGAAGCCCTGTTCCACTTTATTCGTTTGGGCAGAATCGAACCGCCGGACGAATGAACCTTACTCACGTTTGGATTTGGGATTGAACCAATCGACGTGTACCTTTTTCACGATTTATCCACACGTGTAATATGGACAAATCGTCCCCCAATATACTATACGTTACCGGCAGTAATCGTATAGCATAGAAATGCACAATATTAAACAGATATAATGAGAGCAGTGGGTATTTCAATATAATGAAAGATGAGTACTTACAAGACCGTATATTAATTAATATAATAACTTATTTCAATTAACAATGGTATTTAAAGATTGATTACGATTAATTATGACTACGAAAATTCGCGAACGAAAATTGAGACGACGAGGTGCAACAGCTTCACTGGACGGGAGTCGGCAGTAGATAACCGCCCGCTGCTCGGACCGCGGTAAGCAGGGCTCGACCGTTCGGGTCGCCTGGTGGGGGAAAAGGCCAGTTGGCTTCGCCCGCCACACCAATAACATAAACATCTGACAAGCAGTACTGTGCTAATAATCTGACCCTGACAAGTAGTGCTTTGCAAACGATTTGTATGCACTTGACGTGATGTATGACGTGAATTATGACCAAATGATAAAAAAATCTTCCCGGCACCGTGAGCAAGTGGCGAGTTTATTGCCATATGGCAATTTCTTCCAACAAACTAGTGTTTTCAGCCCAGAGAAGCAATATTTGCATGAGAAATGAATTTATTTTTTTTTGCCTCTGCTGGGGATCAAACTAAGGACGCCTGCCAAACGGCTTACCGATTGTGTCACGGCGGTCGGTACAGTTTTTGGTTTTGTACAATATCAATTAGGTTGTTCGGAAAGTCATTTCGTCTGTTTGTTGTTTGACCACATCAATTGGGTTGTCCGGAAAATCGTCGTATTTTTTGTCATTCTACAATGTCGATTGGGTTTTCGGAAAGTCATCAGGTATTTTTTGTTGTTATACAATATCAATTCAGTTGTTTGGAGAGTCATTCCGTTTTTGTTGTTGTTCCACAATATCGATTGGGTTGTCTGGAGAGTTATTTTGTTTATATTTAACTAAAAAAAACTGATACAGATGTGTAGATACACATTCAGTTGTTTGGAAAGTATTTTTTTAAAAATGAGACAGATAAGACATTTGTTAGAAAAAAATAAATTGTATTTCCGAACAATGTATTATAATGAAGTCACGCGATTGCACATTTGTCACAAAAATTAGTAGATATTTCTTTTTTTTATCTTACAGCTGTTAAATTGACAATGCGGCTAAAGTGAGGTTGGCTGTGAAAAATAAAAAAAAAAGTAATACCTATGCAGAAAAAAGATAAAAACAATCTGTTGTGGAAAAAACGAACAGACTATCCGAAAGATTTTTATACATGCGTGTGAGCACATTACATACACGTAGGAGTGGTTTGTTTGATTACCTTCCGATATTACATATTACAATGTTAGGCGAACCGATCATAAATATTATCACGGTGGCGGTCTTGCACTGGGAAGACTTATGTGTAAATCACACGTAGAATTCAAACTGTTTGGCACCCGCCATCTGTCGTTCACACACATATTATTATGAAACGAATGAAACGGCTTTCTCAGGTCTTCACAAGATTTATTGGAAGCAATATAGAACACCGAAAAGATTAAAAAATCTCAAAAAAAATTGATATGCTCACCATTTTTTTATTGTGACGGTTTCCACATAGAGTTCCATAATCACGGGGAATGCGAACACGAATAAATTATTTCTACGTCTTTTAAAATATGCATTGACTGTTTCGGCTTTTGAAGCCATGTTCAATTGGTCCAGTAGTCAAAGGACTCTAGATAATCGATTCTAAAACCAATTTCGAATTTCGCGAAGAACCTTTCATAATGGAGAATAAGTCAGAAGGTATGTCCATATAGTAATAGAAATTAGAATATATCTGTAGAAGCATATTTCCGCCTATCCCTTCCTTGCCATTGTCCCCTCACCGATGAGTTTAGTACAAGTTTGAAGATCACCGCGTGTGGATGTTTTGACCAGTGTACAGAAAGGAAAGAATCATTGTGAACCAGAAATAAGGAAAACATCGGTGAGATCGTTTATTATAAGTCTGCTACCTCAACGACATTAATACCTGATGTTTTCTACAGTATGCTTATCGTAATGTATATGTACTATTTAGGGTTACTTATACTAAATATTTACCGCCTTGCAAATAAACTTATTGCGCATTTTGAGAAATCGCACATAATGCCGTAGTGATAATGTCGTCATTTTGAAAATAAGGATATGAGTTTTCTTTTTTTTGAGCTAAATGACACGTTGTTTAGGGGGGGCAGGCCAAGAAATTTACAGTTGTCACCTTGTATTCGTGTTTACCTTGCAGAGAGAAACGGAGATTATTTGTATCGTCATATTTAGAAAAAGATTATTGCCATCGAACCGAACCACCTTTCCACTTCATTTATCACATGCGTGATTACCTACTTTAGTTTGATTTATGTCATTTGATTCCTTCATTCCATCCTTTATTCGTCTACAAACATTATGATTTTATTATTCTTACACATCAGTTTTGGCAGATCATTAATGTATATATGTATATTGAATAATAGAGGTCCTAATATAGATCCCTGAGGCACTCCCTAATTTATTACACCAGTATTTGATTTGACTATTTATTTCAGATACTTACTTTCTGTTTTTTAAATAAGAAGTGCCTACCTACCTAAAAAACATGTTCCGCGTATGCCATAATTAATCGAATAAAATGTTTTTATCAATATAAGAAATAAAAAAAATACCTCAAGATTCAACAAGTTAAATAACGTAATTTTACCAAATATGAAAATATGCCTTAACATAATAATATCTTGATTTTATTCATTCCAATTTAACTTTTCATTTTATACAAGCTCAGAATTACAGCAATTATAGGGAGGCATCTTAGTAAGATAAAATTAATTAGTAATTTTACGGACGATGTATTACGGGGCTGATTCTTTCCAGATAAAACATAAGACACGCGATCTGGTGGCGCAGAAAATATGAAAAGAAATACAACTTGGTAGGAACCAAAGTGTATTCTAGTTTGATGTAATTATCATGTTGTTTTCTCGAGATAGAATTTTTTGCCTTATAATTACACCGCGCCTCAGACAGCGAATAAATATTACCTACACATAAAACAAAAATAAATAATATGAATTTCTCAAGAGACGTGATAAACATCATTTTCTCCGGTCACGTAATTCATTGCTGAATATTGCGACTCAGCATTACGATTTTACGAATAAGCGGCAATAAAAGTGATTTTTGATGATTTACTGCAGTTTCCTGGGAAGTTATAAAATCAATGTTGGTATTTGTGTGGAAAAACAAAATTAAATCACATTGAGAATCAATGCATCAATATTTAATGATAAAGTTTACGGGGCATCCTATAATGTTTTGGACACATGTTAGTCCCATGATAATAACAAGAAACTCGTCGTTATGCGAATCGTGAGGATACAGATGCAGAACCGATAAACTCTTTCAGTTATTGAAGTCATTTGCATGATTTTCGATCTGCTTAAGACATTTCTATAATGAGGTAAACCCGAGGAACAAGAATATTTCACATATTGAATTTTACTTATTTTTGGCACCCAGGCTGTTTAATACAGTTCATGATAAAAAGTTTAAGCTGAAGCAAATGATTGGTAATCCTGCACTTAAAGGATTGTTGACGGACTGGTTGTTAAGAATGGGAAGAAAGGATACTGAAAAAGTACTTATCTATGTCCCTACCTAGTGCACAGATGAACATGGTGCGTGTATGCGTACGTGCGTGCGTACTGTCACGAAAACTGAATGAAATACGATTAAAATATTGTATAAAGATGTATTTATGTGATTGTGAAATATTCCACCTCGGTACAGGCTAAGCCTAGTGAGGTGGATGTATAATAGGAAAAAAAAATTAAAATTATGATAAATATACGAATAAATAAATAGTGTAGTTTTACCACACTAATGGGACAAACTTCCAAAACGATGGCGAGAAAGCTGGAGTTCAGCCTCATAAGAGACTCCCTCTCCTGAAACGACAGACTAAAGAAGAAGAAGATATATATTGAGATCTTGCATGTATACACTACATGCCAAAAATATTTTACCCACTTGAAAAGGTACACGTGCTCTAGGAGCATGCTCTTTGGATTGCTCGGCTGTCGTAGGTCGGAACTTGCATCGTAATATTTATTGTAAACTTACTAACTACTGAACCCAATCTCAGATAAACCCTGAGGGTTTCGATGGTTGAATTTAATATTTTGTCTTAATAATGTCAGTATACCTACCTATCTCGTCGGTATACCTACCTAAATAAAAAAAACGTAAAATTAATTGCCTATCCTACCTGTAAATATTTCCGAATAAATTACTTTTCAATTATTATTTCTACCATAGTTTTTATATATGAGAAGGTAGACTGTTTATTTAGTGATATTAAGTTTACTTTTATTTTATTTTTTTACCTTTTATTTTTATTTTTACTCTACTACTTTGCTATTTGTATTTTTGGGTTTTTCTGATATGGTTTTTTTTTTGTTTTGTTCTGGTGTTGTTTTTATATTGTTAGACAAATTCTATTTTTTTTCATTGTTGGTTAGTTTAAGTTAGCATTTATTTGTATGATATAGAAATCCAATGATAACCATATATGGTTAGTGGGATCTAGTATAAACTAGTTGCATGTAACACATGAGATCCAACTGTCGATAGCGATAGTATGTATAGTTGAAGAATAAGTACCAAACTATAAACCCATAAATACAAATTATTTAATATTTTAAGATATTTGGTTTTCTATACAACACATGTACCTAGGTATGTATGTCAAGATAGGATAGTATGGAGGTCAGTCCTTTTTTCCTACCCAGAATATGAAAACATCATGATGGTATGTATGTATGTTTGGAGATTAGCATCAAACTATTAAGTCTTCTTAGATATTGTTTATAGGCTACTACCATACAAATTGTATGAAGCAATGTTGTCACTAAATTCAATTTTTATAAAAATTGTTAAAAAAAATTGAGATGTGCTAATACAACGTAAATATTTTTTATAGAAAATTAAATTATCTAGTTGGGGTGTTTCGGCGTTTTTCGATATTTTTAATAAATTTGGAAATATAGGCAGTTAAACTCATAAATTTATCATAAAAAAAATATTTTTCTTAGTAAAAAATGTTTTTTATTAAGAAAACACTGGAATTTTTAAAAAAACTAATTTGAGATTTTATATTTGTCTATGTTTATACCAATTTTCAGCGTTCTAGCATTTATGGTTTCTGAGATATATTGAAAAATAAACCAAAATTTCAAAAGTTGATAACCCCTGATTGAAACAAAAATTCATAATTCTGAGTATAAAACTTTTGTTGGCCTATAACTGTTAATATATACTGAAAATTTGGGCTCTGTAAATTGAGCGGATCAAAAGTTATAAGGGGGGAACGGACACACAGACACACACACACACACACACACAAAACTCACATAAAATGTTCTACTCCGAATTCTGAGTAAATCCATGTATGGAAACATATATGCTGCGAGGCCTCTAGTTGGTGTTATTTGCATGCAAAAAGTCCACTACACCATACAAAGTTTTCCTTCGTACACGCATCTTGGCTTAATAATGTCGATTCATTAAGAGAATTGAATTCTCAAGAACGAATCGACAGTTGGATTAAATTATGTTGAAATAAATAAAAAAAATGTAGGCAAGTAATCCAGAGTTTCTTAAGGTCTTTGTTAACGTCTTATGATCTTGGGCATACGTGATGTACACAAATGCACATAATGTATGATACACGGCCATATATTTTTGAACACCAAATCTGTGATATACATTCTATATTATATTTTCGTGATAAAAAAGAAAAAAGTGTATTTTTTAAATTGGGAAAATAAGTAATTATAAAATTAAAAAAAACACAGTCAATAGATTTTCATATTCCCTTTCGATGGAAGTAAAAATCTCCTTCATATGTCTTATAGTTGGTAGTTATTTAAAATAAAAGTGTTTAAAAAAAAGTGCACATGGAGGCCAGATTCAGAAGCACAGGAAGATGCCGTAATGCCAAGAAATATCCAGAAAAAGAACAATTGATTTGAATTTTTCAACAATTCTATTTTACAAGTATTTCGCAAACTTTGTTCATTTTTACTATTTTACTTTTGTATTTGTATTATTTTGTAAATAATGGAGTAAGGCGTAAAATAAATATTATAAACGATTCCATCTTTTATGAACTATTAATCTTAGATGGTATTGGCAATCCATACACTTAAATTGAGTTAACTCTAGGGGCGACAGGACGGGATGCTTCGTAGTAAATATTTGCCAGACAGGACGCTATACCCTTAGAATTCCTCGCAAGATTAGATATGACAGTCGCACTTATTGATTTCAGTTGCCCTATTTTTCTTACGGTCATATTACATTATTGACTTTTAAGAAAAATATAAAAATTCCAAAATGCTGCAGCAAAAGTTGATGTTGCAAAAATACTGGGATTGAGAATCTCAATTTGAAAAGATTTGGTATTTTTTTGTCCAAATATGAATCGGATACAGTTATTTAATAATTTTCTTATTATTTACGTAGTTGTTACCCGTTCAAAGCTTTGTCATTTTTTTTATTATAATGAAACGCTAAGAAAATACCGACCCTTAAAAAAATTTGGAAGACAAGATAAATATTTTCACGTGAAAAATAATTGTTCTTAGAAGATATATATAAAAACGAGTGGGTTGTGGCCAACACTAAACTCTCCACACCACAAATATTGACAATGAAATATTTTATTCATTCTAAATTTTACTACCAGGAATATAAATTTTCTAACGATAGTATATTTTCATGTTAAGATAGACAAACTATTAATGCCGTATAGTGAAGAATGCTTATGTTGTATGAAATATTTTAAAAAAAGCAGATAAATTTTGTTCTAAAGAACGCGAGAGCATTTTCAAAATTTTGACACGTGATATCATATGAAGATTTTTTTGTTATTTATGGAAAGCTAATCAGTTCTATGTTCAAGCTCTTTACATTATAACATGAAATCAAATTACTGAACGTTTCCATACATAGAAATTTATCTAATTTCATTTTTATTCATACTAAATGTTACTATCAGGAATATAAATTTTCTTCCGATAGTATATTTTTATGTTAAGATAGACAAACTATTAATGCAGTATAGTGAAGAATGCTTATGTTGTATGAAATATTTTTAAAAAAGCACATAAATTTTGTTTTAAAGAACGCAAGAGTATTTTCCAAATTTTGACAGGTGATATCATATGAAGAATTTTTTTGTTATTTATGGAAAGCTAATCAGTTCTATGTTCAAGCTCTTTACATTATAACATGAAATCAAATTACTGAACTTTTCCATACATAGAAATTTATCTAATTACATTTTTATTCATACTAAATGTTACTACCAGGAATATAAATTTTCTTCCGATAGTATATTTTTATGTTAAGATAAACAAACTATTAATGCAGTATAGTGAAGAATGCTTATGTTGTATGAAATATTTTAAAAAAAGCAGATAAATTTTGATTTAAAGAACGCGAGAGCATTTTCAAAATTTTGACACGTGATATCATATGAAGATTTTTTTGTTATTTATGGAAAGCTAATCAGTTCTATGTTCAAGCTCTTTACATTATAACATGAAATCA
Organism: Molanna angustata; assembly: GCA_963576475.1. Taxonomy (NCBI): domain Eukaryota; kingdom Metazoa; phylum Arthropoda; class Insecta; order Trichoptera; family Molannidae; genus Molanna; species Molanna angustata. The sequence continues at coordinate 8,569,268 of OY754969.1, forward strand.
AATTACTGAACGTTTCCATACATAGAAATTTATCTAATTACATTTTTATTCATACTAAATGTTACTATCAGGAATATAAATTTTCTTCCGATAGTATATTTTTATGTTAAGATAGACAAACTATTAATGCAGTATAGTGAAGAATGCTTATGTTGTATGAAATATTTTTAAAAAAGCAGATAAATTTTGTTTTAAAGAACGCAAGAGTATTTTCCAAATTTTGACAGGTGATATCATATGAAGAATTTTTTTGTTATTTATGGAAAGCTAATCAGTTCTATGTTCAAGCTCTTTACATTATAACATGAAATCAAATTACTGAACGTTTCCATACATAGAAATTTATCTAATTACATTTTTATTCATACTAAATGTTACTATCAGGAATATAAATTTTCTTCCGATAGTATATTTTTATGTTAAGATAGACAAACTATTAATGCAGTATAGGGAAGAATGCTTATGTTGTATGAAATATTTTAAAAAAAGCAGATAAATTTTGTTCTAAAGAACGCGAGAGCATTTTCCAAATTTGGAGAGGTGATATCATATGAAGAATTTTTTTGTTATTTATGGAAAGCTAATCAGTTCTATGTTCAAGCTCTTTACATTATAACATGAAATCAAATTACTGAACGTTTCCATACATAGAAATTTATCTAATTACATTTTTATTCATACTAAATGTTACTATCAGGAATATAAATTTTCTTCCGATAGTATATTTTTATGTTAAGATAAACAAACTATTAATGCAGTATAGTGAAGAATGCTTATGTTGTATGAAATATTTAAAAAAAAGCAGATAAATTTTGTTTTAAAGAACGCGAGAGCATTTTCAAAATTTTGACACGTGATATTATATGAAGAATTTTTTTGTTATTTATGGAAAGCTAATCAGTTCTATGTTCAAGCTCTTTACATAATAACATGAAATCAAATGACTGAACGTTTCCATACATAGAAATTTATCTAATTACATTTTTATTCATACTAAATGTTACTATCAGGAATATAAATTTTCTTCCGATAGTATATTTTTATGTTAAGATAGACAAACTATTAATGCAGTATAGGGAAGAATGCTTATGTTGTATGAAATATTTTAAAAAAAGCAGATAAATTTTGTTCTTAATAACGCGAGAGCATTTTCCAAATTTTGACAGGTGATATCGTATGAAGATTTTTTTTGTTATTTATGGAAAGCTATTCAGTTCTATGTTCAAGCTCTTTACATTATAACATGAAATCAAATTACTGAACTTTTCCATACATAGAAATTTATCTAATTACATTTTTATTCATACTAAATGTTACTATCAGGAATGTAAATTTTCTTCCGATAGTATATTTTTATGTTAAGATAAACAAACTATTAATGCAGTATAGTGAAGAATGCTTATGTTGTATGAAATATTTTAAAAAAAGCAGATAAATTTTGTTCTACAGAACGCGAGAGCATTTTCCAAATTTTGACAGGTGATATCATATGAAGATTTTTTTTGTTGTTTATGGAAAGCTAATCAGTTCTATGTTCAAGCTTTTTACATTATAACATGAAATCAAATTACTGAACTTTTCCATACATAGAAATTTATCTAATTACATTTTTATTCATACTAAACGTTACTATCAGGAATATAAATTTTCTTCCGATAGTATATTTTTATGTTAAGATAAACAAACTATTAATGCAGTATAGTGAAGAATGCTTATGTTGTATGAAATATTTAAAAAAAAGCAGATAAATTTTGTTCTAAAGAACGCGAGAGCATTTTCCAAATTTTGACAGGTGATATCATATGAAGATTTTTTTGTTATTTATGGAAAGCTAATCAGTTCTATGTTCAAGCTCTTTACATTATAACATGAAATCAAATTACTGAACGTTTCCATACATAGAAATTTATCTAATTACATTTTTATTCATACTAAATGTTACTATCAGGAATATAAATTTTCTTCCGATAGTATATTTTTATGTTAAGATAAACAAACTATTAATGCAGTATAGTGAAGAATGCTTATGTTGTATGAAATATTTAAAAAAAAGCAGATAAATTTTGTTTTAAAGAACGCGAGAGCATTTTCAAAATTTTGACACGTGATATTATATGAAGAATTTTTTTGTTATTTATGGAAAGCTAATCAGTTCTATGTTCAAGCTCTTTACATAATAACATGAAATCAAATGACTGAACGTTTCCATACATAGAAATTTATCTAATTACATTTTTATTCATACTAAATGTTACTATCAGGAATATAAATTTTCTTCCGATAGTATATTTTTATGTTAAGATAGACAAACTATTAATGCAGTATAGGGAAGAATGCTTATGTTGTATGAAATATTTTAAAAAAAGCAGATAAATTTTGTTCTTAATAACGCGAGAGCATTTTCCAAATTTTGACAGGTGATATCGTATGAAGATTTTTTTTGTTATTTATGGAAAGCTATTCAGTTCTATGTTCAAGCTCTTTACATTATAACATGAAATCAAATTACTGAACTTTTCCATACATAGAAATTTATCTAATTACATTTTTATTCATACTAAATGTTACTATCAGGAATGTAAATTTTCTTCCGATAGTATATTTTTATGTTAAGATAAACAAACTATTAATGCAGTATAGTGAAGAATGCTTATGTTGTATGAAATATTTTAAAAAAAGCAGATAAATTTTGTTCTACAGAACGCGAGAGCATTTTCCAAATTTTGACAGGTGATATCATATGAAGATTTTTTTTGTTGTTTATGGAAAGCTAATCAGTTCTATGTTCAAGCTTTTTACATTATAACATGAAATCAAATTACTGAACTTTTCCATACATAGAAATTTATCTAATTACATTTTTATTCATACTAAACGTTACTATCAGGAATATAAATTTTCTTCCGATAGTATATTTTTATGTTAAGATAAACAAACTATTAATGCAGTATAGTGAAGAATGCTTATGTTGTATGAAATATTTAAAAAAAAGCAGATAAATTTTGTTCTAAAGAACGCGAGAGCATTTTCCAAATTTTGACAGGTGATATCATATGAAGATTTTTTTTGTTATTTATGGAAAGCTAATCAGTTCTATGTTCAAGCTCTTTACATTATAACATGAAATCAAATTACTGAACTTTTCCATACATAGAAATTTATCTTATTACATTTTTATTCATACTAAATGTTACTATCAGGAATATGAATTTTCTTCCGATAGTATATTTTTATGTTAAGATAAACAAACTATTAATGCAGTATAGTGAAGAATGCTTATGTTGTATGAAATATTTTAAAAAAAGCAGATAAATTTTGTTTTAAAGAACGCGAAGGCATTTTCAAAATTTTGACACGTGATATTATATGAAGATTTTTTTTTGATTAATGGAAAGCTAATCAGTTCTATGTTCAAGTTCTTTACATTATAACATGAAATCAAATTACTGAACGTTTCCATACATAGAAATTTATCTAATTACATTTTTATTCATACTAAATGTTACTATCAGGAATATAAATTTTCTTCCGATAGTATATTTTTATGTTAAGATAAACAAACTATTAATGCAGTATAGTGGAGAATGCTTATGTTGTATGAAATATTTTAAAAAAAGCAGATAAATTTTGTTCTAAAGAACGCGAGAGCATTTTCCAAATTTTGACAGGTGATATCATATGAAGATTATTTTTGTTATTTATGGAAAGCTAATCAGTTCTATGTTCAAGCTCTTTACATTATAACATGAAATCAAATTACTGAACTTTTCCATACATAGAAATTTATCTAATTACATTTTTATTCATACTAAATGTTACTATCAGGAATATAAATTTTCTTCCGATAGTATATTTTTATGTTAAGATAGACAAACTATTAATGGAGTATAGGGAAGAATGCTTATGTTGTATGAAATATTTTAAAAAAAGCAGATAAATTTTGTTCTAAAGAACGCGAGAGCATTTTCCAAATTTTGACAGGTGATATCATATGAAGATTATTTTTGTTATTTATGGAAAGCTAATCAGTTCTATGTTCAAGCTCTTTACATTATAACATGAAATCAAATTACTGAACTTTTCCATACATAGAAATTTATCTAATTACATTTTTATTCATACTAAATGTTACTATCAGGAATATAAATTTTCTTCCGATAGTATATTTTTATGTTAAGATAGACAAACTATTAATGGAGTATAGGGAAGAATGCTTATGTTGTATGAAATATTTTAAAAAAAGCAGATAAATTTTGTTCTAAAGAACGCGAGAGCATTTTCCAAATTTTGACAGGTGATATCATATGAAGATTTTTTTTGTTATTTATGGAAAGCTTATCAGTTCTATGTTCAAGCTCTTTACATTATAACATGAAATCAAATTACTGAACGTTTCCATAAATAGAAATTTATCTAATTACATTTTTATTCATACTAAATGTTACTAACAGGAATATAAATTTTCTTCCGATAGTATATTTTTATGTTAAGATAGACAAACTATTAATGCAGTATAGTGAAGACTGCTTATGTTGTATGAAATATTTTAAAAAAAGCAGATAAATTTTGTTTCAAAGAGCGTTAGAGCATTTTGACAATGTTGACACGTGATATCATATGAAGAAATTTTATGATATCTATGAAAAGCTAATCAGTTCTAAGTTCAAGCTATTAATATTCTTATATCAATATGAAATCAATGAACTGAACATTGCCAAATATAAAAAAATTCTCTTGTTACATATAAGTTTCATACAAATATCCATTAAATAAAATATAATTTTTGAAACCGTTGAATATTTTTCTTTTAACATTGACCAACTTTGAATACAATTTTATGAAGATTCTTGGTGTTGTATAAATAGTTGAAACCAAATTAAAATATCTCTAATTTCCAGGTCGTGAGAGCATTTTTTCAGTTTTAATAGATGAAATCATAAAGAAACATTGGGAAAAAATGAACCGTTGTCTATGGAAAACTAATCAGCTCTATTTTTATGGACTTAACAAATGTGATATCAATATGAAGTCAATCGGACTTATAGTTTGGGCTGCAGAGAGGACACAAAAAAAAAACAACGTAAATGATGAATTCATAGAGAAGAAATCAAAAGTTGTCTATGGAAAACTAATCAGCTCTAGGTCTTTGCACTTTACACATATGATGTTAATATGAAGTCGATCAGACTTATAGTTTGGGCTGTAGAGAGGACACAAAAAAGATAAATGCTACGGCGTACGGCGTACGGCGTACAGCGTATGGCGTACAGCGTATACGCCATACACACAAACACATCACGACGAAACTCATAGTGTGCATTCTCTACATGATACCCATTGAGAAATTGATGTAAAAAAAATACGCTTAAATTTTGCGAAATCATGACTCTCCCCTATTCCATAGTGTGGAGAGTAATAATAATAAACTGTTTTTTCTAGTATATAATTTTTCTTCCGATAGTATATTTTTATGATAAGATAGACAAACTTTTAATGCAGTATGGTGTAGAATGCTTATGTTGTATGAAATATTTTAAAAAAAGCAGATAAATTTTGTTTTAAAGAACGCAAGAGCATTTTCCAAATTTTGACAGGTGATATCATATGAAGAATTTTTTTGTTATTTATGGAAAGCTAATCAGTTCTATGTTCAAGCTCTTTACATTATAACATGAAATCAAATTACTGAACTTTTCCATACATAGAAATTTATCTAATTACATTTTTATTCATACTAAATGTTACTACCAGGAATATAAATTTTCTTCCGATAGTATATTTTTATGTTAAGATAAACAAACTATTAATGCAGTATAGTGAAGAATGCTTATGTTGTATGAAATATTTTAAAAAAAGCAGATAAATTTTGATTTAAAGAACGCGAGAGCATTTTCAAAATTTTGACACGTGATATCATATGAAGATTTTTTTGTTATTTATGGAAAGCTAATCAGTTCTATGTTCAAGCTCTTTACATTATAACATGAAATCAAATGACTGAACGTTTCCATACATAGAAATTTATCTAATTACATTTTTATTCATACTAAATGTTACTATCAGGAATATAAATTTTCTTCCGATAGTATATTTTTATGTTAAGATAGACAAACTATTAATGCAGTATAGGGAAGAATGCTTATGTTGTATGAAATATTTTAAAAAAAGCAGATAAATTTTGTTCTAAATAACGCGAGAGCATTTTCCAAATTTTGACAGGTGATATCATATGAAGATTTTTTTTGTTATTTATGGAAAGCTATTCAGTTCTATGTTCAAGCTCTTTACATTATAACATGAAATCAAATTACTGAACTTTTCCATACATAGAAATTTATCTAATTACATTTTTATTCATACTAAATGTTACTATCAGGAATGTAAATTTTCTTCCGATAGTATATTTTTATGTTAAGATAAACAAACTATTAATGCAGTATAGTGAAGAATGCTTATGTTGTATGAAATATTTTAAAAAAAGCAGATAAATTTTGTTCTAAAGAACGCGAGAGCATTTTCCAAATTTTGACAGGTGATATCATATGAAGATTTTTTTTGTTGTTTATGGAAAGCTAATCAGTTCTATGTTCAAGCTTTTTACATTATAACATGAAATCAAATTACTGAACTTTTCCATACATAGAAATTTATCTAATTACATTTTTATTCATACTAAACGTTACTATCAGGAATATAAATTTTCTTCAGATAGTATATTTTTATGTTAAGATAAACAAACTATTAATGCAGTATAGTGAAGAATGCTTATGTTGTATGAAATATTTAAAAAAAAGCAGATAAATTTTGTTCTAAAGAACGCGTGAGCATTTTCCAAATTTTGACAGGTGATATCATATGAAGATTTTTTTTGTTATTTATGGAAAGCTAATCAGTTCTATGTTCAAGCTCTTTACATTATAACATGAAATCAAATTACTGAACTTTTCCATACATAGAAATTTATCTTATTACATTTTTATTCATACTAAATGTTACTATCAGGAATATAAATTTTCTTCCGATAGTATATTTTTATGTTAAGATAAACAAACTATTAATGCAGTATAGTGAAGAATGCTTATGTTGTATGAAATATTTTAAAAAAAGCAGATAAATTTTGTTTTAAAGAACGCGAAGGCATTTTCAAAATTTTGACACGTGATATTATATGAAGATTTTTTTTTGATTTATGGAAAGCTAATCAGTTCTATGTTCAAGTTCTTTACATTATAACATGAAATCAAATTACTGAACGTTTCCATACATAGAAATTTATCTAATTACATTTTTATTCATACTAAATATTACTATCAGGAATATAAATTTTCTTCCGATAGTATATTTTTATGTTAAGATAGACAAACTATTAATGCAGTATAGTGAAGAATGCTTATGTTGTATGAAATATTTTAAAAAAAGCAGATAAATTTTGATTTAAAGAACGCGAGAGCATTTTCAAAATTTTGACACGTGATATCATATGAAGATTTTTTTGTTATTTATGGAAAGCTAATCAGTTCTATGTTCAAGCTCTTTACATTATAACATGAAATCAAATTACTGAACGTTTCCATACATAGAAATTTATCTAATTACATTTTTATCAATACTAAATGTTACTATCAGGAATATAAATTTTCTTCCGATAGTATATTTTTATGTTAAGATAGACAAACTATTAATGGAGTATAGGGAAGAATGCTTATGTTGTATGAAATATTTTAAAAAAAGCAGATAAATTTTGTTTCAAAGAGCGTTAGAGCATTTTGACAATGTTGACACGTGATATCATATGAAGAAATTTTATGATATCTATGAAAAGCTAATCAGTTCTAAGTTCAAGCTATTAATATTCTTATATCAATATGAAATCAATGAACTGAACATTGCCAAATATAAAAAAATTCTCTTGTTACATATAAGTTTCATACAAATATCCATTAAATAAAATATAATTTTTGAAACCGTTGAATATTTTTCTTTTAACATTGACCAACTTTGAATACAATTTTATGAAGATTCTTGGTGTTGTATAAATAGTTGAAACCAAATTAAAATATCTCTAATTTCCAGGTCGTGAGAGCATTTTTTCAGTTTTAATAGATGAAATCATAAAGAAACATTGGGAAAAAATGAACCGTTGTCTATGGAAAACTAATCAGCTCTAAGTTTATGGACTTAACACATGTGATATCAATATGAAGTCAATCGGACTTATAGTTTGGGCTGCAGAGAGGACACAAAAAAAAAACAACGTAAATGATGAATTCATAGAGAAGAAATCAAAAGTTGTCTATGGAAAACTAATCAGCTCTAGGTCTTTGCACTTTACACATATGATGTTAATATGAAGTCGATCAGACTTATAGTTTGGGCTGTAGAGAGGACACAAAAAAGATAAATGCTACGGCGTACGGCGTACGGCGTACAGCGTATACGCCATACACACAAACACATCACGACGAAACTCATAGTGTGCATTCTCTACATGATACCCATTGAGAAATTGATGTAAAAAAAATACGCTTAAATTTTGCGAAATCATGACTCTCCCCTATTCCATAGTGTGGAGAGTAATAATAATAAACTGTTTTTTCTAGTATATAATTTTTCTTCCGATAGTATATTTTTATGATAAGATAGACAAACTTTTAATGCAGTATGGTGAAGAATGCTTATGTTGTATGAAATATTTTAAAAAAAGCAGATAAATTTTGTTTTAAAGAACGCAAGAGCATTTTCCAAATTTTGACAGGTGATATCATATGAAGATTTTTTTTGTTATTTATGGAAAGCTAATCAGTTCTATGTTCAAGCTCTTTACATTATAACATGAAATCAAATTACTGAACTTTTCCATACATAGAAATTTATCTAATTACATTTTTATTCATACTAAACGTTACTATCAGGAATATAAATTTTCTTCCGATAGTATATTTTTATGTTAAGATAAACAAACTATTAATGCAGTATAGTGAAGAATGCTTATGTTGTATGAAATATTTAAAAAAAAGCAGATAAATTTTGTTCTAAAGAACGCGAGAGCATTTTCCAAATTTTGACAGGTGATATCATATGAAGATTTTTTTTGTTATTTATGGAAAGCTAATCAGTTCTATGTTCAAGCTCTTTACATTATAACATGAAATCAAATTACTGAACTTTTCCATACATAGAAATTTATCTTATTACATTTTTATTCATACTAAATGTTACTATCAGGAATATAAATTTTCTTCCGATAGTATATTTTTATGTTAAGATAAACAAACTATTAATGCAGTATAGTGAAGAATGCTTATGTTGTATGAAATATTTTAAAAAAAGCAGATAAATTTTGTTTTAAAGAACGCGAAGGCATTTTCAAAATTTTGACACGTGATATTATATGAAGATTTTTTTTTGATTTATGGAAAGCTAATCAGTTCTATGTTCAAGCTCTTTACATTATAACATGAAATCAAATTACTGAACGTTTCCATACATAGAAATTTATCTAATTACATTTTTATTCATACTAAATGTTACTATCAGGAATATAAATTTTCTTCCGATAGTATATTTTTATGTTAAGATAGACAAACTATTAATGCAGTATAGTGAAGAATGCTTATGTTGTATGAAATATTTTTAAAAAAGCAGATAAATTTTGATTTAAAGAACGCGAGAGCATTTTCAAAATTTTGACACGTGATATCATATGAAGATTTTTTTGTTATTTATGGAAAGCTAATCAGTTCTATGTTCAAGCTCTTTACATTATAACATGAAATCAAATTACTGAACGTTTCCATACATAGAAATTTATCTAATTACATTTTTATTCATACTAAATGTTACTATCAGGAATATAAATTTTCTTCCGATAGTATATTTTTATGTTAAGATAAACAAACTATTAATGCAGTATAGTGAAGAATGCTTATGTTGTATGAAATATTTTAAAAAAAGCAGATAAATTTTGTTTTAAAGAACGCGAGAGCATTTTCAAAATTTTGACACGTGATATTATATGAAGAATTTTTTTTTTTATTTATGGAAAGCTAATCAGTTCTACGTTCAAGCTCTTTACATTATAACATGAAATCAAATTACTGAACTTTTCCATACATAGAAATTTATCTAATTACATTTTTATTCATACTAAATGTTACTATCAGGAATATAAATTTTCTTCCGATAGTATATTTTTATGTTAAGATAGACAAACTATTAATGGAGTATAGGGAAGAATGCTTATGTTGTATGAAATATTTTAAAAAAAGCAGATCGATTTTGTTTCAAAGAGCGTTAGAGCATTTTGACAATGTTGACACGTGATATCATATGAAGAAATTTTATGATATCTATGAAAAGCTAATCAGTTCTAAGTTCAAGCTATTAATATTCTTATATCAATATGAAATCAATGAACTGAACATTGCCAAATATAAAAAAATTCTCTTGTTACATATAAGTTTCATACAAATATCCATTAAATAAAATATAATTTTTGAAACCGTTGAATATTTTTCTTTTAACATTGACCAACTTTGAATACAATTTTATGAAGATTCTTGGTGTTGTATAAATAGTTGAAACCAAATTAAAATATCTCTAATTTCCAGGTCGTGAGAGCATTTTTTCAGTTTTAATAGATGAAATCATAAAGAAACATTGGGAAAAAATGAACCGTTGTCTATGGAAAACTAATCAGCTCTAAGTTTATGGACTTAACACATGTGATATCAATATGAAGTCAATCGGACTTATAGTTTGGGCTGCAGAGAGGACACAAAAAAAAAACAACGTAAATGATGAATTCATAGAGAAGAAATCAAAAGTTGTCTATGGAAAACTAATCAGCTCTAGGTCTTTGCACTTTACACATATGATGTTAATATGAAGTCGATCAGACTTATAGTTTGGGCTGTAGAGAGGACACAAAAAAGATAAATGCTACGGCGTACGGCGTACGGCGTACAGCGTATACGCCATACACACAAACACATCACGACGAAACTCATAGTGTGCATTCTCTACATGATACCCATTGAGAAATTGATGTAAAAAAAATACGCTTAAATTTTGCGAAATCATGACTCTCCCCTATTCCATAGTGTGGAGAGTAATAATAATAAACTGTTTTTTCTAGTATATAATTTTTCTTCCGATAGTATATTTTTATGATAAGATAGACAAACTTTTAATGCAGTATGGTGTAGAATGCTTATGTTGTATGAAATATTTTAAAAAAAGCAGATAAATTTTGTTTTAAAGAACGCAAGAGCATTTTCCAAATTTTGACAGGTGATATCATATGAAGATTTTTTTTGTTATTTATGGAAAGCTAATCAGTTCTATGTTCAAGCTCTTTACATTATAACATGAAATCAAATTACTGAACTTTTCCATACATAGAAATTTATCTAATTACATTTTTATTCATACTAAACGTTACTATCAGGAATATAAATTTTCTTCCGATAGTATATTTTTATGTTAAGATAAACAAACTATTAATGCAGTATAGTGAAGAATGCTTATGTTGTATGAAATATTTAAAAAAAAGCAGATAAATTTTGTTCTAAAGAACGCAAGAGCATTTTCCAAATTTTGACAGGTGATATCATATGAAGATTTTTTTTGTTATTTATGGAAAGCTAATCAGTTCTATGTTCAAGCTCTTTACATTATAACATGAAATCAAATTACTGAACTTTTCCATACATAGAAATTTATCTAATTACATTTTTATTCATACTAAACGTTACTATCAGGAATATAAATTTTCTTCCGATAGTATATTTTTATGTTAAGATAAACAAACTATTAATGCAGTATAGTGAAGAATGCTTATGTTGTATGAAATATTTAAAAAAAAGCAGATAAATTTTGTTCTAAAGAACGCGAGAGCATTTTCCAAATTTTGACAGGTGATATCATATGAAGAATTTTTTTTTTTATTTATGGAAAGCTAATCAGTTCTACGTTCAAGCTCTTTACATTATAACATGAAATCAAATTACTGAACTTTTCCATACATAGAAATTTATCTAATTACATTTTTATTCATACTAAATGTTACTATCAGGAATATAAATTTTCTTCCGATAGTATATTTTTATGTTAAGATAGACAAACTATTAATGGAGTATAGGGAAGAATGCTTATGTTGTATGAAATATTTTAAAAAAAGCAGATAAATTTTGTTTCAAAGAGCGTTAGAGCATTTTGACAATGTTGACACGTGATATCATATGAAGAAATTTTATGATATCTATGAAAAGCTAATCAGTTCTAAGTTCAAGCTATTAATATTCTTATATCAATATGAAATCAATGAACTGAACATTGCCAAATATAAAAAAATTCTCTTGTTACATATAAGTTTCATACAAATATCCATTAAATAAAATATAATTTTTGAAACCGTTGAATATTTTTCTTTTAACATTGACCAACTTTGAATACAATTTTATGAAGATTCTTGGTGTTGTATAAATAGTTGAAACCAAATTAAAATATCTCTAATTTCCAGGTCGTGAGAGCATTTTTTCAGTTTTAATAGATGAAATCATAAAGAAACATTGGGAAAAAATGAACCGTTGTCTATGGAAAACTAATCAGCTCTAAGTTTATGGACTTAACACATGTGATATCAATATGAAGTCAATCGGACTTATAGTTTGGGCTGCAGAGAGGACACAAAAAAAAAACAACGTAAATGATGAATTCATAGAGAAGAAATCAAAAGTTGTCTATGGAAAACTAATCAGCTCTAGGTCTTTGCACTTTACACATATGATGTTAATATGAAGTCGATCAGACTTATAGTTTGGGCTGTAGAGAGGACACAAAAAAGATAAATGCTACGGCGTACGGCGTACGGCGTACGGCGTACAGCGTATACGCCATACACACAAACACATCACGACGAAACTCATAGTGTGCATTCTCTACATGATACCCATTGAGAAATTGATGTAAAAAAAATACGCTTAAATTTTGCGAAATCATGACTCTCCCCTATTCCATAGTGTGGAGAGTAATAAAAATAAACTGTTTTTTCTAGTATATAATTTTTCTTCCGATAGTATATTTTTATGATAAGATAGACAAACTTTTAATGCAGTATGGTGTAGAATGCTTATGTTGTATGAAATATTTTAAAAAAAGCAGATAAATTTTGTTTTAAAGAACGCAAGAGCATTTTCCAAATTTTGACAGGTGATATCATATGAAGATTTTTTTTGTTATTTATGGAAAGCTAATCAGTTCTATGTTCAAGCTCTTTACATTATAACATGAAATCAAATTACTGAACTTTTCCATACATAGAAATTTATCTAATTACATTTTTATTCATACTAAACGTTACTATCAGGAATATAAATTTTCTTCCGATAGTATATTTTTATGTTAAGATAAACAAACTATTAATGCAGTATAGTGAAGAATGCTTATGTTGTATGAAATATTTAAAAAAAAGCAGATAAATTTTGTTCTAAAGAACGCGAGAGCATTTTCCAAATTTTGACAGGTGATATCATATGAAGATTTTTTTTGTTATTTATGGAAAGCTAATCAGTTCTATGTTCAAGCTCTTTACATTATAACATGAAATCAAATTACTGAACTTTTCCATACATAGAAATTTATCTTATTACATTTTTATTCATACTAAATGTTACTATCAGGAATATAAATTTTCTTCCGATAGTATATTTTTATGTTAAGATAAACAAACTATTAATGCAGTATAGTGAAGAATGCTTATGTTGTATGAAATATTTTAAAAAAAGCAGATAAATTTTGTTTTAAAGAACGCGAAGGCATTTTCAAAATTTTGACACGTGATATTATATGAAGATTTTTTTTTGATTTATGGAAAGCTAATCAGTTCTATGTTCAAGTTCTTTACATTATAACATGAAATCAAATTACTGAACGTTTCCATACATAGAAATTTATCTAATTACATTTTTATTCATACTAAATGTTACTATCAGGAATATAAATTTTCTTCCGATAGTATATTTTTATGTTAAGATAGACAAACTATTAATGCAGTATAGTGAAGAATGCTTATGTTGTATGAAATATTTTAAAAAAAACAGATAAATTTTGATTTAAAGAACGCGAGAGCATTTTCAAAATTTTGACACGTGATATTATATGAAGAATTTTTTTTTTTATTTATGGAAAGCTAATCAGTTCTACGTTCAAGCTCTTTACATTATAACATGAAATCAAATTACTGAACTTTTCCATACATAGAAATTTATCTAATTACATTTTTATTCATACTAAATGTTACTATCAGGAATATAAATTTTCTTCCGATAGTATATTTTTATGTTAAGATAGACAAACTATTAATGCAGTATAGTGAAGAATGCTTATGTTGTATGAAATATTTTTAAAAAAGCAGATAAATTTTGATTTAAAGAACGCGAGAGCATTTTCAAAATTTTGACACGTGATATCATATGAAGATTTTTTTGTTATTTATGGAAAGCTTATCAGTTCTATGTTCAAGCTCTTTACATTATAACATGAAATCAAATTACTGAACGTTTCCATACATAGAAATTTATCTAATTACATTTTTATTCATACTAAATGTTACTATCAGGAATATAAATTTTCTTCCGATAGTATATTTTTATGTTAAGATAAACAAACTATTAATGCAGTATAGTGAAGAATGCTTATGTTGTATGAAATATTTTAAAAAAAGCAGATAAATTTTGTTTTAAAGAACGCGAGAGCATTTTCAAAATTTTGACACGTGATATTATATGAAGAATTTTTTTGTTATTTATGGAAAGCTAATCAGTTCTACGTTCAAGCTCTTTACATAATAACATGAAATCAAATGACTGAACGTTTCCATACATAGAAATTTATCTAATTACATTTTTATTCATACTAAATGTTACTATCAGGAATATAAATTTTCTTCCGATAGTATATTTTTATGTTAAGATAGACAAACTATTAATGCAGTATAGGGAAGAATGCTTATGTTGTATGAAATATTTTAAAAAAAGCAGATAAATTTTGTTCTAAATAACGCGAGAGCATTTTCCAAATTTTGACAGGTGATATCATATGAAGATTTTTTTTGTTATTTATGGAAAGCTATTCAGTTCTATGTTCAAGCTCTTTACATTATAACATGAAATCAAATTACTGAACTTTTCCATACTTAGAAATTTATCTAATTACATTTTTATTCATACTAAATGTTACTATCAGGAATGTAAATTTTCTTCCGATAGTATATTTTTATGTTAAGATAAACAAACTATTAATGCAGTATAGTGAAGAATGCTTATGTTGTATGAAATATTTTAAAAAAAGCAGATAAATTTTGTTTTAAAGAACGCGAAGGCATTTTCAAAATTTTGACACGTGATATTATATGAAGATTTTTTTTTGATTTATGGAAAGCTAATCATTTCTATGTTCAAGTTCTTTACATTATAACATGAAATCAAATTACTGAACGTTTCCATACATAGAAATTTATCTAATTACATTTTTATTCATACTAAATGTTACTATCAGGAATATAAATTTTCTTCCGATAGTATATTTTTATGTTAAGATAGACAAACTATTAATGCAGTATAGTGAAGAATGCTTATGTTGTATGAAATATTTTAAAAAAAGCAGATAAATTTTGATTTAAAGAACGCGAGAGCATTTTCAAAATTTTGACACGTGATATCATATGAAGATTTTTTTGTTATTTATGGAAAGCTAATCAGTTCTATGTTCAAGCTCTTTACATTATAACATGAAATCAAATTACTGAACGTTTCCATACATAGAAATTTATCTAATTACATTTTTATTCATACTAAATGTTACTATCAGGAATATAAATTTTCTTCCGATAGTATATTTTTATGTTAAGATAGACAAACTATTAATGCAGTATAGTGAAGAATGCTTATGTTGTATGAAATATTTTTAAAAAAGCAGATAAATTTTGATTTAAAGAACGCGAGAGCATTTTCAAAATTTTGACACGTGATATCATATGAAGATTTTTTTGTTATTTATGGAAAGCTTATCAGTTCTATGTTCAAGCTCTTTACATTATAACATGAAATCAAATTACTGAACGTTTCCATACATAGAAATTTATCTAATTACATTTTTATTCATACTAAATGTTACTATCAGGAATATAAATTTTCTTCCGATAGTATATTTTTATGTTAAGATAAACAAACTATTAATGCAGTATAGTGAAGAATGCTTATGTTGTATGAAATATTTTAAAAAAAGCAGATAAATTTTGTTTTAAAGAACGCGAGAGCATTTTCAAAATTTTGACACGTGATATTATATGAAGAATTTTTTTTTTTATTTATGGAAAGCTAATCAGTTCTACGTTCAAGCTCTTTACATTATAACATGAAATCAAATTACTGAACTTTTCCATACATAGAAATTTATCTAATTACATTTTTATTCATACTAAATGTTACTATCAGGAATATAAATTTTCTTCCGATAGTATATTTTTATGTTAAGATAGACAAACTATTAATGGAGTATAGGGAAGAATGCTTATGTTGTATGAAATATTTTAAAAAAAGCAGATAAATTTTGTTTCAAAGAGCGTTAGAGCATTTTGACAATGTTGACACGTGATATCATATGAAGAAATTTTATGATATCTATGAAAAGCTAATCAGTTCTAAGTTCAAGCTATTAATATTCTTATATCAATATGAAATCAATGAACTGAACATTGCCAAATATAAAAAAATTCTCTTGTTACATATAAGTTTCATACAAATATCCATTAAATAAAATATAATTTTTGAAACCGTTGAATATTTTTCTTTTAACATTGACCAACTTTGAATACAATTTTATGAAGATTCTTGGTGTTGTATAAATAGATGAAACCAAATTAAAATATCTCTAATTTCCAGGTCGTGAGAGCATTTTTTCAGTTTTAATAGATGAAATCATAAAGAAACATTGGGAAAAAATGAACCGTTGTCTATGGAAAACTAATCAGCTCTAAGTTTATGGACTTAACACATGTGATATCAATATGAAGTCAATCGGACTTATAGTTTGGGCTGCAGAGAGGACACAAAAAAAAAACAACGTAAATGATGAATTCATAGAGAAGAAATCAAAAGTTGTCTATGGAAAACTAATCAGCTCTAGGTCTTTGCACTTTACACATATGATGTTAATATGAAGTCGATCAGACTTATAGTTTGGGCTGTAGAGAGGACACAAAAAAGATAAATGCTACGGCGTACGGCGTACGGCGTACGGCGTACAGCGTATACGCCATACACACAAACACATCACGACGAAACTCATAGTGTGCATTCTCTACATGATACCCATTGAGAAATTGATGTAAAAAAAATACGCTTAAATTTTGCGAAATCATGACTCTCCCCTATTCCATAGTGTGGAGAGTAATAATAATAAACTGTTTTTTCTAGTATATAATTTTTCTTCCGATAGTATATTTTTATGATAAGATAGACAAACTTTTAATGCAGTATGGTGTAGAATGCTTATGTTGTATGAAATATTTTAAAAAAAGCAGATAAATTTTGTTTTAAAGAACGCAAGAGCATTTTCCAAATTTTGACAGGTGATATCATATGAAGATTTTTTTTGTTATTTATGGAAAGCTAATCAGTTCTATGTTCAAGCTCTTTACATTATAACATGAAATCAAATTACTGAACTTTTCCATACATAGAAATTTATCTAATTACATTTTTATTCATACTAAACGTTACTATCAGGAATATAAATTTTCTTCCGATAGTATATTTTTATGTTAAGATAAACAAACTATTAATGCAGTATAGTGAAGAATGCTTATGTTGTATGAAATATTTAAAAAAAAGCAGATAAATTTTGTTCTAAAGAACGCGAGAGCATTTTCCAAATTTTGACAGGTGATATCATATGAAGATTTTTTTTGTTATTTATGGAAAGCTAATCAGTTCTATGTTCAAGCTCTTTACATTATAACATGAAATCAAATTACTGAACTTTTCCATACATAGAAATTTATCTTATTACATTTTTATTCATACTAAATGTTACTATCAGGAATATAAATTTTCTTCCGATAGTATATTTTTATGTTAAGATAAACAAACTATTAATGCAGTATAGTGAAGAATGCTTATGTTGTATGAAATATTTTAAAAAAAGCAGATAAATTTTGTTTTAAAGAACGCGAAGGCATTTTCAAAATTTTGACACGTGATATTATATGAAGATTTTTTTTTGATTTATGGAAAGCTAATCAGTTCTATGTTCAAGTTCTTTACATTATAACATGAAATCAAATTACTGAACGTTTCCATACATAGAAATTTATCTAATTACATTTTTATTCATACTAAATGTTACTATCAGGAATATAAATTTTCTTCCGATAGTATATTTTTATGTTAAGATAGACAAACTATTAATGCAGTATAGTGAAGAATGCTTATGTTGTATGAAATATTTTAAAAAAAGCAGATAAATTTTGATTTAAAGAACGCGAGAGCATTTTCAAAATTTTGACACGTGATATCATATGAAGATTTTTTTGTTATTTATGGAAAGCTAATCAGTTCTATGTTCAAGCTCTTTACATTATAACATGAAATCAAATTACTGAACGTTTCCATACATAGAAATTTATCTAATTACATTTTTATTCATACTAAATGTTACTATCAGGAATATAAATTTTCTTCCGATAGTATATTTTTATGTTAAGATAGACAAACTATTAATGCAGTATAGTGAAGAATGCTTATGTTGTATGAAATATTTTTAAAAAAGCAGATAAATTTTGATTTAAAGAACGCGAGAGCATTTTCAAAATTTTGACACGTGATATCATATGAAGATTTTTTTGTTATTTATGGAAAGCTTATCAGTTCTATGTTCAAGCTCTTTACATTATAACATGAAATCAAATTACTGAACGTTTCCATACATAGAAATTTATCTAATTACATTTTTATTCATACTAAATGTTACTATCAGGAATATAAATTTTCTTCCGATAGTATATTTTTATGTTAAGATAAACAAACTATTAATGCAGTATAGTGAAGAATGCTTATGTTGTATGAAATATTTTAAAAAAAGCAGATAAATTTTGTTTTTAAGAACGCGAAGGCATTTTCAAAATTTTGACACGTGATATTATATGAAGATTTTTTTTTGATTTATGGAAAGCTAATCAGTTCTATGTTCAAGTTCTTTACATTATAACATGAAATCAAATTACTGAACGTTTCCATACATAGAAATTTATCTAATTACATTTTTATTCATACTAAATGTTACTATCAGGAATATAAATTTTCTTCCGATAGTATATTTTTATGTTAAGATAGACAAACTATTAATGCAGTATAGTGAAGAATGCTTATGTTGTATGAAATATTTTAAAAAAAGCAGATAAATTTTGATTTAAAGAACGCGAGAGCATTTTCAAAATTTTGACACGTGATATCATATGAAGATTTTTTTGTTATTTATGGAAAGCTAATCAGTTCTATGTTCAAGCTCTTTACATTATAACATGAAATCAAATTACTGAACGTTTCCATACATAGAAATTTATCTAATTACATTTTTATTCATACTAAATGTTACTATCAGGAATATAAATTTTCTTCCGATAGTATATTTTTATGTTAAGATAAACAAACTATTAATGCAGTATAGTGAAGAATGCTTATGTTGTATGAAATATTTTAAAAAAAGCAGATAAATTTTGTTTTAAAGAACGCGAGAGCATTTTCAAAATTTTGACACGTGATATTATATGAAGAATTTTTTTGTTATTTATGGAAAGCTAATCAGTTCTACGTTCAAGCTCTTTACATAATAACATGAAATCAAATGACTGAACGTTTCCATACATAGAAATTTATCTAATTACATTTTTATTCATACTAAATGTTACTATCAGGAATATAAATTTTCTTCCGATAGTATATTTTTATGTTAAGATAGACAAACTATTAATGCAGTATAGGGAAGAATGCTTATGTTGTATGAAATATTTTAAAAAAAGCAGATAAATTTTGTTCTAAATAACGCGAGAGCATTTTCCAAATTTTGACAGGTGATATCATATGAAGATTTTTTTTGTTATTTATGGAAAGCTATTCAGTTCTATGTTCAAGCTCTTTACATTATAACATGAAATCAAATTACTGAACTTTTCCATACTTAGAAATTTATCTAATTACATTTTTATTCATACTAAATGTTACTATCAGGAATGTAAATTTTCTTCCGATAGTATATTTTTATGTTAAGATAAACAAACTATTAATGCAGTATAGTGAAGAATGCTTATGTTGTATGAAATATTTTAAAAAAAGCAGATAAATTTTGTTTTAAAGAACGCGAAGGCATTTTCAAAATTTTGACACGTGATATTATATGAAGATTTTTTTTTGATTTATGGAAAGCTAATCATTTCTATGTTCAAGTTCTTTACATTATAACATGAAATCAAATTACTGAACGTTTCCATACATAGAAATTTATCTAATTACATTTTTATTCATACTAAATGTTACTATCAGGAATATAAATTTTCTTCCGATAGTATATTTTTATGTTAAGATAAACAAAGTATTAATGCAGTATAGTGAAGAATGCTTATGTTGTATGAAATATTTTAAAAAAAGCAGATAAATTTTGTTCTAAAGAACGCGAGAGCATTTTCCAAATTTTGACAGGTGATATCATATGAAGATTTTTTTTGTTATTTATGGAAAGCTAATCAGTTCTATGTTCAAGCTCTTTACATTATAACATGAAATCAAATTACTGAACTTTTCCATACATAGAAATTTATCTAATTACATTTTTATTCATACTAAATGTTACTATCAGGAATATAAATTTTCTTCCGATAGTATATTTTTATGTTAAGATAGACAAACTATTAATGGAGTATAGGGAAGAATGCTTATGTTGTATGAAATATTTTAAAAAAAGCAGATAAATTTTGTTTCAAAGAGCGTTAGAGCATTTTGACAATGTTGACACGTGATATCATATGAAGACATTTTATGATATCTATGAAAAGCTAATCAGTTCTAAGTTCAAGCTATTAATATTCTTATATCAATATGAAATCAATGAACTGAACATTGCCAAATATAAAAAAATTCTCTTGTTACATATAAGTTTCATACAAATATCCATTAAATAAAATATAATTTTTGAAACCGTTGAATATTTTTCTTTTAACATTGACCAACTTTGAATACAATTTTATGAAGATTCTTGGTGTTGTATAAATAGTTGAAACCAAATTAAAATATCTCTAATTTCCAGGTCGTGAGAGCATTTTTTCAGTTTTAATAGATGAAATCATAAAGAAACATTGGGAAAAAATGAACCGTTGTCTATGGAAAACTAATCAGCTCTAAGTTTATGGACTTAACACATGTGATATCAATATGAAGTCAATCGGACTTATAGTTTGGGCTGCAGAGAGGACACAAAAAAAAAACAACGTAAATGATGAATTCATAGAGAAGAAATCAAAAGTTGTCTATGGAAAACTAATCAGCTCTAGGTCTTTGCACTTTACACATATGATGTTAATATGAAGTCGATCAGACTTATAGTTTGGGCTGTAGAGAGGACACAAAAAAGATAAATGCTACGGCGTACGGCGTACGGCGTACGGCGAACAGCGTATACGCCATACACACAAACACATCACGACGAAACTCATAGTGTGCATTCTCTACATGATACCCATTGAGAAATTGATGTAAAAAAATACGCTTAAATTTTGCGAAATCATGACTCTCCCCTATTCCATAGTGTGGAGAGTAATAATAATAAACTGTTTTTTCTAGTATATAATTTTTCTTCCGATAGTATATTTTTATGATAAGATAGACAAACTTTTAATGCAGTATGGTGTAGAATGCTTATGTTGTATGAAATATTTTAAAAAAAGCAGATAAATTTTGTTTTAAAGAACGCAAGAGCATTTTCCAAATTTTGACAGGTGATATCATATGAAGATTTTTTTTGTTATTTATGGAAAGCTAATCAGTTCTATGTTCAAGCTCTTTACATTATAACATGAAATCAAATTACTGAACTTTTCCATACGTAGAAATTTATCTAATTACATTTTTATTCATACTAAACGTTACTATCAGGAATATAAATTTTCTTCCGATAGTATATTTTTATGTTAAGATAAACAAACTATTAATGCAGTATAGTGAAGAATGCTTATGTTGTATGAAATATTTAAAAAAAAGCAGATAAATTTTGTTCTAAAGAACGCGAGAGCATTTTCCAAATTTTGACAGGTGATATCATATGAAGATTTTTTTTGTTATTTATGGAAAGCTAATCAGTTCTATGTTCAAGCTCTTTACATTATAACATGAAATCAAATTACTGAACTTTTCCATACATAGAAATTTATCTTATTACATTTTTATTCATACTAAATGTTACTATCAGGAATATAAATTTTCTTCCGATAGTATATTTTTATGTTAAGATAAACAAACTATTAATGCAGTATAGTGAAGAATGCTTATGTTGTATGAAATATTTTAAAAAAAGCAGATAAATTTTGTTTTAAAGAACGCGAAGGCATTTTCAAAATTTTGACACGTGATATTATATGAAGATTTTTTTTTGATTTATGGAAAGCTAATCAGTTCTATGTTCAAGTTCTTTACATTATAACATGAAATCAAATTACTGAACGTTTCCATACATAGAAATTTATCTAATTACATTTTTATTCATACTAAATGTTACTATCAGGAATATAAATTTTCTTCCGATAGTATATTTTTATGTTAAGATAAACAAACTATTAATGCAGTATAGTGAAGAATGCTTATGTTGTATGAAATATTTTAAAAAAAGCAGATAAATTTTGTTTTAAAGAACGCGAAGGCATTTTCAAAATTTTGACACGTGATATTATATGAAGATTTTTTTTTGATTTATGGAAAGCTAATCAGTTCTATGTTCAAGTTCTTTACATTATAACATGAAATCAAATTACTGAACGTTTCCATACATAGAAATTTATCTAATTACATTTTTATTCATACTAAATGTTACTATCAGGAATATAAATTTTCTTCCGATAGTATATTTTTATGTTAAGATAGACAAACTATTAATGCAGTATAGTGAAGAATGCTTATGTTGTATGAAATATTTTAAAAAAAGCAGATAAATTTTGATTTAAAGAACGCGAGAGCATTTTCAAAATTTTGACACGTGATATCATATGAAGATTTTTTTGTTATTTATGGAAAGCTAATCAGTTCTATGTTCAAGCTCTTTACATTATAACATGAAATCAAATTACTGAACGTTTCCATACATAGAAATTTATCTAATTACATTTTTATTCATACTAAATGTTACTATCAGGAATATAAATTTTCTTCCGATAGTATATTTTTATGTTAAGATAGACAAACTATTAATGGAGTATAGGGAAGAATGCTTATGTTGTATGAAATATTTTAAAAAAAGCAGATAAATTTTGTTTCAAAGAGCGTTAGAGCATTTTGACAATGTTGACACGTGATATCATATGAAGAAATTTTATGATATCTATGAAAAGCTAATCAGTTCTAAGTTCAAGCTATTAATATTCTTATATCAATATGAAATCAATGTACTGAACATTGCCAAATATAAAAAAATTCTCTTGTTACATATAAGTTTCATACAAATATCCATTAAATAAAATATAATTTTTGAAACCGTTGAATATTTTTCTTTTAACATTGACCAACTTTGAATACAATTTTATGAAGATTCTTGGTGTTGTATAAATAGTTGAAACCAAATTGAAATATCTCTAATTTCCAGGTCGTGAGAGCATTTTTTCAGTTTTAATAGATGAAATCATAAAGAAACATTGGGAAAAAATGAACCGTTGTCTATGGAAAACTAATCAGCTCTAAGTTTATGGACTTAACACATGTGATATCAATATGAAGTCAATCGGACTTATAGTTTGGGCTGCAGAGAGGACACAAAAAAAAAACAACGTAAATGATGAATTCATAGAGAAGAAATCAAAAGTTGTCTATGGAAAACTAATCAGCTCTAGGTCTTTGCACTTTACACATATGATGTTAATATGAAGTCGATCAGACTTATAGTTTGGGCTGTAGAGAGGACACAAAAAAGATAAATGCTACGGCGTACGGCGTACGGCGTACGGCGTACGGCGTACAGCGTATACGCCATACACACAAACACATCACGACGAAACTCATAGTGTGCATTCTCTACATGATACCCATTGAGAAATTGATGTAAAAAAAATACGCTTAAATTTTGCGAAATCATGACTCTCCCCTATTCCATAGTGTGGAGAGTAATAATAATAAACTGTTTTTTCTAGTATATAATTTTTCTTCCGATAGTATATTTTTATGATAAGATAGACAAACTTTTAATGCAGTATGGTGTAGAATGCTTATGTTGTATGAAATATTTTAAAAAAAGCAGATAAATTTTGTTTTAAAGAACGCAAGAGCATTTTCCAAATTTTGACAGGTGATATCATATGAAGATTTTTTTTGTTATTTATGGAAAGCTAATCAGTTCTATGTTCAAGCTCTTTACATTATAACATGAAATCAAATTACTGAACTTTTCCATACATAGAAATTTATCTAATTACATTTTTATTCATACTAAACGTTACTATCAGGAATATAAATTTTCTTCCGATAGTATATTTTTATGTTAAGATAAACAAACTATTAATGCAGTATAGTGAAGAATGCTTATGTTGTATGAAATATTTAAAAAAAAGCAGATAAATTTTGTTCTAAAGAACGCGAGAGCATTTTCCAAATTTTGACAGGTGATATCATATGAAGATTTTTTTTGTTATTTATGGAAAGCTAATCAGTTCTATGTTCAAGCTCTTTACATTATAACATGAAATCAAATTACTGAACTTTTCCATACATAGAAATTTATCTTATTACATTTTTATTCATACTAAATGTTACTATCAGGAATATAAATTTTCTTCCGATAGTATATTTTTATGTTAAGATAAACAAACTATTAATGCAGTATAGTGAAGAATGCTTATGTTGTATGAAATATTTTAAAAAAAGCAGATAAATTTTGTTTTAAAGAACGCGAAGGCATTTTCAAAATTTTGACACGTGATATTATATGAAGATTTTTTTTTGATTTATGGAAAGCTAATCAGTTCTATGTTCAAGTTCTTTACATTATAACATGAAATCAAATTACTGAACGTTTCCATACATAGAAATTTATCTAATTACATTTTTATTCATACTAAATGTTACTATCAGGAATATAAATTTTCTTCCGATAGTATATTTTTATGTTAAGATAGACAAACTATTAATGCAGTATTGTGAAGAATGCTTATGTTGTATGAAATATTTTAAAAAAAGCAGATAAATTTTGATTTAAAGAACGCGAGAGCATTTTCAAAATTTTGACACGTGATATCATATGAAGATTTTTTTGTTATTTATGGAAAGCTAATCAGTTCTATGTTCAAGCTCTTTACATTATAACATGAAATCAAATTACTGAACGTTTCCATACATAGAAATTTATCTAATTACATTTTTATTCATACTAAATGTTACTATCAGGAATATAAATTTTCTTCCGATAGTATATTTTTATGTTAAGATAAACAAACTATTAATGCAGTATAGTGAAGAATGCTTATGTTGTATGAAATATTTTAAAAAAAGCAGATAAATTTTGTTTTAAAGAACGCGAGAGCATTTTCAAAATTTTGACACGTGATATTATATGAAGAATTTTTTTTTTTATTTATGGAAAGCTAATCAGTTCTACGTTCAAGCTCTTTACATTATAACATGAAATCAAATTACTGAACTTTTCCATACATAGAAATTTATCTAATTACATTTTTATTCATACTAAATGTTACTATCAGGAATATAAATTTTCTTCCGATAGTATATTTTTATGTTAAGATAGACAAACTATTAATGGAGTATAGGGAAGAATGCTTATGTTGTATGAAATATTTTAAAAAAAGCAGATAAATTTTGTTTCAAAGAGCGTTAGAGCATTTTGACAATGTTGACACGTGATATCATATGAAGAAATTTTATGATATCTATGAAAAGCTAATCAGTTCTAAGTTCAAGCTATTAATATTCTTATATCAATATGAAATCAATGAACTGAACATTGCCAAATATAAAAAAATTCTCTTGTTACATATAAGTTTCATACAAATATCCATTAAATAAAATATAATTTTTGAAACCGTTGAATATTTTTCTTTTAACATTGACCAACTTTGAATACAATTTTATGAAGATTCTTGGTGTTGTATAAATAGTTGAAACCAAATTAAAATATCTCTAATTTCCAGGTCGTGAGAGCATTTTTTCAGTTTTAATAGATGAAATCATAAAGAAACATTGGGAAAAAATGAACCGTTGTCTATGGAAAACTAATCAGCTCTAAGTTTATGGACTTAACACATGTGATATCAATATGAAGTCAATCGGACTTATAGTTTGGGCTGCAGAGAGGACACAAAAAAAAAACAACGTAAATGATGAATTCATAGAGAAGAAATCAAAAGTTGTCTATGGAAAACTAATCAGCTCTAGGTCTTTGCACTTTACACATATGATGTTAATATGAAGTCGATCAGACTTATAGTTTGGGCTGTAGAGAGGACACAAAAAAGATAAATGCTACGGCGTACGGCGTACGGCGTACGGCGTACAGCGTATACGCCATACACACAAACACATCACGACGAAACTCATAGTGTGCATTCTCTACATGATACCCATTGAGAAATTGATGTAAAAAAAATACGCTTAAATTTTGCGAAATCATGACTCTCCCCTATTCCATAGTGTGGAGAGTAATAATAATAAACTGTTTTTTCTAGTATATAATTTTTCTTCCGATAGTATATTTTTATGATAAGATAGACAAACTTTTAATGCAGTATGGTGTAGAATGCTTATGTTGTATGAAATATTTTAAAAAAAGCAGATAAATTTTGTTTTAAAGAACGCAAGAGCATTTTCCAAATTTTGACAGGTGATATCATATGAAGATTTTTTTTGTTATTTATGGAAAGCTAATCAGTTCTATGTTCAAGCTCTTTACATTATAACATGAAATCAAATTACTGAACTTTTCCATACATAGAAATTTATCTAATTACATTTTTATTCATACTAAACGTTACTATCAGGAATATAAATTTTCTTCCGATAGTATATTTTTATGTTAAGATAAACAAACTATTAATGCAGTATAGTGAAGAATGCTTATGTTGTATGAAATATTTAAAAAAAAGCAGATAAATTTTGTTCTAAAGAACGCGAGAGCATTTTCCAAATTTTGACAGGTGATATCATATGAAGATTTTTTTTGTTATTTATGGAAAGCTAATCAGTTCTATGTTCAAGCTCTTTACATTATAACATGAAATCAAATTACTGAACTTTTCCATACATAGAAATTTATCTTATTACATTTTTATTCATACTAAATGTTACTATCAGGAATATAAATTTTCTTCCGATAGTATATTTTTATGTTAAGATAAACAAACTATTAATGCAGTATAGTGAAGAATGCTTATGTTGTATGAAATATTTTAAAAAAAGCAGATAAATTTTGTTTTAAAGAACGCGAAGGCATTTTCAAAATTTTGACACGTGATATTATATGAAGATTTTTTTTTGATTTATGGAAAGCTAATCAGTTCTATGTTCAAGTTCTTTACATTATAACATGAAATCAAATTACTGAACGTTTCCATACATAGAAATTTATCTAATTACATTTTTATTCATACTAAATGTTACTATCAGGAATATAAATTTTCTTCCGATAGTATATTTTTATGTTAAGATAAACAAACTATTAATGCAGTATAGTGAAGAATGCTTATGTTGTATGAAATATTTTAAAAAAAGCAGATAAATTTTGTTTTAAAGAACGCGAAGGCATTTTCAAAATTTTGACACGTGATATTATATGAAGATTTTTTTTTGATTTATGGAAAGCTAATCAGTTCTATGTTCAAGCTCTTTACATTATAACATGAAATCAAATTACTGAACTTTTCCATACATAGAAATTTATCTTATTACATTTTTATTCATACTAAATGTTACTATCAGGAATATAAATTTTCTTCCGATAGTATATTTTTATGTTAAGATAAACAAACTATTAATGCAGTATAGGGAAGAATGCTTATGTTGTATGAAATATTTTAAAAAAAGCAGATAAATTTTGTTCTAAAGAACGCGAGAGCATTTTCCAAATTTTGACACGTGATATCATATGAAGATTTTTTTTGTTGTTTATGGAAAGCTAATCAGTTCTATGTTCAAGCTCTTTACATTATAACATGAAATCAAATTACTGAACGTTTCCATACATAGAAATTTATCTAATTACATTTTTATTCATACTAAATGTTACTATCAGGAATATAAATTTTCTTCCGATAGTATATTTTTATGTTAAGATAGACAAACTATTAATGCAGTATAGTGAAGAATGCTTATGTTGTATGAAATATTTTTAAAAAATCAGATAAATTTTGATTTAAAGAACGCGAGAGCATTTTCAAAATTTTGACACGTGATATCATATGAAGATTTTTTTGTTATTTATGGAAAGCTAATCAGTTCTATGTTCAAGCTCTTTACATTATAACATGAAATCAAATTACTGAACGTTTCCATACATAGAAATTTATCTAATTACATTTTTATTCATACTAAATGTTACTATCAGGAATATAAATTTTCTTCCGATAGTATATTTTTATGTTAAGATAAACAAACTATTAATGCAGTATAGTGAAGAATGCTTATGTTGTATGAAATATTTTAAAAAAAGCAGATAAATTTTGTTTTAAAGAACGCGAGAGCATTTTCAAAATTTTGACACGTGATATTATATGAAGAATTTTTTTGTTATTTATGGAAAGCTAATCAGTTCTATGTTCAAGCTCTTTACATAATAACATGAAATCAAATGACTGAACGTTTCCATACATAGAAATTTATCTAATTACATTTTTATTCATACTAAATGTTACTATCAGGAATATAAATTTTCTTCCGATAGTATATTTTTATGTTAAGATAGACAAACTATTAATGCAGTATAGGGAAGAATGCTTATGTTGTATGAAATATTTTAAAAAAAGCAGATAAATTTTGTTCTAAATAACGCGAGAGCATTTTCCAAATTTTGACAGGTGATATCATATGAAGATTTTTTTTGTTATTTATGGAAAGCTATTCAGTTCTATGTTCAAGCTCTTTACATTATAACATGAAATCAAATTACTGAACTTTTCCATACATAGAAATTTATCTAATTACATTTTTATTCATACTAAATGTTACTATCAGGAATGTAAATTTTCTTCCGATAGTATATTTTTATGTTAAGATAAACAAACTATTAATGCAGTATAGTGAAGAATGCTTATGTTGTATGAAATATTTTAAAAAAAGCAGATAAATTTTGTTCTAAAGAACGCGAGAGCATTTTCCAAATTTTGACAGGTGATATCATATGAAGATTTTTTTTGTTGTTTATGGAAAGCTAATCAGTTCTATGTTCAAGCTTTTTACATTATAACATGAAATCAAATTACTGAACTTTTCCATACATAGTAATTTATCTAATTACATTTTTATTCATACTAAACGTTACTATCAGGAATATAAATTTTCTTCCGATAGTATATTTTTATGTTAAGATAAACAAACTATTAATGCAGTATAGTGAAGAATGCTTATGTTGTATGAAATATTTTAAAAAAAGCAGATAAATTTTGTTTTAAAGAACGCGAAGGCATTTTCAAAATTTTGACACGTGATATTATATGAAGATTTTTTTTTGATTTATGGAAAGCTAATCAGTTCTATGTTCAAGTTCTTTACATTATAACATGAAATCAAATTACTGAACGTTTCCATACATAGAAATTTATCTAATTACATTTTTATTCATACTAAATGTTACTATCAGGAATATAAATTTTCTTCCGATAGTATATTTTTATGTTAAGATAGACAAACTATTAATGCAGTATAGTGAAGAATGCTTATGTTGTATGAAATATTTTAAAAAAAGCAGATAAATTTTGATTTAAAGAACGCGAGAGCATTTTCAAAATTTTGACACGTGATATCATATGAAGATTTTTTTGTTATTTATGGAAAGCTAATCAGTTCTATGTTCAAGCTCTTTACATAATAACATGAAATCAAATGACTGAACGTTTCCATACATAGAAATTTATCTAATTACATTTTTATTCATACTAAATGTTACTATCAGGAATATAAATTTTCTTCCGATAGTATATTTTTATGTTAAGATAGACAAACTATTAATGCAGTATAGGGAAGAATGCTTATGTTGTATGAAATATTTTAAAAAAAGCAGATAAATTTTGTTCTAAATAACGCGAGAGCATTTTCCAAATTTTGACAGGTGATATCATATGAAGATTTTTTTTGTTATTTATGGAAAGCTATTCAGTTCTATGTTCAAGCTCTTTACATTATAACATGAAATCAAATTACTGAACTTTTCCATACATAGAAATTTATCTAATTACATTTTTATTCATACTAAATGTTACTATCAGGAATGTAAATTTTCTTCCGATAGTATATTTTTATGTTAAGATAAACAAACTATTAATGCAGTATAGTGAAGAATGCTTATGTTGTATGAAATATTTTAAAAAAAGCAGATAAATTTTGTTTTAAAGAACGCGAAGGCATTTTCAAAATTTTGACACGTGATATTATATGAAGATTTTTTTTTGATTTATGGAAAGCTAATCAGTTCTATGTTCAAGCTCTTTACATTATAACATGAAATCAAATTACTGAACTTTTCCATACATAGAAATTTATCTTATTACATTTTTATTCATACTAAATGTTACTATCAGGAATATAAATTTTCTTCCGATAGTATATTTTTATGTTAAGATAAACAAACTATTAATGCAGTATAGGGAAGAATGCTTATGTTGTATGAAATATTTTAAAAAAAGCAGATAAATTTTGTTCTAAAGAACGCGAGAGCATTTTCCAAATTTTGACACGTGATATCATATGAAGATTTTTTTTGTTGTTTATGGAAAGCTAATCAGTTCTATGTTCAAGCTCTTTACATTATAACATGAAATCAAATTACTGAACGTTTCCATACATAGAAATTTATCTAATTACATTTTTATTCATACTAAATGTTACTATCAGGAATATAAATTTTCTTCCGATAGTATATTTTTATGTTAAGATAGACAAACTATTAATGCAGTATAGTGAAGAATGCTTATGTTGTATGAAATATTTTTAAAAAATCAGATAAATTTTGATTTAAAGAACGCGAGAGCATTTTCAAAATTTTGACACGTGATATCATATGAAGATTTTTTTGTTATTTATGGAAAGCTAATCAGTTCTATGTTCAAGCTCTTTACATTATAACATGAAATCAAATTACTGAACGTTTCCATACATAGAAATTTATCTAATTACATTTTTATTCATACTAAATGTTACTATCAGGAATATAAATTTTCTTCCGATAGTATATTTTTATGTTAAGATAAACAAACTATTAATGCAGTATAGTGAAGAATGCTTATGTTGTATGAAATATTTTAAAAAAAGCAGATAAATTTTGTTTTAAAGAACGCGAGAGCATTTTCAAAATTTTGACACGTGATATTATATGAAGAATTTTTTTGTTATTTATGGAAAGCTAATCAGTTCTATGTTCAAGCTCTTTACATAATAACATGAAATCAAATGACTGAACGTTTCCATACATAGAAATTTATCTAATTACATTTTTATTCATACTAAATGTTACTATCAGGAATATAAATTTTCTTCCGATAGTATATTTTTATGTTAAGATAGACAAACTATTAATGCAGTATAGGGAAGAATGCTTATGTTGTATGAAATATTTTAAAAAAAGCAGATAAATTTTGTTCTAAATAACGCGAGAGCATTTTCCAAATTTTGACAGGTGATATCATATGAAGATTTTTTTTGTTATTTATGGAAAGCTATTCAGTTCTATGTTCAAGCTCTTTACATTATAACATGAAATCAAATTACTGAACTTTTCCATACATAGAAATTTATCTAATTACATTTTTATTCATACTAAATGTTACTATCAGGAATGTAAATTTTCTTCCGATAGTATATTTTTATGTTAAGATAAACAAACTATTAATGCAGTATAGTGAAGAATGCTTATGTTGTATGAAATATTTTAAAAAAAGCAGATAAATTTTGTTCTAAAGAACGCGAGAGCATTTTCCAAATTTTGACAGGTGATATCATATGAAGATTTTTTTTGTTGTTTATGGAAAGCTAATCAGTTCTATGTTCAAGCTTTTTACATTATAACATGAAATCAAATTACTGAACTTTTCCATACATAGTAATTTATCTAATTACATTTTTATTCATACTAAACGTTACTATCAGGAATATAAATTTTCTTCCGATAGTATATTTTTATGTTAAGATAAACAAACTATTAATGCAGTATAGTGAAGAATGCTTATGTTGTATGAAATATTTTAAAAAAAGCAGATAAATTTTGTTTTAAAGAACGCGAAGGCATTTTCAAAATTTTGACACGTGATATTATATGAAGATTTTTTTTTGATTTATGGAAAGCTAATCAGTTCTATGTTCAAGTTCTTTACATTATAACATGAAATCAAATTACTGAACGTTTCCATACATAGAAATTTATCTAATTACATTTTTATTCATACTAAATGTTACTATCAGGAATATAAATTTTCTTCCGATAGTATATTTTTATGTTAAGATAGACAAACTATTAATGCAGTATAGTGAAGAATGCTTATGTTGTATGAAATATTTTAAAAAAAGCAGATAAATTTTGATTTAAAGAACGCGAGAGCATTTTCAAAATTTTGACACGTGATATCATATGAAGATTTTTTTGTTATTTATGGAAAGCTAATCAGTTCTATGTTCAAGCTCTTTACATAATAACATGAAATCAAATGACTGAACGTTTCCATACATAGAAATTTATCTAATTACATTTTTATTCATACTAAATGTTACTATCAGGAATATAAATTTTCTTCCGATAGTATATTTTTATGTTAAGATAGACAAACTATTAATGCAGTATAGGGAAGAATGCTTATGTTGTATGAAATATTTTAAAAAAAGCAGATAAATTTTGTTCTAAATAACGCGAGAGCATTTTCCAAATTTTGACAGGTGATATCATATGAAGATTTTTTTTGTTATTTATGGAAAGCTATTCAGTTCTATGTTCAAGCTCTTTACATTATAACATGAAATCAAATTACTGAACTTTTCCATACATAGAAATTTATCTAATTACATTTTTATTCATACTAAATGTTACTATCAGGAATGTAAATTTTCTTCCGATAGTATATTTTTATGTTAAGATAAACAAACTATTAATGCAGTATAGTGAAGAATGCTTATGTTGTATGAAATATTTTAAAAAAAGCAGATAAATTTTGTTTTAAAGAACGCGAAGGCATTTTCAAAATTTTGACACGTGATATTATATGAAGATTTTTTTTTGATTTATGGAAAGCTAATCAGTTCTATGTTCAAGCTCTTTACATTATAACATGAAATCAAATTACTGAACTTTTCCATACATAGAAATTTATCTTATTACATTTTTATTCATACTAAATGTTACTATCAGGAATATAAATTTTCTTCCGATAGTATATTTTTATGTTAAGATAAACAAACTATTAATGCAGTATAGGGAAGAATGCTTATGTTGTATGAAATATTTTAAAAAAAGCAGATAAATTTTGTTCTAAAGAACGCGAGAGCATTTTCCAAATTTTGACACGTGATATCATATGAAGATTTTTTTTGTTGTTTATGGAAAGCTAATCAGTTCTATGTTCAAGCTCTTTACATTATAACATGAAATCAAATTACTGAACGTTTCCATACATAGAAATTTATCTAATTACATTTTTATTCATACTAAATGTTACTATCAGGAATATAAATTTTCTTCCGATAGTATATTTTTATGTTAAGATAGACAAACTATTAATGCAGTATAGTGAAGAATGCTTATGTTGTATGAAATATTTTTAAAAAATCAGATAAATTTTGATTTAAAGAACGCGAGAGCATTTTCAAAATTTTGACACGTGATATCATATGAAGATTTTTTTGTTATTTATGGAAAGCTAATCAGTTCTATGTTCAAGCTCTTTACATTATAACATGAAATCAAATTACTGAACGTTTCCATACATAGAAATTTATCTAATTACATTTTTATTCATACTAAATGTTACTATCAGGAATATAAATTTTCTTCCGATAGTATATTTTTATGTTAAGATAAACAAACTATTAATGCAGTATAGTGAAGAATGCTTATGTTGTATGAAATATTTTAAAAAAAGCAGATAAATTTTGTTTTAAAGAACGCGAGAGCATTTTCAAAATTTTGACACGTGATATTATATGAAGAATTTTTTTGTTATTTATGGAAAGCTAATCAGTTCTATGTTCAAGCTCTTTACATAATAACATGAAATCAAATGACTGAACGTTTCCATACATAGAAATTTATCTAATTACATTTTTATTCATACTAAATGTTACTATCAGGAATATAAATTTTCTTCCGATAGTATATTTTTATGTTAAGATAGACAAACTATTAATGCAGTATAGGGAAGAATGCTTATGTTGTATGAAATATTTTAAAAAAAGCAGATAAATTTTGTTCTAAATAACGCGAGAGCATTTTCCAAATTTTGACAGGTGATATCATATGAAGATTTTTTTTGTTATTTATGGAAAGCTATTCAGTTCTATGTTCAAGCTCTTTACATTATAACATGAAATCAAATTACTGAACTTTTCCATACATAGAAATTTATCTAATTACATTTTTATTCATACTAAATGTTACTATCAGGAATGTAAATTTTCTTCCGATAGTATATTTTTATGTTAAGATAAACAAACTATTAATGCAGTATAGTGAAGAATGCTTATGTTGTATGAAATATTTTAAAAAAAGCAGATAAATTTTGTTCTAAAGAACGCGAGAGCATTTTCCAAATTTTGACAGGTGATATCATATGAAGATTTTTTTTGTTGTTTATGGAAAGCTAATCAGTTCTATGTTCAAGCTTTTTACATTATAACATGAAATCAAATTACTGAACTTTTCCATACATAGTAATTTATCTAATTACATTTTTATTCATACTAAACGTTACTATCAGGAATATAAATTTTCTTCCGATAGTATATTTTTATGTTAAGATAAACAAACTATTAATGCAGTATAGTGAAGAATGCTTATGTTGTATGAAATATTTTAAAAAAAGCAGATAAATTTTGTTTTAAAGAACGCGAAGGCATTTTCAAAATTTTGACACGTGATATTATATGAAGATTTTTTTTTGATTTATGGAAAGCTAATCAGTTCTATGTTCAAGTTCTTTACATTATAACATGAAATCAAATTACTGAACGTTTCCATACATAGAAATTTATCTAATTACATTTTTATTCATACTAAATGTTACTATCAGGAATATAAATTTTCTTCCGATAGTATATTTTTATGTTAAGATAAACAAACTATTAATGCAGTATAGTGAAGAATGCTTATGTTGTATGAAATATTTTAAAAAAAGCAGATAAATTTTGTTTTAAAGAACGCGAAGGCATTTTCAAAATTTTGACACGTGATATTATATGAAGATTTTTTTTTGATTTATGGAAAGCTAATCAGTTCTATGTTCAAGTTCTTTACATTATAACATGAAATCAAATTACTGAACGTTTCCATACATAGAAATTTATCTAATTACATTTTTATTCATACTAAATGTTACTATCAGGAATATAAATTTTCTTCCGATAGTATATTTTTATGTTAAGATAGACAAACTATTAATGCAGTATAGTGAAGAATGCTTATGTTGTATGAAATATTTTAAAAAAAGCAGATAAATTTTGATTTAAAGAACGCGAGAGCATTTTCAAAATTTTGACACGTGATATCATATGAAGATTTTTTTGTTATTTATGGAAAGCTAATCAGTTCTATGTTCAAGCTCTTTACATTATAACATGAAATCAAATTACTCAACGTTTCCATACATAGAAATTTATCTAATTACATTTTTATTCATACTAAATGTTACTATCAGGAATATAAATTTTCTTCCGATAGTATATTTTTATGTTAAGATAGACAAACTATTAATGCAGTATAGTGAAGAATGCTTATGTTGTATGAAATATTTTTAAAAAAGCAGATAAATTTTGATTTAAAGAACGCGAGAGCATTTTCAAAATTTTGACACGTGATATCATATGAAGATTTTTTTGTTATTTATGGAAAGCTAATCAGTTCTATGTTCAAGCTCTTTACATTATAACATGAAATCAAATTACTGAACGTTTCCATACATAGAAATTTATCTAATTACATTTTTATTCATACTAAATGTTACTATCAGGAATATAAATTTTCTTCCGATAGTATATTTTTATGTTAAGATAAACAAACTATTAATGCAGTATAGTGAAGAATGCTTATGTTGTATGAAATATTTAAAAAAAAGCAGATAAATTTTGTTCTAAAGAACGCGAGAGCATTTTCCAAATTTTGACAGGTGATATCATATGAAGATTTTTTTTGTTATTTATGGAAAGCTAATCAGTTCTATGTTCAAGCTCTTTACATTATAACATGAAATCAAATTACTGAACTTTTCCATACATAGAAATTTATCTTATTACATTTTTATTCATACTAAATGTTACTATCAGGAATATAAATTTTCTTCCGATAGTATATTTTTATGTTAAGATAAACAAACTATTAATGCAGTATAGTGAAGAATGCTTATGTTGTATGAAATATTTTAAAAAAAGCAGATAAATTTTGTTTTAAAGAACGCGAAGGCATTTTCAAAATTTTGACACGTGATATTATATGAAGATTTTTTTTTGATTTATGGAAAGCTAATCAGTTCTATGTTCAAGTTCTTTACATTATAACATGAAATCAAATTACTGAACGTTTCCATACATAGAAATTTATCTAATTACATTTTTATTCATACTAAATGTTACTATCAGGAATATAAATTTTCTTCCGATAGTATATTTTTATGTTAAGATAAACAAACTATTAATGCAGTATAGTGAAGAATGCTTATGTTGTATGAAATATTTTAAAAAAAGCAGATAAATTTTGTTTTAAAGAACGCGAAGGCATTTTCAAAATTTTGACACGTGATATTATATGAAGATTTTTTTTTGATTTATGGAAAGCTAATCAGTTCTATGTTCAAGTTCTTTACATTATAACATGAAATCAAATTACTGAACGTTTCCATACATAGAAATTTATCTAATTACATTTTTATTCATACTAAATGTTACTATCAGGAATATAAATTTTCTTCCGATAGTATATTTTTATGTTAAGATAGACAAACTATTAATGCAGTATAGTGAAGAATGCTTATGTTGTATGAAATATTTTAAAAAAAGCAGATAAATTTTGATTTAAAGAACGCGAGAGCATTTTCAAAATTTTGACACGTGATATCATATGAAGATTTTTTTGTTATTTATGGAAAGCTAATCAGTTCTATGTTCAAGCTCTTTACATTATAACATGAAATCAAATTACTGAACGTTTCCATACATAGAAATTTATCTAATTACATTTTTATTCATACTAAATGTTACTATCAGGAATATAAATTTTCTTCCGATAGTATATTTTTATGTTAAGATAGACAAACTATTAATGCAGTATAGTGAAGAATGCTTATGTTGTATGAAATATTTTTAAAAAAGCAGATAAATTTTGATTTAAAGAACGCGAGAGCATTTTCAAAATTTTGACACGTGATATCATATGAAGATTTTTTTGTTATTTATGGAAAGCTAATCAGTTCTATGTTCAAGCTCTTTACATTATAACATGAAATCAAATTACTGAACGTTTCCATACATAGAAATTTATCTAATTACATTTTTATTCATACTAAATGTTACTATCAGGAATATAAATTTTCTTCCGATAGTATATTTTTATGTTAAGATAAACAAACTATTAATGCAGTATAGTGAAGAATGCTTATGTTGTATGAAATATTTTAAAAAAAGCAGATAAATTTTGTTTTAAAGAACGCGAGAGCATTTTCAAAATTTTGACACGTGATATTATATGAAGAATTTTTTTGTTATTTATGGAAAGCTAATCAGTTCTATGTTCAAGCTCTTTACATAATAACATGAAATCAAATGACTGAACGTTTCCATACATAGAAATTTATCTAATTACATTTTTATTCATACTAAATGTTACTATCAGGAATATAAATTTTCTTCCGATAGTATATTTTTATGTTAAGATAGACAAACTATTAATGCAGTATAGGGAAGAATGCTTATGTTGTATGAAATATTTTAAAAAAAGCAGATAAATTTTGTTCTAAATAACGCGAGAGCATTTTCCAAATTTTGACAGGTGATATCATATGAAGATTTTTTTTGTTATTTATGGAAAGCTATTCAGTTCTATGTTCAAGCTCTTTACATTATAACATGAAATCAAATTACTGAACTTTTCCATACATAGAAATTTATCTAATTACATTTTTATTCATACTAAATGTTACTATCAGGAATGTAAATTTTCTTCCGATAGTATATTTTTATGTTAAGATAAACAAACTATTAATGCAGTATAGTGAAGAATGCTTATGTTGTATGAAATATTTTAAAAAAAGCAGATAAATTTTGTTCTAAAGAACGCGAGAGCATTTTCCAAATTTTGACAGGTGATATCATATGAAAATTTTTTTTGTTGTTTATGGAAAGCTAATCAGTTCTATGTTCAAGCTTTTTACATTATAACATGAAATCAAATTACTGAACTTTTCCATACATAGTAATTTATCTAATTACATTTTTATTCATACTAAACGTTACTATCAGGAATATAAATTTTCTTCCGATAGTATATTTTTATGTTAAGATAAACAAACTATTAATGCAGTATAGTGAAGAATGCTTATGTTGTATGAAATATTTAAAAAAAAGCAGATAAATTTTGTTCTAAAGAACGCGAGAGCATTTTCCAAATTTTGACAGGTGATATCATATGAAGATTTTTTTTGTTATTTATGGAAAGCTAATCAGTTCTATGTTCAAGCTCTTTACATTATAACATGAAATCAAATTACTGAACTTTTCCATACATAGAAATTTATCTTATTACATTTTTATTCATACTAAATGTTACTATCAGGCATATAAATTTTCTTCCGATAGTATATTTTTATGTTAAGATAAACAAACTATTAATGCAGTATAGTGAAGAATGCTTATGTTGTATGAAATATTTTAAAAAAAGCAGATAAATTTTGTTTTAAAGAACGCGAAGGCATTTTCAAAATTTTGACACGTGATATTATATGAAGATTTTTTTTTGATTTATGGAAAGCTAATCAGTTCTATGTTCAAGTTCTTTACATTATAACATGAAATCAAATTACTGAACGTTTCCATACATAGAAATTTATCTAATTACATTTTTATTCATACTAAATGTTACTATCAGGTATATAAATTTTCTTCCGATAGTATATTTTTATGTTAAGATAAACAAACTATTAATGCAGTATAGTGAAGAATGCTTATGTTGTATGAAATATTTTAAAAAAAGCAGATAAATTTTGTTCTAAAGAACGCGAGAGCATTTTCCAAATTTTGACAGGTGATATCATATGAAGATTTTTTTTGTTATTTATGGAAAGCTAATCAGTTCTATGTTCAAGCTCTTTACATTATAACATGAAATCAAATTACTGAACTTTTCCATACATAGAAATTTATCTAATTACATTTTTATTCATACTAAATGTTACTATCAGGAATATAAATTTTCTTCCGATAGTATATTTTTATGTTAAGATAGACAAACTATTAATGGAGTATAGGGAAGAATGCTTATGTTGTATGAAATATTTTAAAAAAAGCAGATAAATTTTGTTCTAAAGAACGCGAGAGCATTTTCCAAATTTTGACAGGTGATATCATATGAAGATTTTTTTTGTTATTTATGGAAAGCTAATCAGTTCTATGTTCAAGCTCTTTACATTATAACATGAAATCAAATTACTGAACGTTTCCATAAATAGAAATTTATCTAATTACATTTTTATTCATACTAAATGTTACTATCAGGAATATAAATTTTCTTCCGATAGTATATTTTTATGTTAAGATAGACAAACTATTAATGCAGTATAGTGAAGAATGCTTATGTTGTATGAAATATTTTTAAAAAAGCAGATAAATTTTGATTTAAAGAACGCGAGAGCATTTTCAAAATTTTGACACGTGATATCATATGAAGATTTTTTTGTTATTTATGGAAAGCTAATCAGTTCTATGTTCAAGCTCTTTACATTATAACATGAAATCAAATTACTGAACGTTTCCATACATAGAAATTTATCTAATTACATTTTTATTCATACTAAATGTTACTATCAGGAATATAAATTTTCTTCCGATAGTATATTTTTATGTTAAGATAAACAAACTATTAATGCAGTATAGTGAAGAATGCTTATGTTGTATGAAATATTTTAAAAAAAGCAGATAAATTTTGTTTTAAAGAACGCGAGAGCATTTTCAAAATTTTGACACGTGATATTATATGAAGAATTTTTTTGTTATTTATGGAAAGCTAATCAGTTCTATGTTCAAGCTCTTTACATAATAACATGAAATCAAATGACTGAACGTTTCCATACATAGAAATTTATCTAATTACATTTTTATTCATACTAAATGTTACTATCAGGAATATAAATTTTCTTCCGATAGTATATTTTTATGTTAAGATAGACAAACTATTAATGCAGTATAGGGAAGAATGCTTATGTTGTATGAAATATTTTAAAAAAAGCAGATAAATTTTGTTCTAAATAACGCGAGAGCATTTTCCAAATTTTGACAGGTGATATCATATGAAGATTTTTTTTGTTATTTATGGAAAGCTATTCAGTTCTATGTTCAAGCTCTTTACATTATAACATGAAATCAAATTACTGAACTTTTCCATACATAGAAATTTATCTAATTACATTTTTATTCATACTAAATGTTACTATCAGGAATGTAAATTTTCTTCCGATAGTATATTTTTATGTTAAGATAAACAAACTATTAATGCAGTATAGTGAAGAATGCTTATGTTGTATGAAATATTTTTAAAAAAGCAGATAAATTTTGTTCTAAAGAACGCGAGAGCATTTTCCAAATTTTGACAGGTGATATCATATGAAGATTTTTTT
Organism: Molanna angustata; assembly: GCA_963576475.1. Classification (NCBI taxonomy): domain Eukaryota; kingdom Metazoa; phylum Arthropoda; class Insecta; order Trichoptera; family Molannidae; genus Molanna; species Molanna angustata. Next base: position 8,610,810 of record OY754969.1, read on the forward strand.
TGTTGTTTATGGAAAGCTAATCAGTTCTATGTTCAAGCTTTTTACATTATAACATGAAATCAAATTACTGAACTTTTCCATACATAGTAATTTATCTAATTACATTTTTATTCATACTAAACGTTACTATCAGGAATATAAATTTTGCTTCCGATAGTATATTTTTATGTTAAGATAAACAAACTATTAATGCAGTATAGTGAAGAATGCTTATGTTGTATGAAATATTTAAAAAAAAGCAGATAAATTTTGTTCTAAAGAACGCGAGAGCATTTTCCAAATTTTGACAGGTGATATCATATGAAGATTTTTTTTGTTATTTATGGAAAGCTAATCAGTTCTATGTTCAAGCTCTTTACATTATAACATGAAATCAAATTACTGAACTTTTCCATACATAGAAATTTATCTTATTACATTTTTATTCATACTAAATGTTACTATCAGGAATATAAATTTTCTTCCGATAGTATATTTTTATGTTAAGATAAACAAACTATTAATGCAGTATAGTGAAGAATGCTTATGTTGTATGAAATATTTTAAAAAAAGCAGATAAATTTTGTTTTAAAGAACGCGAAGGCATTTTCAAAATTTTGACACGTGATATTATATGAAGATTTTTTTTTGATTTATGGAAAGCTAATCAGTTCTATGTTCAAGTTCTTTACATTATAACATGAAATCAAATTACTGAACGTTTCCATACATAGAAATTTATCTAATTACATTTTTATTCATACTAAATGTTACTATCAGGAATATAAATTTTCTTCCGATAGTATATTTTTATGTTAAGATAAACAAACTATTAATGCAGTATAGTGAAGAATGCTTATGTTGTATGAAATATTTTAAAAAAAGCAGATAAATTTTGTTCTAAAGAACGCGAGAGCATTTTCCAAATTTTGACAGGTGATATCATATGAAGATTTTTTTTGTTATTTATGGAAAGCTAATCAGTTCTATGTTCAAGCTCTTTACATTATAACATGAAATCAAATTACTGAACTTTTCCATACATAGAAATTTATCTAATTACATTTTTATTCATACTAAATGTTACTATCAGGAATATAAATTTTCTTCCGATAGTATATTTTTATGTTAAGATAGACAAACTATTAATGGAGTATAGGGAAGAATGCTTATGTTGTATGAAATATTTTAAAAAAAGCAGATAAATTTTGTTCTAAAGAACGCGAGAGCATTTTCCAAATTTTGACAGGTGATATCATATGAAGATTTTTTTTGTTATTTATGGAAAGCTAATCAGTTCTATGTTCAAGCTCTTTACATTATAACATGAAATCAAATTACTGAACGTTTCCATAAATAGAAATTTATCTAATTACATTTTTATTCATACTAAATGTTACTAACAGGAATATAAATTTTCTTCCGATAGTATATTTTTATGTTAAGATAGACAAACTATTAATGCAGTATAGTGAAGACTGCTTATGTTGTATGAAATATTTTAAAAAAAGCAGATAAATTTTGTTTCAAAGAGCGTTAGAGCATTTTGACAATGTTGACACGTGATATCATATGAAGAAATTTTATGATATCTATGAAAAGCTAATCAGTTCTAAGTTCAAGCTATTAATATTCTTATATCAATATGAAATCAATGAACTGAACATTGCCAAATATAAAAAAATTCTCTTGTTACATATAAGTTTCATACAAATATCCATTAAATAAAATATAATTTTTGAAACCGTTGAATATTTTTCTTTTAACATTGACCAACTTTGAATACAATTTTATGAAGATTCTTGGTGTTGTATAAATAGTTGAAACCAAATTAAAATATCTTTAATTTCCAGGTCGTGAGAGCATTTTTTCAGTTTTAATAGATGAAATCATAAAGAAACATTGGGAAAAAATGAACCGTTGTCTATGGAAAACTAATCAGCTCTAAGTTTATGGACTTAACACATGTGATATCAATATGAAGTCAATCGGACTTATAGTTTGGGCTGCAGAGAGGACACAAAAAAAAAACAACGTAAATGATGAATTCATAGAGAAGAAATCAAAAGTTGTCTATGGAAAACTAATCAGCTCTAGGTCTTTGCACTTTACACATATGATGTTAATATGAAGTCGATCAGACTTATAGTTTGGGCTGTAGAGAGGACACAAAAAAGATAAATGCTACGGCGTACGGCGTACGGCGTACGGCGTACGGCGTACAGCGTATACGCCATACACACAAACACATCACGACGAAACTCATAGTGTGCATTCTCTACATGATACCCATTGAGAAATTGATGTAAAAAAAATACGCTTAAATTTTGCGAAATCATGACTCTCCCCTATTCCATAGTGTGGAGAGTAATAATAATAAACTGTTTTTTCTAGTATATAATTTTTCTTCCGATAGTATATTTTTATGATAAGATAGACAAACTTTTAATGCAGTATGGTGTAGAATGCTTATGTTGTATGAAATATTTTAAAAAAAGCAGATAAATTTTGTTTTAAAGAACGCGAAGGCATTTTCCAAATTTTGACAGGTGATATTATATGAAGATTTTTTTTTGATTTATGGAAAGCTAATCAGTTCTATGTTCAAGTTCTTTACATTATAACATGAAATCAAATTACTGAACGTTTCCATACATAGAAATTTATCTAATTACATTTTTATTCATACTAAATGTTACTATCAGGAATATAAATTTTCTTCCGATAGTATATTTTTATGTTAAGATAAACAAACTATTAATGCAGTATAGTGAAGAATGCTTATGTTGTATGAAATATTTTAAAAAAAGCAGATAAATTTTGTTCTAAAGAACGCGAGAGCATTTTCCAAATTTTGACAGGTGATATCATATGAAGATTTTTTTTGTTATTTATAGAAAGCTAATCAGTTCTATGTTCAAGCTCTTTACATTATAACATGAAATCAAATTACTGAACTTTTCCATACATAGAAATTTATCTAATTACATTTTTATTCATACTAAATGTTACTATCAGGAATATAAATTTTCTTCCGATAGTATATTTTTATGTTAAGATAGACAAACTATTAATGGAGTATAGGGAAGAATGCTTATGTTGTATGAAATATTTTAAAAAAAGCAGATAAATTTTGTTCTAAAGAACGCGAGAGCATTTTCCAAATTTTGACAGGTGATATCATATGAAGATTTTTTTTGTTATTTATGGAAAGCTAATCAGTTCTATGTTCAAGCTCTTTACATTATAACATGAAATCAAATTACTGAACGTTTCCATAAATAGAAATTTATCTAATTACATTTTTATTCATACTAAATGTTACTAACAGGAATATAAATTTTCTTCCGATAGTATATTTTTATGTTAAGATAGACAAACTATTAATGCAGTATAGTGAAGACTGCTTATGTTGTATGAAATATTTTAAAAAAAGCAGATAAATTTTGTTTCAAAGAGCGTTAGAGCATTTTGACAATGTTGACACGTGATATCATATGAAGAAATTTTATGATATCTATGAAAAGCTAATCAGTTCTAAGTTCAAGCTATTAATATTCTTATATCAATATGAAATCAATGAACTGAACATTGCCAAATATAAAAAAATTCTCTTGTTACATATAAGTTTCATACAAATATCCATTAAATAAAATATAATTTTTGAAACCGTTGAATATTTTTCTTTTAACATTGACCAACTTTGAATACAATTTTATGAAGATTCTTGGTGTTGTATAAATAGTTGAAACCAAATTAAAATATCTCTAATTTCCAGGTCGTGAGAGCATTTTTTCAGTTTTAATAGATGAAATCATAAAGAAACATTGGGAAAAAATGAACCGTTGTCTATGGAAAACTAATCAGCTCTAAGTTTATGGACTTAACACATGTGATATCAATATGAAGTCAATCGGACTTATAGTTTGGGCTGCAGAGAGGACACAAAAAAAAACAACGTAAATGATGAATTCATAGAGAAGAAATCAAAAGTTGTCTATGGAAAACTAATCAGCTCTAGGTCTTTGCACTTTACACATATGATGTTAATATGAAGTCGATCAGACTTATAGTTTGGGCTGTAGAGAGGACACAAAAAAGATAAATGCTACGGCGTACGGCGTACGGCGTACGGCGTACAGCGTATACGCCATACACACAAACACATCACGACGAAACTCATAGTGTGCATTCTCTACATGATACCCATTGAGAAATTGATGTAAAAAAAATACGCTTAAATTTTGCGAAATCATGACTCTCCCCTATTCCATAGTGTGGAGAGTAAAAACTAATTTCATATAAGAAAAAAAATATTGTCAAACGATATAACTTTTGGGAGAAGGAAAACAGCGAGACCTTTGAAAATAATGATATAGCTTTTTCGTTTTTGGGGTTTCTGAGCACCTAAGGGCAGATTCTCTTATGATTTTTACATTTAACGAGCTCAACAAGACAATACACATGATTTGAGTTTTTGTGAGAAAAATAAAATTTCACAAGGTAAAAATGTGTGTGTGTGTGAGCCTTAGCTAAAATTACCAATTTATTAGAGATAGCAACAACTTATGATATTAGCTTTAATGCGCAAAATCGATTTTTTTCGTTCTAAAAATTGTAATTGCTCTCGGCGCACATAATTAACTTAATGACTTAAATATTTTTTATTGTCAAGGTTCATGTAGTTTAAGAATGCAAATTTTTGAAGCTAGCAAACAAAGTATAACTTTTTATTTTTTTTACTTTTTATAATCCATTCAATTACAAGAACATTGGTTACGAGTAACAACATGTAAAAAAAAACATATATAGAAATCAATAAAATGCTAATAAGAGTCATTGGAGTCACATGGATGTATTCACTCTTTTCATGTGTTAGAATTGCTAATTATTATGTAATTATAAATATGTAGATATTGATTACGTTTTTTTAAGAATAATTTTAGTTTGAAAAAATACTGAATATATCCTTGTAGCAAGTACATATACATCCTCATACATTACCTAAACTAAGTACAAATGCTTGTGGTATAGGTGAACGAAATTAGTCGTAAGCGCGCACACAGCTCTGCAACCTCCAATCTGTACACATATTTTTAATTTATTGTATTTTATAACAAGGTTTGCTAGCAATGATTTTTTGTACATAAATAAAACGTCCACTAGTACACAAGTATCATCCTGTAGATGTTCTTTGAGCGAAACGCGCCAGAGGTCAAGTATATTTATATTAGTGGAAAAAAGCAAAAAACAGTTTTTTTATACCAGTGTTTGCTAAAAAAATAAATAAAACTAAAAAAAATTTTTTTTTTTAACATAATTCTAGTTAATTTAATAGATATTATAGATTTCCGTGTATTTAATTACAAGTCGTTAACAATATCGTTAAACAATATTTTTATTTGCCTTGTTTTTCTTTCAAGATGTTTCAGAGAAAGTGTTAGAAAAAAAACTGTTATTATTTTGGGGTTTTATCTGTCGTATTTATACCAACATCTGTATTTAAAGTAAAATACACAGCTGCCAATATTTTTATCAAATCAAATAAAGAGACACGTGTAAGATTTACATACGATGATGTTGTGGATTTTATTTTGTCTAAACGTGGATCATGTATGTATGTATAAAATAAGGTGTTTTCTGACACAGCTTCTGTAAAATACATCTGTATGTTTCCTATTAGAGCGTTAAAATATACGAAAGTTCAACTTTTCGAATATCAAATATTAAATGAATATTCAAATGAATTGTTGTATGTAATTGTAAGTTTGAGCGTAGATAATCGAATATTAAATTTTTTTTTATTTCTTTATTCAAAATTTCTTATAAAAACAGTACAGTAAATAATACAGTAATTAACATTATTTCTTAATTTAACCTTTCGTACTAAGTAATACTTGTGTAACGAAGCGGAGTTTTACATTAAACATTTTTCAATGTTTTCCAAGAACAAAGTTGTCATTTATGGTTTTATGTTATAGTTGTAAGAACATTGTAAACGAGTGGGTTGTGGCTAACGCTAAACTCCTCACTAACAAGTCAATCCATAAAATATTCAAATTTTGTATGGAAAATTTTCAACATTGTCATGAAATGAGTTTTTTTAGTTATTTTTTTATTTAAATATTTTATTATGAAAACTTGATGATTTTCATTGCCACTTTATGAAAGTGATGTGTCTTTTTACCAATTCGAAAGTAAAAATTTAAAATTTCAAGTTTCCTGAGCTTGGGGTTACTTTAAAATATTTTACGTTAAAAAATTGAGAATCACTATTCAGATATCCTTCAAAATCTAATGGGGTCTAAGTGAGTATATAGATATACATATTAGTAAAATTTGAAAAGAATCAAATGGGTATTTTAGTCTATAATTGATGAGGTAAAATAAACACGCCGTACATAGCACACAGTACATAGCTTACACACAGATACATTGTGATTAAACTTTTTGAATACAATCTCAGCATGATACTAGTTGATAATCTGCAATAAAAAAGTAGCCTTAAAATTGCGAAATCATAACTCCCATTATATCCCCTTGGGTTAGTGAGGAGTAAAAATAAGCTGGAGTAATACAGTTATACAGACCAATACAGGATAATACTTCGGACATTTATACAGACTTATACAGAATAATACATTCAACAGCTTAGTAAAGTCTTTATTTTTGTTTATATGTTGAAAAGGGTGCTGTGATTTTACATTATGACTAATTTGATTGTATTATTTGATTCCCCAGCATAAGTAATGGTGTTGGCTAGTCGTGGTATTAATTTTTTTAGTGTAATCGAATATTCATATGCGAGAGGAGTAAATTATTCATTTTAAAAGATAAATACACAAATTTCGTTGGTTTTTTTTACATATACCTATAACTTCTCAAGCATCAAACAGGTTCTAAACCAAGTAATAATTCAACAGGCACCCAATAACAAGTTGCCTTATTCTGGAGACTTAATTATATTAATCGTCTTATACAGATCCAGAATGAAAACACAACTAAAAACTGTGTATCCACCGGGAATCGAACTCGGGATCTTTGGATCAACAGTCAGATACCAAACTATCTGAACCACGAATGCCAACTATAATTATTCTAAAGTTTTTGTGTTCACATAGTGGAAATTCATTTTATAATTAATTAATAAAATATAACAAAGTATTCAACAACTCACCTCGGCGCAAAAACTGGTCTAAATGAATCGAATTTGTAGAAAAATAGTATAATATTATATCCGATTCATTAATTCAGCTTTACCCCAAAAATACATAAGAATTTACTATAAACTAAAACGAAAATAATGAAAGCTATTTTAACTTTTTAACATAAATGTTTACAATAATAATTCATTGAATATTACTTATTTTAAACTTGTTATGAATAAGATATTAGATATATGTAAATAAAATGTAAAATATTTGAGCAAAATCAAAGTCGTCTGAATCGAAATAACAAATCTGAATTGTAATGGTAGGCAATAATTGCAATGATTCGTTATAATTTAATTATTATATAATAGTTATAATAATTGTAATACTGGGTTTCAACAAGTTCATTGCAAATCATCCAAATCACATACATTAACCTACATTATATGATCGAATATTAGACAAGTAATCGTATAATGAATTTATTATTCGAATATTGAGTATTCGAATTGGAAGGTCTTGTCCCTATGTATGTACATATTATGTACGACTTATGGTGGTATATCGTATATGAAATACAGTTGTGTACCTCATATTATGAAACACGAATGGTGGAAAGTATGGGGATCCCCGTGGATTCATGACGGTAAAAAGCATTTTCCCAGCGGAATTTCGAAGGAAACCATAGTTTATATATACTCACAAAATCCCTGGAACACGTGTTTATTGGATCAAATGTAGTTTTCGTTCGTCAAATCAATATCTTGAAAGTTTTTCGTCTCTCTAATACACATTTCGGCAAAGGTTGATGTCATTAATTATAATAATTTGGATTAAACACAGCTTTATACGCTTCTCAGATTTGTACTTTACTCAAGGATCAGAAGGATTGATAGGTAATCAGACACCCACCTGAGTCCTATAGTTTTAGGCACACTAATCTGGATTCGAAGATAATGTATCGATATTATAAGTCCAATCATTGAGTTAATTGTGTGTTATTTTGCAAACATCATTATTATTAAATTAAAACATAATATTATGTCTTTAATCTGAAAATTAACAAATTAATATAGGTAAGTGAAATAAATAGCCATATGTAATTCCTAGGATAAGTGCAATTGATTTATGAATTAGGAAATCTTCTGTATTGCGGCTCACGTCATAATTTAGAAAAACACATCAAGGGTCGTATTCCGGAAGTAATTTGAGAAAAATATAAGAAAAAGTTAAGGTTTTTTAAGAAGTATTCTCGCACTACGGGACCTTACCTTTTTCTTACTTCTTCTTCTTCTTCTTTAGTTAGGACTGTATCCTGTTATTCTCGGAGCCTGCTCTTGTGAAGTGGACGTCCAGCTATCCTTCCATCTTTTGGGTGGTCTTCCAGGGGGTCTGCCATTTGTTATCTCCCCATCCGCTGCCATCCTCACCACTCGATCCGAACCCGCTCTCCCCACATGATCTCTCCAGAATCGTCTTCGTGTTCTTCCCCATCGCACAACATCTTCGACAAAACAGATTCTTCTTATCTCCGAGTTCCTTACTCTGCCAAGAAGTGTTACGCCTGCGATGGGTCGTAGAGTCTTCATCTCAGTGGTTCTTAGGAGGTTTTTTGTTCTGGCGGTGTCAGCTCTTGTTTCTATGCCGTATGTCATGATCGGCCTTACACAGGTCTTATAGATTCTTATCTTACTCTCCTTCAGCATGTCTCTGTTTTTCCATACAGCATTTTTCAAGCATCCAGCCACGACGGCGGCCTTATTCGCTTGCTCTCTTACTTCGTCAAAGAGGTTACTGCTGCTGGACACTTCGACACCCAAGTACTTAAATCGCATCACTTGTTCTATGGTTTTATTTTCGATTGCAAGTTTGCATCGTACTGGATGCCTTGAGGTGACCATGCTTTTTGTTTTGTCTACTGAGATTTTCATGTTAAATCGTTGAGAGGATAAATGGAATCTATAAAGCAGTCTCCGAAGATCATCTTCGGAATTGGCAATTAGGACAGCGTCATCTGCAAAGCATATTATATCAATTTTTTTATCTCCCATAGTGTAACCCAGCCCCAAAAACTCCGCCATTGCCGGTCCCAAGCCCGGATGCAAAAGGAGGAGGGTTCTTAGGTGAGGTCAGCAGCCTACCTGGGGTAAAAGAAATAGCAAGCTCACAGCCCGGAAAACCTTTTTCTTACGTTTTTCTTAAATAACTCCCGTAATACGACCCTTAAAAAAACTTCCATTTAAATACCAATTTTGTCCATTTAATTCGCACGCATTGCAATTTAAAAGTAGACTGAAAAAAAAAACTGGAAATTTAAAATACAAAAGGAAACTGGAAATTTTACGCTACTCGATTTATTTTTATTGAGACTGAAAAATTATAAATATTATGCTAAAACCTTTTTGTTTTTATGAATTCTTAGAAAACCAATTCAACATAAAATAAAAAAAAATATATTTATTTCTCCATATTTGTATAATCTCACATATGAGATTTTTAGTCTTATGAGGGAACTCGCAGTCTTATGAGGGAGAGGGAGGAAGGGACTTCTGCGGCTCGTCAATCATTTTGAATTTCTGAATCTGGCCCTTTTTTTGTCCTACAAGAATGTCCAGCCCTGCCCTACCAAGCATCGTCAAAATGGTTTGCGGGTACCGGTGAATGGTAGTCGCACTTGTAGACAAAGTTAAATAGTAAGAGAAACTAAATATTTTTTTATCATAATTTTTATGTAACTTCTTTTATGTGACAAGCTAAAAATATGTCTACGATTCCAAAGAGATTTTAAAATTCATAAATGTAATACTAGACAAACGCAAAACAATTACATTTATATGGGAATAAAGAATTTCAATTGCCTACCAGATGAAATAAAACAGATTAATGATTTTAAAAAGTTCAAACAAAGACTGAAAAAAAAATTCACAATCTAAACTGGTGTACCTATTTATGTATAGTATGTTTAGTTTTTTTTTATGTTTAAAGTTTTTTTTTATTTTTATATCACCGTTGTATAACATGTACTAATTGTACCTATTATCTAATATCAAATGATTCCCTCATCAAGCACAGGGTTTTTATCTCTTTGACGAGGTAATTCAACAATTTTACCATAGTATATCATTTTGTATTTTGTAAATTTATTTTTAATATTGTTAAAAAACAAGATGTTTAACAAATAAATATTAAAATAAATAAAAAGTTCCGGTTATTTGGTATAAATAACATATTCTGTTTAAATTACGGGTAAATGAATAATTAAGTTAGAAATGCATTAGGCTATCAATCTGTCTTAATCGCTTTGTATTATTTCTTTGTAATAATGGAAATTCAATTCCAAATTCATAAAGATATTCTTACAAATTCAAACTAATTCTCATTTTCTTTAAGCAGCAGAATAAATTCACAAGGATGTATTACCATTCCTCTTTTACGTACAACTGCCTCACAACATTTCTATAAGTATAAAGGTACTAAGTGGTTTAATGAACTCCCTTTGAGTCTTAGACTCGAAAAAAATTATAGTATATTTAAAAATAAAATTAAAAAATTGTACTGATTTATTTATTTATTTTTTGTTATTTCATTCTTGTTTTGTGTAGCTTCATATTTGTTAGTAGATGTACAATGTTTTGGTAAATGTAATAATATTAAATAGATACTCCCCTCTTTTAACACGAGATTTTATCTCAATTAAAGAGGGTTATTATGAATTATATGATGGAAATTGTATACCTTTTTAAATTATGATTTATATGTGAACCTTGTATTGTTTTTGTTAATAAAAAAAAAATATTATGAAGTGACAGTTTCAAGCTTTTATAAGAACATGGAATCCCGTTTTTTGTGCATGATCTAAATAATTCGAATCATCTAAAATAGCTGCTGCGTTAAATACAATAACTTTAATATGAAATTAATATAATCTATCAACGAATTCGTTTGTGTGAGAGCTTAATGAAAGTAAATTTATTTACTTATGAAAAAAAAAGACATGGTTAGTAATCGCTCACGCCAGTAAATGATAACTTTGCTTAATGCTATTTTTCTTTTTTGTTTTGTTGATAAGATACATATGTACATCCGAATCCATGCACTGCAATGCATTAGTACTTATTATAATATGTTAAACACAATCATTAAAACACATCACTTTTTGTTGTTGTATGGTGTAATAATTATTTCAGCATTTATGATGTGTGCCAAGGATACGTTCAATTCTAAAAATGTTTAAAGACACCATTACTTCAACTCTCATATAAAATAATTTTGAGATAATATTAGTAAAATAATATACGAAATTTTGTAGAGTCGTTTTGTTTGGCTGTGTCTCTTAGACTCATCCACCTACATTTATTATATTTCAGGACATTCTATGAGACACTAGAAAGACACGGGTATTCAATCTTTTTATACTTACCCACACTCAAAAAATGTAGAAATAAATAATTTACTGCTAATAATAACCAAGCAACTTTGTTATTATAGTACCTGCAAAGTTCGTTGCTAAAAATTGCCACGTAAATAATCTACTAATTTTAACCCAGTAGCTTTGTTATTATTCATTCTTTCTTTTGAAAAACGGAAAATACTAATTGGTAATCAAGCTTTAACATCAAAATAGTATAAACATCTTTACATTACATCTCAAATGTAAATATTAGCAAATCAACACACGATATTTGTGAATAATAATGATAATCATTGACGAATATCTCATCTTAATTCAACTTAATTCAATCATTTTTCAGTGAAACATGTCTAATTTGACGAGTATTGTACTTTATTTAATCATAAAAAAAAAAAGTCAATGTTATTGAGCAGGTTGTTAATATTGGAGGTGGCCCGGTTAGTAAAGAAATTTTTCCTAAGATTAGTTTTAGAGTGTGAAATAGAAAAAGTAGGTTTTGATCTGACATTGCGGTATTATAATGATGATGAGTCAAAAACATATTGATTCTTTGAAATCGAAAACTTTTACGAATGATCCTTTATTTAAGATTAAGTATCAAATCAAATCAAATTTTTTTTCTCAACGTAAATGCAGTTTGCACACATGTCATGTTGAAAGTCAGAAAGTATATAAATAAAAAAACAATTACAAACATATAAATTGATACAAGATTAAACAACAAACACAAGCAGACCGTGATTAACACCACGCATCTTTGTCATTCATGTACTGATCCAGTCTATAATATGCCTTTCTGACAATTACAAACATATAAATTGATACAAGATTAAACAACAAACACAAGCAGACCGTGATTAACACCACGCATCTTTGTCATTCATGTACTGATCCAGTCTATAATATGCCTTTCTGACAATTACAAACATATAAATTGATACAAGATTAAACAACAAACACAAGCAGACCGTGATTAACACCACGCATCTTTGTCATTCATGTACTGATCCAGTCTATAATATGCCTTTCTGACAATTACAAACATATAAATTGATACAAGATTAAACAACAAACACAAGCAGACCGTGATTAACACCACGCATCTTTGTCATTCATGTACTGATCCAGTCTATAATATGCCTTTCTGACAATTACAAACATATAAATTGATACAAGATTAAACAACAAACACAAGCAGACCGTGATTAACACCACGCATCTTTGTCATTCATGTACTGATCCAGTCTATAATATGCCTTTCTGACAATTACAAACATATAAATTGATACAAGATTAAACAACAAACACAAGCAGACCGTGATTAACACCACGCATCTTTGTCATTCATGTACTGATCCAGTCTATAATATGCCTTTCTGACAATTACAAACATATAAATTGATACAAGATTAAACAACAAACACAAGCAGACCGTGATTAACACCACGCATCTTTGTCATTCATGTACTGATCCAGTCTATAATATGCCTTTCTGACAATTACAAACATATAAATTGATACAAGATTAAACAACAAACACAAGCAGACCGTGATTAACACCACGCATCTTTGTCATTCATGTACTGATCCAGTCTATAATATGCCTTTCTGACAATTACAAACATATAAATTGATACAAGATTAAACAACAAACACAAGCAGACCGTGATTAACACCACGCATCTTTGTCATTCATGTACTGATCCAGTCTATAATATGCCTTTCTGACAATTACAAACATATAAATTGATACAAGATTAAACAACAAACACAAGCAGACCGTGATTAACACCACGCATCTTTGTCATTCATGTACTGATCCAGTCTATAATATGCCTTTCTGACAATTACAAACATATAAATTGATACAAGATTAAACAACAAACACAAGCAGACCGTGATTAACACCACGCATCTTTGTCATTCATGTACTGATCCAGTCTATAATATGCCTTTCTGACAATTACAAACATATAAATTGATACAAGATTAAACAACAAACACAAGCAGACCGTGATTAACACCACGCATCTTTGTCATTCATGTACTGATCCAGTCTATAATATGCCTTTCTGACAATTACAAACATATAAATTGATACAAGATTAAACAACAAACACAAGCAGACCGTGATTAACACCACGCATCTTTGTCATTCATGTACTGATCCAGTCTATAATATGCCTTTCTGACAATTACAAACATATAAATTGATACAAGATTAAACAACAAACACAAGCAGACCGTGATTAACACCACGCATCTTTGTCATTCATGTACTGATCCAGTCTATAATATGCCTTTCTGACAATTACAAACATATAAATTGATACAAGATTAAACAACAAACACAAGCAGACCGTGATTAACACCACGCATCTTTGTCATTCATGTACTGATCCAGTCTATAATATGCCTTTCTGACAATTACAAACATATAAATTGATACAAGATTAAACAACAAACACAAGCAGACCGTGATTAACACCACGCATCTTTGTCATTCATGTACTGATCCAGTCTATAATATGCCTTTCTGACAATTACAAACATATAAATTGATACAAGATTAAACAACAAACACAAGCAGACCGTGATTAACACCACGCATCTTTGTCATTCATGTACTGATCCAGTCTATAATATGCCTTTCTGACAATTACAAACAAATAAATTGATACAAGATTAAACAACAAACACAAGCAGACCGTGATTAACACCACGCATCTTTGTCATTCATGTACTGATCCAGTCTATAATATGCCTTTCTGACAATTACAAACAAATAAATTGATACAAGATTAAACAATAAACACAAGCAGACCGTGATTAACACCACGCATCTTTGTCATTCATGTACTGATCCAGTCTATAATATGCCTTTCTGACAATTACAAACATATAAATTGATACAAGATTAAACAACAAACACAAGCAGACCGTGATTAACACCACGCATCTTTGTCATTCATGTACTGATCCAGTCTATAATATGCCTTTCTGACAATTACAAACATATAAATTGATACAAGATTAAACAACAAACACAAGCAGACCGTGATTAACACCACGCATCTTTGTCATTCATGTACTGATCCAGTCTATAATATGCCTTTCTGATAAGTGTTTCTTTAATATGAGATTTAAACTTTCTGTCATTTAGGTTTGTTGTATTCCGTGGAATCTTATTGTAAATTCTAATACATTGACCCAGAAAAGAATTGTTTACCTTAGATAATCTATATTTAGGTATATATATATTTTTTGCTATTCCTAGTCAGTATATTATGGAGTTCTTCAACTCTGATAAACAAATCATAGTTTTTTCTTACATAAATTATATTTTCATAAATATATTGACTAGTGACTGTAAGAATCTTGATCTACTTGAAGAGCTCCCTCAGTGAGTCCCTAGTACCAAGTCTGTATATTGAACGTATAGCTCTCTTTTGGAGTACAAATTGATTCCACATCGGCAGCCTTCCCACACAATAGTATGCCATAAGACATAATACTATGGAAGTAACTATAATAAACTAATCGAGCCGCTGCCACGTCCGCCAGTTGCCTGATCTTTCTAATAGCAAATACTGCAGTATGTACATGGATCATAAGAAATATTTTGATTCAATATTAAACGAAACGACTTACAATGTTAAAATGTCAGTGCTTTCGTTAGACACAGCTGGTATCTTCAGCAGCTAAAATTATACTCAATTCACATTACACCGCAACACAATTACGAGACGACACGCAGGAATTTTCTCATGACTCCAAAGACAAACACGACATTCGGACAAAGACATTACTATTATTTAGCTCAAAAAATTTTTAATAAGATAAAAAGTGAAATAACGGACATACAGTTGATGAATAATTTGAAACACAAGAAAACAATAGAAACATGGATTAGAAACAAGGGCATTATATACTGCGGAAACATGATCAAGCTACAATAGTTTATATTTTATTTTTATAATAGGTATATTTTATAACAAGTTTTAGTTAAATACAAGTTTAATATTTTTCTGTCAGATATAACGCAAAAAAAAAAATCTGCCACCTCGGTACAGGCTCAGCCTAGTGAGGTGGTATATACCAAATAATCCTATAAAAAATGTTTCATATAACTTATTTAAA
Source organism: Molanna angustata (assembly GCA_963576475.1). Classification (NCBI taxonomy): domain Eukaryota; kingdom Metazoa; phylum Arthropoda; class Insecta; order Trichoptera; family Molannidae; genus Molanna; species Molanna angustata. The sequence continues at coordinate 8,626,491 of OY754969.1, forward strand.
TTGTACTTTTTTGTAATATTTTTATTGTTTGTAACTATATTGTTATATTTTGTTTGGTTTCAAAAATAAAAAAAAAAATTAATTAATTTAAAATTAGTTTTTTATACATTTAAATATTATTTATTGGTGAATAATGTTTCCACAAAACTTCTTTGTGGTAAATGAACAAGTTGAGAACCTATGTATGGTTGGGACAAGGATAATGAGAGAGAAGGTTTGTGTTAAGTCAGGTGAGTGTTTGGAGTATGAGAATGTGGTTGGAATATGTAAACATCAAGATGTTTGTTACTATCTCAGCCAAACAATATACTTGGACTAAATATTTCTCTCCATTCTATTATATTATACACAACGTAGTGTCGTATGTGGAATTATACAGTATAATGTGCTGAAAATCCCAAAACCCTGAAACAGAGACATCGTACATTTTCAAGTTTACTGTCAATTTCACATCTGAAGAAGGCCGACCTCGACTAAGACGCGAAAAGTTGAAGAAAAAGAAGAACAAATTTAGATCTAAACAAGTTTCATATAGAAATAAAAAAGGGGTCGTGTGTATGTATATTTATTATTTATTTATTTATTTATACATCTTCTTGTACATAATATAAACAAATATAATGCACACTGGCGGGCTTATTGCCATTAGGCAATTTCTTCCAACCAACCAGATTACAAAGTATGACAACATTGTGTATGTACAACAGCAAATAAAAAAGAGTAGAAGAAATCAAAGAAAATACGTATAACACTTAAATACTATTAAAACAAAAAAAAAATATATAATTCATAGCAAGAAATGGATATGGTAAGGACAGGAGAGGAAATCGGGATCAGGTGTTCAAGGATAAATATTCCTTCTTTAGTTTTTTCTTGAAAATACTAAGTGAGTTAGACGACGCAATATCCGGACTAAGGCTATTCCATAATCTTGCTGATTGTACTTCATAATAATGAAAATAACATACATTTAATAATGAAAAAAAAATTCTTCATAAGATTTGAAATTTATCTACAGTTTTCGGAAGTTTTGTATTAGGTATCATCGAATAAGTTAAAATATAAAAAAATAGTATATTGGGTAACTTTCTGGCAAACTAATAAAAAAGTTTATTTAATTGAAATAATGGAGTTTTCTATTGTGGGCGATACGAGGTAGCCTGTACATACCCCCAATAATCACGGCCTATTCAGTTCTCATTTATCGTTCTCTCGGGCTAGTCGCACTAATAAACATCATGTAACCGAACACCATCAGTTTTCATTACGTCCCACTATTGGTACTGGCCCTTATTTCCACACTATTAATCATTTCAGAGTTATTATTGTTAGGTACACATTTCAGACTATTTTTTTTTGATACATTTTTCAAACCACGAAGCTATGATAGGACCGATTTCGAAGCTGTGTCTTAAAATTAAGTGAGATGTGATCATTGATCATCACACTAATTTTAGTATACGTAAGCTTTTTGTTCCTATTTAAAGGTTTCTTACCTGAATGGATTTTAATGAAGTAAAACAAAGCTTCGGTGTGGGTATCCACGGATGTACAGCTGAGCAATTGCCTATTTGAGATAAATTGTGCTTTATCTCAAATAGGCAATAAAAATTTATTGTCAATACAAATGTTTACAATATATACCTAATAGTTTAATTAACCTGTTGTATTTGGGTAATCGAAAAAACATGAGGCATCAATACCATCTAACATAGTTCAGCCATGAGTTTCACCTCCCATTCTGAATTTTGTGCATTTTTAGGTGAGAGGAGATTGATATGTAGGTGTATAGGTATGTGTTGTGCCTTTTAAAACCTTTAAAAGGTAATGGACACCGACCCACCTGTCGCCGGTTTACAACGCATTGTGGGATATGACGTGATGGTATGAATGAACGAAGAACGTATAATTTGTACCGTTAATGATTCTCAATAATGTTTATTCTAACGAATTATTATTTTTTCTATCTTCGTTATATTATGTATGTATGAATCCGTCTGGGGATTTACAAGTACCTACACAGGAGTTCAAAATGAGATTTTTGCACCTGTTGGTTTAAAAATATCGCCAGAAGCTTCCACCCATTTCTCTGTTATTTTAATTAACTTGTGTCGGAGGGGGGTGGAGAGATAGCAAACATCACATAAACAAGTTTTATTGGATTCTGAGAGTTTGAAATTTTATTTCGCTGTGTAGGTTTATCATAATAAAAGAAGTTCACGTCATGTATGTATATTTGAATAACTATGGGTAGGTACACCTATCTTATGACGATAGAGAGTTTATACTTCATTGTCTGATCATCTTCATTATTTTGTGATTAAGCAGATAACTTATGTAGACATTGTGTATTTAAATATCCTACTATGGTAATTTGAATGTTCCAAGGATTTTTTTTTATATATCTAGTGTGAATAGTTTATAAATATCTACGAAACATAATATGGATCACACCAATGACATTTAATTTTGAAAACCACACGGTATATGTAGATATTTTATTGTGATTATTTGCATTTTAAACAAAAAAAAAACACCGATAGCTTGATTGTTGTATCTTTTGGCGCAGATAACAGATACTTTCCAACTGTACCAATCCTCATCTTCCTGACATACCAAAACCTCTTCATACCTACATCCATACCTGAACGTGGCAACAATAATCTCGCTTCAGTCCGCGCGCGAGTATGCCACATTCGTCAGTCTTGCAAATACGCGTCTCCAATGCTCCATTTGTGTTGTGCAAGCAATAAAAATCTCAAATACGTTCGAGGCATTCGCACGTATATTACTTACACTACAAGCAATTGGTTAATCATATGTTGTATCAGTGACGAGATGGAAGAACTACACGACAGAGAAAAGAAAGAAGAAAGCTTGTCACTCGCTTTTCCATCTTGTCCGATCTGATCTTTTGCCGATATCGCACAGGATCAATTTTTTTTTTTTATTTTTTTTTCTATTTTTTTCATCAAAAGTTTTTATAATATTACTAGAATTTGGAATAGCCACGTCGCTAATATATGTTTTTTTTTTAATTTTATCATGTATTATTAAATCGGGTCTGTTATGTTGAATTGACCGGTCAGTTAATATTGTTTTATCGTAATAAAGCGAAATATTATTATTATTTTCTAAAAATGAAATCGGATCATATGCATAATATGGTTTTATGTTTATCGCGTCAATTAATTTATATTTAATAGCTAAATTTTGATGTTTTATTTTTGATACTTGGTTATGTCTAAATGTATATTCTGATTGCACGAGAAAAGAACAGCCCGATATTATATGATCGATTGTTTCCGGAAAAGCCAAACATTTCCTACAACTATCATCTACTACATTTATGTCTTTTATTATATATTTTTGATAATTTTTAGTTTTTATTACTCTATCCTGAATCGCTACTATATAACTTTCTAAATCCGCGTCCAAATCACCAATACTCAACCATTTGTTTGACCAAATTTTGTCAACATAAGGTTGGTTGAGAAATTTTGGATGTATAGAATGAATTATTTTATTTAGCCACGAATTTAGAAGGTCGTCATTTATATTTATAATATTGTAATTGGCATTCTCGATATTTAAATTTAATGTTGTTAAATTTTTACAATAGGTACCATGAAAAAAATATTATTTTTATTATAATTATTTTTCTACATATCTGAAGATACAACATATGTAATTAAAACTTTATATCACATTTTTTATGTCAAATTCATTTCATACAACAATATTACAGTTTGTAAGAACACTTTGAAATCGAAAGAATTTGTAGATGTTGATAGTTAAATTTTGTTAAATATAAGATTAATAAACTCTTATATTACGTTAGTTGTGAAATTCTCCTTGGCACCCTCCTTATATAGCGGAAATCAGGAAATTATCGCTATGTTATCAAGTCTTATAGCTTTGCATTGCAATGTTGGTTATTGATTTTCATTTCCGTTATGATCAATATTGTATTTCCACTTTAAACCGTTACATTTAATCAGAACATAACTCACGTCCTATGAAAACTGTGTCACCTGTAGTAACGCGAGGAATTACATTTAAGAGAACATATAACGCTAAACTTAGTGACTGAAAACGTGATTTATAAAAACCGCCTCATGCACTATGAAGTTACGCGTTAGTAAGGGTAACTATGGCGTGCGTTAAAAAAGGTGATTTAAATTATCGGAAACCCCAATTTTTTTGATTTTTTGCATTTTAAGAGCTAACCTCAGTTGAAATGAAAAAGAATATCGGTCATTCACTTTGATTTTATGCACTCTTAAAGCTAATAAAAGATATATTTCTCTACGACACATAGTTATGGTGTAAATTTATAAAAATGCAGTAAAAAAGGATATTTTTAATATTTCTTTTATAAAAATTTAGGCTAAATTTTAAAATTGTGTGACAAACATTCACTAGAGAAATGTTGAAAAGACACTATTTTTGATTAAACACACTGTTTCACATATTTGAGGGATTTGATTTGAAATTGAGGTGTTTAGGTTACTATGGCCCCTTAAATAATTTAAACGATCGTTTGTAAAAAAATCAAAAATATGTTTAAGGGTTAAGTGTGAACTTAGAAATTTCCAGTATTTGTGACTGAAATAAAGTGACTAAGATCAAGTCTTACATAATATGTAATCTAAATATTAGAGCCACTCGTCGATTTAATGTGATACTAAATATACCAAAAAAAAGAACGGCCTACGCACAAAACCATTATACGTATCTTGGCGTTAAGTGGTTTAACGAACTTTTGCCTGAGCAGAGACATACGGATATTATCGATCTAAAGAAATTTTATGTAGATATAAAGAGGGTTTGTGTATAAAAACTGGTTTTATTTTTTCATTGTTGTTATATATGTAGGTATTATGCACTTATTTTATTAATCATAATTGATATTTAAATGTTGTTTTTTTTATTATAACATATATATGTCTATTTTTAAGTATGTTTTTTGTTACCTATGATTATTTTGTTACTTTGTTTTTGTTCTATATTATGTAAATAGTTGCAACTCCCTTCAAAGCACGAGTATATCTTTTTTTGAAGGAAGTCATTTTATAAAGTGTTTTAATTTCTTTTTTGCTATGTATTTTTTATGTAAAATATGTCTTTTTGTAATAAATAAAATAAAATAAAAATAAAATAAATGAAATCTTTTCTAGTATTTTGAACATATAGTAAATCAGATCACTGATTGATAAGAAAAAACAAATCATCAAATTTTCTAAAAATTGATTTTTAGTTCCTCTGAAATATTTAATTGATACACTTATTGACGTTGGTATTGGTCACTGAATGATCATTATTAGGATGACTGATACTTGTTAGTGTTAATTATTTACGCATTACAGTGGAACATTAAAATTTATTGTTTTATTTTACAGATTTTTTACTGGTTTTCCATAAAGTTCCACCGAGCATTGACCGCTAAGACAACGAGAAAAATCATTGAAATTTGTATTCTGTATTTACCTCTAAGTACGTATAATATTTTTCGCTGGTATGGATATGAAGTCGGAGAGAGTATTGAAAAGTGATTGATATATTTACGATAATTTATATGGTACAATATAAATAGTCGGTGTGTGTATTTTGAAAACTAATGAACTCCACAAGAATCCTACATATATCCTTTCAGTTTTCTTCTCATTATATTTTGATCTTTTTTCATTCCTACGATAATTATTAAAACTTTATGTTATATCTAAATGCGGCTGAATATTGAATAGAGTGTGTCCTTTACGTTACAAAGACGCAGCAAATGATTGTGATAAATGAGAAAACTATATTCGGACTCTTTAACAGAATACCAAATAATTTGACCTAATAGCAACATCTCTTATTTTATACGACCCTAATACACGAACATTGAAATATTACTCAACAATATGAAAAATATTTTTCAAAAATTCAATCAAATTCAAGATCATCTATACAATAAATATTAATACGTGAAACAAAACTTCGGACCCCTTTAAGCAAACTGCGTGCACTGGTGATTTTGAGATTTGGTATGGTTTAATTTTAAATGGAGGAAGCTAAAATGTATACCTACTGAATATGTGTTACTTTAAATTACATTAAATTAAATAAAAAATATATAAACACGTAATTAACTGTAAAGAATATAAATAGTGCTTAAACGAATACACTATGCAATATGTGAAAAGAAAACTTTTTGGAATACATGATGTCTTTATATTATCATACATAGATGTCAAATGATTTTTCATACATTTTTCCATCACGCCATATCCCTTTCGGGATAAGCAGAGAGAAGTGAGTACCGAACTTCTCTATGCTTGCACACATTCCTGGCTTCCTTCCATGCATAGTCCCATACATGCTCGTCGATTGTTCAAGCTTGTTATGTTTCCTTTTTTCAAAATATCATTCACATAGCCATGCCATCCTTTTCTGGGGTGGCCCCTGCTCTTCAATATACCTCTTACACCCATGGATATTTTTTTGGTCAGTCGTTCATCATTCATTCGTTCAATATGTCCAAACAACCTCAAGGCATTCACTTTCATTTTACTTTTATTATTCTATCACATATTATCTTTATGACATTATTTCTAGAGCTTTTATTCTACTTTCATGCGTCTTTTGTTATATCCATGTTTCACTGGCATACGTCAAAGGCACTGCAATTGCATTATGTACGGCAATTTCGCTTCCTTTAACATTTTTTCATATAGATAGGTAAATATTTGCAATAAATAGGTTATTTATAACCCTTATATACAATACAAATATTCACATTTTATGGAGAACTGTATATGATTAAATAAATCATTATGTTTCTTGAAACTCGTTTTTCTGATCCTCCTATGGCAACTTGTAGCTTAAGCTCATTAAGTCTCCTGTAAATAAGATTTCTCTGTTAGAGTTTTGTCTCTAGGTCTCCAGGGGAAGGAATTAGATAAGTCTCTTCCGTTATTACACGTCTCATCCCTTTCTTTTCCTTTCACCCCTCCCTGACTTTCTTAATCGGCCATTGTTCAAAGGAATTACTCTGCCATTTCTTTACATGTCCCAGTTTAGTACAAATAACAAGGAAAAGCGACATCCGCCTGTAATTTTTCTCGAACTCACAAATCACGATTATTTTTTGGTTGATGTAAAATGTTATTATGGATGTCTGCTGGATTAAAAATTATGGTTAATCAGTAGAAAATTTTATATTATAAATAAATGAAACAAATTGTCTAAAATGATATCAGAGATATAAAATGCATACTCAATGTAAATGTTCTTAAGGTTTTTGTATACCTTGGCCATACGGATGTACAAAAATATGCACACTAAATTACCTTATAATGTATGAAACACGAAAAAATATTGTACAACCAAACTTTTGATTTACAATATATAAAATAAGTATAGAATAAGTATTTGATTCGTACACAACAAAAAAATTAATGTTACAACCCAGTCATAATCTACATGTAATTTCCATTAGAGAAATTTATCTATGTACTCGTATATGCCCAAATACTTTAAACTTGCAACAGAATCAATAGATTGCAATTACACATATTTGAAGATCTACATTGGTGTATATTTATTAAATGTTTTTTTTTGATTGATGGACTGAAACAGACCATTTTCATTTTTTCAAGTGTTTGTAGATTATAGTTTAGCCATTCTTTAATCTCGTTGATATCCTTTTCCGCTTTCACGTGTACATTAGACCAGTTAATATCTTCATATAACAATACTGTGTCATCCGCGAATGTAATTATATGTCCCATTATTTTACTATTGCATAACTCGTTGATGTAGATTGTAAATAGTATAGGTTCCAGTGTACTGCCTTGAGGCACTCCAAATTTAATTTCTTCACTGAATGTATCCTCAACTTTTACTTTTTGAGTTGCACCTGTAATGTAGCTTTTCATCCATTTAAGTAGATTATCTTTGACACCAATATAAGACAATCTTCTCATAAAAATTTTGTGTGATACAGTGTCAAATGCTTTTGCTAGGTCCAAGAATATAGCAATATTTTTTTTTCCTTTGTCAACTTCTTCTTCTTCTTTCATTAGGCTCAGGGCCTGTTTTATGCTGCATTTTCAGCCTCCTGTGATGTGGACTGCCAACTATCTCGCCATCTTTTTGGTGGGCGTCCTCGTGGTCTAGAGCCCTCCGGTACGTTGTCTTTGGGATCCTAGCTTCGGACATGCGGCTGACGTGTTCGTTCCAGTACCTTCTTCTTTGGCGCCCCCATCTTACGATGTCCTCAGCTTTGCAAATTCTTCGGATCTCTGTATTCCTAACTCTATCACGAAGACTTTTGCCAGCTATGCATCGCAGTATTTTCATTTCACTGGTGCGCATAAGTTGTTTGGTACGGACCGTATCAGCTCTGGATTCAATAGCGTGTGTTAGGATTTTCTCAACTTGTTGCGTAATAATATCTGTTAGACTGGCAATAGCGTCATATGGAGTTCTATAAAATCTTTAAATATGTAGTATAGAACTCTATATGATAATTATATCCATGATATGGGGTAGGTAAACATGAGTGGCTTTGATTCCTCCGGTCGATTAGACTTGCTCCCCTGGTCTTTTGAAGAGGGCATATAAACCTAAACACCCCAATTTGAAATAAAATTACTCAAATATGTTTTAAAGCGTTTTTCTAAAAAATGCATTAATTGAGTATGTTCAACATTTCTATAGTGAATGTTCATCACAATTTTTAGTAAATAAATTCCACATTATGTATAAAGTTTTAAAGAATATCTTTTTTTTCATATATTTTTTTCAATCATTCCATAACTTCATGTCGTAGAGACATAAACCTTAAATTTGCTTAAAGAGTGCATAAAATCAAAGTGAATATTCATGATATTTTTTCGACATAAGTCAGGTTTGGTTCTTGAATGTTTCCGATATTTTAAATCACGTATAAACCCCTTTTAATGCACGCGATAGTAGCCATTAGTTTATTTGGCGGTTTTAATGTATGATTTTTTTCAGTCACTAGATTTAGCATTATATGCCCTCTTAAGATCCGAATTTATATTTTCCTGATCAGATTGGTAACGCTCCCCAACGCTACGTAGTGCGCTTCTTCGCAAGAATATAATAATTAAATTGGACCCTAATGGTTATAGCTGGTGTCCCCTACGTAGTATTTTAAAAAAAACTTTATATAGAACTTCATTTTAATTTTTCAAACGAATTATAATAATGTGATATTTGAACAGTATGTTACTATGAAATAATCAACAGGAAATGGCGGAAGACTTGAAATTAATGCATGAAAGCATTCCTAGAAATCCTTTGATGGAATTTGATCCAATCCTGGGATAGTGTTGATACGGAAACTCTACATCCTTAATTTCATACTTAAGTAACTCCGAATCTTACATCTAGATAAGTTCAGTCAAATTTGGTAGCATTATTGAAAACACAGAAAGGGGATAATGTTGGAAATGGATAAGAGGTAGATATGATTATTCGATATCTTAAGACATATTAACGTATTTTTATTATGAAATAAAAAACAAAAAAAATATAAATATTTCGTACAGTGGTTGGTTGGACGAGTTTGTCTCATGACATATAATCCGCCTTTGACCTCTTACACCCGTATTTACAGACAAATACGAGAATGGGGGTACCCTCAATACTCGTCGAAGAGTTAGGCGGCGTAAGGCCTTTCATTTTCATTTTGTAAAATGACTAGAGTCCTTCCACGATTGACTTTGGTATGATTCATCGCAAAAATATGTTAATCGAGCAAAAAATTATTTCTTTGATAAACCTGTAGCGGGTGCAACCAGCCGAGTTGACCACCCACTTCAAGGAGTAGGGGGACGTCAGCCGGCTATTTAAGATCCTGCACATCGCGTTCCCGTCGTTCAGTTTAACCAAGGCCAGCGGTAGATCGTCACTCTGCTCGACTCACATTTCGATTCCGCGCATTCATCGATCTATTTTATTTAAATTATTTAATAGTCAATTATTGAAGTATATACCAATCTTGAATTATAATTAGAGTCAAACTATCAAATAAACACGTAAGTCAAATTCAAACTATTTTAATACCTGTCTGTAATATCAATTAATTTATATTTCATATGATAAATTTATAAATGTTTTATGGTGTGGCGTGGGTACCTCATTCTGCTGTGTAACGTTCTTTAATTAGCTTGCAACTAATTACCGAGTTACGCACGGCAGGATCGAGTACACACGCGACATCATTTCGCGTTGGATTTGGGGAACAGGCGACAGGTTATCACCTAGTGCCTTTCTAGACCGGAGCACCCTTCTGTAAATAAATAAATTAACATTAAAATCCAATTCCCAACCTAGCGCGAAAACTGGTGACCACCGAGCGTGCAGAACAGGTATATTTGTTGTGTAAAGATAATATTTGTAAGATAGTGTGTAAAACTGGTAAAGCCCCAGCTCTGTTGCAATTTTGTCGATTTTTAATTTGTGATAATAATTTTTTTGTGTAACAAACGATAATCTGTTATCAGGAACAAATTATAATATTCGTTCAATAACAATTATCTAGTCACTTTGCACATTCTAAACTCATACGACAGAGATTAAAATTTTATTGAATAATAATTATTTCGGTTATTGGACCTGGTTAGACTGAACCCTACGGGTAACTTTAAACATGTAATAATTTAAATTCATAACCGTGCGCAGGCCCGTACACAGCGCACATTGTAAAAACCAAAAAATCGACGAAATAGATAAGTAAAGCATATAAATAGTTTGTAAGTATTAAACATACGCAGTAATAGTATGTTATCCCTAATTGTTATAAACCATTGAAAAAAACACATTTATAACGTAATTATAAGTATTATAATTAGTTATATTGTTGTATTCAAAACTTAAATATCGAAACTGGTATTGAATAAATATATGCTAAATAAATACCTACCAAAAATTGAAAAATATTTCCCTATGTTAATTGTAAAAATATATAATAATGTGTATTTATTTTTTTTCATGACCTAATACTACGCTAAAACGGACCAAAAAAAACTACCAAACGGAGGTAAAATAACGGAAGGAATACCAAAAAAAACTAAAGGAGATTTAAAAAAGATAAAAATATAAAAATAAAGAACCTAAAGAAGCATGTATTATGCGCAAAAACAGCACGCATAAAAAGATAAGTAAAAACCACATTTTATTATTTAAAAAAGCCAAAGTAAATTCATTTGCAGTAACATAAAATCATTGCAGAAATAAAAATAAAATATCTATCTAAAAATTCACGTAAAATCCTTATTTTTAAATACCTACAAGACAAATTATTAACCTGTAAAGTAAATACGTAGGTAAATAAATTTTAGTATTATTGCTTAAAAATAACGCATAAATGTTACACGGAATGTAAAATAAAATTATTGTCTAAAAAATGTCACAAAAAAACTTGTTTACCATGACGCGCACATTTTTATCGCGATAATAAAAACATGTAACAAAATTAACCAAAAATATTATTTTTAATATTATTTTGCGGTAGTAAAAATATATCCAAAAAAAATATCCTGTAAAAAAAATTACAATAATAATATCTTCCCGAACATCAATCGGAATACATTATCTGATACCTACTTATGAAATAGGTAGAATCCTATAGTGTAAATTTAAAATATGTAACCGAGGTAATAATAATAAAAATATTCTCCACGAAAAAAATCACGAAATCGAAGCTCGAAACGAAACATTAAATATATTCGAAGTACATACAATAAACATATTCCATTGAGCGTACAGTGCCGTGCACATTTGAAACAAAAAAAATAAGAAAGATAATAAATGTAAATGTAACAAAAATATTTATTTTAAAATAAAATAGAAATATTATATCGAATAATAATAAAGTACGAACGCAGTCATATTAACAAAAGTATAAAAAAACGAATATTAAATACGAAATCATAACATAATTTAATAATCTATAGAAATATCGAGTAAACATCATCGAAAAATATATTCCACTCCGCGACATTGTACACCGAGACAATACCGGGTACGTAGGCGTAAAATACGAAATACCAAAATCTAACACCGCGACGAATCACGCATGAATCTAGGACTATTCGCCACCAACATTTGTTAGCCAGCGAAACGTAATATAATATATCTCATTGATAATATATACATAACTTGTACTTTTATTTCAGATTAAAAACGTTTAAACATTTATTCATTTTAAATTATTAAATCAAATATACATTTAAATTTAATAAGAAATTATATCCTATTTAAAAACAAAGCATTTAAATACTTTACGCTGAATATATTAAATAAAAAATAAATTATTTTTTTAAATTTTTTTTAAATATAGTTACCTAATCACAATAACAACAAACATATATACGTATAGGAACGTCCACAAACAAGAGACCTTATAAGCATCGAACAAAAATAAACTCTAAAAATATTTACAATTTAAAATTCATACAATTAAAACAAAGCAACTTCAATTATAATATACTGATAATATCATAATAAATAAAACACAAAAAATTATATTTTAGTTTAAAACAACTATAAAAATATTTTTATTTTTTATTTTCTAAAAAAAAAAAGTTATAATATTTTTTTTATTTTTTTATATTTATAAACTGTAATACAACTTGAAGAATATATGTAACTCACATCAAATGTTATACGATAAAATGAACATCATGGACAAAGAAAATACAGAACAATCGTCACAAGACCAAGCAACTGAAATTTATTCAACAAACATCAAATTGCCAAGCGTATGGAGACATCAGATACAATTATGGTTTTTCACCATAGAAGCCCAATTTTCAAACGCAAGAATAACTAAGGATGAATCCAAATATAATCATGTATTAGCCGCATTAGATCCAGAAACCATGTCATGCGTCGCCGACGTCATACAATTTCCGCCAAGTATGGATAAATACAAAAACCTCAAACTCACACTTCTGAACCGTCTACAAGAGTCTGAAGAGAGAAGACTCACGCAATTACTCCATGGAATACAGTTAGGAGACAAGACACCATCAGAACTATTGCGAAGGATGAAAAGCCTAGCTGGACCAACATTAAATAACAACACGCTAATTACAAGATTATGGATAGAACGACTACCTCATCGTATACAAGAAATAATTTCAGCCATTAATACAGATGACGTCACAGTACTAGCCACAACAGCAGACAGAATAATGGAAGTCAACAGTAGAACTGACGTTCAAGCAGTAAACCTACCATCAACTTCTTCATTGAGCAACTCAGCAACAAGCAACCAAAGCACAGTAAACCTACTTTGTACAATGCAGCAACAAATACAAATGCTAACCGACAAAATAATAGGACTTGAAATTCAACAGAGGCAATCAAGACCATTCTACAGAAATAATCAACGCGACCATTCAAGATCAAGATCCACAAGCCCAAATAGATATCAAAAATATAATAATAATAATAATTATAATCGGCAAAACAAACGCAATTTTAAATACAATTATAATAACAATAACTTCCAACAAATGTCAAATAATAATAATAATAACAACTACCAGCAAACGCGTAATAATAATAACGATAACGTCAAGCCGCTGGATATATGTATACCACATCAAAAATATGGAAGTCAAGCAAAATACTGTCGACAGCCTTGCACCTATAACCATCCGGAAAACTAAAAATGCGACAGGTGTGTGAGACAACACCGTCGCAAATGAAGCATCGTCTCTTTCTACCAGATATAATCACGGGCGTGCAATACCTTATCGACACAGGAGCCGAAATAAGCATCATACCAAGATACCTAAAAAACGACAAGGCAACCATCGCTACAGACAGTATCATCACTCCTATTTACGCAGCAAATGGAACAATAATACCTTCATATGGACACCGAATTATCAACTTAAATCTCGGATTACGCCGGAATCACAAATGGAAATTTATAGTCGCCGACGTAACCAAGCCGATCATAGGGGCAGATTTCTTAACCAATTATGATATATTGGTGGACTTAAAAAGAAAATTACTCATTGATAAAAAAACAGGGTTGACAAGCAAAGGAACCGTCTATAGAACAAGTGTTATAGACATAGCAACGGTACAGTCAACATCAAAATTCCAAAAAATTATACGAAAATACCCAAGTTTAACAAGAGCAGATATGGCACAAAAAGGATCAAAAACAAATATTACTCATCACATTCAAACCAGAGGACCACCCGTCACAACCAAAATGAGAAGGCTCAACCCATTACAATTAGAAATAGCAAAAAAGGAATTCGCATATATGATCGAACAGGGAATATGTCGCCCTTCGAAAAGCAATTGGTCAAGCCCTTTGCATATGGTAAAAAAACCAGATGGAAATTATAGAATGTGTGGAGATTACCGACGCCTAAATTCAATAACAAAACCGGACAAGTACCCGATTCCACAACTTCAAGACTTCTCACATAAACTACACGATGCAAAAATATTCACTAAAATAGACCTCTCAAGAGCATATAACCAAATAAACATGGAAGAAGAAGACATCCAAAAAACCGCCCTACTAACGCCATTTGGACTGTATGAATTCACGAAAATGCCACCAGGACTGTCCAACGCCGCACAAACATTTCAACGACATATACATAACATAACAAGGGACCTAGAATACGTCTTCACGTACATTGATGACATTCTGGTCGCCTCCAGAAACATAAACGAGCATGAGAAGCATCTCGACAAACTTTTCGAAAGATTATCCGAAAACGGATTAATTATCAACCAGGATAAATGCAAATTCGGCGTAGAAGAAGTACACTTTTTGGGTTACCGAATCAACAAAAACGGAAGTACACCAATACCAGAAAAAGTGGAAGCAATAATAAAAATTGAACCCCCAAAGGACGCAAAAGGACTCCGACGTTTCATGGGCATGCTAAATTTTTATAGAAAATTTTTGCCAAACGCAGCCGAAACGCAAAAAATATTATTCGATCAATTAAAAGGGTACACCAAAAATGACAAAAGAAAACTACAATGGACAACTGAATTAAAAAAAGCGTTCGACAAATGTAAGCAAGATTTGACACAAGCCGCACTACTCGTACACATAAACTCCTCGGCAGAGATAGCAATAATGGTCGACGCATCAGATCACGCCATGGGCGCAGCACTTCAACAAAAAACGGATAACAGCTGGCAACCTATATCATTTTTCTCCAGAAAATTTAATAGCGCACAAGAAAAATACAGTACGTATGACCGAGAACTCACCGCCATCTACGAGGCGATTAAATATTTCAGACCACAAATAGAAGGAAGAAACTTTGTAATAATCACCGACCACAAACCGTTAATTTTCGCCTTTAATAAAATCAAGCTCAACTCTCCTAGACAAGAAAGACAGCTGGATTATATAAGTCAATTCACCACGCGCATCAAACACATATCAGGCGAAGAAAACATAGTCGCAGATACTCTATCAAGAATCGAAGAGATAGAAATAACATCAAACATCGACTATATTAAAATGGCAAGAGAACAACTCATAGACAAAGAGCTCAAGAAAATGCAGGAAAATTCATCCCTATCACTAAAGAAAATCTCAATACCTAACACTAACAAAATGTTATGGTGTGACATCTCAACCAACACGTTACGACCATATGTACCAATCACAATGCGAGAAGAAGTAATACTATCAGTACATAAATTAAGTCACCCCGGAGTAAAAACAACATCAAAGTTATTAAAACATAAATATATTTGGCCCAACATTGACAAAACAGTAAAAAATGTCGTGAACAACTGCATCGAATGCCAAACTTCGAAAATTCATCGCCACACTGTAACACCTTTGAAACAATACAAACCAGCAGATGGAAGGTTCAAGAATATACACATAGACCTGGTGGGGCCGCTAACTCCATCCAGAGACTACATATACCTGCTGACGATAATTGATCGCTACACAAGATGGCCCGAAGCGATCCCATTAAAAGACATGTCTGCAGAAACCGTTGCAGACGCTCTCATGTATAATTGGATAGCAAGATTTGGCGTCCCGAATTCAATCACGACCGATCAAGGCCGACAATTCGAAAGCTCACTATTCAATAAACTGATGAATAAGCTCGGAATAATACATAACAGAACGACTGCATACCACCCACAATCGAATGGGATGATCGAACGTTGGCACCGCTCATTAAAAACATCACTAATGGCCGCAGGAAACATATCATGGTCGACGACATTACCACTGACACTCCTAGGACTACGAACCGTAATCAAGGAGGGGTCAGACTATACACCAGCAGAGATGACATACGGAACAACCCTCAGACTCCCCGGAGACTTCTTCGAAGATGGACCACCTGAGGAGCAAAACACCTATGGACATAAACTACAGCAAACAATGTCAGAAATCCGACCTATCCCAATAGCAAATCACGGGAGAAAAAAAACATTTGTGCACAAACAAATGGCAAACACCAAATATGTCTTCTTAAGACATGATGCTGTGAGACGACCTCTACAAAAACCATATGACGGACCATACTTGTTAATAAAGAAGGATGACAAAACGGCTACCATCACAATTAATGGTAAAAACAAACAAGTATCATTGGACAGACTCAAACCAGCATTCTTCCTGAACGAGAACACAGACTACGGCGTAGAACCAAGCAGTAGACACACCACCTCTACAGAACAGAGATGGACGTCCACGCCACAGACGCACCAAGCCACTACGCCAGATGACACTTCAGATGACACTTCAGATGACACTCCAGATGCCACCCCAGAACGGCAACCACATACAACCACTAGAGCCGGAAGACGAGTATATTTCCCGGAGCGATTCACCAGCTACAAATATTTCTAAGCTGAGTAATTTTTAATCATTTTTATAACCTGAATAATTTCTATTTTTAATTTTTGTGTAATTGTAATATGTATTCAATATAGATAAAAAATTTGGTCAATATGCAACTAATATTTGAAGATAAAATCTTATAAAATTCCAACTTGACCAAATCAAAATAAGAAAATGCTGTATAATAAGAAAATGCTGTATACTAAGAAAATGCTGTATAGAAATGTAAATTTAATTGTAATTTTATCTTCTTGTTCAAATTACAGTACATATAAAAAAGTACATTGAACAAGTTAATATAAACAATATTTTTTTTTAGAAATGTATAAGTATGGAAATAAGAACATGATAAATATATGACCTCTAAATTTTTATTAGTAAAATAAACTGCTATATATATATATATGTAATGCCATTTCAGGTAACCAATATAAAATTTCTTTGTATTTAAAAAAAAACACATGTCATTGTTACAGACAATCAGAGGAAATGCTGAGGAACGGACCAGGGTGGCGCTATCCAGCTGGCAGGGGGGTGATGTAGCGGGTGCAACCAGCCGAGTTGACCACCCACTTCAAGGAGTAGGGGGACGTCAGCCGGCTATTTAAGATCCTGCACATCGCGTTCCCGTCGTTCAGTTTAACCAAGGCCAGCGGTAGATCGTCACTCTGCTCGACTCACATTTCGATTCCGCGCATTCATCGATCTATTTTATTTAAATTATTTAATAGTCAATTATTGAAGTATATACCAATCTTGAATTATAATTAGAGTCAAACTATCAAATAAACACGTAAGTCAAATTCAAACTATTTTAATACCTGTCTGTAATATCAATTAATTTATATTTCATATGATAAATTTATAAATGTTTTATGGTGTGGCGTGGGTACCTCATTCTGCTGTGTAACGTTCTTTAATTAGCTTGCAACTAATTACCGAGTTACGCACGGCAGGATCGAGTACACACGCGACATCATTTCGCGTTGGATTTGGGGAACAGGCGACAGGTTATCACCTAGTGCCTTTCTAGACCGGAGC
Source organism: Molanna angustata (assembly GCA_963576475.1). Classification (NCBI taxonomy): domain Eukaryota; kingdom Metazoa; phylum Arthropoda; class Insecta; order Trichoptera; family Molannidae; genus Molanna; species Molanna angustata. The sequence continues at coordinate 8,644,417 of OY754969.1, forward strand.
ACCCTTCTGTAAATAAATAAATTAACATTAAAATCCAATTCCCAACCTAGCGCGAAAAACCTGTTTCTTTAGTAGTTATGTCGTAGTGAAATATAAACAATTAAGTAATGTGATGAAAGATAAAAAATATATTACAATTTCTTATTATTTTTGCATAAAAATCGTGATAATCGTGAATGTAATCGGATTTCATGGCTCAATTGTTTATGTATCTGACTGCTGATCCAATGGTCCTGTGTTCGATTCCCGGTGGAGACACAGTTTTCTATTGTTTTTTTTATTAATATAAGTCTCCAGTCTCCAGAATGTAACAACTTGTTATTGGATGCGTGTTAAATTAATATTTGACCTGTTGCCCGAGAAGCAATATTAAAACGAAAATAACATAATAAGTGAAATCCGAAAATGTTAATCCATTGTTAACAAAATGATGGTTATCGTATTGCCTTTCTATTTACGTGAATCTACATAAGACTGACGACGGGTGTCAAATCTGTCGCATATTTTTAAGATCAATCATACCAAACTTAAGCTTGGGTGACTAAGGGCCGGTATCACAGTCTCAGTTTAAGAGCTAAACTCTAGTTTTACAAAAATATAGCGTATTACAGTGTCCGTTTAGGCCTTATCTTCCCTCAAATACGTCACTTAAACGACAAATAATATTTAACTCAACGTTTCTGGTGGATTAAGTACGGTGAGTCAACTGTCATTTCTCGACTCGTTGCTAGGCAACGCGTGTAGTTTCAGTGTTCGATCACTAGAGGCCTTAGTTGTATCGACGGTGGCGCCACACAACAAAACAAACTGACAGCTGACAGCCATATTGAAACGAACATGGGCATTTAAAGCATTATTTTGCTGAAAAAAAATTATTATACCATGTTGGATAATAAAACAATAGAATTTCAAGTCTTAGCATCCCGTTTTGTAGTTCGTATTATTTGAGGTTATTTAAAATTTGACAGATAATAACCACAGGAAAAGTAAAATATGTCTATAATTGAAGATTTAGTAACTGGCATGTCATATTGCACTGTAAAACGGAAATGGATTCAATCTCCCCATAACATTAATCTTGAGTTTAACAAACTCAATGAGTTGAGGGCCAACTGTAAGTATTTATCGTATGAAGTGTAATGATATTTTTTGGTATTTTTTAAAAATTATTAATTAATATGAAACTTGTTTTTGAAAAATCAAAGGGTGAATTGTCCTTTTTCCGTTCAAACACTTGATATAGCGATGCATTTGTATGCGCAGTGCAATTGAATGATTCCTCCATATGTAGTTCAAATACCGTACTGAACTGAGTGGAAAATTGTTTTTATGATTTCAATTGGAACAATGTTCCTATCAATGCTTACCATAAATCATTCTCATACATTTTTAATATAACACATAAATACAACGCATTACTCATTACGCATTCACATGGAATGTGTGTCTGGCAGGGGCCTCTAAAAGCAAAATAAATTCTGTAGAAATGAGGTCTTTTAGGAAAAAGTGAGACGAAAAAATCTACATTGATTTTTTTATTTATTTCAATCCGACAAAGGAAAAATGTGAAAAAATTAAAAGATTCGGTTAGACATAATTGATTCTCACCAAAAAAGCATAAAATCATATCAATCTATTTGTTGTCTAAACATAAAAATACATTTTTAGTACAAAATAACTTTTTAATGACCTTTAAACTGTCGAATTGATTGCTATTGTGGTGATAAAAGTAACAGATTTATATTTAAGCAAAAGGTTTAAGTATAAGTATTAATAGTTTTTTTAACACGTGAAAGAAAAACAATATGTATTAAGATCACGATGATGTTCAAATCAAAAGTAGGTAAATGTATAAGAAAATATATTTGTATTTTTACAAAGATTCAAAGTAAATAATCTCTGTGGTAGGTGTTACCTAACCAATTTGTTTGATTACTTCTTGACTTGTAAAGCCGTGGAAGTAATTAAGAAAGTTTCTGCCTTTCCATGACTTGATTCCATCCAAGTCAAGTATACCAACTGCGAGAGATCCAACTAGAACCCATAATCTTGACCACTTCGTCTGTTTGTGGAGGGAATAACTTGAATGTGTTTCGTAAAGTGATCTTAAAGTAAGTAGGTACTATCGCTGAAAGAGAAAACAGATTTATCTAATAAAATAACTATCGATTTAACCATTTCATCACTTAATTGTAATCTTTTTCCTTAGCCTCTCTCCGTCCACTTCTGGTCGAAGGTCTCCTCTATTCATCGCTGTGCTGTTCAGTATGTGTTACCTATAGTGGGGACAATCGATGAAAATATTATCGATTTAAAAAAATATTTGTGTTACGAATTAAGATTGTGTGAATTTTTTTTTACCTCAGTTTCTCCAAGGATATGTAGAAACATACTTATTAATTTGGAAAAAAGAAAAATTGAGTTTTTTTACTTGTTTTCAGTAATTTAATATAATTGATAATGAAATTCCATCAATAATTGACCTCTAAATTCTCTAACCTTTTCTGTGATATGTGATATACAATATTTTTATGTGTTTCATACATTAGAAGGTAATTTAGTGTGCATATTCGTGTAAGCCCAGATAATACATGTGTGTTAGATTTTTTTATTTTGTTACCTATAATTATTGGCTTAAGCTAATGAAGCAGCTCGTTATATTTGAAATATACCTTCTTATAATGTGGAATAAATAATTATCTGTCACATGTGGAATACAGACTCTTTAAAACTCCATGAAATTATTTTATATTATTCTGTTAAGCACAGCCAAAGTCTATAATTAAGCAAATAATATATAATAATGGAATAATCTTGCATAAAAAGCGGTGCCATATAAATTATTATAATTTCTATTGACAAACATTTTTTTAACCTCTCAATAGTGACGAAGTTGGGATATTGTAGAAGAACCAGGAACACGAGGCACCTACAGGGCTTACGACCTGTAGATGAAATGTTTGTGTATATATATATTTTTTTTATTTTATAAAATAACAATTATACATTAATAATAAAAAGAATTACAAACAGTATCTTAAAATTAAATTATTTAAGATCTATTCATCCCTCAGTTGAGATCAAATCTCGTGTTCGAGGGAGGAGCACAGTCATTTGTAATTAAAAAAAATATTCGATTATTATTATTTCAATAATTAAACTACAATTTGCATTTGCTTTTACAGAATTCGGTAAATATGTAATGGAGCCTTACCATGAATGATTAAACGCTGGCAAAATTAATATACATATCTTAAAGTATGAAATTAGTTTTATACGGTACCTAATCAAGAGTTTAATTAGATCGTGAAAATTTCTCGAACCACATTTTTAAATCGATTTAAAATAAGTTATTCAAAACATAATTAGTATTTTTCAAGTATATTCACATTTGTTAGTTTGGTTGATCTCTAGTACTTTGAAAGTGAAGGAATCTTATTTCATCAACTGGTGAATATAGCTTACAAGCACAAATTTAATGATAGCTTTGAGGTCAAGAGGTCTCAAACTAGAAAGATAATTTAGTTGACCTCAGTCAGAAGTTAGACACTTAATAAACACTAAAGAAAATAAGGGTTAAATTAACGTACTATTGAATTCAATAAGATCTAGAGATAATTTTAATTTGTAATTGAATGAATTGAAAATTTGATGGAAACTAAAATCATATGAATGATTTTGATTCTAAAGATACCTAATTATTTAAGTTTCAGTTGATTAATACATAGAAGCCTTCAATACAAAATAAATTAATCTTTGTAGGACCAAAAGCAGTCATATGATTTGATCATTTACAGTAGTATAGTTGTATAGGCAGTGGAATAGGTCGGGCTAAGAAAATGTAGGCCGATGATATTGTCCCCGTCGCGTCGCTTGGAGTTGTTGGGGCAAGAGTCCAAAAAAGAGACGAGTGAAACTATTAAGAAGAAGCCTACATCCAACATTGAAGAGTTGGCTGAAAGAAGAAGAAGGCTACGAACATGATGGTGTTCCGGACACGGAAAGTAAGTAGTGCCTCTATCTTAATTAAAATGAATAACTCGTTTCCTACGATAATACGAGGAAAAGGATGTCAACTTATCCACTTGGTGGGATGGTATGAATAAGCATCATTCTTGACAGTACAAGACAGACCATCCTGGCGCCGAAGGATTAGGAGAGCCGACCCTACCTAAAGTAGGACGAGACTAAAAAAAGAAGAAGTCTGTTATCTAAAACAAATGTTTACAAACAGAGTATATACACGGTCCAGGTTTTAATAAAAAAAATTAATTGACACAAAAACTTATAGGCACAGTACACACTCGATGGCAACCAGTACACTTAAATTTCTCAAAAATTGTTATGTGGAAATTGCATGCTATAAGTTTTGCATCTGTTGTACCTATCAATGAAAGTTACTTCACAAGAGCCCAAATAATTTATCTTCTTTTAGCTTTTCATAGACCATATTTAATTAATACTGTATGTTTTGCAAAATTGAGTTATTTTTTTGCTGTTCTTACAATATAAATAAGCTCCATAAATATGCATCCATAGATTTTAAATCTTTGAAGAAGAAAAAAATTAACACAAATTTGTTTAGTATTGAGAGTTAAGTGTTGACCAGAACCTAATAGTCTTGCCTCTTATATGGCTACTAGTTTTTTATACCCAGCAAAAAAGTATATATTTTGACGTTTCATTCTTGACAAATTTTGTACCATTTTTTTTCGTACATTTGAGTGTAGTATAATTCTCTAGTTGCGTATTAGATTTGTTCACAACGCTATATAAAGAAAACTTACACAACTTAAAAATGAATGACGCCCCTTTTTCCTATAAAAATTCTTTGGGAGGATATAGGGAAATCAAAGTATGTGGTTACAAAAAAAATGTTAATAAATATTTTTTTATCTCGATAACAGTGCCCACCTATCGGCTACAAAACTATGCTATCTTTTAAAGCGGAATCAACCATACAAATTTAGAAAATTTCATTTAAATCGGTTGGGCGGTTTCGGAGCGTGTACGAACATCGCGACACGAGATTTAAAAAAAAAAAGTTGCATGTAACACATGAGATCCAACTGTCGATGGGGAAAGTAAGTATAATTGAAGAATACGTACCAAACTATGAACAATTAAACACAAATTAATAAATATTATAAGATAATTTGTTTTCTATGTAAAACATGTAGGTATGGAGGTAGTCCTTTTTTCCTATCCAGAATATGAAATCAGCATGATGGTATGGATGTATGTTTGGAGATTATTGAGTAGCCGTAGATATTGTGTAGTGTATACTGCCTTACAAATTGTATGAAACGATGTCGTTACTAAAAACAAAAAAATATAAAAAAAATCATAATGTAGGTACATATTTTTTATAGAAAATTAAATTATTTTATTGGGTAAAAAATGGAAATATAGGCATATAACACATAAATTTATCATAAAAAAAGTTTTTCTCAAAACTCGGAAACTCAAGACCAAAAAAACATATATGAGATTTTGCATTTGTCTATATTTATATCAATTTTCAGTGTTCTATGTAGCTTTTATGGTTTTTGAGATATGTGGAAAAATTAAGCGAAATTTAAGAATGATTCAAAATACTGAGTATAAAAGTTTTATGGGCCTATAACTATCTATTTATTCTGAAATTTTGGGCTGTGTGCATTGAGTGGATCAAAATTTATTAGGGGGGGGGGACCCACACCCGCACACAGACACACGGGCACACAGCCACACTAAATATTCTACTCCGAATTCTGAGTAAATCCATATATATATATAACATATATGCTGCGAAGCCTCTTACTTGGTGTTGTTTGGCTTCAAATTAAAAAAAAACACGACAAATATAGACCTGGTATCCAAATCTCGCGCATCTTGGCTTAGTACTTTGTCGATATGCTAAAAGAAATAAATTCTCTTGAACAATTCGACAATTGCAAAAACAAATTTCCTCACAATTTACATTATTTAAAGAATCAGAAACTACAGAGCGAAGGATTTCAGCGGAGCAGTTTTCATGGGTAAAGTGTTAACATTTCTTATATCTACTTAATCATTGAAGCAGAAGGATCCCGAATGAATAAAATATGAGGTCTTTGATTTATTTTTGTTTATATTTTGACTTTCATACAACTTGTTTCTTTTTATTTCACTTTAGCCTTTCTGACTTAATAATGTTTACACGTTAAAAGAAAACACGAGAGATTTCTTGGAGAACACTTAACGTAGTTTCTATATTTTTACATTATTATTTAATGTGTTATTTGAATATTTATACGACAGTATTAATTATATTCCCATTACTATTAAATTATTGTAAAACAATGTAATGTTCAGTTTAGGTTTTAAATTTTAATGTGTTGTATTGTATATTGGTTCCCAATAGTTCATGCATTTTAGATTGCAATGCATGGAAAAATTCGCAAAAAATATGGAATTCTGAATTTGATCGGAATAAATTCGCTTGGTAGAGTCAAAAATTTTCACATGGTGTAAATAAAGATATAAATATAGTTAATTTTTGTTAAAATGTACCAAAAAGATAAAAAAACACGATATTTGATAATATCAAATATTTTCAACTCTTCCCTCCCCTGGTGGGCAAGCGTCATCCCCCCGCACCCCCCAAAGGTTTGGGATGGTGTTTTTTTTTCAGTTTAAAACTAATATCAGATGTAAACAAAGGGATTGAAATATCTAAAAGCAAATTCTTTTACTTCTATATAAATATATCATTAATATCCGATTAAATTATAATCTCTTGGCCTGAAATCGTAGCGTAACTATGGCCCGAGATATCAGTTGGCCCTTAAATCGTTGGATTTAGTAATCCAAGTTAAAAGTTTAGGGAAGATGAAATTTCATTCGCGTATTTCAGTGTAAAATGAAACGTCAGTTACGTAATCTTCAAATATAGATATCTTTTACGTTTTCTATGGTTATTGTCTATAACGCATCTGTCAAATTGTCGACAACCTTAAATGATACGTGACGCGAAGCTGTGACTAAATATTATTTTATTATTATAAAAACACATTATTTTATTTGTTTCATTACACAGCATGTTACTTTTTCAATTTTTTAGACCGATCGATGTTTTTTTTTAAATTAAAATCAATCATTGTAGTGACAAAATGTCATTGAATATGTACTACGTACGTAGTACTTCAATACACAATGTATGTATATTTTACAGATGGATATGGAACTAAGTGATAATGGTAAAATAATGTCTTATGTAGAAAATTTAAGAATACACATTATATTATATAGAAACAGGATGGATCAATTTAAAAAGTGGAATGAAAAAACATCGCAAAAATAAAGTTTTAAAATGCGTGCCTGACGTTTCATTATGGCTGACAGTTTATTTCGTTTGTTGTCAGGCAATACATTATTATACATATAAAAAAGAAAATAAATATTAAATACATGAACCACTTCTATATCAAGTCTTTTATTTTAACAACAAAAATAAATCATGATTATAATTATTATGCATAGTTATTTGTAGTATAAAATGAAATAAAACATTAAAGCGTGCGGCGATTAGTACGCAACCTGGCGAAAAAAGACTAGAAACAATAATTAACTCAAGATTAAGACACGCGATCCGCCAGAAACGTTGAGTTAAATATTTGTCGTTTAGTGACGTATTTAAGGAAAGATTAGGTACTGAAATACGCAATATTTTTGTTAAACTTGAGTTAAACTCCTAAGGGCCGACTGAAATACCGGCCCTATGTCAGTTCTTTATATTACACTAACTATGCTTAAAATGCAACAATCTACAGAATCTGTAATAAATACAATAGTCATTTGCAAGAGTTCGATATATTTTTATTAAGCGCCCCCACATTTAAAAAATATGTCTGTATGTTAAATGGTGGACTGTATTGCAAATAAATGAATCAACACTACGGACAAATCAGAACTACAGTTTGGTAGCACTTACCCTTCTTGCAGATCCCAATCCACCGAAGCCTTGGAGAAAGGAATTCGGGAATTGGAGTTGGAAGAGAAATTAGGATAGGCTTCTTTTGCGAACTTACACCCAAATTCACTATCACAGATTTCTAATGATACAAATATGGTTCAAAATGAATGAGAACTTTTTTAAACAAATTATAAATGGTTACTGATGTAACAATGCGAAAAAAATGGCAACTGATGTTGCTCCCACTGATGTTTGAAATCGAATGAATTATGTAACAAAAAAAACCACCTACACCCACAATAGTAGGTAGGTATTATCAAAATGACCCAACATACCCCGGCTCCTGAAATATTAATTTCAGAACCTGGGCCAGAAGTCACAAAAGAACAAAAAAAAAAAAAAAAATGTTGGTAAAACTAAACACAAAAATTATCATGAATAATTAACAAATTACAACTAACTTACTAACTATGTCATCGTTGCCTACTAATTGGGCAGCTTAAAAAGTTTGACGACTGGTCGCCGTACAATCTTTTTGGACGTTTGTACGTCCACCACCCTCACCACCGAGTCTGGGCCGGGAAAACATTTGATAATTCGTCCCATTGGCCACTGCATTGGCCTTGTATTTGCTTCATCAATCAGTACTAGATCTCCAACTTGTAAGTTGGGTGACTGATCTGTCCACTTTGCTCGATTTTGTAATGTATGTAAATATTCACGCCTCCATCGGGTCCAGAAATGTTGTGCCATTTGTTGCAATAATTGCCAACGAGATAAACGATTCATTGGGACATCCTTGGCATTTAGTTCTGGTACTGCAACAAGAGGTGCGCCGATCAAGAAGTGTCCAGGAGTCAAGACATCAATCTCTGCTGGATCTGTAGAAAGAGGCGAGAGAGGTCTAGAGTTCAAAATTGCTTCGATGCGACAAAATACTGTTGATAATTCTTCAAAAGTGAGAACTTGCTCTCCAACAACCTTTCTTAATACGGATTTTGCCGATTTTATTCCAGCCTCCATCAACCCATTGAAATGTGGGGCAGAAGGCGGACTGAAATGCCAATTTATGTTACGAATTGACATGAACTGAGTGAGATTATCATGGCACTCTCTGGTATGTAAATATTTGCAAAGTTCATCCAAATGTTTATTGGCACCGATAAAATTAGTACCACAATCACTAAACAAATTTTCACAAATTCCTCTTCTAACAACAAAACGGTCCAAAGCAGCTAGAAAGGCTTCCGTTGTTAAATCCGAAACCAATTCAAGGTGAACAGCTTTAGTCGACAAACAGACAAAAAAACATAAATATGTTTTCAGCTGCTTCGCACCACGTCGTCGGCTTTCTTTACTATGAAAATATCCTCCATAATCAATACCGACATTCAAAAACGCACGACCTTCACGAAATCGAGATGATGGAATATCACCCATAAAAGGTTGAATTTTACGTGGATTTGCTTTAAAGCAAGTCAAACATTTACGCAATCTCTTTCGAATGGTATTACGTGCAGATACAATCCAAAATTGTTGACTGAGTACTGATTGCAGTGTTCTAGATCCAATGTGTAAATATATTTTATGATAATGATCTATCAGTAAATTGGTAAATACATGATTCTTTGGCAACAAGATTGGGTGTTTAGCAGTTTCCGTAAGATTGGAGTGTCGCAATCGACCTCCTACACGTATGACACCAACATCATCCAAAAACGGTGCAAGGTTCCGTATTGAAGATTTTAATTTATCACTGCGATTCAATGCAATTATTTCATCACGAAAACAAATAAACTGAATGTATTTGATTAATACGGAACGTGCTGCTGTAATTTCACAGAGATTCAAATGTTTATTAACATTTCGCTTGCAAGATGATAATCGACAATTCCGACTGAAACGACAACACCATGCTGTAACATTCACCAATTTGGTAAACGATGAATATCTATAAAATATATTGAAGTCTTCCATATTCTGTTGAATGACTAAAACAGTAGGAATATCTGGTGATTTCCTTTCTGGAAGATCTTCCATGCTTATATTGACGTTACTAGCAATTGGACAATACTCAAGTGGGGTTGAGAGCCACGATGGTCCATTCCACCATAATAACGAATCTACAATGCATGTGGGTGACAATCCCCTGGACCCAAGATCTGCAGGATTATCTGATGATCTCACATGATACCAACTATCAATTGGAACTTTATCGCTGATTTGTGAAACTCGATTCGCGACAAAAGTTTTTAACAAGTATGATGGTGTTTTAATCCATGCTAAAACAATAGATGAATCAGTGAATGCGAATGTCCTATCAATAGGTATTTCATCTTTATAATGATTATATGTATATGACAATAATTTTGATAACAAGTGCGAAGCGCAAAGTTCAAGACGAGGTATCGACAACGTTTTGAGAGGTGCGACTTTAGTTTTAGCCAGTAATAATCGCACTTCTGGATTTGAAGTATCAATATTTGAACAACAATATACTACGGCAGCATAACATAAATTTGAAGCGTCTGAGAATCCAACCAAATAACAGTTCTGTATGTTTCCAAGATGACGAGGTATATCTAAAAATGCTAAATTATGAAGATTTGACATAAGATTTTCCCACCTGGTTTGGATGTTATCAGGCGTAGGGTCATCCCACTCCAATCCAAGCTTACATAATTATTGGAGTAAACATTTTGCCACAAAGATAACAGGCGAGATCCACCCTAGTGGATCAAATATACGTGCTACACAGGATAAAATATTTCTTTTGGTGGCAATCATCTCTGGTGATGTTATTTGGTAGGTGAATGAATCACTATTAGGATTCCAATATATCCCAAGAATTTTGATTCCGCCGTCAGAACCCAAATTCAAACTCAATGGAACCTCCCGATGATCCTCAGGAAGATCACTGAGAAAATCTTGTGAATTACTCGCCCATTTACGCACTTCAAAACATCCCAATTTGAGTAATGAAATGAGTTCGTTCCTTATGGACAATGCATCATCCACAGTTTGCCCACCACTCAGAATATCATCTAGACATACATTTTGCAATATTATTTTTGACGCTCTTGGAAAATTATGTTTTTCTCTGACCGCTAACTCGTTCAGTGTCCGTATTGCTAAGAAGGGTGAAGAAGCAACACCATATGTAACAGTGTTTAATTCGTATTGCTTAAGGGGTTCGTCTGGAGACTCACGCCACAATATCCTTTGGTAAGGACGATCTTCTTCTCGAATTAGGATTTGTCTATACATCTTACAAATATCAGATGTAAAAGCTATTTTGAACATTCTGAAACTACAAATCAAGTGAATAATATCCGATTGTAGTTTTGGTCCAACGAAAACAACATCATTCAATGACTTATTTGACGTTGTGTGTGAACTGGCATCAAAAACAACGCGAAGTTTTGTAGTGGAGCTAAGAGGTTTGATAATACAGTGATGTGGTATCAAATATTTTGTGAGTGAGTGTTCTGACATTGACAGCTCTCTCATATGACCAAGAGTTTCATACTCTCTCATGAATGCAATGTAATCTCTCTGCAATTCTGGCTTGAATTTGAGAGTTCTTTCTAATCGATGAAAACGCAATAAAGCATTTTGTTCTGAAGATCCTAATGTATTATAATCATTTTTCAATAGTAATGGAACTACAAAACGTCCCGATGGATTGCAATATGTTTGTGATTTAAATACTTCTTCACATTTCTTGTCATCTTCCGATTGATAATGTTGATTTGGTATGTCTTCGATTTCCCAGAATTGATGAAGATGATGTTCTAAGGATGATACGCAAAGTGTTACATCATTAGATTTTATGGATTCACTTTTTGGTATAACAGGGATGCTTCCCATAATTACGATCCCCAAAACAGTATTAATACCTATTGGCAAATCAGTTGGACCCTCAACAAGTCCAGGTCTTAATAATTTGGCAAATACTGAGGCTCCCAATAAGACATCTATTTCTCCTGGGATACCAAACTTTTCATCCGCCAATTGAGAGTGATTTAGGTATTCTAAAAATGATGTTTGTACTTCACAACTGGGTAAACAATGTGTAATTTTATCTAACACTAAAGCATCTATCTGATATGTCATTCTATTATTAAACTTTGAATAGAATGTAAAGGATGCTCCTGTATGAATTGTGTTGTTAGACATTCCAATTCCTTGTATGGAAACATTTTTACTGTAGGTATTTAAACCTAATAATTTACAAGCTTTAAGTGAAATGAAATTTGATTGACTGGCTGTATCTAGTAAAGCACGCAAGCAATATGCTTTACCTGCCTGTCCTTGTACGATGATTGTTGCAGTTGACAGTAACTCTACCATTCTGGCCCTCTGTCGAAGGTTCAGGTTGATCAGTCGCAGGTGAGCTCGGATCCGATGGTTGAGTAATTTTGGGAATAAAATGCAATAAACTGTTGTGTTTTCCATTGCACTGCTTGCAAGATGACTTTGATTTACATAAATTCAATCTATGTCCTCTCTGTAGACAATTGATACATAATCTGTATTGTTTGATTAGTTCAAACCTTTCCTTTGGAGCCAATGACAGAAATTTGGAACAATGATAGATAGGATGGTTAGTCTTTGAACTACAACAAATACAATGATGATTTTCTTCTGAGGATATACCAGTAACGAATACTTTGGTTGCCTGATTTCTGTGTTTCGTCAATGAACTGTTAGAGGTTGGTAAAACCTCCAATATACCACAATGATTTTCTAAAAATTTTAGCAATTCGTTAAAGGTGGGGACCGTGTTGTGTTCAACGGTCAACTCAAATTTTGTTCTAATATCAATTGATAATTTTCTAAGTACAATATTCAATAATAAAAATGACCATTCTTTTACAGGAAATCCCAGTGAATCCAATCCAAACGTATTCTCTTTAAGTATGTCAACAAATGCTCGAAGGTTTTCTTTGTTTTTATTGAACGAGAAATTCAATATATGATCAATATGTGCGTCAGCTATGAGACGTTTGTTTTCGTATCTTTCTATCAAAATACGATACGTTACACTATAGTTTTCCGGAGATAATGGCAAATGCTTGACGAGACGTAACGGTTCAATGCCTAATAAACTCACTAAATATTGCATCTTCTGTACATTTCCAAGTGAACAGTTTTCATCAATCATGGATTTGAAGAGATTATTGAAGTTTATCCACTCTGTTGCTTTCCCAGAAAATTTAGGTATTTCAAGTATTGGTAATTTTAAACTGTTACCTCCTTTCTGTTGGTTAGCAATTTTACTTTCAGAAAATATGTCATAGTATACATATTTGATTTCCTTGTACATTGACATGAAACTATCATATTCCACATAATGATTTTTCTCATCAAAATCTTTAGATTCAGATTCAATGTCAATATGAGCTTGAACAAATTTGGCTTTGATTTCCTCCAATTCTTTAAATCCTATTTCAAAACTCTTGACATCTTTAGCTGACCCAATTATGGCACACTTTGACAAGTTAAGCAAGGCGACTAACTCTCGCTTTGCGAGTTTATAAATGATAAATGCTGACATTGTAGCTAAGTGTCAAGATCAATCTGTAAACGAACAACTGTCAAAAAATCAAATGTAAACAAAATGACAAAACAAGATGGCGACTAAGATGGCTGACCAATCAAAGACAAGAAGTGTAAATGATCTTACCACAGTAAAACTACAACTTTTTGCAAATTTATTGTTACAAAAATTTGACACAATGCAAATATTAATGGCAAATATTAATTACAACAAAGAATATTAATACAAAATTATCTGACGAAATCTGTGACCATGTGCATGTACAATAAATAAACCACTGCAATTCTGCTCTGTCCGTATGAATTTAAAACAAAACGACAAAATTATCCGGAGAAGTGACCAACAAATATGTATGTTAAATGGTGGACTGTATTGCAAATAAATGAATCAACACTACGGACAAATCAGAACTACAGTTTGGTAGCACTTACCCTTCTTGCAGATCCCAATCCACCGAAGCCTTGGAGAAAGGAATTCGGGAATTGGAGTTGGAAGAGAAATTAGGATAGGCTTCTTTTGCGAACTTACACCCAAATTCACTATCACAGATTTCTAATGATACAAATATGGTTCAAAATGAATGAGAACTTTTTTAAACAAATTATAAATGGTTACTGATGTAACAATGCGAAAAAAAATGGCAACTGATGTTGCTCCCACTGATGTTTGAAATCGAATAAATTATGTAACAAAAAAAACCACCTACACCCACAATAGTAGGTAGGTATTATCAAAATGACCCAACAATGTCAGACTTAAAATTTTATCCTCATAATCTTACTCAATACTTAGTATACTGCACACATTTATGTATACAATTTCACACAATATCTCACCATAATATGTAACTATTCCTAACTTATCTTCATATACTACAATAACTCCAGTGACAACCTGTAATTGGCTTAAATATTTTCTTAAATCATCTTTATTTAATATAATTTATTAAACGCTTTATGTTGTCTTCTAAATAAATATTCCTTCCTGTGTTATATTTTTGTGAGTATTTTATATTGATAACTATAAAATTAATACATAGTAATAGTAATCAATACCTAGTATAAAGATAAGTAAAAATTGTTAATATAGTTCGAGTAAATAATATGAATTTTCGAATTAGTATAATTCACAATATAAAGGTAAAACAAGATGCTTACAGTGGCGTATAATCCTCACAGTATTAATGAACTGGAAGATATAATCCTTTTAATACTTCCTAGTTATTTGAATACCACGTTAATGGAATTATGGGGCATATTACATAAGCTTTGCAAGTTTTGAATTTCATCGGGCTACGGAAGCGCAGTTTGTGAATATAATACACACTATCGTCGGATAAACTTTTTTGAAACGATGGCTTTGCAGAAACCCAATAATTTGAGTACCTACACGTAATAGATAAAAATGTCCGATGAAATTTTATATTACATAGTTAGAACTGAAAATGAATAATATCACGCTTTTAATTTGATAGCAGAATTATGTGAAACTAATTATTATTTTATTAATCTAATCGGCGGTTTTAATCTGTCCTTGAACATTGCCTCATAAATGTACATGTTCTTTTATTTTTTGACTTTTCGTCTCTTCCATTTTTTCTTCATATGATTTCCTTAGCACAAAGAAGACGCGAGTGGAAATATCTAGAGGAGGCCTACATTAAGCAATGAAGAGATTGCAAAAGGAAGAAAAAAGATGACGATCTCCTTTGGATAAACTGCCAATCGATAATTCATATGAGAGCGAAAAAGAATTTCGACAAATTATTATTCAATACATTTTTATTCTTTGCTGTGAGGCACCGCCTTAGAAAAGTGCTTCCACTCCTTCTATATTCATCGTTTTCGGGTGTATCGTAAGAGCCGGGTAGTCAAAAATACTACATGTAAAATAACATCTCGCATAGTTTAGCAATGAGGATCACCACCCATTCTGGATGTTGTCTTTTTTAGTGAGACGAGACTGGTGTGTGGGTATACACACATGTGTCGTGTTTATTTTTGTAGGGTTATACACACTCGCTCATCTGGAGCTGGTAACCCCACACTGGGATATGCCGTGATGTATATAAGTATGTATTATTCAATACAATGAAAATGTGTAATTTTGTAGGTGTGAATATTATATTACTAATTATTTATAGTATAAATATCATTTACTAAGCATCTAGAATTTGTTAAATTTTTTTCAGAGTCTTAGTAAATCATCAAGCCAACCTTATGTTCAAATTTAAGTTGCTCCTCGAAACACTGTTCTACTTATTTATTTATTTATTTTATTTTATGATACAAATAACTTACTTACTTTTTGTTTGGCATTGGCTTCTCTACGCCATCGGCTGCGTCATATTTCGGCCATTCAAAGCCCCGGTTCCCATCCAGTCAGCCAGTTTACGGCCTCCGGGGTTGCATCGTGTTGCATCCCCCCGGATGTCTCCTCGTCAGGCACTCCTCTACTAGATGTTGGACAGTCTGGTTAGTTGCTCCACAGTCACACTCCGGAGAATCTCTTTTGCCCCATTTCCACATGAGGTGATTGCAGCGCCCCTGTCCTGTGCGGATTCTGTTTTGCTGGACCCAGACTTTACGGGAAAGGCCCGGGACCTTCAAGGTGGGATCTTGAATGATATCTTTATTTTTTATTGGATCTGCATCTTTCCACCTCTCTCTCCATGCACTAGGCAGATCGAAGTTTGTCAGGTCTTCTGACCAGATGAGTTTTCTGGACCGCAAACGCTGTCTTGGAGGCTGGAAGATATCCTGGAAAGCTGGGATTTCGGGGTTTCTGCTGATCTTTACAAGTTCTCTGGCTGAGGCCTGCTTTCTGCGCAGTTCGGGGGGGCCTATGTTTGAAAGTACTGGAAGCCACAAGAGTGATACAAATTGATATATGGTTATGATAAAATTGCATGTATATAACACGAATGGTCTGTAACATTTTGAATAATTTTAAATTCGACTGATGTAAGATTTCAGTAACGTTCCTCAAAAACGAGGCGAAATACAAATAATGAAACAATATAACTGATGATTCAAACATCTAAATGAATCGATCAGCGTACAATACAAAACGTACCTAGTGAAACCATTATATACAATGTAGTGATTTTGTCGAAATGATTGCTAAATATACACACGATTTTATGCTAGACGTCTGGTTTTAGAGCGGGAAATTAGAAAAGTTAAAGTTGCCGTTCATTGACATTATAGTATTATTGAACTTTAAATAATGTTTTATAATTACTTTGATCGTAGTAGTAAAGGTTGTTCATTATAATTTATAACTCAACAGGGACTTGATCAAACAACAAACTAGCGATGTTCTTGTGTTATTTTTATCTAATAATCTAATATAAAACTTTCTTCATTTTAATCAATCTTCAGTATAACAAAAAATATATATGTACATTTAACAATTCATTAAAATTTATCATGAAAGTAGAACAAATTTATTTATTCAAATTTTTGTACATAATAACAAATATAATGCACACTGGCGGGCTTATTGCCATTAGGCAAATAAAATATACATAACATCAACATTAATAAAATCATTCATCAGGTATTTTCGAAGAGATATCCCTGCTTGCGAATATTCTAACAAGCATTTTTTTTATAGAATGAATTTGTCATTGTAACAACTACATATACATCCTTATACATTCTCTTAACTAAGCATAAATGCTTGTTCTTGTGTTATAGGGGAACAAAATCGTTCGTGGCAGGATTCGAACTCGTGACTACTGTATTATAAACAAAGCGCGCTATATAACCGCTCTTCCACCACCCATCTAAATTATATTATTTTTATTTTCCTTTTAATTTATTACATTAAGTAAGGATCTAATTATCTGACGTTTCATTTTCTCCGCTTTCTTTGCTATTAAAATCGGATAACAGTAAGTCAGTATAAATAAATTGTATAAGTTCAGTTTTTAATATAAAGGTTTTCACTACAATATCACTTAGTGTTTTTTCGATTTAAATACTATGCATTTTTTCATATTTTAGTCAATAAATAAAGGAACCATATTTTTGAATATTATAATGATATTTTTGAATATATTGAATAAGAAAGTTCAAAAATAACAAGGAATTAACTGGATATTGAATCCTGAACATCAAAAATAGAGCGACAAAAAAAGAGTTATTAAATTTTATAATAAAGAATAGGAACTTATGTACTTCATATTTTTTCTTCTCAAACGAAAGAAATTTTTTTCCATATTTTCTAAAGCCAAGATTCTTGACATTACTTTGACTTATAATGATTAAAAACGGAAAATCATATTCAGCGTTCACTGTTCACCTCTGCTTTCGTTCAATCATAAATTCAAAAGAATTAACATATCTCGTTTAGTGAAAAGGTTTACTTTGTATAGTGAGTTGGTTGCTCGAGTTGGTTCTAAATAATGCCTAATGGATGACTTCACGGAAGGTTTATTCGGAATATATCGTTTGCATAGGAATATCTCCTTAACAATCGGCTAATAAACCTTAATTGTATTAAACGAAACACTTAACCAAGGAAAACGCTTAAACCTTTTCACTCTGCCTCATAAGCTTTCTCATATCTTCGTGCGATAAGCAAATTGCGTATAGGGGAAATGAATAAGGCGAAAATAAAGAAGATAGCTAAGAAATGAAACGTGGACTGAATATAAGCATAAGATAAATAGACTGGTATTAAAGATATTAGTTTATTTATTTATATTCTTTGAGAAGCTACAGCTCATTTACAGTTTAATGATACAATATTATTTTTACGATGTTAGAGTCAAAAAAAGCATTCCATCAACATAATATAAAAACAAATAACAGTTTACAAGACAAAAATATTTCATACACACACCTTCATACACACCCTCACACATGCACTCATACACACCATCACACACACATACACGCACACACATAAATACATACACATACATACATATACAACAACTAGGGAAGGGAAGAGAAAGGAGAGAAGAGAGATTAGGAGGACAGGACAGAGGGATATTGGTTGCGCATCACATTCAGAACATCATGTCTAAATCTATAATGCTTTTATAATGGTTTTTACTCCTCACTAACCCAAAGGGACATAGTGGTGAGTTATGATTTCGCAATTTTAAGGGTATTTTTTATTGCAGATTATCAACTGGTATCATGCTGAGATTGTATTATGAAAGTTTAATCACAATGTATCTGTGTGTGTGTGCTATGTGCTTTGTGCTATGTACGGCGCGATTTACTTTATCAATTATAGACTAAAGTACTTGTTCGATTATTTTCAAATTTTATAAATATGTATGCCTAATAATCGCTTAGACCCTTCGCTTCGCTTAGATTAGATTTTGAAGGATATCTGAATAGTGATTCTCAATTTTTTTAACTGTCAAATATTTCAAAGTGACCCCAAGCTCAGGAAACTTGAAATTTGAATTTTTTTTTTCAAATTGGTAAAAAGCCCCATCATTTTCATAAAATGGCATTAAAGAGTTACCAAGTTTTCATAATAAAATATTAATAAAAAATAATTTATCAAATTCATTTCATGAAAATGCTGAATATTTTCCATACAAAATTTTAATACTTTATAGAATAACTTGTTAATGAAGAGTTAAGCGTTGGCCACAACCCACTCGTTTTCCTAAGGAACAATAAGTTATGATGTACATATTTTTATTTGTTTATTTTACTTAATGTAAAATAATATGTACAATGGAGAGTTTACCGCCATAAGACAATTTCTTCCAACCAACCAAAGCAACGTGAGCTGTTTTATTGAATCCATTGTGATTTTATGACTTACTGAATCGCCGTTGTCCAGGTATTTATTCATAACAATCTTGTACAACAAACGTTGGAAACAAAAGTTATCTATTACTTTTTGTAAAATTGAATGAGTTTTATTTAACAATTTAAAATTTGAATAAAGAAGAAGTTGGAATATTATAGGAGAGCCGATAAATCAAGACACCTTCAGGGCTTACGACCAGACATCGGCTTACGTAATTTTAAACGCTTGCGCAACGTTCTCCGTTTACCTTAGTGTTTTTATTGATTTTCCTGATAAATCCAATTTTTTAAAGATCTATAAACGTTACTCTACAGTATTTAAGTGCTTGGAAAAAAAGCTTGATAACACCATCGTCATCGACTGCCGTGGCACAGTTGGTAAGCCGTTTGGTTTCTGTGCGGGCGTCCTGGGTTTGATTCCCAGCAGGGGAGAAATTCATTTAAATAAATTTCTCTGGGCTGGAAACATTGGTTAGTTGGAAGAAATTGCTGTACGGCAATAAACTCGCCACTTGCGCAGGGTGCAAGGAAGTGTTCATTATCATTATTATCTATGAAAGTGAACGCTTACATACCTACTATTGAGAAATTGAAATTAGTTCGTAAGCAATGTAAGCAACGGTCCTTATACCTTCATATTATGAGGTGACAATGGTTTATTTAATTGTGTATATAAATTAAGTTATGTCAGTTTAATTATCATAAAAAGTATGACTAGAGACTTTTTTCATATACATAAGCAGTGAGCAATTAAGTTGAAATTTGAATTTAGGGTTGCCAGACGATATCCTTAAGGAGGACATGTCTTCCTGTCCTCCCTTACCTACTGTACCTATGTCTTCCTTTTCAGGGAAATATGATGATTAAAACAAAGTGAATTTACATATAAAAAATCTTGTTTTCTTGTTTTTAGTGTAAGTAAGTAAATTATGTATGTATGTACCTACCATACTATTTCATTCAGAACCTAATGACAATACTTGATTTTAAGTTGAATAAGGACTGCATTGAAGCTATAAAAAATAAAGTCATTTCAGACGACGAAAATCGGTTTTATGACGATAGGTATGGTCTAATTGGTGAATGGGTAGTGGTTTTTTTCCATTGTCCTCCTTTTCGAAAGACGATCTTCCTTTTTGAGTGCTATTTGTCCTCATTTTTCAAATTTCCATCTGGCAACCCTATTTGAATTCCACAATTTATTGGTATGCGACAGTTTGCGTCAGTTGTTAACCATAATTTCAGATAGAAAGCGCGATGAATTGATACTACATAAGTGTAATATTGTTTTAAGAAACGTAATTTAACTTGTTAATTTTGTCGACGGATAATTCGTGGTGAAACTCCATTATACTAGGTATAAATGTAAACACTAATTAGTTTTAGTTTCACTATTTAATTTTAACACTGGCACTGACCGGTATCGATCTGTTAAAGATCATCGTCAGAGTGCGCGAAAATGAAAGTGAACAGAGTATAAATTGGTATGACTGAAATATTGGTACACAACCTTTTTTTTTATAAAGTTCTATCAGTTCGATTAGTATTGCCAGAAAGAACTGATGAAGAAAACTGGCAAACAAAACAGTATGGTAAAATGTGTGATGTATATATTCATTCATTCATTCATACCATCACGGCATATCCCCCAATGTGGGGTAACCAGCGAAAGGTGTGCGGGTGTGCATTGCCTTATAAAAGGGAGCACAACACATATGTGTATACCCACACACCAGTCTCGTCTCACCTAAAAAGGCACTACATTCAGAATGGGTGGTGAACCTCATTGCTGAACTATGTCAGATGTTATTGTTGCCTGTTGTATTTTCGATTACCCAGCTCTTACAGGACACTCGAAAACAGTAATAGAAAAGAGTGGAAGCACTATTCTAAGCCGGTGCCTGATGTATATAAAGTTTAGAAATGTTGAAGTAGAAAGAAAAACTGATTTTACATTATACAATATAGAAACGAATTATAAGAAATATAAATATTATTGAGTATCCAGAGGTTGTGCATCCATGTAGTGAAGACCAAATGTATGCAGGTATCTGAAACAAAGAGAGTGGCCGGCAGTAAAATTCTTAAAATTCTATTAAATAGTGAAACTAAAACAAATTAGTGTTTTCATTTATACCTAACGTAATTTTAGTTAATAAAATTATCTTTTATCTTAGAAAGTGAATTTTAATGGCCAAAGTTATGTTAACTTCAATACTATCGAGTAAAACATTAATGGTGTAGAAATGTAGGAATCGTTTGAGATGGAAAACCTTTGTTTCGATTTGTGATGGTTTCATAGTCCAGGAAAACGAATCGGAAATGGTCTCTAGAACGTTCGTGTTTAGTTTTAATACTTTCAACTTTAAGTGAATTCGACCACGGAAATGAATGAGTGTTTTTAGTAATATCTTTTTCATTTTACGAGCTATGTCGAGTGTTTATTTGAAGTTTAACGAGGTCCGTACTTTGTATCAAATTTGAGTTATTCAATAAAACTTTTAATTAGAGAGGCTTTCATGAACAAAAGCAAGTCACGGAACTAGAAGTAATAAATTAGGATAACAGTAGATTTATTAAGAGTTAAAAACAAAATAAATAAAACAATAACTTTTAATAAAATGTAAACATACGATCTTGATTATGAAGCCGTTATTTGTGAAAATAATAAAATCTATTTAAGTGAATATTATGATTTGTTTTCAATAAAGAAGATTTGTAATTTCATTATAATTTTTCAGGTGGTGAGAAATACTTTTACAATATAATTTAATTTTATTTTTTAAATGATTTTTGTAGTTGGTATTTTACTATCACATTTTTTCATAATTATTGCTCTATTCGATCATATATGTTTTGTTTTTTTTTAATAAAACAAAAAAAATCTCAAATTTGAATTTTTTATTTTCAAATTGGTAAAAAAGCACATCACTTTCATAATAAAATGGCATCGAAGAATTATCAAGTTTTTAAAATAAAATATTTAATTAAAAAAAAACATTTAATGAAAATGCTGAATATTTTCCATACAAAATTCGAATACTTTATAAAATGACTTGTTAGTGAAGAGCTTAGCGTTGGCAACCACCAATTCGTTTGTTTTTGATACTAATTTTGTCCTGTTCTGACATTTTAATATTGTTTTATTGTCTTTTGTATGTAATATTATGTCATTTTTTTATTCACATTATATTAAATGTTAATGTTTAGATTATTAGATTATTATGCCATAGAAATCCACTGATAACCATATTTGGTTAGTGGTATATTTATATCCATGTTGTAATAAAAAAATGTTGGAAACTCAACAATATTATTGTTTAAAATATTCATATTTTTTGAGAGAGTATTATCATGAAACAAGATAACATGATACCCTCTTTATCTCTTACGAGTGATTGATTTTCATAAACTACAATCTCACTTTCTATGACACAATAAAACACGCTTATCTCATGTAATGACGATCATATAAAAAAAACTTATTCGTTTATCAATATCGATAATGCGGAGGAGCATAAGTCTAAATCTAATATATAAAAATCTCGTGTCACAGTGTTTGTTATCGAACTCCTCCGAAACGGCTTGACCGATTTTTATGATTTTTTTTTGTGTATATTTGGTAGGTCTGAGAATAGGTCGTAGGCTATTTTTTATACCCCTAGGTGATAAGGGTGGCCCTACCCAGATTTTTTTTTCTTTAGTTTTTTGACAATTTTTTTTTTAAGAATTGGCATTAAAAAATAATTATGTGGCTGCCCATCTCTATGGCCACAAAATGCCGCGATGCGTATTGGCGCCGAGCCCGCTCTCCCATTCTCATTCAGACTTGACCAGCCCAGCTCGCAGGACGTTTGCCGTGAACGCTTCCTCCACATCGATCCGCGCGTATTGAATATTTAAATAATCTTTAAATAATGTACACTAAATAGTCACAATAAATTATGTATTCCGTAAGTGATCTTTAATTATAAATAATCAGTTGCTACCCAAGTATATCTATTGGTAAGGAAGTATTTTATATATTTTATGAACACGCAAATATATCCTTCCGATATATTCTATTTTATTCCATTCTAATATAACTAATTAATCAATATATCACATCCTAATACATACTGCCAAATTGGTGATCCCTAGTGAGTTTTAAAGTGAGTAATTAATTTGTAAATTCAATTTTGTTAAAAAAAAGACATTTTTTCGAGTGATTTGTGCAAATTTTTAATTGTTGTATGTCAAATTTTATTCTGTAAAGCCATCGTTTTATCGTATTTTTACAACGCAAATCATTAAAATCAAATTCTCAATTAATAATCGTGTTTTTATTTTCAATTTAATATTTTTTTTTTCTCAAATTATATCCATTTTTACAAAATTATCGATTTTTAAACATTGTTGTATATTAAATGTTCCAATACCTAACGATCATTGCACATCGAGTATTGATGAATTTAAACTATAATATTAGAATTAGTGATGCACTTTACTCCTTTAAAATATATAATGTTAAATATTTATTTGATATACTTATTTCGAAATTATTTTTTATTACAATTATGTTATATAAGCAACTGATCATTTATTTAAAGTGAAATTTTGTTGATAAAAAACTGGCGCTGGGAAGGTCTGAATCAGTGGAGAAATTTTAGATCAGATACTAAGGTACTGTAATCTTTTTAATTAATTAACATATTTTTTGTAAACCTCCACTTAAAACAATTTTATTCATTTCGTTGTAGATAGCCATCCATTTTTATTTTCATGCAACATTTATTTTATTCTTGTTAAATTTAAATTTTTATATACCTTTTTAAAAAATCAATTTTCAGAGCATGTGGAAATACCATACCTTGTAGATACTATAAATTTATAAAAAATTTAACTATCTTTTGGTCAACATCCACTTATTTTTATTGTTGTTTAAAAAATCTAAAAATGATTTATTTCGACATATTTTGTCATGTATCATTGTTACACTTATTTTATTTTTAAAAAGTCATGTTGTTGCATTAGTATATGTATAAAAAAAGAAACAAAAGTTTAAAATTATTTTATACCTATTGGTTATATTAAAAATTATTTTTATATTGGTTGCATTCAAACATTAAGTTAAATTTAAAACATATTGATGACATTGCTCATTATTTTATAAATTTCTTGTTGATTATCAAAACTTAAATATTACCTAAAAAAAAGTCAATCAAAAACTCCCATGTATAACTTATTGAGGTAGTAGTTTCATATCATAATTATGTTGTTTTATTTTTTCATATCGTCTTCATGGTGAGAATAATCGCAAGTCGACCCGCTGAGATATATACAGGGTTACTCAGAAGTAACCGATACAAATCGACGCAGAGAACAAAATCCATATAAAAATATCTAGAACCACAGATCAACACATTGGAATATTTAAAAGCTAAGTTTTTAATTTGTATTTATAGAATCACAATAGAAATATATTTTGATATTTTTTTTTAATATTTTCAAGACATATATATTAAAAGTTTGAAAAAGTAATTTGATAGATCAAAAAGATTTTATTTGCATATAGTAAAAGTATAAATTTTCATAAAAACATTTTATTCATAAAAGATAATTTTATTAAATACATATTTTATTAATCAATTAAAGTCGAAAATTTACTAAACATATAGTACCTACTTATTTTATAAAAAGTTGCATTTCTTATTCTTAAATGGTATAATTAAAAATGTCCGCATTTTGAAATTTATAACTAACGAATTTCATTATTTATAGTGAAAATAATATTTATCAAATTTATTCAGTCGAATTCTCTAGAAGCAAAAATATATTGAAACATTTTGATCAATTTAAAACGGTAATTTTGTAAACACACTGTATTATATAAAGATCACTACGATGTTTCGTACAAACGAAGTTTAGGTACCAAATTTCATGTTTCGACAATATTGTAGTTAGTTAATGCCTTTTGAATGTTAGTGCACGAATATTCAATTGTATGCATTTTGCGCATTGATACTATCAAACATTAAAGATGAACCAAACCAACTAAACATAAAATTTGAAATAATATTCATAATGATTTATTTTTTGAACGTAAAATATTTGCGAATTAATTTCAATGAATATCTTCCAACTGTCGATTTGTTCAGGAGAACTTTGTTCTCTTAACATATCGACAATGTATCAAGCCAGAATACGCGAGAATTGTATGGAGAGGTCTACTTTTTTCACGGCTTTTCCAACTTTGAAGTCAAAAAACACCAACTTAGAGGCTTCGCAGCATATATGTTCCATACACGGATTTACTCAGAATTCGGAGTAGAACATTTCGTGTGTCTGTGTGTGTGTGTGTCTGTGTGTGTGTCTGTGTGTCTGTGTGTGTGTCTGTGTGTCTGTGTGTGTGTGTGTCTGTGTGTCCGTCCCCCCCTTATAACTTTTGATCCGCTCAACTTACAGAGCCTAAAATTTCAGAATATATAAACAGTTACAGGCCTACAAAACTTTTATACTCGGAATTTTGAATTTTTGTTTCAGTCAGGGGTTATCAACTTTTGAATTTTTATTTTATTTTTCCATATATCTCAGAAACCATAAACGGTAGAACGCTGAAAATTGGTACAAACATAGAAAAATACAAAATCTCAAATTAGTTTTTTCAAAAAAATTCCAGGGTTTCTCAAACATTTTTTATTAAGAAAAATATTTTTTTTATGATAAATTTATGAGTTTAACTGCCTATATTTCCAAAACTTTTACAATTATCGAAAAAAGCCGAAACACCCCAACTAGATAATTTAATTTTCTATAAAAAATATTAACATTGTAGTAGAAGATCTCAATTTTTTTTTAACAATTTTTTTAAAAATTGAATTTAGTGACGACATCGCTTCATACATTTTGTATGGCAGTCGCCTATACACAATATGTAAGAAGACTTAATAGTTTGTTACTTCATCTCCAAACATACATACATACCATCATGCAATTTGCATATTCTGGGTAGGAAAAAGAATCTTCTTCCATACTATCCTATCTTGACATACATTCCTACATATGTTGTATAGAAAACAAAATATCTGAAAATATTCAATAATTTGTATCTATGGGTTTATAGTTTGGTACATATTCTTCAACTATACATACTATCGCTATCGACAGTTGGATCTCATGTGTTACATGCAACTAGTTATAATCCAACTGTCGATTTGTTCAGGAGAACTTTGTTCTCTTAACATATCGACAATGTATCAAGCCAGAATACGCGAGAATTTTATGGAGAGGTCTACTTTTTTCACGGCTTTTCCAACTTTGAAGTCAAAAAACACCAACTTAGAGGCTTCGCAGCATATATGTTCCATACACGGATTTACTCAGAATTCGGAGTAGAACATTTCGTGTGTCTGTGTGTGTGTGTGTCTGTGTGTGTGTCTGTGTGTGTGTGTCTGTGTGTCTGTGTGTGTGTCTGTGTGTCCGTCCCCCCCTTATAACTTTTGATCCGCTCAATTTACAGAGCCTAAAATTTCAGAATATATAAACAGTTACAGGCCTACAAAACTTTTATACTCGGAATTTTGAATTTTTGTTTCAGTCAGGGGTTATCAACTTTTGAATTTTTATTTTATTTTTCCATATATCTCAGAAACCATAAACGGTAGAACGCTGAAAATTGGTACAAACATAGACAAATACAAAATCTCAAATTAGTTTTTTCAAAAAAATTCCAGGGTTTCTCAAACATTTTTTATTAAGAAAAATATTTTTTTTATGATAAATTTATGAGTTTAACTGCCTATATTTCCAAAACTTTTACAATTATCGAAAAAAGCCGAAACACCCCAACTAGATAATTTAATTTTCTATAAAAAATATTAACATTGTAGCAGAAGATCTCAATTTTTTTTTAACAATTTTTTTAAAAATTAAATTTAGTGACGACATCGCTTCATACATTTTGTATGGCAGTCGCCTATACACAATATGTAAGAAGACTTAATAGTTTGTTACTTCATCTCCAAACATACATACATACCATCATGCAATTTGCATATTCTGGGTAGGAAAAAGAATCTTCTTCCATACTATCCTATCTTGACATACATTCCTACATATGTTGTATAGAAAACAAAATATCTGAAAATATTCAATAATTTGTATCTATGGGTTTATAGTTTGGTACATATTCTTCAACTATACATACTATCGCTATCGACAGTTGGATCTCATGTGTTACATGCAACTAGTTATAATCCAACTGTCGATTTGTTCAGGAGAACTTTGTTCTCTTAACATATCGACAATGTATCAAGCCAGAATACGCGAGAATTTTATGGAGAGGTCTACTTTTTTCACGGCTTTTCCAACTTTGAAGTCAAAAAACACCAACTTAGAGGCTTCGCAGCATATATGTTCCATACACGGATTTACTCAGAATTCGGAGTAGAACATTTCGTGTGTCTGTGTGTGTGTGTGTCTGTGTGTGTGTCTGTGTGTGTGTGTCTGTGTGTCTGTGTGTGTGTCTGTGTGTCCGTCCCCCCCTTATAACTTTTGATCCGCTCAATTTACAGAGCCTAAAATTTCAGAATATATAAACAGTTACAGGCCTACAAAACTTTTATACTCGGAATTTTGAATTTTTGTTTCAGTCAGGGGTTATCAACTTTTGAATTTTTATTTTATTTTTCCATATATCTCAGAAACCATAAACGGTAGAACGCTGAAAATTGGTACAAACATAGACAAATACAAAATCTCAAATTAGTTTTTTCAAAAAAATTCCAGGGTTTCTCAAACATTTTTTATTAAGAAAAATATTTTTTTTATGATAAATTTATGAGTTTAACTGCCTATATTTCCAAAACTTTTACAATTATCGAAAAAAGCCGAAACACCCCAACTAGATAATTTAATTTTCTATAAAAAATATTAACATTGTAGCAGAAGATCTCAATTTTTTTTTAACAATTTTTTTAAAAATTAAATTTAGTGACGACATCGCTTCATACATTTTGTATGGCAGTCGCCTATACACAATATGTAAGAAGACTTAATAGTTTGATATTTCATCTCCAAACATACATACATACCATCATGCTATTTGCATATTCTGGGTAGGAAAAAGGATCTTCCTCCATACTATCCTATCTTGACATACATACCTACATATGTTCTATAAAAAACAAAATATCTGAAAATATTCAATAATTTGTATCTATGGGTTTATAGTTTGGTACATATTCTTCAACTATACATACTATCGCTATCGACAGTTGGATCTCATGTGTTACATGCAACTAGTGTAAAACAATTTTATTTCCACTAAAACTTATAAGTGTTGAAAAATATTTTATACCTATGTACAAACATACATTTCGAAATACCTAGAGAACACTTAGTACAATTCTTGAAATAATTTATCTTCAAATTGACTTAAGAACATATTAGATACCAACCAAAGACTTTGAAAAATTTTATACCTATCTTGGACTTTAACAAAAATCAAAACATTTTGGAACTTAGAATAATTTGATCATTGCATATTTTCAGACACTTTTTTTTATTTTATTTCAAGGCAAGGTACATACTTATATGATTGTTATTAAATGCCTATTACTATATTATATAACCATGTACCAGATTCAATAGTAAACATTTTTTTATGATATCAAAACTTTACTATTGTCTATATTATTATGTATGTCAACAACCAAGCATATCATCATCATCATCATCGATGACTTCAAACAATCTACATATGCAACATGGACATTATTATCATCATCATCATCACCGATGACTTCAAACAAGCTACATATGCAACTTGAACATCATCATCATCACCGATGACTTCAAGCAATCCTCAAATTCAACATGGATATTAACATCATCGCTCATAATCTGCTATCTACAACTCAAAACAAAGGAACGTCTACAAATCAACTTCTACAACTTCAACTGCAACTTCTTTATCATCGCAGAAGATCATCTCGCCTCTTCATATCGGAGCTATGGATTCACCTGTCAATTCCAAACATCGCTGATGCCTACATTCCAGCAAATTTCGAATCGCTCCTGTTTACCAATACTTGCCTGCTACTCCATCAACTGGATGTCAAATAATCATCGTGCACATTCTACTACATTCTACACTACGAGCACTCAAAAACTCCCCACGTATCATCGCTTAGAATCGCCTTGAACGAGGAAGGATTTTGTTGAGACCTGGTCTCATCCTTCGTGGTCTCGTCAGCCAAGGACGACCCTCCTCCTGACACACGCTAGGAAGCTGCTCAACACTCATGTTACTAACTCCTCCGTGTTTTCGCCCCACTGCTGGCACACGCTAGGAAGCAACAGTAACTTACCAATATACTGAGTTATACTATGTATGCTCAAGGTCGCTCCATCTGCCTCATGGACGCACCACAATTCTCCCGGACACCCTCGTGTTTTGGCCCCGCTGTGGCACACGATTGGTAGCTGTCGGACTTATTTATTTATATATATTTATCTACACGCACACATGCACATATACGCACGCACGGACTTATACTTGGCAAGCTACAAAGAACTTCAAATATATTTCCATCGAAGAGAGCTTCACGCAGCGACAGAATCTGCAACTTCTACACACCATACCAATCTATCTCGACACATTGAGGACACCTGGAACAGACTACTCAATCGTCTCCACATATATATGGTACCTCCTACGACGCATTTTAGGATACCATACGTATACGAACGACACAATTTCATCTGTGATATTTAATTTTAATTGTCTTGTCCTCTAATTATAAAATTTAACAATGGATACTTTAAATTTTTTTTCTCTCTAAATTTCAGATGTGCCGGGATGCTGAGGAACCCTTCATGGTACCGTCTTCGACTGGGGGGTGAGTGTGTGGCTGCCCATCTCTATGGCCACAAAATGCCGCGATGCGTATTGGCGCCGAGCCCGCTCTCCCATTCTCATTCAGACTTGACCAGCCCAGCTCGCAGGACGTTTGCCGAGAACGCTTCCTCCACATCGATCCGCGCGTATTGAATATTTAAATAATCTTTAAATTATGTACACTAAATAGTCGCAATAAATTATGTATTCCGTAAGTGATCTTTAATTATAAATAATCAGTTGCTACCCAAGTATATCTATTGGTAAGGAAGTATTTTATATATTTTATGAACACGCAAATATATCCTTCCGATATATTCTATTTTATTCCATTCTAATATAACTAATTAATATATCTCATCCTAATACATCCTGCCAAACTTATAACCCTAAATTTACACCCTTATTTTAAATTTACTAACCCGTATTTTTTAATAGCGATATTACTATTTTTACTTTTATCCACAGATGCGCAATAGGGTTGCAAGATGGCAATTAGTTAATCATTGTCGTACGATAAATTTTTATTTATTTATTTATGTATTTATTTATATAACACTTTTTTGAACAAACATAAAATTACATTGTACAAATGGCGTACTTATTGCCTGGAGACAATTTCTTCCAGTCAACTTATCCAACAGAGATTTGAATTCATTGGATTTGCCAGGCATGTCACCGCACCATCTACAACTGAAAGTTGGATCTCTGGTTATTTTACTTCGGAATTTGAACCCACCATGGCTGTGCAATGGCACGCGATTATTTATTAAAAAATTGATGAAAAACATGTCGAAACCAGCATTTTGAATGGCAAGTTCCGAGGCGAAAATGTATTGCTGTCACGAATACCAATTATTACCACAGAAGTGGTAATTGAATTAAAACGCGTTCAATTTCCAATAAGATGTTGGTGGTTGGTGTTAAACCCCCATCCTCACATACTTACAAAAAGTTAGTTTTTTTATTTAATTACCAAATTATTCACTAGAAATAATTTATATGGCAAAACAACGTTTGCCGGGTCAGCTAGTATAAATATAAAAAGCAAGGCGGTACTTAAATTATTTGATAGTCTGACGGGTAAAAACTCATAATATATAATATACTAGCGGACCCGACAGACGTTGTCATGCACGAAAGTTAGCTTGCCTGTTATTAACTGGTTTAACAAACATAAAAATACCATAGGTTATCACGACATATCCCACAGCGACAGATGTGCGGATATAGATAACCTTATAAAAGGAAGCACGACACATGCGTATATACCCGCATATCTGTCAACATTGAGAATGGGTGATGAACTACATAAGATGTGTTTGTTGTCTATTTTAGTTTCGATTTCCCGGTCCTGATGGGACCCAAGAAAATGGATCTCTCTAAGCAAATGCATTAGAATTATAATACTGACGAATAAATTCACATTTTTTTTCAAAGATACAGATTCCCCTACTTATAATTAATATTCTTTTAATTGAGTTTGATATTGAGAAGTTTGGAGAAAGACTTTACATAGAACAATCTTGGTCCATTTTGAGTATTGAAACATTAATTAGTTATCATTTAAAAAATGACAAAATACTATAAATATATTTTTCAAACAAAATATACATTTATAACCTCTTAATGACTCTAAAACTAAATGTATGCTGGCAACTAGAGGTGCCTAACCACACCATCCTCCAGAAACTTCGGTAAGAGCAGGTACCCACAGCATCGAGTGTGTGGACACATTTACTTACCTAGGTTCGGTCGTAACGAGTGGTAATGAAACTAGTGTTGAAATCAAGAAAAGACTTGCCTTGGTAAACAAGTGTTACTTTGGACTACAGAGGCACTTTAGATCACGTGTACTGTCAAGAAACACTAAAATCCTGGTATATAAAACTCTTTTACGACCTGTACTGACATACGCCTCTGAGTGTTGGATTCTTACTAAAAGGACATGGATGGGTTACTGGTTTTAGAAAGAAAAATCTATTCAATTAACCAAATATCGTTCAAACGATAAAAATAGGGAGGCTCCGCTGGTTAGGACACGTGCATCGCATGGAAGATGACCAGACACCAAAAAGAATCCTCACAACGCGTCCGGAGGGTAGAAGGGGTGTGGGAAGGCCGAAAATGCGATGGATGGATGGAGTTGAGAGGGACCTTCAAATAGCCGGTGTGCGGAATTGGAGAGAAAAGGCCATGGATAGGGTGCAATGGAGACGATTCCTTGAGGAGGCCAAGGCCCATCCTGGGCTGTGGAGCCACTGATGATGATGATAGACAAATACAAAATCTCAAATTTATATTTTCAAAAAAATTCCAGAAATTCTCAAACATTTTTTATTAAGAAAAATATTTTTTTTATGATAAATTTATGTGTTAAACTGTCTATATTTCCAAAGTATTTAAAAATATCGAAAAAGTCGAAATATCCCAACTAGATAATTTAATTTGTTATAAAAAAATATAAGCATTTCAAATTTTTAAAAATATTAGCATCTCAATTTTTTTTTCACAATTTTAATAAAAATTGAATTACATCGCTTACAATACATCGCTTCATACAATTTGTATGGCAGTGGCCTATACATTATCCATTATATCTAAGAAGACTTAATAGTTTTTTTTATTGACAAACATTTTTTTCCACATCTCAATAGAGACGAAGTAGGGATATTGTAGAAGAACCAGGAACTCGAGGCACAACTCGAGGTCATCGGCTGGTTTACGTGATCACTTTATGCGCTTGCGCAACGTTCACCAATTATGTGTGTGACACCGTCATCTCATTTATAAGGGCTGTTGCTTTCATTGTTTACAAATAAAAAATAATTTCTCAATGTCTCAATAGATGGCGTTACAAAAACGTTTCTCCGTTACTCCATAAATGGCAATAGTAATGATGCATTATTGTCAGGTAAAATGTTACACACTATTCAAATATATAGAACTTTCAAAAATTACATCGATAAGGGAACTCAATAAGAAGGCATAGTTGGTGACGTTGCGCAAGCGCATAAAGCGATTACGTAAACCAGCAGATGGCAGATCGTAAGCCCTGTAGGTGCCTCGAGTTCCTGGTTCTTCTACAATATCCCTACTTCGTCTCTATTGAGATGTTGAAAAAAAGTGTTTGTCAATAAAAATATCATTTGACTCCCGAAAGGGAAAAAATCCAATGTTTGCGTATATGCAATTAAAAAAGAAATACTATCCTATCCTGATATACATGTTTTATATAGGAAAAAAAATATCTTAAAATATTTATTAATTTGTGTTTATGTGTTAGTAGTTTGGTACTTTTTCTTCAATAATA
This sequence comes from Molanna angustata, assembly GCA_963576475.1. Taxonomy (NCBI): domain Eukaryota; kingdom Metazoa; phylum Arthropoda; class Insecta; order Trichoptera; family Molannidae; genus Molanna; species Molanna angustata. The sequence goes on from OY754969.1 coordinate 8,677,894, forward strand.
CAGATTATCGCCATCGACAGTTGGATCTCATGTGTTACATGCAACTAGTATAAAAACAGTAAAAAGTAAACATTGCCAGAAACCGGTAAAGGCACACCTTTTCTAGTATATTGATAAAAGTTTACCGTGAAAAATACGAACCTATATATAAATACAGTTATCTGCTAAAAGTGTATATACATACTATACCTACCACCGAGAAAGAAAATGGTTTTTCCTCGAATTTCTCTGATTATGTTCGTCTGTATTTTTTCAGCAAGTTTGTCGGGAGTCGAAGGTTATTTGAATCGAAAAATGTGAACCTCTTGAATATCCTCATCCATCATCATTATCTTAGTCTTTCTCTCTCCGAGAATAAAATTCCTTCGGTAAAATAAAAACAAATCCAAGAGTTTCATTACCTTTCCAAACATTCACCCGACGATAGAGGTATTTTTTTCCACTTTTGTTCAGGTACGCAGCTTACCTCATGCCGTGTTCCTACATAAATCCAATTAGGACTGGATAAATTAATCTCACATTATTTATTTGTTTCGATGAGGTAGAGTTATTTTTTCTTCTACTTTTTTATACGGAATTTACTTGAACGGTTGGAGGAGATTGCTGCAATTTGCTGTATATACTTACATAAAAATAAATGCAATAGTTGAGCTGTGATTTTCAATATTTTAGTGTTTTCCATTAATTTTTCAAGGGGTATGCGTTGTGGTATTCTTTAATACAAGGAAACGAAACAAACGCAATATAAAATGTCCGCGTCTATTTTTTGCGCGTCCGCGTTTGGCACCGACTTTAATAAGTCTTCTTCTTCTTCTTCCTCTTTTTTTAGATCTATGATCTGTTTTTACAGGTCCTGGGACGAGGATGTCCAGCTCTCCCTCCATCTCTTTGATGGTCTTTCCGGTGGTCGGTGTCTTTCTGGTATTTCGCGCATCACAATCTTTGGCAGCCTTTCTGGATACTTCCTTTTAACATGATCTCTCCAGTATCGTCTTCTTTGCCTGATCCACCTTACAATATCCTCCACATTGCAGGTTCTGCGGATCTCTTCGTTGGGGATTCTGTCTCTGCGGGTTCTGCCCAAGATAGACTTTAAAAAGTTATTTTTTTGTAAATAAATATTTTGCCACATGTGTATTTTTGAGTAATATATTTTTCATATGTAGAATTCACGTACTTTTTAATTGAATAGGCACTTATTTTATATTTTTTTTTGCGTTTTTATTTTATGGTTTTCATTATTTTAAAGTCGGTTTTTAAAATAACTTTTATGTTTAAATAACCAAATTAGAGATGAGTGAAACTTTCGATGACGGATTACTATTAAAAAATATTATTCATATGATCATCATGCTGATGGTAGCTCGAAAACGGATTGAATTATGGAGCTCATATATTTATTATCCGATAGTAAAAGGGAGATTTATAATATTGACTTTAACGATGTAGATGTTTGTAATTATGATCGCCATTATTTATTAATATCTCTATTGAAATCTTTATGAGCTCGTTAATTCGTTTCATCTTCATTAATTTATTTATTAACACACATACAGTACACAGAGTGAGTTAGTAATTATATTTACTTTTACCCCAAATACCGATTTTAACCTTCTTGTAATCTAAAGTAATAAAGCAATCAAAATGTTAGTGTTTGTGTGTGTGTGTGTGTGTGTGTATGTGTGTGTGTGTGTTTGTCTCACGCCTTCTGAAAAACCAAGAGCATCTAAAAATCTAATTTATGTGCGAACGTGTACCTGTATACCTGATGCAGTGTCACGCTAAAAATAATGCGATAAAAATGCTGAATTTTAAAAATATTTCAATAATTATTTTTTTCATACAAAATTTTCCAAGTCGTATCTGTCAAAAAAGTGTACATTTTGCACGCAAATATCTGTTAGTTTAAAAGTTAGAAGTACGTATTTACACGAAGAAAATATATTTTCAAGTATAACTTAGCGTGTAAGTGAAAAACATGGTGAATATTTGGTATAATTATAATGTTTAACTTATTTTTAAAGTAAGCCTTTTGTACATAATCGCCGCCATTTTAATATCTTTTCATACAATATTTCATTTTCCCACCGAATGAATATGTTCTTGAAAATAATAAACCTTTGAAATAAATGTAATTATGAAATAATAAAATGAAACACAAGACATTACGGCAAGTTTTAAGACATATATTGTAAAAATGTGTTATTTATTAGTAAAGATATAGGCATAATAAAATTGCATAATTTGTAAATAATATTTGATTTTTCTGACAATTTTCATTTTTATGGCATCGAACAAACCAATGTAGGTACCTACATATTCAAAAAATGTATCCGAACCATTCGATATTACTTACGTGTTCGAATCGTTTCCATGGCTACAGAAAGAATGTGATATTCAAATAAAATTTGTTAGGAATCGAATTTATTTAGAAGGTTGTTGTAGGTAGGTACCTACCTAATACTATTTACTTACAAATCAACAATAATATACCTATACTGATTTCCTATAGGAAAATTATTTTATTTATTTATTTATCAACCGTTTGTCCGATTATAATGAAACTTTGGTGAATTGTCGAGCGTATGCCCAGGATGGTTTTTGGATTTAAACTTTTTTCTTATTCTTCTTCTTCTTCGTGTATTTGGTCGTTTTACCTATGAAGGGGGAGTATCCTGGGAAAAGAAGGTCCGACTGTCCCTCCATCTCTTCACAGGTCTTCCAGGACGGGTTCTGCATATAAACTTTTTTCTTCTTTTTCTTCAACGTGTACTTGGTCATCTTACCTATGAAGATGAACTATCCTGGGAGATGAAGGTCCAATTTTCCATCCATCTCTTCGCAGGTTTCTGGATTTAAACTTTTTTCTTCTTCTTCTTCATCGTCTATTTGGTCATTTTACCTTTGAAGGTGGACTAACCTGGGAGAAGAATGTCCAATTTTCCTTCCATCTCTTCGCAGGTATCTGGATTTAAACTTATTTCTTCTTCTTCTTCTTCATCGTGTATTTTTGGTCATTTTACCTATGAAGTTGGAGAATTCTGGGAGAAGAAGGTCCAACTGCCCTTCCATCTCTTCGCAGGTATCTGGGCTTAAACTTTTTTCTTCTTCTTCGTGTATTTAGTCATTTTACCTATTAAGTAGAGCATCCTGGGAAAAGAAGGTTCTTTCATCTCTTCGCGGTTCTTCCAGGATGGTTTCTGGATTTAAACTTTTCTTAACCGACTGATGGGACGGGATGTAATGAAGGGAAGGGAGGCACCAAAGGGCCTGAAGGGACGGGAGGTATAAAACTGCCTGAAGGGACGGAAGGTACTGAAGGGCCTGATGGGAAGGGACGTAATGAGGGATTAAAGGGACGGGAGGTACTGAAGGGCCTGAAGCGGCGGGTCCTGGAGTCTAATTCTTTTTCTTCTTAATTTTATGTAGACCTTTAGGGCAGTTTTTATACAAACTATTTCCTATTGTCTAATTCATCTTCTTCTTCTTTTATGTATACATTTGGGTTATTTTTTTATAAAAATTATTTCCTTTAGTCTAATTATTATTCTTCTTCATTTAAGTACGTAGACTTTTGGGAGAGTTTTAATACAAACTATTTCCAATAGTCTAAATATTCTTCTTCTTCTTTTTTGTAGACCTTTGGGTGAGCTTTTATACAATCTATTTCCAATAGTCTAATTCTTCTATTAGGTATATCTATTTTTACTTATTTTATGTAGACCATTGGAATAGTTTTTTATACAAACTATTTCTTATAGTCTTATACTTATTTTTCTCTTTTTTATTTAGTCTTTTGGGTTAGTTTTAAGTCTAATAGTCTATTGTGCAGAAATATTATTAACGATATGCACACTTGATGAAAATACATATGAAATGAATGGGATATGGGATGTGACGATATAACCTGCACTAGAATCTTTTCAATACTTTTGTTTAATTAAATTTAAACCATTTATATCATCCTATTTTGAATAATTTTCAACACCTAATATTTAAAGAATGGGGGTTGTGGCCATTACTGAACTCTTCACAACATTTATATTCAAATTAAAAACTATTTACTATAGTTCAAGTCTTCTTCTTCTTCGTTAATGAAGACTTTCAGTCAAATTGAGCAAAAATATAATGCACACTTGATGAAAAAATATAAAAACGAATGGGATGTGACCAATACTAGATCTTTTCAGTACCTACATTTGTTTAATCAAATTTTAACCACATCCCAACATCCAAAATTACTAAATTTTCAATAGGTACACATTACAATTTGTTTTCGATGATAATATTTAAAAATGGGGGTTGTGGCCAAACCAATCTCTTTACAACGTTGATAAACAGTCATATTTAAAACCATTACGCATAGTCCATGCGAGCAGAAATTGTATAAATATTATACTTCATTCACACTTTATAGCAATATATAAAAAAGAATGGGTTGTGGCCATCACTTGAACATTTTACAATACTTAAACTCAATCAAATTTCAAACCACTTTTCATAGTCTGATATTGCAAAATAATTGGGTGACAATATTATAAAAACGATTGCTTTTTCTTTCACAATTTTACATTCTTGGCCAACGGCGGGACATAAAAGCTAGTACTACATATAATTATTTTTCAATATTTATAGCCTAATTACAATCACATGTTATCTTAATTTGTATAATATTATTTTACGATGCATCCATTATTGTTTTGTATTATTACTATCCTATTTTTATCCTACTTCGATTATTCTTTTAATATGTATGTTTAGTGATAACTTTTTACCGCGATGTCCGACTTTAATGATTATTATTTCATCTTGACCCCATTACTGAGGGTGGTGACTATAATCAATCACCAGTCAAATGATGTATGTCAATTAATTATTAAACCACTACCGTGGCACAGTTGGTAAACCGTTTGGCTTCTGTGCGGGCTTCCTGGAATCGATCCCGAGCAGAGGAGAAATTTAATTAAATTCATACACAAATATTGGTCGATAGATGGGTCGGTGGCAGAGCGGTTAGCGCGCTGGGTTAGTAATCCAGTGGTCGCGAGTTCGAATCCTGCCTCGACCGATTTCGTTCACCTAAGCACAAGCATTTATTTGCTTATTTTAGGGAACGTAGGAAGATGTATATGTACTTGTTTAACAAGGGCATATTCATTTTTATTAAAAAAAAAAAAAAATGGTTCTCTGGGCTGAAAAAACTGGGTAGTTGGAAGAAATAGCCATATGGCAATAATTGTGTTTATTATTATTTTATATTGAAATTGAAATTAAATCGCCTTTGTGCAATTGATGTATGTAGGTACAGGAAGAAGATAAATAAATAATTAAAATGATAAAGTTTTCTATATGTTGTGAATAAAAATTTAATCAGAGAAATTAGACTCATGGAGAATATATTCAAAATGCAATATTTGGCTTACGAACCTCTGTGTTATCATTAAATACTATAAGATGGTATGTAAGTTCTAGTTCAGTTGATACATAGCTTTCCACTGACTTTAGACGATAAAATTACCTGATAAAGAATTCATGCTTTGAAAATGTCACAGTGTGACGGAGGGTCTTATGATTGTTTGAATAAATTCATGTAATACCCAGATTATTGGAGTGAAAAGAAAAAAAAAACCTTCTCTCACAGAGTATGTAGGTATGCACTAAGAATATGATATTGTTTATTGGATATTTGCCACTATTCCGGTTATATCTGAAATTTTTCTTGGTTCAAAGCACAATGACGTTCAAAAACGTTTCAATATAATATATAGAAAACATTTCAAAGTGTACAGTTTCATTACCAAAATCGGATTGTGCACCTATAGGTAATACATCTCTTTTTCCCGCTACAAACACCATCATTTCTTCTTCTTGTATTCCACATTTTTTTCTGTCAGGACCGGTCTTGGGGGACGACCGGTCAAACGTGAAACAAGTGAGATATATTTTAAAGAAAAATGAAAAGCTTATTTAATTCCCCTGTGGGACAAGGCGCCCAGAATAATAAAAATGAAATATTCCCATTCCATCCGTTTTAGTTATGTTTGCCTTTGTTGTTTGGAAAATGAGTTATCGTTTATTATATTTTTCCCACATGTGGAAAAATACAAAAAATATTTATTTATCTTTTTGTACGTAATATAAAAAAAATATAATGCACACTGGCGGGCTTATTGCCATTAGGCAATTCATAGAGAAGAAATCAAAAGTTGTCTATGGAAAAGTAATCAGCTCTAGGTCTATGCACTTTAAACAAATGATGTTAATATGAAGTCGATCGGACTTATAGTTTGGGCTGTAGAGAGGGCACAAAAAGGATAATCCGTACGCCATACATACAAAACACATCACGACGAAACTCACATTGTGCACTCTCTACATGATACCCGTTGAGAAATTGATGTAAAAAAATACGCTTAAAAATTGTCAAATCATGGAAAAAGGATTTGGAAAGAACAAGGAGATAAAATCAGGTTCAGGTGTTTAGGGATAGATGATTAGATGGAAATCAGGATAAGTGATTAGTTGGGTGGTGGCAGAGTGGTTAGCGCACTGGCTTTATAATCCAGTGGTTGCGAGTTCGAACCCTGCCACGACCGATTTCGTTCACCTATAGCACAAGAATTTATTATTAATTAAGGGAATGTATGTGTACTTGTTACTACAAGGACATATTGAAATCTTTTAATAAAAATCCTTATTTTCTTGTTTTTTCTCTAACATACTAAGTGAGTTAGACGAAGCAATATCCGGGCTTAGACTGTTCCATAGTTTTGCTGATTGTTGTACTTCGAACGACGAGCTGAAAAATTCTGTGTTATGGACGGGAATAGATAGTGTCGTACGTCTAGCAGATCGGAGTGGAAGTCCATGATTGGATAAATAAGTGAATTTGTTTTTAAGGTACTGTGGCAGGTTTGGATTAGAGAGAATATTGTACAATAGTGACAGAATGTGTTTCCTTGGCTAACAGAGAAGATTGGGGTACGATGATATATGATCTAATTTTAAGATATCCCTTGGTATTTAAAGTCACCACATTTAAATGATATTTTACTGTTGTATATATTTAAAATATGAAAAAAATATATTATATTGATCATAAATCCGTTATTTGCAGTAGTGATCAAAGCGTTATCTTAAACCTATGAACATACTCAATATTTAGATCAAATGAACTTTTTGTATAGTCACGTGAAGACAAGAAAAGTTTAGGAAGACCATCTATGCGATTGTCCGATATAAGCGAGGTCTATCTCTAGCACTGGACAGAGATTGCTGCATAAGTAAGTCAGCTATTTAAAATTTTATCAAGTTAAATGAAAAAAAATGTTCCACTGTAATAATTTAATCAAACTGACTATGATTGGTCATTCGGTGATTATTTTCAAGGGGTGAAAAAAAAGAGGTAGCTGAAACTTCAGAATAATTTAAATAAATTTATCGTCCGTCGAGAATCTAACCCAGGATGCCGGCAACGAAGTCAAACGGTTTTACTAATATGCCACGGCGGTCAATAAAAATAAAACCTTTCTAACCCTATACGTTCTTATAATACGTTAAATGAAAATATTGCCGAAGGATTCAAAACCCAAATGAATTTGAGAACATTTATATTTTCTCCAATCTCCTATAATAATGAAATCGCAATCTTCAACGACGTTTTAAGTAAATGGGTAATTATTAATAACATTTTACCGATATAAATTTATGATCGTGCCGAATCAATCATGGCTATATGACATTTAATAAAAATGATTTAAGTTTGTATGTATAAAATAATCAGCATTGGTCCTGGTCAAATGTTCCAACCCTCCGGGGAAATCAATCGATTCCCGAATTGACTCAATTCTTCGACATCGCGTATTGTGTACTATCCAACTCATAGGTAAATAGTCCCCATATACTTTTAGGACTTGTAGGTTAAAATAATACAAACGTAATAATAACTACCGCCAAAATCCGACGAATTTTACGATGACAATATCAACAAAAAAATCTACACTAGGATCATACTTATATTAGAAGCTCAAGCAATCGACGAACATGTATGAGACGTTGTATGAAAGGAAAGAAAGGCAAAAATGTTTGGAGAGATAGAAGCGTGTGGCGTTTGGTTCGGTTAGTTTGTATTTAGTAAATTAAAATAAATGCACTGTAAAAAAATAAAGTTGATTTTTTCATTATGGTAATAATTAGGCTTTGTCATTCATTCTTCCCAAGTGGCTAAACTATCTCAATGTGTTTACTTTCATTCTGTTTATTATGTACATACATATTTCTTCATCTTACATTATTTCCATTTGTCGTCATTTCATTCTCTATCATACATTGTGCTGTTACAAATTCTTCTATGCCATGTCTAAATCATAATTTATATATAACATATTTCTTGTCAATCGTACCCTTCGTTCTTGAAGGTCGTGTCCATCTTACGTCTACGATAAAACTCCTCCAGACTCTCCTGTCCTCTGCCCTTCTTCGAGCCTCAGCTACATGGAGATTTTTAATCCTGGAGTATTTGTAAGATAGTCAGCACGCTGAAAATGTCCTGTATATTCGTTCATATCATCATGATATATTCCACGATATGGAGAAACCAGCGACAGGTGTGCGGGTGTGGATAACTTTATAAAATGAAAATGTTTCCGACTTCCAAGCATTACAAATATATATTTTTGAATATGTCCTTGTGAAACAAGTAGATATACATTTTCCTACATTCGCTAAACTAAGCAAGCATGAATACTTGTGCTATAGGTGAACAAAATTGGTCGTGGCAGGATTCGAACACGCGACCACTGGATTACTAGCCCAGCGCGCTAACCGCTCCGCCATCGGCCCATTTTATTTATGAGGATATTCAAGTTATCATTATAACTACGCAGATCCAGAGCTGAATCCACGCTGGATCCAGAATTTTTTTTAGAAAATCCACAAAAATCATACTAGATTGTGAACGCTGCTGGAAAGCAAATATAATTAACTTTCACATTTTTTTCTCAATAATTACTTAATGTATAATTTAATTCAACAACTCTATACATGATGTACTATCTATGTCACACAACTGCTCAAATGAACACATCGGCACAGGACTTCTTAGTGAGGTATTCATCGTACCCTAGTAATTACAATACTTATCAACAAATAACACACATACACACACATATATGTACACACGCACTTAACTTCTAGCTCTAGTATGTAATTGTATTTGTAACTTCCTCATTGTTAATAATAAATAAATAAATAAATGATGTGTCGATGGCAGAGCGGTTAGCGCGCTGGGCTAGTAATTCAGTGGTCGCGAGTTCGAATCCTGCCTCGAACGATTTCGTTCACCTATAGCACAAGAATTTATGCTTATTTTATGGAACGTAGGAAGATGTATATGTGCTTGTTTAACAAGGACATATTCATTTAAAAAATATAATAAGATGTTATTTTGCCTGTTGTATTTTCAATTACCTACCTTCTTCTTCTTCTGCTTTAATTAGGACTGTGTCCTGTTATTCTCGGAGCCTGCTCTTGTGAAGTGGACGTCCAGCTATCCTTCCATCGTTTGGGTGGTCTTCCAGGGGGTCTGCCATTTGTTATCTCCCCATCCGCTGCCATCCTCACCACTCGATCCGAACCCGCTCTCCCCAATTCAAAAACGATGAACCATTTTTTTTAATATCAACTGATAAGAGTGGAAGCACTATTTCGAGCAGGTACCTTACAGAATGTCCTATTTAAAAAAAATAAAACTTAATTTTCCTGCATATTAAAGCACAGATACCAATTTATTTTAATCGCTGCTGAGTAGATGATATTTTAAGCAAATAACGGTTTTTCGATAACCTAATTATAATATAGATTGTTTTCTAATAATTGATAGTTATTGGTAAGATAATAATTATAATTAATAACGAACTGTAATTATATTGTGAATGAAAACAACAACAGCTTTGGTGATATTTTTAACCCTAAACTTTCTCATCGCCGAAAATTCATACTCACCTACATAATTTAATCGACGAAAATTAATCAAGATAATTTTAGTAGACGAACCTGTCGAACGAATTATTTGTCAATTGAAATAATTTTTAGTTTCGTTTGAATTCTAGATTTTAACAGATTTCTAATTTGTATTGGAAAAATATTCATGCTGTAATAAATAAATTATATTAATTTTATATTACTTTTGTATGTATTATTATATTGAAACGAGAGCTCCTTACATATAAATTAAAAAAAATCTTTTAAACAGTATCAAAAGATCCATAGTTTTTCAATGAAATCCAGAAAACTCAACATGATTTGATTGAATTTTTAGTTTTGTACTTTTTAGTGAGTTTGATGTCATACTCCATAATAACATCACCAACAAATTTATTAAATGCACTCTATACATTATACCTACATTAAGTTTGAGCTGTATATAAACACGGAGTCATACTCCATAATTACATCGCCACCAACTTTATTTTATTTTTATTTGATTTTACTTCTTCAAATATTAATTTAACAGACACCCAATAACAAGTTGCCACATTCTGGAGACTTACGATATTAATCGTCTCACAGTTCCAGACTGAAAACACAATTAAAAACTGTGTCTCCACCGGCAACTGAACCCGGGACCTTTGGATCAGATACTCAACTAACTGAGCCACGAAGGCCGACAAAATGCACCATTAATAGAAATGCGTGATACTAACTCTCTAACTATTATGCACTCTTTCCATGATTTTTGGAAATGTACTTTAAAAAAAAATAATAAAAAAATATTCGATTTACATACACTGTGGTAGGTACAAGTAGGTAAACAAGCCCAAAAATGAAATAATATTTCTGGCTCAGTTCAGGGGTGACATCTGTGCGAGACACCGTCACATCATTTATAAGGACTGTTGCTTTCATTGTTTACAAATAAACTAATTACTCAATAGATGGAGTTATAAAAAAGGTTTCTTCATTACTTCAAATAAAAAATAAATAAAATAGATAGCTATATTCCTTATTTTAAGATGAATTGTTACATATTATTCAAATATATAGAACTTTCAAAAATTTCATTGATAAGGGAAGTTAAAAAGAAGGCATAATTTGTAAACGTTGCGTAAGTACATAAAGTGTTCACGTAAACCAGCCGATGATAGGTCGTTAGCACTGTAGTTGCCTCGAGTTCCTGGTTCTTCTTTAAAAACCCTACTTCGTCTCTTTTGAGATGTTAAAAAGTTTGTGTCAGTAAAAATATCATTTAAAAATACGACCAAAAAATTAATACATTTACATTGTAAAAAGGCTATGAATTTAAAAAAAAATATTGTGTATGTTTCAAACTCGTTTTATGTAATTGTTGCTGTAACATTATTCCAATACATTATGAAAAAAATATGATTAACATATTGAGATACTAAGGAATCTGTCTAACGAACTGTGAATTAATCTATGATCTAAGAATCGTACAAGAAAATATTATTAAGCGTTGAATTTTTGACGAAGAAATCCGCTTGATATCATTATAATGAATTCCAAACTCTGATTAAACGTGCCCGAAATTTGCTGATATTGAAATCTAAAGCTCAACTCTATAAACTCAATCTTAATATCTGGTGTCGTTAGAGAAAGCTCATGTACGTGATAACGACTATTAAAATTATATCTCTCAGGTGAAATACCTAAATTTGTAATCAGTTTAGAGAGAGACGTGTATATAACCCTGTTTATTTTATGCAAATACAGGTATTTATTTAAATGCGGTGTAATAGCGTGTGTGTTTATGTATGTTACTGATATCTTTCTGTTTATTCAGTTATTTTACTAAGCCATGTCTTAGTAAAATAACTCTCAAGATTTATTCTAATGAAGTATCTGATATTTAAGGTTTGATTAAAAAAGTAAGAAACTTATGCGTGGATTGGTGTATATCACATATGAAGTCCAATGTTAGATAATGTTTGTTTCCTTGTTTTTCTCGTAGCTGAGGATCATAGCTGTCATAGCGGTCATTGCTCATAACTGAGGATCTATGAAAACCCTCACCGAAAGTATGTTTCACTTATCTCGTTAATCTATTCATACCATCTAGCTGAAGACCATATTATGTTTCTTGAGGCTTTAAAAAAAATTACAAATAATTTTTCAAATTCATTTTTTTTAAATATTAATGACATTTACAATTCAAAGATACAGTCAACCATCGAAACTCTCAGGGTTTATCTGAGGTTGACGAATTCAGTTTGGTAATTTTAATATACATAATTCATAAAACAAAAATAAAATAAAGAAACAAATAAGTGAGTAAATAAATAAATACATAAATCAAAAAAATAATAAGAAAAAAATCCTATATACCCATATACATATTAAGATAAAAATAATACGATGCAGGTTTCGACCTATGATAGCCGGTCAACTCAAGGAGTATACTTCTAGAGCACATATGTATGTAGCTGTCGTCATCGGACCTCATCGTATGCCTTTTTAAGTGGGTAAAATATTTAGGGCATGTAGTGCATATATGCAAGAGCTCATCATCCATATCATTTAATATTTTTGGCAGGAGATATTCCCATGTTCTCATGCCATATACATTTCTGTACACAGGTAAAATATATTTCTTTAGGTAGTTTTTAGGTACTTACGGAGGTTATTTCTACGTGAGTTTACTTCTAATTTATTAATGTTATCATGTTCGTCTTTTAAGATTGCAATTTTTACTTTATGATATATAGCTAATACACTACAGTGTTTGAATATACCCTTTTCATTATTCGGATTGTACAATAATTGAAATAGTCAAAAGTAAAAAAAAAAATAGAAAGTAAATTCAAGAAGTTTATATTCGTTAAAATTACTTTTGTTTAAACCACGATTGAGATATTTATTCGATTGGTTTTATAACGATCGCTCTTCTTCAGGGTTAGTGATAACATTGAGTTTAAGTTAATTGTTATAATTTTTTTTAATGTTTCATTCATTCATATCATCATCTAGCGTGACCTTTCATTCATTTATATCATCATCTAACGTGACCATATATCCCGTTTTGAATGGGACTGTCCCATTTTTCGGTTCTCCGTCCCAGTGTCCCTGAAAAAACCCATGGGACGCGAAATTGTCCCGTTGTCCCAAACTTATAATCTTTTCTTTGATTGATAAATTTTGGACATCTGATAAAATCCAATTACAGATTCCTGTTCTTATGACGATTTTGTTAAGGTGAATATGAAAAAAAACGTACCAAGAATATTATTCTTATTTGAAATCATCACAAGTTTTTTTTTTTTTAGAAATATCTCTCGATTCCAGAGAGCAATTTTATTGAATGGTGGGAGATTTGATTTTTAATAGACAATTTGAAAACAATACAAATTCAAGATTTAATAGTTCTGTATACAAGTTACAATCAAAGTTATTTACTAGAGCAGTTCTATGTAGAATAATAATCTATTGTTCTTTTGTCTTAATTACATCTTTTTACTGTTCCCCATTCAATATTATTTATATATTTGAATTATTTACCCTAGCATAGAAAAAAAACTAAAATAATATGTTGGGCGACATCTGTAGCGACATCTCTTTTATTACTTTGATAACATGCTTCAATGTAATAATTCAAATGGTTCTGAACTAAACTAAACAACTTTTGATATATGACAGCTTCCACAGATGTCACTTTTGATCTCGGTTATTTTTTTATTTTAATTAATTATAAATAATCAATATGTTACAATTTTAAAACAAATTTGTCCTCTGATAAATATAAAAATAATTAAGAATGTTTATTATATTAATTTTTTTTGTAAAAAATACTGTTTTGATGAACTTAATCAAACTTTATAAAAAATGTGATGTTTTTCCATTGTGATCCTACTAATAAATTGACGTAAATAAACCGATTATTACCCGACTCTTATAGAACAGCGCGCATAGCGCGCTGGGCTAGTAATCCAGTGGTCGCGAGTTCGAATCCTGCCTCTACCGATTTAGTTCACCTAAGCACAAGCATTTATTTGCTTATTATAGGGAACGTAGGAAGATGTATATGTACTTGATTTACAAGGACATATTCATTTTTTTTTTAAAAGAAAAAAAAATATTTATCTGTTATTTTTTTATTTCATTCGTATACACGCATGCGTCGTGTTTCTTTAATACGGGAATGTACACCCGCACACTTGTCGCTAGTTACCTCACAAAATGGGATAAACTTTGCAAAATATGGAAATGTAAAAACCTAGCAAAAATTGACGAATTGGAAGATATCAAATATAAATATATACATCAAAAAGTAAACACATCATTTTCGCAGCACCATTACACATACATAACAGAACATATTTTCAACAAACTTCCAGCAGATATCAGAGAGTCAACTCGAGAACAGCTAGGTAACAAATAAGGGAAAATAAGGAAAAAGGGATAATAGAATCATGGGGTATAAATCAACATATTGTTTTGATGCTTTTTTGTTTGTTTACCTATAGTTATAATATTGTTGATTTTATATAATTTGTTTGTTTTTATGTAATTGAATCGTTCAATGTGTACTGACTTTCTCAGCACAAGCATTTTATGATTTTCGGAAAAAGGGAAAAAACAGTGTACAAATTCAAATAATTGTAATATATATTTAAAAATAAATTAAACACTTGTTTTTCTTTCTACATTTACTTTTACTCTCCAGAACGACCGTTTCGACTGGTGAAGGCCTTTTACCAGTTGAAAAGGCCTTCACCAGGCGAAACGGTCGTTCTGGAGAGTAAAAATAAATGTAGAAAGAAAAACAAGTGTTTAATTTATTTTTAAAAATGGAATTCTACATAGTAAACGCTGTCAGTGTAAATAAAATTAAAAGTAATACATATTGTTTTATTGAATAATAAATAAAAAAAATAAGTATCTTTTTCAAAGCAGTCATCATTTGAAAAATGAAACCATTGGCAAGCGTGTCTTGGTGTCATTATTTGGTAATGTCAATAATGATCGCTTATCGAAACATCAAATTGTACCTCTCACATTATTTGTGTCGAAGCCAATCGATAAATACTTTCATCAACAGCACTATTTTCGGTCGATCTGATTATATCATCAATATGACATGACAATGTGACAGTCAATGTCAAAATACTTAGTCAATCGGGTCATTTGTAATATGAAAACATCTGATTCGTAATGTAACTTGACATTTTACGTTTACGGAGGAAAATTTATCTTTGGCTATCCTTTACTCTGGAGTTGTGGAGAGTTACAATTTTACAGTAGGTATTAAATATTATTTTTATACAACTATTTCTCAACAGTTAGTTTTCATTTGGAGAGATCATTCTATGAGTGTAGTCATGATATGTGTTCATTAAAGAACTTTGGAAACTTTTGAGAGAAAAGTATTGAGAAGGATCTACGGCCCGATTTATAACAACGGAGATTGGCGTATTAGATACAACCAGGAACTGTATGATCTGTACAAGGATCCCACCATCTTGAATTATATAAAAATTGGAAGACATCCAAAGAATGAGCGACGACGACGTCTCAAGACGAATTATGAATGGTGCACCGGGGGGACGAAGAAGAATTGGAAGGCCGATGCTTCGATGGCTGGACGGAGTAGTGAAGGATGCAAACAACATCGGCATCCATAACTGGCGTAGTGCGTCACAAGAACGACAGCCATGGAGACGGGCTCTGCAAGAGCTCTACAATCCGACCTGGGTTGTAGAGCCAAAGATGATGATGAGATGATTGTAATTTTTTTTGTCTTCTGTGTCTAACATCTCAAACTATCTCAAAATATAATACGCAATTAAATGCATATTGATGAACTTCTACCGTCATATTATAGATTCAATGAATGAGTTTGAAAAATCAGTCAGAAATTTTCAACTTGTGCACACATTTTTACATTGAAAATGGGGCCAATTTTGTATTTATGAAGTTAACTATACATATATCGGCATTTTACTGTTTGGGGTATATGTATAAATTTGTTTATAAAGTTTTGATTTTCACGTATTTAAATTTTAGCTTACATATTCTATTGAATTATAAATACTCATGAGATTATTGAACCTATATTGAATATACGTCAATATACATAAATTGTTTACGTCTAACGAATTTCTCCGTATCGCACAAAACACCTCAATATATTTACTAAATTTTTATTTACATTTTATTCTCTCAAGAATCCCGTCAAACATCTCATTTTGTCGCTTCCTTCCTGTCCTTTCATTCCTGTATCACAATATACCGATATCTCTGGAGACCGAGAATTTTGTACCTCTCAGAGCCTTTCAGTCTGCTGAGATCTATGATGTTCAATTCTGTTGTAATGTAGCCACCAACAATGGGTTATCTGGATATTGAAATATTTTCATGTTGCAATGTCAGAAACATTCCCATCCAAACTGCCAGATTTTGTACACAATAAAACTACGTATATGTATGTACCTACCCTAGATATGACAATGGTTTTCTCAGCTTTTGTTGCATCATTACAAATGTCATGTTTCCCATGTGAAAGTAACAATGAATATATTTCTGTCTTGGACGTTTCCTTTGAAAATGCAAATATAGTGCAGTATTCATGTTAAAATTAAACTATATATTTGCCCCATGAACATAAAAACGAGTGGGTTGTGGCCAACGTTATTAATAGGTTTTCATCTTTTATAAGGAAAATTTATAGCATTTTCATGAAACGCGTTTTTATTTTTGATTTAAATACATTATTATGAAAACTTGATAATTCTTCAATGCCATTTTATGAAAGTGATATGCCTTTTTAGCAGTTTGAAAAGAAAATTAATAAATTCAAATTTGCTGAGCTTGAGGTAAAATTGAAATATTTTCCAGTCAAAAAAATTGAGAAGCACTGATCAGATATCCTTAAAAATCTGATGGAATTTGCGAAATGTGGAAAGGATTAAATGAGTACTTTAGTCTATTAATCGATAAAGTAGAATAAACACGACGTACATAGCACATGGTGCACAGCACACACACAGATACATTGTGATGAACCCTTCAGAATACAATCTCAGGATGATACTAGTTGATAATCTGCAATTAAAAATAACCTTAAAAATTGCGAATTCATAACTTCCGATTGGGTTGGTGAGGAGTGAAAAAACCTAAAAATAATCGGATCGAATTGGAGATCGTTATTATATATCATGATTCCTTTCTTTTCAGTTCATCAAAATGTCAGCTTTTCTGGCTCAGTTGATTAAGTATCTGACTGCTGATTCAATGGTCCCGGGTTGGATCCTCGATGAAGACACAGTTTTTAATGTGTTTTCAGTCTGGATCTGTCTCCAGAATGTGGAAACTTGTTATTGGATGCGTGTTAAATTAATATTTGACATAGTTCCTGTAAGATGCCCGAGAAGTAATATCAAATGATCATATAAGTTGGTATATTGACTTCACAAGCACTCATAATGTCAATAGAGAAATATTGTGTCCCTACTGGGAATCGACACGGTAACAATGTCTCGGAATTCAGATGTTTAGCAAATTGAGCCATTGACGACAGCATTCAAACACAATTTGCGTTTTAGCGTATTGATTTAAAGTGGTTTCCTTGAATTAATCATATAATATAGTCAGGAATTTTGTCTATCATTACCGGGTTTAACAAATGTACGTTTATTATGTAAATATCAAAATATATGGTTTGATGTATTGCGTGTCGACACGAACAATATATTAAACACAGTACCTAATATAAAGGAATTGTACTATTTCTTTAAAGAATATAAATTTTGGAATAAAAAAAAAAGATTTTAATATCAAGTATGACTATTATGAAAACCAAATCGTTGTTACTTAAGACGGATTGCTTAGCTTTGTGGAATGTATAAACAATTAAAAACAAAACTTGTGAAATAAAATAAATAATAATAAGCACTTTATTGCCGGCTGTGCTTTGCAAGTGGTGATTTTATTCCCAAAATGGCTATTTTCTTCTAACAAAACGGTGTTTCAACCCAGACAAACTACAATATGCTGTTGCGAAGTTGAGGCAGAATTTGAACCAGAGTTCAATGAAACGCTACTCCAGCGACTTCGCAGGATGATCGAACCTTTATCAGATTTTTAATTATCAAATTTATTTTAATTTTTTTTTTTTCCGACAGGGAAAAAAATCCAATGTTTGCGCATATGCAATAATAAAAATATTCGAACCTTTATCAATTCGACTTGAAGTTTATTTCAATGTATTTTCAGCGATTTATTTTTACTGCGTTGTACGATTTTGATGATTCATTTTTTAAAAGAAAGGGAGTTTCTTCTGATTGATCCCATTTCAATGTGGTCAAGATCTGATCATGGGATTCATGAGAAAATCATCGAACTCTTAAAATTTCACTTCAGCGATAGTAATTCTTTAACATATTATCCAATTTAAATGATTTATTTTTTAATTCCAAGGGAGTACTTCAGAGGTGATCAGCCATATGAGATACATCGAGTTCTGATGATAGGACTCATGAAAAAAAAATGATCAAACTCGTCAATTTCCAAAGACGTCCTCAATTTGTATAACACGTATTATTGTATAGGCGAATTGTATGAAATATATTTATACTACATACATACAAACCATCACGCCCTGTCCGTTATGGGGTAGGCAAAGAGAAACGAAAGCCACATTTTTTTCTGTCTTGACGCACATTTATTTAGAAGTCAGTTTTTATATGAAAGCTTTTCTTACTCATTTACATCATTTACTATTATTAATTAACACCGGTTACATATACACCACGGAATTGAAAAAAAAATAATGTAGCATCTACGTAATTGTGTGTATTTCATTTTTATCAAGGTGTGGCAAGTCTGGTCAATCATTGAAATCAAAACCATGAAGATTACCCATATTATGGATATAATTAAAAAATGGAGTTCATTAATATCTTAAGATTATGGAACTCCATTAAGTTTCATATGACTATTATATCCATGCTATAGGTTATCATGAGGGTTTTGATTTAGCGTTTGACCGGACTTACCCCCATGATGTTTTTTCGTAATAGAAATTTTATTAATACTAAAGCTATTTTAGTATTACGAATATTTCGGAAGCAGAATCAAAAGCCGACACTACTAGAACTAAAATCCTGCTCGTTCCACGTGCTATCACAGGAAAGAAGCTAATAGACACAGTGCGGAACGAGTGTGAGACCGAGGACATCATACGATGGAGCATAGCCAGAAGAAGATATTGGAGGGATCACATAAACAGAATGGAGCGGCCCTGAACCCTATATATTGTGACCTATGATATACAACTAGGACATCGATTTCCTGGGAGACAGCTAAAAAGAAGGAGGTTCAGCTGTACGTCGGCTACAAAGGAGTTACTTTCAGAGAAAGAACAGATCCACGATCTACTTAAAGAAGAACTGCGAATATAATTATTTCGTATGTATTCAGGTTGTAGAAGAAATTCTTTGTAAGTTCGAGCACATACTTCATGAAAAGTTTAAGGTTCTTTAATTATACTGTTATTTTCACAGACAAAAGAAAACTTTGAATAAATAAGTTGGTTCACAGTAGGTTCTCGTAGCTAACAAATTCTTGTAAATGTAAGTGTCAGAGGATGGATAACAATTCCTTAATTTCGAATTTCTAAGAATTTCAATATAGTTCAAAAACAAAACAACGTAGCTTTTTCTTTGTTTTAAATTTTACTTGTAGGTAGTCATTATGCGAATTGTGTTTTAGAAGGTAAGGTATAATCCCCATAATATTTTAGTGTGTAATATTTAAATGTTAATATGTATTATGTATGTGGAATTTTTTTATATGCAAATATGTATATTTATATATTAATATGTATTATGTTACGATTTACTTTAACTCAGCGCGGCGCAGTGTGTGTTTTACTTATTAAAATACACACTACGCTTTATTTAAGTTTAACCACTTTTAAGAATATTGTGATGCCATGAAGTTAATTCCATGTTATTATGATGCCATAAGGTATTAATATTGTGATGCTATTATATATTACTTATAAAATACATTTTTAATTTGTATAGATGTACCTACCTAAACACTTAATATTCAGTAGGTACATACCTATTATATTTGTTTATATTATGTACCTACAAAAAGTTAAATCAATATATAAATACTTTCGCGGCTCCTATTTTAAGAATGACTGCTATATTATATTAAAGTAAAGCTAGCCAAGAACTATATTTATGCCATCCTACGAACTTGTGATGAATTGTACCTAAGTATCTATGGTTGTCATACGTCCCGTATATACGGAACAACAAGACTATTGTCGTATTGGGTTATTGTGTCCCATATTTATCTCGTTTTTCCACAATTTTGTCAAAATACGGTAGTGAAAAGTTCAAGTGTATCGAAAGTGTTAAAACGACCCGTTTAGTTCCTGGAAGTTATGACAACCCCAATTTAAATAAAATAATTTAAAAATAAACACGCAAGAAAATTGTTTAAATGTATTTATATTAGTACTTACCTAGATATAAGAAACAGAATTATATGTAAATAATACCTCCATGACTGCTATTATCATCACTAAATCATTATCATTGATGACAAATTACTTTAATTTAATTTTGTTTTTTTTCCTCTTCATATCCATCAATAAAGTCTATAAGTAGGTACCTAATTTAGTAATCTATTAAGTTTTATTTCTATAAATTAGTTTTGTGTGTAAAATTTCAATTAATTGTAAGTAATTTATAAATAACACCGGTAGAGAGATGGTAAATATCGTTAGTTTTCAGAATATGGCAACTTGATATTGGGCGCGTGTTCAATAATTATTTGACATAGCACCTGTTAGTTGCCCGAGAACCTATATTATTTTATTTTTAAGAATTGATTAATAAGAAGCCTATTATAATGTTTCACAGAGTAGGTATCACAAATACATTTACGTCTAATTTATGAGAATATTGATCATGAAGGGTTTAGGAATGGGGTATGGTTCGGAAACTGGGAATTGAGGAATGAAATGGGAGAAGGAAGAAGAAGGAAAGGACAGTTTCCCTAACCGATGCTTGTAGGCGCATTAAGAATTTGCTTAAATGCTTGTAGGGATAGATTAAAAGATAGATTAAGGCTGGGGGCTAAGATTATTATAGTAATTACAGCAGCGGTTGATAAAACTGTTTTGATCGTAATTAGTTCTTGACAAAGGTGTATAGAATAGATTATGGTGACGCGATGTTCTAGAAGGGCAATTAAAAGGTATTTTTCCAACAAGATAAGAATATAAAAAAAATTATTTAAAAAAATACTATTTTCAAATCTTCCATTTTCTTCCAATTATAAAATTACTTGATCAGCGACGCGTTTCGCGCAGTGAGTAATAAATATTTTTTTTAATACATTTGTGTTGGTAATTAATAAAAATATATATTTCTAATGGAATTCCATCAAGAATTAAGAGTATAGAGAAAATTGATGCACTATTTTTAATTTAATATTGTCACTATCGTTAGTATCGAGTCTGTCTTAGAATAAACTTTCGTGTCCATTTTATCATACAATTATGTACATGAAAATACATAGAAACTTTGAAATTTGAAATAACGTAAACACCGTATAACAAATTCACAGAGTTGGTAGTAACAACAAACATGAATTGGAGACTTTACAGACAAGACAATGGACCTCAGACTTAATGTACCTATATGATATAATAAACTCCAATATCGACTGTACAGTTATTCTGGAAATTATTAAATTCAACATTTCAAACAGACGAACAAGACACACACCTTAACGTTCTTATTAGACAAAAAAAATACTAACGCGCTCAGAATTCTCCATTGTACCGATACACGATGCCTTACCACATATAATAATTTGGAAAGGATCAGATCCGTGGGCATATTCTGTATGTCCAGGACCATTTTCAGGAGCCACATTAGACAGGAATAGTTCATTGTTTTGTTACCAGCAGTGAGTGAATGTAACATGAAAACAAAGATAGGCTGATTAAGCTACAATTAAGTACATACTTGTTATATTTATTTACATATTAAATTGTTATATTTTTATTTTCGTACGCTGCTCATTTTCTTAAAAATATAGATAAATAAAAATATTACACTAAAAACTTAGTTTCAGTAGATACAGTTGGTTACCAAATACAATAATGACAATTTTTTAAGATGGGTGGTGGCAGAGCGGTGAGCGTACTGGGTTAGTAATCCAGTTGTCGCGAGTTCGAATCCTGCCACGATCGATTTCGTTCACCGATAGAGAAAGCATTTATGCTTAATTTAGGGAATGTATGAGGATGTATATGTACTTGTTACAAGGATATATTCATTCTTTTTAAAAAATATATATATTTATAATATTAATTTCTTATAAGACTTATAATCCTGTTAGACATAAGCCATTTATTGTTTTGTTTAGTAAATCTACTTTCACACCTTTCCATGCATAAGGTATGCATTTTTGGACAAAGAGAAGCAAAGTTACGTCCCGCGATTTATTGAAACGTTCTTCAATATTCAAAGTTCAAACATAATTTCCATACCGACATTTCTTCAAACTTTTCTTATTAAGATTCAAATGTCGATTTGAGAGTTCTCTCGTTATAAAAATACATGTTTTTTTTTTCTCTTTCACTTCGTCCTGTCTGTTCAATTGACATATCAAGTAATGCAGCCGTGCTTCCATTAATATTTTCCAGCTTTATGACTTTAGATCTCTTGCTTGTTTTCTCTTTATTTTGCTCAGAAGATTTGCTAGAGTTCAACTATCTGCCATGGAATTATAGCGAGGGAGTAAGTGACAATTTTAAATACTTTAGAACGAGACACTTTAATACCTACTTTTAAAAATACATTTTGAAGCTTCGAGAGAAAATACCTCGAAAGCTATGATAATATTGACAGTGGCAGTACTCTGAATTGTGTTCATATATTCTTTCAAGAATAAGTAAGAATGATTTTTTTTATTGTCAGTCATGAATTATACAATTTTTATTTATTTATTTTACAAGTCAATGACTAATGACACACATATTCTCAAAATGTCTTCATATGTAGGTAAATTACAGTTTCAGTGCCGGCAACCCGACGTTTATTAAATAAGAAAACATGAATATTTATTTATTTATTTATCTTTTTGTACATAATATAAACAAATATATTGCACTCTGGAGGGCTTATTGCAATTAGGCAATTTCTTCCAACCAACCAGAGTATAATGTACATACATTCGATAAAATTATAATAGTGTGTATCTTTGAAATAAAAACTGATTAACGCTTGAAGTAAATGTAAAGAAAGAATAGCGCTATTACTTTTTTCTTTATCGTTTTCGGATGTCGCGTAAGAGCCGGGTAATCGAAAATACAATAGGCGACAATAACATCTCACATAGTTCAGCAATGAGGTTCACCACCCATTCTGAATGTAGTGCCTTTTTAGGTGATACGAGTCTGGTGTGTGGGGATACATGAATGCGTTGGGCTTCCTTTTGTAAGGTAATACAAACCCGCACACATGTTGCTAGTTACCCGCACTGTGAGATATGCCTTAATGGTTCGAAATGAAGTTAGATAGACAAACATAATCTAGAGGAACACTTATACATGGTACCAAGAAAAAATCCTTATTTTATTTTATATTAAAAAATCCTTATTTTCTCAAGCGAAAAGAATTTCAGTATTGCAATATATAGAACTTTCAAAAATTGAATTGATATGGATCTCATTAAAGAGGCATAATTAGTGAACGTTGCGCAAGCGCATAAAGTGATCGCGTAAACCAGCCGATGACAGGTCGTAAGCCCTGTAGGTGCCTTGATTTCCCGGTTCTCCTACAGTAAATATTCCAACTTCGTCTCTATTGAGATAATTAAAAATCTGTTAAAAAATAAACGAGTATGTTTTTATGGATGTCAATAAGCAAACTAGAGACGTCCCTTTGTTATACAATACTTAATTAAAAAAAAATGAATATGTCATTGTTAAACAAGTACATATACATCTTCTTACGTTCCTTAAAATAAACATATATTTAAATTATAAGGCCTACTGTCCACAGATGCGTCATTTGTAGGATAGGCGTATTTTGCATATTATTTTTTATGTCCACGCTGCGTCACGCATTCATCAACCACGCTACAACATTGAGTCGAATCTATGTGAGTGCGGAACAAACGACGAAACGCTGGATCATATATTTTTTGAATGTCCATTAAGAAACGCGTACCCAAATTTTTATACAGATTTAATTTGAATAAAAACGCCAATGCCAGTAAATATGAGGTCGCTTTTGGCTTCTAATTCCAAAAACATATACATCTTGATTGTCAGATTTATTAATAATAACCTAGTACAGATCTAAAGTAAACAGTTTTCATAAACTTCACACACAAAACAGTTTACTAAATCATTTATACCTTTTTTGGCAAATAACACCCGATCGGGGTGAATAGCCAGACCTTTTAAAAAAAAAAAAACCACGCTACAAAACGTCTCAGTTTTCTTTCAATTAACATCGAGAAAGCACGTATTTTTGTTGTAAAAATGTCAAGTGATGATGATGAAGGGAATATAGCATACAACTTTATTAGAAGACGACGAAACAGGCGAAGACTGTTCTGGATTCATTTGTTTTTTTTTTCAGTGTTTGTTTTTTGTGCCAATTCACTCCGAGCTCTATCCGTTATATCTTTTCTCTAGTATTCCGGCAGTTTATTGTTATATAAACATGGATTTTGTTCTATAAGATTAAGAAAATACACCGCCGAGCCCGCTATTTTATAATATGAACAAGTGTGCGATTTGCGAGTCGGTCGAGAAGTGACACGCTGCTGCACGCACCGCATGACGAATGCATGACGTGCGGCAGACGCGACGTTGCCGCTCCGTGGACACAGTTTTGATTGTTTCTACATATGAAAGATGCAAGCATTCGTCAATAATTGACGAAAGCGTGCGCATGACGTGCGGTATACGTAGACAGTAGGCCGTTTATGTCAATATTTGTACTGTTGAATATATCTTACTTACTTTTATTGTTGTTCTATCATACTTGGTACACTGATCGGTTGATAGATATTGCCTTTGACAATGCTTGGTGGCCGCTCATTCTGCACAAACTTAAGGCTAGAAATATTCCTCGTAACTTATACCTTATTGTTAAGAGCTACTTCGAAAATCGCCACATAGTCCTTCCTGGGGGTCAATTTATTCATAAGCGACAAGTAAGCATTGGATGTCCTCAAGGTTCTGTTCTCGGTCCACTTCTTTGGAACATTCTTTTCGATGATCTATTGGATCTTCCTCTTCCGAGCAACTGTATAATTCAAGCATATGCTGATGATGCTTACATTATGATTCGTGCTGATTCTCGCAGATCAATCGAGAACTCAGCCACCCAAGCGCTGAGCTTTGTTTCTGACTGGGGTATAAAAAACAAGCTATGCTTCGCTCCGAACAAGACTTATGGCCTGGTATTTAAGGGCATACTTCGCAGACGGCCGTCCATCCAGTTTCTAGGAACTAATATTGTCTTTCAAGACCAAGTCACCTGTCTCGGAGTTATTCTAGAAAGGGGACCGAGTTTCAAAAATCATGCCAAATCATGTGTAGATAAGGCTAAGTTTGCTTTCATTAAAATAGGACACCTCGCCAAAGCAAGCTGGGGTCTGCAATTTCCTATCGCCCGCCTTTTCTACAAAGCCGTTTATCTTGGCATCGCTTGCTATGCGGCAGGCTGTTGGTCTAACGCCTGCGAGTTTCAGCATATTCGAAGAACCTTGCTTTCAGGCCAAAGATTCGCTCTCATTGCACTATCCAAAGCTTACAGAACAAGCCCCACCGAAGCCCTGCCAATTTTGACAGGCTTAACCCCCCTTGATCTTGAAATTCAACGTAGAGGTGCTATTTTCAATTTATTGCGAGGCCGTCTTTCTGTCGTCGGTGACACTTATTTTCACCCCCCTGAAAGTCGAATGTCTCGAAGCTCAATTAAGAGAAACGTGAGCGACACTCTACTAAACATTTGGCAAAACCGCTGGACGACCTGTCTAGTTGGTAGAGTTACCTTTTTATTTTTTCCTGACGTGAGGTCGCGACTGAAATCTCCTTGGGTTGTTCCAGACTTTTGGACTTCTCAATTTCTCACAGGACACGGTAACTTTAAAAGCTATCTCCATCGCTTCAACATTGCTCCCTCTTCCTCATGTCAGTTTTGTCAATGTCCGGACCAAACTTCGGATCACATCCTTTGGGAGTGTTCCCACCCAATTGTGTCCTCTTACAGATCGGAGCTCCTCGTTGCTGTCCGTGGGCCTCTTCAAGGTCCCATTGGACATGCGGACTTAATAATTATAAAGCCTTCAAACGATTTTGCCATAGATACGGTGCCTTATTATCCGAAGATTCTCACTGACTTTTCTGTTTCCAGAGATCTTGGTCACTTCTCTGATGCCCTATATATATGGATCTGAAGTCGCCGACAGTCCGCAAGTGTGAATCTCAATTCGCACTTGTTGATTGTTCTTTTTGCACCATGGTGCCGAGATTGCTAATCTAGAGGGCTCCATGAGCTACTCTTCGTGCCATGCATTGTTTTTTTTTGTCATTCATTCTAGCGTTCTGCGAAGGGGCCGTTGACAGTCCCCATATGCGGAGCGGGTGGTGGTGGGAGTAGCGACAGATATTGCCTTATGGCAATAAGCCCACTAGTCTTCTATGTACAAAAAAGGTAAATAAATAAAAAGTAGACATACTTTTTGGTTTTCGAATAATAATTTTAAAACAGAGTTTTGTAAATGAAAGTCAAACGAAACATCTGTTGTTTGGATTAAGACGGCATGTAAATTTTCCTTAACGATAGCATTTAAAATGTCCTGAAACATTTTGTTTTCTATAAAATTTCATATAGTGAAACGAACCTTGTCGTTATTGTAATTTTAAATGGAGTAATTAAATAAAATCTAAAATATAACATTGCCGTAATAAAACAAAGGATTATTTTGGATTAAACTTTCTACTAAAGACTATGTTTAACATTATCCGAATTGTGGTTTTCTCGGAATTTTTGTCTCCCAACAAAAAATACATACAACATTGACAAAAGAATTCTTTTGTAACATATTTTCATGATTATTCGGATACTCAATTCTGACATGAAATTTTTTTAATAAATTTTCACATTATACAAATAATATTTTTATGACAAGAATTCGATTAAAAAAACAGAATAAAATTGTAGAAGATAAAAACTTGCCAGAGATCATTCACTATTTATAGTTTTGTTTAATAAATTAAAAAATGTATAATTGTAAATATTATGTACAACGATTAAATCAGTATCTTTGATTACTAAATGTATTTAAAACCAGATAACATATGTTGCAATCAATAAGGGCGAGTATATTACATATTTTGAAGTTTGTCACTTTCGCTTGACATACCTAGAATCCTCAGAGGCAAATTGTTTAAAATGCATTTGAAATAAAAATTAGAAAATAAACTTCAAGTATTATAGATGATGATACTCAGCCGAGGTAGCCATCCAAATACAAATCTCCCATTTAAGGGTGATAGTATCGAAACGATAAAAAAAGTCAAGAACTTGAGCAGTATTATCGAGACTTTATGGGGTGGAGGCGTGGACTCTGAAAGTTAATATCATAAACCACCTTGAAGTATTTGAAATGTGGATCCACCGCAGAATGCTGAGAATACCATGGACTGACATGGTCGTAATACTGAGGTACTACGTAGAGCCAACACCAACAGAGAACTATTCACCAACTTCATAAAATGTCGTACTTCGGCCATATTCTGAGAGGTGAAAATATACCATCCTTCAATTTGTCATGAAGGGGATGATCGAGGGTCGTAGAGCGGTCAGAAGAAAGCAACTTTCCTGGTTTCGATGCATCCGGGAATGGACCGGTATGAGGACAGTGGAGGAGCTATTTCGCACTGCCCAAGACAGACGGGCTTTTTCTACAGTAGTCGTCAACGTCGGGGGACCTGACATGACACGAGAAAAAGATCATAGAAAATACATGAAAAGAATAGTTTTATTCCACACACAAATACAACAAATATGAATCAAAATCATATTAGTGATTTATTCAATAGGAAAATTACGATCAAATATATGAAAAAATAGACTGAAAAATGTCTTGTGTGACTATTTTCAGGTAAATTCATACACTAGCTTGACAATGAGGTAGGATTCAGTTTTTAGTGTGACTGTTAACGAATAAATCATGTAGAAAAACAGTTATTATTGAAATCGTTCTTTAAGTATCATATAATACCAGCTCTCAATTGAAGAATCTTTCAAAGAAACACGTCAAAAGGCCCATTCTCGTTTAAAAACATCTCCAATGTATGGGAAGTGGTATGTCGAAGTTGAATATTTCAAGTTTGTGAGGCATTTCCATTGAAATAAATATTGATATCTCCTTTCTCTCGTTTCCATGCAGCTCCGAGAGATATCATCTGAGAGATCCTACAACTCGATATGGGATTCAAGGGGCTTTGTATAATGCAAGGAACCCAACTCGAGCACGTTCTCCAACATTGGATCTTCAGCTTTATTCCATATTCCATACTACTTACATCTTAACAAAGTATTTCCGTTACGGTGACTTTTATATTTATGGAACATTTCTAGACGTAAACCAATAAAAATAAATCTTATATAATGTTTGTGAATGCATAGTTAATTTTTATACAGCTATCTTAAGAATTCCACAAATTTTTCGCAATAGCAAGGCCTTTGTCATTTGATAAAATCAAAAAATAACATTTAATTATTATAAAAAATAGTACACAATCTTACGTTCTATTTAATTTAGTTCCCAAACACGACTCCCATTCACCGGTATCGCTCAATGCCGAGCATCGTCAGAATGGTGAACAATAGTGATGAAGACCATCTATATAAATACTTTTTTTATTTATTGAAAAATGGACAAAGCACAATAATATTTTATAACAATATAATAAATAAGAATATCATAAATAATTGTAACTTAATCAGCCCACCGTTGATTTCATGTTACATGTACAAACTGCTGGTAACAAAACAATTAATTATTCCTGTCTAATGTGGCTCCTGAAAAGGGTCCTGGACATACAGAGTATTTCCACGGACCTGGTTCTTTCCAAAACAGAACGTTGAGGTGAGTCTTGTTCGTCTGTTTGGTATGTTGAAGTAAAGCATTTTCAGACGGTCTATACAGTCAATATTGGAGTTTAATCATGTTTTATACATAGGTTCATTAAGTCTGAGGTTCTTCGTCTAGTCTGTAAAGTCTGCGATTCATGTTTGTAATTTGTACTTCATTTGTCTCACGTTTTGAATTGTTTGACTCACGTGTAAAGTTTGCCTGTATCGTAAATTTCTATCAGGTAAATAAATATTTTTGTCATTTATTCACAAGTACTCCTTTCAAACTAGGAAAAAAACTACTTCTTGATATGAGCCCTCTCCGTATGAAAAACAAATTTGTTTGGCTCACATGTAAAGTTTGCCTGTATTGGAAATTTAGTTCGAGTTCAAAAAATTTACATTCAGACAGAATCACTAGGCTAGGTATTAAATGAAACTTTAAAATTAAATTCAAAGTTGTTAAGTTTGAAGACTGAAAATGCCATGTTGAATAACACATCATGAAGGGCAAAGAAAATTTCGCATTAATTCAGAGGTATGACGTCACAACGCCCACACTATCCCCTTTTATCAAACAATGTCAGGAAAATCAAATTCAGAATTACAATAACGTCCACATTTATAACATAATTTATAAATAATGAGTTTCAAGGTGGTCTGATGACATCAAAAAAATGAAAAGTTGTCGAGGATCAAGGGGGAGGCCTATGTCCAAGAATGGAAAAAACAGGCTGAAGAAGAAGAAGTTTTTTCTATTATTTTACTATAAGCATAAAAGGTTTTTTAAATTATTTACAACTATACGCCATTTTTTCTATTTCCTCTCTTATCCTTTTTTGTTATGAATATTTTTCATTTTTTTTAATTGTTATCAAAGTGTTTTTCTTTGTTTTTTTTGTTTTCATCTTATGTTGATATACATTCACATTTTTTTTCATACTTTGTAATCTGGTTGGTTGGAAAAAAATGATTAATGGCAATAAGCCCGCCAGTGTACATACATTATATTTGTTTATATTATGTGCAGAAAGATTAATAAATAAATAATATGAATAATAAATAAATAAATAAATAATATAATGAGTGGAAGCACTATTCTAAGCCGGTGCCTCACTCAAAATATATTTATGAAAAAAATATTATGAAACTATCCATCTTTTACTAAGAATAGTGGCTACACTCAATCGCACGAAAAATGATCCTCCTCCATACATGAAGGTCATCGACAGATCGATGGGAGTTGGTGAATGAAGTTCCTGTAGCGGACTTAACAAGGTCACTTTAAAGTGTCGGTGGGTGACTCTCCACGCTTCTAATTATGATTAGGTTCTCGAGGTTATTAGGGGTTCTTCTGGCAATATGTCCAAACTACTGAAGAATGCATTGTAAGCAGATTGTCACAAGGCGATATTTTATCTGCAGTTCGCTCAATGAAGTTGTTGTTCATTAATTTTAAAATTGGTATTCATTGCATTTCTCTCTTACTCTCTTACAGTTCATGTTCAATCATCAAAATGGATGATGAAAATATTCCTTCCTTACCTAGGGTTAGTTATGTGATATAAAATTTGTGACGACACGACGCTTGGCAACGATGCGACCAATGAGAAGCGTCAATTTTCCGTTAGCATCGGTGGAACCAATAAATAGGCGGAGAGCATTCCAGAAAGCAGCGTAGAGAGACATTATAAGCGGCCGATCGAAGATGTGATGACCAGTGTCGATCCCATGTCTTTCTCATTTTACTTCTGTGTAAAATATTAGTATCTTGATAAAAACGTATTGTTATATTATAAACGCAGTAAGAGAATATAGTGTTGTTAAATTTTGTAAGTATCTTTCATTTTCTTATATTCTGCAAATCAAACCTGGTACTTTTTTTAAAAAAATCCCTTCTAAGTCCCCATGTTGGCGAATTAAAGGCGCGTTTGATGAGTAACCGTCGAGCGAGACATTACGGCATCTGCTCTGACTACTTTTTCATAGGTAAGAATTGAAAGGGCACCGACCTTTTGCCAAGAATGCGGGTGCGGTCATTTCCAACTCTGCTGGCCAGGCCCCTATGGCCGCATCCTAGCCCTTACAACACAGGAAAGAGTACCCTCCACTACATGAACTCGCTTTAAGAGATGAAGTCTCGTTCTCTCAACCGCACAGGATAGGGAGAGTTTATCTCAAGTGATTGTCAGCGCCGGGGGGACCCGATAGGACACACGAAGAGAACTAATCGTGTTTTTGTTATAACGCGATGTTATATTATCGTTACGTGATTTCATAAAAGAAAGAGAAATAAGAGAGGAAAGAAAGATGGGTCAACGTGAACGTACAGAACAACCACCTTATTATGGACCCAAAAACCCGAGTACCTGGATTCGACCAGCCACGAAAAATATAGGTACACCACGAACAGGGTAAGAACGAAACAAGATTGCTGTAACTTCTTACTCTGGGGAAAGAGGGAGAACCCAGACTGTGAATGTGGAGCTGAGCAGACAGTAAAGCACACGGTGCAAGACCGCCAGCTCAGAAAATTTAGCGGCACCCTCCAGGATATCCACGAAGCCAGAAGGGAGGCGGTGGAATGGTTGACAGAACTTGATCCAAGGCTATAACACTCAGACGCTGCCCGTATGGGCGAAGAGGATACAAATACCAGAGACACACGAAAAGTAAAGTAAGTAAAAAAGAATGAGAATTTCAAATACATCCAAAAACAATTTCTAATAATTAATATTTAGGCGAAACTTGACGCGAAACAATGAAATTTCCTTTGTACGTTACACGCAGGATCTGAAAGGATCAGTGAAAGATTTGTTAGGAGTCCCTTAGGAAAACGTCTCGAAGGAAACGAAAAATAAGAGAAAACGTGTCCAGAGCATTTCGGCAGTCTCAAAATAAAGAGGGTTTTACGTGGTAAAATGAACAATATGTATAACATCATACAATATAAAAAAAAACTTACGTAGGTATATCAAACAAGATGGAGAATTTTTTTCTCGTGTTATTTAACACAATTTTTTACCAGAAAAGATATCCCAAAGCCTTTCAAATCAAGAAAAATCTTGTATTCTGGGTTAAGAATATTTTTGTGTATGAATCTTGAGAAGAAATTTTTTTATCGCATAGAAGTCGAACCGAGTCTAGGTTAGTTTTATTTAGTTTGATCATACAAAAAAATGTCATCATAAAATTTAATTAATGATCAATTATACCAGTATTTTTCCAGAAAATTCGATTACAATGACTGAACGTTTTCTCCGAGGTAAAACTAAACAATATAAATAAAAATAATCCCACGCTAAAACCTATATAGAATCTAAAAATTAAATTGTAAATTTTTCCTTTTTGTGATAGTTTTTTAGTCAGAATTTAAGATTCATTTTTCAATGTATTTACTTTTTATATGCACCAATTTTCATAGATACTTCGATAACTGTGGATAGTTGTTTGTCTTCTGTGCCGTGTTCCAAATATTCGATTCTTAACAGATAGGATATAAATATTAGAAAATCGATTTCATGAATTAGTATTGGCAGAATACACTGAAGTTATTTTATTTATTAACTTCCCATTTATCATTTGGATGTTTTTAATTTTGAATTACTTTTCAAGGTTTGATGTTCTTTTTTTATGTATGTATTTTATTTCAATTTTTTATATACTTAATTTCAAACTTACTCTGCTATTTTCATAATATGTTTTAGTAATTAGATGGGTGGTCGCGAGTGATTTCGTTCACCTATAGTATAAGCATTTATGCATTGTTTAGGGAATGTATTAGGCTGTTACAAAGACATATTCATTTTAATGTAATGTATGATAATGAGGGAACTATTTTGGCAAATATTTAAACTTCATTGTTGTCTTTTGTAATTTGCAAATTGCTGTATGATTCTGCTTCTCTTTATATATATAATTCTTCTGTACGTGTGTATGTCACTGAACTCTTCCTAAAAGGCTGAATCAATATTGATGAAATTTTTTGTATGTATTTGTGTGAGTCCCTGAATGGTTTAGATTCAGAAAATGGAATTTTAAACATGGAATATAACATGGTTTACTAGAGATGATGATGTTAATTTCCACTCCACTCATTGACCGAACCACTCATTGACCGAAAACCACTCATTGACCGAAACCACTCATTGACCGAAAATCACTCCATAGACTTTGAAAATTCAAAAGTAGTCGCGAATATTAACAATGAAACATTTAAAATTTACAGGGAAGCAATAGAAATATATAGAAGAAGCAACAGTATAATGAATAACAGGGACGATAGCATTCGAATCCCGACCGCATGGACAAGTGTACTTGAAAACAATATTTTGAAAAACCATAATAATCAAATTAACCCAACTACCGATATTTCAAACAATAGTAACATTAAAAACATTAGTAAAATTCTAAGTAAGCCGAAAACTGATAATCCACCTGTAAACAATATACCGTTAAGTACTCGAGTCACTAGAAGCCAAACAAAACGCAATAATGACGTCATTGGGGAAACCCACCCCTCCACTAACACTTGACTCGGTTTCCTTTCAAACTTTCACTTGGTGGTAAGCTTCCGACGCGAACGGACGTGCGCGCACTATCCCTCGCGACAGAAATTTATTAACAAGGCGCCTATTGAAAATGTCTGATGTGATTCAGACGAAACGTCGGCAGACGACTGATTCTCTCGGGAATCAGAATTTGACGCGGGTTATCCCCAAAATATTTTGTACTCGCGAAAACCTTAAATTTAACATTTTAAGTTTTTTTCCATCTGATAACACTAAGAAATCTGTCATTTGCGCCGTAGTTTGGATTTTTTTGACATTTAAAGTTCTTTTCACTCTGATTCGTTATTATTCATATTTCAATCCGTTCGTTTCCGTGTCCAGACCATTTATGCTGAATTATATACGAAATGACAATCCATCTAACCTCAAAGTGTTTAGCGTCTCCTCGAACAAGAAAATGTAAGTTTGCTCAGCGAATAATAACATCCTCATGATTCAAATATATGTTACATATTTTTTTTGTTTCACAAATAGTTCGGGCAGGACAACGTCTGTCGGGTCCGCTAGTATTAAATAAAATAACTAATTTCCTCTTTAGATTTTTGTAACCTATACATGTTCGTTTTATTTAGGTGTTGCCTATTTAAGAAATTTAAGAAATTGCATTAAGATATTTTAATTATATTCATCTATATATCTCGCATAAAATATGCAAATGATAGTTATAGATGAACTCTTAGTTAAAGGGAGATAAAGTTGCAGTAGAGAATTCTTTAAATGTGTAAATATCAGCAAAATCTACTATCTAGATTACATCATGCTTGGGCCGAAATATGAGGTCCTCCAATTGTTACGGATGGACAAGATTGAGGGACGGCGCTGACAGAAAGCAATTTCTTTGTTAGTTGCATGTTAAATTAATTCACTTAATAAATATGTATAAGAATTCCCAACCGATTATGGAGGCAGGAAATAACAAACATCTTTCTCCGTGACATAGTGGTAATTCATTTGTATAATTTGCTGGAATATATCTATTCTTGATGTCCATCGCAGTGCAATTTGTTTTTTTTTTGTGAATTGGAAAATATAGCATACATCGCTTAGTAAACCCATTTACCTTGAAGGACACACAAACTTTGAAGAGTGAACAATGCTTCAATGTTGATTAGACAATAGATACTCGTTATATACAGGGTGTACCAAAAAATATGGATAATCGGTAAACCAGGGATAGAGGACCCCTAGGGCTATCCAAAAACCTCAATGTATGTTCTACGATTTTTTGTCGTTTTCGAGTTATAACTTTTTTCGAATTTTTTCAAAAAACTCCGACTGTCACGACATAATTGGTGACAGAGACGCTATTTATTGAGATACACCCTTCATTATTTTTTTTCAAAATTTTTGAATAGTGTACGTTTTAGATGTGATAATTTGTTTTATCCAATTTGATACCCTAGCTTAAAAAAATGTTGTATCTCAAAAATAGAAAATAGACAAAAATGTTTGAGGGCGATTTAAAAATAGAAAGTCACATAAAAATAATTTTCCCAAACATTTTTCAAAAACTTCCTTATTTGATCTAGTATCTACCTTGTAAATTTCATTTTCCTATTCCTACGGGATCATACTTAAAAACGGTTTGAAAGTACGAGAGGGCGATATCTCACGTGATGAAATACATACATTTCCATACAAAAATAATCATTTATTATTCTACGAGTAATACATGTATTACCATTTTTACCATTTTTTACCATCCCGTAGGAATAGGAAAATGAAATTTACAGGGTACATACAAGATGAAATAAGGAAGTTTTTGAAAAATGTTTGAGAATTTTTTTATGTGACTTTCTATTTTTAAATCGCCCTCAAACATTTTTGTCAATTTTCTATTTTTGAGATACAACATTTTTTTAAGCTATGGTATCAAATTGGATAAAACAAATTTTTAAATCTAAATTGTACACTATTCAAAAATTTTGAAAAAAATAATGAAGGGTATATCTCAATAAATTGCGTCTCTGTGACCAATTATGTCGTGACAGTTGGAGTTTTTCGAAAAAATTCGAAAAAAAATTATAAATCGAAAACGACAAAAAATCGTAGAACATATATTGATGTTTTTGGATAGCTCTAGGGGTCCTCTATCCCTGGTTTACCGATTATCCATACTTTTTGGGACAACCTGTATAAAAATTTGGCTACCGGTTCTCTTTGGCTACCCATAAGAGACATGGTGTAGGTATATGTTTGTGTGATCAATAAATTGCGTGACACAAAGAAAAACAGGTACAGGTACATTTTAGAATTTTTTTGAGTAATTGAATTCATTAGTTATGTCAGAACTTAGCACAAATTCAAGCAAAGTGTTTTACAGAGCAGAGAAGAGAATCATCATCTTATCTCAAAGTGTTGTCTGTTGTTGTTTTTCTTGGATTTTTGTCGAAATTGGCGGTAAAACATTTACATTTCCACTCAGACTCGGTTTTCTTTTGAACCCCTCAATTGGGAAGTTTCTTTTATCTTCAAAGTTTTTATGTATGGGTTAAACTAGACGTTGTTCATTTGTGATTTGTCTTTTATAAAGCTTACAGCTCATAAGAAAAATAAAATAAAACCCAAGAGAGAATATGAGTAGGTAGGTACCTATCTTGTTACCGACTCAAGACATGAACATTTTTAGCAGTACTGGTATGTTGGTACTGGTAAACGCAACCACTCCCAGGTGCCAGACTTACCCTTTTCATACCTATATCCTATAAGGAAGGAAATAAAAAAAAAAAACATCTACATATATTAATTTAATTGTTTTTTTGACTTTGTAATCTTTTAGACTATTAGTAAATTTCATTCTAAATAAGTAAGAACAATTCAAATTCTACTAGTTGCATATAACACATGAGATCCAACTGTCGATATCGATAGTATGTATAGTTGAACTTGGATATTGTGTATTCCATACAAATTGTATGAAGCGATGTCATCACTTATATTGATTTGTACAAACTTTGTTAAAAAAAGTTTGAGATATATTACTATAATGTATTAATTTTAAATAAAAAATTAAATTCTCTAGTTTATATGTTTCGGCATTTTTCGATATTTTTAAAATAAATGGAAATAAAGGCAGTTAAAGACAAAAATTTACCATACCAATTTTTAGCTACTTAATAAAAACAGTTTGAAAAACCCTGGAACTGTTTTTCAAAATCCATTTTGAGATAGTATATTTGACTGTATTTGTACGAAATTTCAGCGTTCTGGCTTTTATGGTTTTTGAGATATGTGGACAAATGCTATAAAAATTAAAATGTTGACTACCCCTGTTCTACTCCAAATTCTTCAAAACTCACATCAAATGTTCTACTCCAAATTCTTAGTAAATACATGTATGGAACATATATGCTGCGAGGCCACTAAGTTGGTGTTTTTAGCATGCAAAAAGTCCACTACGCCATACAAAATGTTCCTAGTATTCCTTATACGCGGGTCTTGGCTTAATAATTTGTCGATATGTTAAGAGAAAAAATTCTCTTGAACAAATCGACAGTTGGATTATTAAAAAATGTAGAAATTAAACATACTGTTTTTTACTTGTAGAAAATTCTTAGTATACGGTTTCTATTTTGTACTTCGAAAACGTTTCAAGTATACCTAAATGTTATTTAACCAACAACACTGAGAATGTTTTAGGTAAATGGAGCTTGTAACTCAAATAAACGTTTAAATAGGGTTGTGTTGCCATATATCTTGACTGGGTTGTTGATTTAACTGGTTTATTTACTTCTGTCTACACACATACACATATAGGTGTATTTACGACTGAGAAATCATGTCTAAAGCGAAGTTTAAACTTTATTATTATCAAACAAACAATGGAGATATGTATCATGTTGCTTTCTTACAATTCTATATAAGTTTTGAATGAAGATCTTGAGGAGAATAATTGAATATTATATACCTTCACATCGAGCAT
Organism: Molanna angustata; assembly: GCA_963576475.1. Taxonomy (NCBI): domain Eukaryota; kingdom Metazoa; phylum Arthropoda; class Insecta; order Trichoptera; family Molannidae; genus Molanna; species Molanna angustata. The sequence continues at coordinate 8,715,534 of OY754969.1, forward strand.
AGTATTTTTCCACATATTCTATTTTTTACGAAGTATCTCGGCATTATCAAGGTTTTTAAAAAACCCTGAGTTCGATTTTGAAATAGATTTCCACTTTGTTAATACAGAAACTCTAGAATTATTACCTACATCCTTTATGTGTTGACTTTTCTGTTACAATTTTTTTGCTATGATGGCCTTCGTGGATAAGTATCTGATTGCTGATCCGAAGCTCCCGGGTTCGATTCCCGGCAAAGGCATTTTTTTAATTATTTCTCGTTAGAATGTCGATGGTATATGGATGTGTGCTGTATATGTGTATCCTTCCATTGTCTCTATTCTAAATGTATTATATTTAGATACTTACTTTTATAATTGTATAAAGAAAAATAAAAATTTAAGATTTTGTATTTTTCTATATTTAAACAAATTTTCAGCGTTCTAGCTTTTATGGTTTTTGAGATACTAAAAATCATAATTTTATCATATTTTCGTATCAGAAAACTGTGAAAAACTTTTTGGTTCGAAGTTGGAGTATGCAAGTTAATAAAAAAAACTTCATACGATTTCAGTGTTCGTTAGGTACGTGATATTCCGTGAATTATTATATAGAATACGTTCAATAGAGTACTTCGGGTCCCTTTGGGATACTAACAAGATAAAAAAAACAGTTGCGGAAAGAGTATTATTTGTAGAAAGATGTCCGAAAAAATCCCCAAGGATGAAAGAAAATCTCACAGAATAAGTATATGCGATTTTCTGTCAACGACGTGACTAGAATTGGGGCCATAAGTTGAAAAGTAATTCGTAGAAGTTGAAAATCTCTCTACCTAACTGTCAAAATTTAATATTACTAGTTGCATGTAATACATGAGATCCAACTGTTTATGGCGATAGTATGCATAATTGAAGAATACGTACTAATCTATAAACACTTGAACAGAGAGATATTGTGTAGTGTTTACTGCCATTGTATGAAACATTGTCATCACTAAATTCAATTTTTATCCAAATTGTTGAAAAAAAATAGAGATGTAGGTACGTTTATATTTATTAAAGTACATAAAATTATCTAGTTGAGGTGTTTCGGCTTTTTTCGATATTTTTAAAAACTTTGGAAATATCGGTAGTAAAACACATAAATTTATGAAAAAAAAAATGTTTTCTTTAGTAAAAAGTGTTTGAGAAACTCCGGAGTTTTTTTGAAAAAAAAATAGAGATTGAATTGATTAATTAGTTAAAAATTAAATTATTGTCTAGGTATATTTGTACCAATTTACTTTTTGAGATTCATTGAAAAATAAAGTAAATATTCAAAAGTTGATAACCCCTGACTGAAACAGAAATCAAAATTCTGAGTATAAAAGTTTTGTAAGCCTGTATGTACAGACATATATTCTGAAATTTTGGGCTCTGTGAATTGAGCGGATCAAGTAAGATGGCTGTTGAAGCCTGTAAGTTGGTACAAAATGTTCCTTCTACACGTGTCTTGGCTTAATACTTTCGATTTCTTAAGAGAATTAAATTCTCTTAAACGAATCGACTGTTGGATTATCTGCGAGATACAGAGTCAATATAATTGTACATCTGTAAGCTGGGCATTTAGTAAAAAATAATTGTGAAGGTAGATAAAATTTAAATTAATGTGTTGCATATAAAGAGCCGACCGCCGTGGTACAGTTGGTAAGCCGTTTGCTTTCTGTGCGGGCGTCCTGGGTTCGTCTCCAGCAGAGGAGAAATTTATTTAAATTAATTTCTCACGCAAATATTGTTTCTCTGGGCTGGAAACACTGGTTAGTTGGAAAACATTGCCACACGGCAATAAACTCACCACTTGCGCAGGGTGCAAGGAAGTTTTCATTATTATTATTATTATAATTCTTGCTTATGTAATATGAGATAGAATAAAACACTTCTTTTAGTTAATATGTTATGTTTTTTTAAACTCCCAACCATTTTTGGTCTGTTAAAAACTATCACGAAGTTAGCGGTAAGCGTCTTTAGTAAATAACAGTGAAACTAAAACAATAATAGTAAGAAAAAAATTAAAGCGCCGTTCAATGATTCGGCATCATGCCAAAAGTGCTGATATTTCGGTTTTATATCGGTCTACGAAATACAGCTGTTTTCAGTCCTTTGGAGAAAGTTTTGTTGTTGTGAGCACTGTGAACATCTGGAGGCTAGTAATGAGCAAATGTAGTATGCAAGACGACCAAGACTCAATCAATCTTGCAGACGAGTATGCAAGATTGATTGAGTCTTGCATACCAAATCTCACTCCTTCAAGTCTGGCAGGTTTTGTAGCTTTTAGAAGAAAAAAAAATGTTTTTAAAATTCAAAAATTACAATGAAATATGTCAAAAAAGGTCAATTTATAGTATTATGTCGATCGTCCGTAGTCAATCGCTTACTTTATATTAAAAATTAATATCGTCAGAAAGGTGAACAGTACTGTTGAAGACAAGCTATAAATAGATTCAAAACGAGGATACGAATAAAAGTTAGGTTAGTAATGGAGTTCAATCATGAATTGTTACAAATTGTTCAATCAGTTACAAAAATTGAAAAAATAAAAATAAATAGGTTTATAAAACGTTGCAAGACACTTGAATTAAGACTTGCAAGATCTTGGTCTTGCACCCCCTGGTGACACATGCGGTTTTGGTCTGGAAGTCTCGCAAGACCAAGACCTAGACTTGAAAGACTTGCAAGACACTTGCTCATCACTACTGGACGTAATCGATTGCATTTTAGGGGAATAAAATAAGCATTTCATTTAATTTATGCTAAAAAACACCATAATGATTTGCCAAATTACAATTTTTGATACCGTTTGACTTAACCCTTTTTCAACCAGTGTCGATTCAAATAGACATGATCTTTGTAATTTATTTTTGAATGACTGAGCGTATAAAACACTTATTTTTCTTGTTTATGGTATAATATTATATGTTCTCTGGCAACTCTGATTTTATTTCGCTAAGTTTGCGGCACTGTTTCTCAGAAAAATGTCAATAAAGGGAGAGGGTATGCTATTTTGACGGGTGTTGTTTTATTTGGTTTTTACAAGGAATTATATTGTTTTTTTTTTGCATTTTATTTCAAATTTATGATAACATGTAATTTGTTTTGCGTATATTTTAAATATGCATATTCTTTTATTTTCTTTTTTTTGTGTTGATGTGGATAGTTTGTAGTACTTACCATTCTATTGTTATGTGAAACAATGTTATTGGGTGTACAGATTGTTGTATACTTCTTTTATATTTATTGATGTGGATAGTTTGTTGTACTTACCATTCTATTATTATGTGAAACAATGTTATTGGGTGTACAGATTGTTGTATACTTCTTTTATATTTATTGATGTGGATAGTTTGTAGTACTTACCATTCTATTATTATGTGAAACAATGTTATTGGGTGTACAGATTGTTGTATACTTCTTTTATATTTATTGATGTGGATAGTTTGTAGTACTTACCATTCTATTATTATGTGAAACAATGTTATTGGGTGTACAGATTGTTGTATACTTCTTTTATATTTATTGATGTGGATAGTTTGTAGTACTTACCATTCTATTATTATGTGAAACAATGTTATTGGGTGTACAGATTGTTGTATACTTCTTTTATATTTATTGATGTGGATAGTTTGTAGTACTTACCATTCTATTATTATGTGAAACAATGTTATTGGGTGTACAGATTGTTGTATACTTCTTTTATATTTATTGATGTGGATAGTTTGTAGTACTTACCATTCTATTATTATGTGAAACAATGTTATTGGGTGTACAGATTGTTGTATACTTCTTTTATATTTATTGATGTGGATAGTTTGTAGTACTTACCATTCTATTATTATGTGAAACAATGTTATTGGGTGTACAGATTGTTGTATACTTCTTTTATATTTATTGATGTGGATAGTTTGTAGTACTTACCATTCTATTATTATGTGAAACAATGTTATTGGGTGTACAGGTTGTTGTATACTTCTTTTATATTTATTGATGTGGATAGTTTGTAGTACTTACCATTCTATTATTATGTGAAACAATGTTATTGGGTGTACAGGTTGTTGTATACTTCTTTTATATTTATTGATGTGGATAGTTTGTAGTACTTACCATTCTATTATTATGTGAAACAATGTTATTGGGTGTACAGGTTGTTGTATACTTCTTTTATATTTATTGATGTGGATAGTTTGTAGTACTTACCATTCTATTATTATGTGAAACAATGTTATTGGGTGTACAGATTGTTGTATACTTCTTTTATATTTATTGATGTGGATAGTTTGTAGTAGTTACCATTCTATTATTATGTGAAACAATGTTATTGGGTGTACAGATTGTTGTATACTTCTTTTATATTTATTGATGTGGATAGTTTGTAGTACTTACCATTCTATTATTATGTGAAACAATGTTATTGGGTGTACAGATTGTTGTATACTTCTTTTATATTTATTGATGTGGATAGTTTGTAGTACTTACCATTCTATTATTATGTGAAACAATGTTATTGGGTGTACAGATTGTTGTATACTTCTTTTATATTTATTGATGTGGATAGTTTGTAGTACTAACCATTCTATTATTATGTGAAACAATGTTATTGGGTGTACAGGTTGTTGTATACTTCTTTTATATTTATTGATGTGGATAGTTTGTAGTACTTACCATTCTATTATTATGTGAAACAATGTTATTGGGTGTACAGATTGTTGTATACTTCTTTTATATTTATTGATGTGGATAGTTTGTAGTACTTACCATTCTATTATTATGTGAAACAATGTTATTGGGTGTACAGGTTGTTGTATACTTCTTTTATATTTATTGATGTGGATAGTTTGTAGTACTTACCATTCTATTATTATGTGAAACAATGTTATTGGGTGTACAGATTGTTGTATACTTCTTTTATATTTATTGATGTGGATAGTTTGTAGTACTTACCATTCTATTATTATGTGAAACAATGTTATTGGGTGTACAGATTGTTGTATACTTCTTTTATATTTATTGATGTGGATAGTTTGTAGTACTTACCATTCTATTATTATGTGAAACAATGTTATTGGGTGTACAGGTTGTTGTATACTTCTTTTATATTTATTGATGTGGATAGTTTGTAGTACTTACCATTCTATTATTATGTGAAACAATGTTATTGGGTGTACAGATTGTTGTATACTTCTTTTATATTTATTGATGTGGATAGTTTGTAGTACTTACCATTCTATTATTATGTGAAACAATGTTATTGGGTGTACAGATTGTTGTATACTTCTTTTATATTTATTGATGTGGATAGTTTGTAGTACTTACCATTCTATTATTATGTGAAACAATGTTATTGGGTGTACAGATTGTTGTATACTTCTTTTATATTTATTGATGTGGATAGTTTGTAGTACTTACCATTCTATTATTATGTGAAACAATGTTATTGGGTGTACAGATTGTTGTATACTTCTTTTATATTTATTGATGTGGATAGTTTGTAGTACTTACCATTCTATTATTATGTGAAACAATGTTATTGGGTGTACAGGTTGTTGTATACTTCTTTTATATTTATTGATGTGGATAGTTTGTAGTACTTACCATTCTATTATTATGTGAAACAATGTTATTGGGTGTACAGATTGTTGTATACTTCTTTTATATTTATTGATGTGGATAGTTTGTAGTACTTACCATTCTATTATTATGTGAAACAATGTTATTGGGTGTACAGGTTGTTGTATACTTCTTTTATATTTATTGATGTGGATAGTTTGTAGTACTTACCATTCTATTATTATGTGAAACAATGTTATTGGGTGTACAGATTGTTGTATACTTCTTTTATATTTATTGATGTGGATAGTTTGTAGTACTTACCATTCTATTATTATGTGAAACAATGTTATTGGGTGTACAGATTGTTGTATACTTCTTTTATATTTATTGATGTGGATAGTTTGTAGTACTTACCATTCTATTATTATGTGAAACAATGTTATTGGGTGTACAGATTGTTGTATACTTCTTTTATATTTATTGATGTGGATAGTTTGTAGTACTTACCATTCTATTATTATGTGAAACAATGTTATTGGGTGTACAGATTGTTGTATACTTCTTTTATATTTATTGATGTGGATAGTTTGTAGTACTTACCATTCTATTATTATGTGAAACAATGTTATTGGGTGTACAGATTGTTGTATACTTCTTTTATATTTATTGATGTGGATAGTTTGTAGTACTTACCATTCTATTATTATGTGAAACAATGTTATTGGGTGTACAGATTGTTGTATACTTCTTTTATATTTATCATGTACTTTTCTTTCTGTACTCCTGTTTTGTTTCCTAATCAAAAATAATAAAATAATAAAAATATTTTATAAATCAATGCAAAAAATGTTATTTACAATGTTTCAAATAACCCATTCAGACCCAGTGTCATTTTTTATAGACCTGTAATTTTTCCAAAACTATCCATGAAAAAAAAAATTTTTTTCACTAAAATGTTTTCAAATGTTAGAACAAGTTTCCCTATGATATTTATTTTTTTTATCCAATCATATTAATTTAGGTAAGAAAGGGAAATACGCTATGCCACTCTTATTTGGATTAAGTGTAGAGGAGAGAAGAGTACCTATATAGTAGAGAACTGTGCCTATTTCTCGATATAATCAACGGTTAACCGTTCCGGCCGGCACTAGTTAATCCGAATTAATTATCTCAAAATTTGATGACGGTCGACATCCAAGATGGACCGAGATCTTTAATTCAATAAGACTAATAGCTGAAATGACAACGGGATTGTCACACATTAGATTATTCTGATGACGAATGATCGCAAAAATTGAAATAATTTTACAAACATTAACAACAAAATATTTTTCTTAACCTTCCAAAATTTACACATCTTCTTCTTCTGCCTATTCAGGTCTCCTTCATTTGACTCCACGTCATCCTGTCTTGAGCTGTTTGCATCCATGACATGCCAGCATATTGTTGTATATTATCATCCCTCCACCTCAGTTATAGTCGACCCACACCTCTCTTTGTAGTACGAGGTCTCCAAGTCAGCACACTCTTTGTCCATTTGACAATCATTTATATCCAATTCTCCAACTGCTAGTCAGTTATATCCACTTGTCCAATTGACATTGTGTTAAGATATCCGTGTCCAAATCCGCGGATATCTAGGGAATGCATTTGTATACGTTACATACTTTTACACGGATCTTTTATATTCATTGAATGAATTTCATCAAGCTATGAGCGAATAACGTGTGATATTGTTCGTGAGCAAGACATTCGTCAATATTGTCGATCCAAGGTCACGCACGGCAATTACGAACAGAGGAAGCGGATGTGTATTTTTAACGATTCACCACATCACTACTGCAGGCCACATTTCTTTTCAATTACAAATTATAAAGTACCTATATAATAAAAGCAGTATGAATATTTTGTATAATAACTGTATGAATCTGGTCAAATTATATAAATAAATATATTTTTTCAGCTTATTTTCAAACGAACAGATTATCAATTATATATAATTTTCATAAAATTCAATTGATAGGGAAGGCATAATTGGTAAACGTTGCGCTAGCACCTTAAGTGATCGCGTAAACCAGGCGATCACAGGTCGTAAGCCCTGTAGGTGCCTTGAGTTCCTGGTTTTCATATGATATTACATATTCGTCTCTATTGAGATGTTAAAAATTTGACATAAAATATCATTGACTCCCGACAGGGAAAAAATTGTTTGCGTATATACAACTATAAAATTTATTCGATCTCAATATTTTTTATTCCATGCAAAGAATTAATGCAACGAAAAATAATTTTTCCACCAATTTTACTAATAAACATGTTTATTATGAAAATTTATAATTTTTGAACTTTGTAAAATTTACTAGGTAAACATAAATTAATACAATATGTATGCCCAGAACTCTTCCTTCGGTAAGTACAGTAAGATTAAATCATAATACGCATTGTTAGTATATGGAAATATATAATTCTTGTTTTTATGTAAGTAATGTGTAACAAGTTGATATTAGGTAATGAAATGAGACTGTTGATTATAAACTAATTAAAAATATCTGAAAAACAATGTTATCTTTTTATAATATTGCCGACTCATTAAATAGTATATTTATTATATTATAATACGCTACATGTATTTTTTGTCGAGTTTGTTTTATAAATTAGCCTATTAGTAGAAGTTGCTTTATAATTACATTTGTCTTTAAAGTTTCCACTCTTGTTAGGCATTTAATATGAACATTTACAAAGTTGTGAACAAGTTTTAATTTCGGTACAAAGTTTTAATATGAAATGAAGTGAATCTGGTGGCACGAAAATGATTTTGCCAAAGTAGTGCGTTGACGTGGAAAATATTTATTTGGCATAATTTCGACTTTGATAGAAATGACTGCGACTCGTGGAACCAAAGAGTAATTAACGTGTCGCAAACTCTTAAATGTAATTACTTTGTGTAATTTTATGTATTTACGACGACTTTTGATAACTTTCAAGATTTTAAATGGAAATCAAAGTTGTTGTGATAGGTATTTATATTTTTTTAAGACACCACGGCAGGTTGCTAGTGATCACTGGAGGATATTCTGATATCGGGAGAGCACGGTCAAGGGTTCGTTATATACAATGATACAAGAAATACAATGTGATATTCCAGGCAAGCCTTGGTATCACAAGATGAATTTTAATAGACCCTAAAGAACGAGTATATCCCGAATGTGGTTCGGTCACTATAGACTCGATGCTCATTTGTATAGATTGAATCTTGTTAATTCTCCTTATTGCGAGTGTGGCTTAGATCTAGAAGGTCTGGACCACGTGTTCTTTGGATGCCCTTTTTGGATTAGAGATCGATACAATTTATACCGATATTTTTGTGGAAAGATTAACGAAGTGCAGTTTTCAATAAAGATACGACACCTTCTTGCAATTGCTTCCCCGATAAGTTACAAAGAAATTTTAATATTCATTGAGAAAAACATGGTAGTTTTGTAGGCGTTGTCTGTCTTTTCTTAAACTGTTTTTTCGTTTTTATTTATATAAAATTCTCCTCACGTCGTCAAATGGCACAAATCTTCCTTATGTGGTCGTATTGCCTATATTAAAATAATAATAATAATAACACTACACTATTTCGCTGTGACTGTAGCTGCTCTCCTGATCAACCGCAATGTGCATATCCCCGACAGTTTCCGAAGATTTATGAACGGCGGCTGTAGCCGTTCGAGCAAGTGAACCAAGTACTTCATTCAACTAGACATTACACGCCAATATTTCGGCCTAGGTTGCGGCTCTAAGGGCCTAGGCAGTAAAGGCGGGGGTGGGCGGCCGACGCTGTTGTGCCCTCGTCAATTCTGTACTTAGAGAAGAGCAGGACGGACGCCTCTAGTCTCGCTCGGGAGTGACTCGTCAACTGTGGCGAATGTTGTTTGGTCCGGGCACACCGCCGGCGCAGACGTCGGGTCAGACATCCTGTGTTGACATCTGTGACGTCAAATCTGACAGGTGATGATTGCGTCGGATGCCCCCGGTGTTAGCCCGCCTAGCTTTCGGACGCCAACACGAGGACCGAGGGGTGCGGGGGCAAGCCCTTCCGTTCGATCGGTTGTGCTAGGGGCTTGCCCCGGCTGCCGATCTTGAGCGGTTGCCCCGCCGTTTGAGGTTGGATTCTCGGGGGCAGTGGTTGAACACGATGGATGGTGGATATTTTGTGTTTGTCCGATGTTGCGGCTGCGTCCGGTGGCGAACAGGGCCAATGGGCTCTATAGCGTCGCCGGCGTGGAAGTGGATCACGATCTCCCTCGATTACACGCCAATATTTTCAACCGAACGTTTCCAATTAATCCCGAATATATTCGATGGTTACTCTACATATATTTAATTTTAGACGTTTTGTGAAGCGCCGTAATTGATTGTGATTCTGATCCATCAAAATAATAAGAATGCAGAATATTTTAAATATTATTTCCTGGGTCTATTCCATTTCATAAATTAATGAAAATACTGTATTATTAATATGATAAAACGTACCTACCTATTGTTTCATATCGTGCATAGCCAAAAATATTTGACATAATCACTGACAGATCATTTTAATGAGAACGGCTACATAAATTTAAAGTTACTCACTTTTTCACGAGTGCTCCAGATTTCGCTACCGTTTTTCAAATAAATTTCTAAATAATGATATTCACGCATAAAACACTATAAAAAAATATAGTATTTTTTCTTCGACAAATAATGTCAAATCAACAGAAAAATGTGAATAAATTGCGACGTTGACAGACCAAAGAATACCATAGCAATGTTATTTTTATGTTGATCTTAATATTTTTTAGAGATTATTTTTATTTTTTATTTTATTTTTATTTTATTTTATACAAAGTATACAAACAATAACTGGACAAAATATACAGGTGATACAAATATGAAAAAAAATTAGCATGCCCAGCATCACTTACATGTATACATTATTACCATTTATATATTTATGTAGTGTAGGATAAAAAAAGAAAACAGTAAATAATCAGATATGTGACATGTGAGTGGGGAGTGTGTGTGTGTGTGAGTATGTGTATGTGTGGGTGTGTGTGGGAGTGTATGAGGATGTGTGTGAACCTTTATGTGATGAACCCAACTTATCAGCATGAGTATCTAGGATTATATTAGAGTACTTAATAATCTATTCTTTACCATAATCAATGGGGAGTTAAAAAGGTCTGCATCACTAATGTTGGAGTTATAAAAATGGGAAGTGCGGTATATGAAAGAATTCTGTCTGGCATTAGTGTTACAAATGGGGAGGTAAAGTAGGTCAGTCAGTCTAGTCGGTCTTGTCGGCACTCTCAGAGTAAAGCGTTCTAGCAGATCAGGGCAGTCAACCGTTGAGTTTGCAATTTTGAATAAAAATATAACATCTATAGTTCTGCGGCTCTCGAGTGATGTAATTTTGTAATGCTTTAAGGAATCAGAGTAACTAATGTGGTCTCTGTGCGCACGAAAGTCAAGATATCTGAGAAATTTCTTTTGCAGCCTTTCAACTCTGATCTTGTATATGGCATATGAGGGAGACCAGACTTGAGATGCGTATTCAACAATGCTACGAACATATGCGAAGTACAGAGTTTTAAAGGTAGGGATATTATTAAATTGTCTGCACAAACGGAGAACATATCCCAGCATTTTGGATGCTTTGGAGGTGATATTATCTATGTGCTTGTCCAGGTACCATCCAACTTGATGCCTAGGTCTTTTATTTCAGTGGTTATAGTAATAGGATGGTTGTTAAGTTTATAAGTATAATTAACAATATTCCGGTTTCTGGTGAACCGGATAGCAAAGCATTTATCAGTATTGATCTTCAGGTTATGGTGTTTACAATATAGGTCAAGGCGATTTAGATCATTTTGAATGTTCTGACAATCCTCAACACTTTTCACACAAGCAAAAATTTTCATGTCATCGGCAAAAAGTAAAACATGAGAGAACAGAAAGCAATTTGAAATATCATTTATATAAATATTAAAAAGCAGAGGCCCCAACAAGGAACCCTGAGGGACACCTGAAGTAACACGAACCCAACTTGACTTAAATCCACCGACTACCACAGCCTGACTTCTATTGGAGATGTAAGAAGAAAACCATCTATACAAGTCACCGTGAATACCGATTCGATAAAGTTTTTCAAGCAATTTGCTATGAACAACCTTATCAAACGCCTTACTATAGTCAGTGTAGATTGCATCCACCTGTGTTTTACTATCCATTTTTTCGTGGAGAAATTCAAGAAAAGATACAAGATTGGTAATAGTAGAGCGACCACTTACAAAGCCATGCTGGTTGGAATTCAAAAATGGCTTTAAGGCTGGGAACAATTGGTCATATATTATTTTTTCGAATATTTTACTGAAAATGCATAGTTTGGAAATCGGTCTATAATTTTTTACATCCGCCTTGTCGCCAGACTTGAAAACAGGTGAAACAAATGCTTGCTTCCAACGTAGTGGCATTGTGCCCTCATTAAGTGATCTACGAAATAGATAAGATAGGGGGGTGCATAGATTATTGGCACACATGAAAATGAAATATGGGGGGATATTGTCCGGACCAGCTCCCTTCTTTAGATCGATTTTAAGTAGATATCTTAATGTGGATGCTTGGTTGATACTAACATCATCAATATTCCCAGCATAGTTGTTCATATCGTGACAAAGTGAATTCTGACCTAGAGAAGCATTGTCAAAAACGGAGCTGAAATAATCTGAGAATAGATTAGATATTCCTTGCCCGTGATGCTCTTTTCTATCCATAAACTGCATAGTGCTAGGTATGGCATGTGAATTGGATGTTAATTTAATATATTTCCATATGTGCGAGGGATCGATTGAGATAGCATTCTCGGTTTCTGAAATAAATTTATTATAGCATTCACGGCTGAGAGTTTTGTGACGTTTTCGAAGAAGTGAGAAAGTCAAGTAGTCTAAAGGGTTTTTGGATAATTTATATTTTCTAAAAAAACTGTATTTTTCTTTAGTGATTTTAATTAAAGCTGAATTATACCAAGGTGGGTATTTAGAATTTGCGGAGAGTTTTCTTGGTATATAGGTATCAATTAAGTCATATAGAATAGAATAAAATTTATCAATAGCGGAGTCAATGTTGCAATGTGAGAGTACATTCACCCAGTTAATTTTACTAAGTGCTAAATTAATCATTTCGTAATCCCCACGTTTAAAAATATGCACGAATCTTCTTTCACCAACCAGCACAGGTGGACTAGAAAAAGAAATTGTTACAGTCAGTGATTTATGGTGAGAGTCTTCATCAATGACAGGATCGTCACAGGCAGAGACCTGGACAAATTTGTTACACAGGACAAGATCAAGAATACGATTGTTAGAGTTAGTGACAGAATTAAATTGATTTAGTGCAGCAAAATTAATGTTGTCAATAAACAAAGCACTGACCGGAGAGGACACAACAAGTGGAGAAAGAAATATATTGTTATTGTGTTTTAACCAAGTAATTTCAGGAATATTAAAATCACCCAAAACAAGAAAATTATCACACGGGTAGTCCAAAGTTAATCTGGATAACTTATTGAGGAAGCTTTCCATGTGAATAAGATAAGTAGGTCCCTTAGGAATATATACACAGCAAACGTGTAAACTAGAATTAGAACGAGTGTTCGAGTTAAGTGAGATCCAAACATCTTCAGCGCGAGATTGAAAATTGGGTCGAACTTGAGCAGAAAGATCACAACGAACCGCTAATAGTACACCTCCTCCCAGACGTTGACCTGTTGAATCGTAAGATCGGTCCCGTCTATGGACGATATACCGAGAATCAAAAAGTTCACAATCGATAATACCATCCGTAAGCCATGTTTCCGTCAGTGCATAAACATCAAAGTCATTAGAGGATGAATTTTGAAGAAAGGTATTTGTTTTAGTACGTAGGCTTCTAACATTTTGGTAATAAATTGTGAGAGTCATTTAAAGAGTAAATAAAACAGAGATAATAAAAAACAGCAATAAGTAACATAAAAAATAGAAAAAATATTAGCAATATCAATGTATGGTGAATAAATGAAGATATAATAAATTATAATAAAAAGTATTGAATATAAAATGGGTTTGATATAAGTTGGGTACCTATCACAAAAAAGTTCACTGTGAGGTCTGTGACAATGTGCGTGTTGTGTAAAATGTAATTCTCTGGTTGAGTGAAGATGTATGTGTGCGATTTGACGGATATGAGTGGGTAGGTAGAAAAACGGAATATTAACAAAAAATAAAAAGTGATTGAGAAGTAAGTAATATATGCAACAAAAAATAATTAAATTAAATTTTTCAATTGAGTGAAGCTGGAAATGTAGATTTTCTTTGCCATCTCGTTCTTCCGAATATAAATTTTCGAATCTCTGATCCATAAAAAAATGTAATTATTTTTTAACTTGAAATCTCTCGCAGCCCACAAAAGAGACTTGTTCTTCCATGTTAGATGATCATTGACATATATCCTTACAGTTTTTCCTGGCATTTCCAGTAAGTTACTATTAATACCTTTCATCTTTTTTACGGCAGCAATGAGTTCATCTTTCTTTGTTTTCGATCGAAATTTTGCAATAATATTTCCTGGTTTGTTATCGGCGTGGTTCTTTTTTGATTCAATTCGGTTGACAGATTCAATGTCTTCTTGTTTGATAATGCACCCAACACTGCTTCCAATTTTAAGTATGATTGATGTGACGTCTTCATTGGGGGGTTTCGGGGAGACCTTGAATCTCCTCATTGTTGGTTAATTGAGTCTGCTCCATGCGAATGTTTTCACTTTCCAATCTCATAACAGTATGTTGAAGTTCAATGTAATTGGATTCCAGGTTATCCATTTTAGTTAGCTTATTTTCTAGAACATTCACTTTCAGTTTAAGCTCCTCTACAAGATTATTATTGAATTCGATTGTTTTTTCAAACTCATCAAGCCTCAAATTAGTTGACTGGAGTTGAAGAGTAAGCTTCCGGATTTCAGTAACCAGCTCCAAAACATTAATTATTGCCGTACTGTCATCTTTTTGTTTCGACGACAACAATGTATTATCCGTAGAATGCATTGGACGAGGTCCTAATTTACAAGTATCACATTTCCGGCTTGATTTCCTCTCGGTGGACATTTTTTTAAAAGTTGAATCGCTGATGTTAGTGCAATAAAAGTGGAACGGAGAAATGCACAATGTGCACTTTATGCATTCAGTGCTCTTGAGCGGTTTATGGCAAATTACACAGTTTAGATCCATTGTGACAATAATATGATATTGATATTTGTATGAAAGTAGGTATACTTTGGGTTTGAAATTTATAATACAGTATCAAATCAATGTAATACCTGCGAGATAATGAAGACACAGGTAAACGGCAGTATAACACACAAACAGTAGGCAAATATATTCGGCAAAAGTAATGATATACAGCTAATATTTCAAATTTGACAGGCCCTAAAAAAGGTGCGTCTACACTACTAGTATTGTTGATGGATAGATGAGATTATAAGATTATTATTACGTAGAATATAAAAGCTTGTGAAGTGTTTTAGTGACATCATTTCATAAAAACAACACAAGAAAATATAATGAATAAGACCGATGTGAGTTTTATAGGTTGATCAATAACAATATTCTTAATACTATATATAATCTTCTATAGAAATAAACAGGTAGTTGCGAATACGAATTAAAATAGTGTTTTTTTATTAATTTTATTTAGAACAAAAAATCTTAATCGATAAAAAATGTCGGTTGTGACTGAGAATTTTGGTAGTAAGAAAATAATTTTTGTCAAAAGTTTAAACAAACTTGTATGACATTGATGAAGACATAAACGCTTATCATTTAATCTTATATCAGATTAAAGCTCTGACGGTTGGAAGATTTAGAAGTAATTATCTTAGAAAATGATTATATAATAATATGTTGTGTACATAACATAAACTAACTGGGATAATATTCAAAACAGGAAAGTAAAGTGACTTTATACTGGGTTAGATATAAGAAAATTATATAAGTAGCTAAGTGCAAACTCACATAAACCCATAATGTTAAGTAACCATGAAGCCATAAGCGTTTCACGCTAAGTTCTCTTATCAACTGGAGATACTCTCAAACCTTTAATATATATGAAGTACAAATTTAGAGAAGAATATTAAAGGAGTTGGATCAAGGGTTGTCTTTTGAAGAAGGTTGCACGCGTCTAAGACAGTGATAGTCAACAGTTTGCTGAAAATGAAGGCAATATATTTTTTGGACTTGCGACTTTCATAGGAACACCAAGTTTCATACTTGAAAATCCTGAATAAACTTTTTTTTAACTATAATACAACTGTTTTGAACAATTCATAATTACAAAAATGTACCGAATTTTAGTATATAAGAAAAAGCAGAGTTTCTATGTTTACCAGTTGATAAGGGCCTAATAAGCTGAAACGGTCGTCTTGGATTCAGGAAAAAATATATATGTAGACCAAATCATTTGTTTGATTTAAAATTATTTATTTACATTTACATTTTGAGTTGTTGTTTGTAACAAAAATATAACAATTTAACTGTCACAATCCTTTTCCCATCCTTTTTTTTATGTGTGTTTCATATTTAATATCTGTGGACATATGTAATGGGTCTGTTTGTTTTTATTTTATAGTGTATTATTCCATTTTAGTATTTTAAGACTGTATTTGTCCTTAAATAAATAAATAAATAAATAAAATACCCATTATTAACTTTATTATATTCACTTTTTATCTTTTCACACTGACAGCATTAACTATGTAGAATTCCACTATAAAAATAAAACACTTTTTCATCTCCGCACTATGGAATAGTGGGGAGTCATGATTTAACAATTTTTAAGCGTATTTTTTTAAATCAATTTCTCAACGGGTATAATGTAGAGAGTGCACACTGTGAGTTTCGTCGTGATGTGTTTGTATGTATGACGGATTATTCTTTGTGTCCTCTCTACAGCCCAAACTATAAGTCCGATCGACTTCATATTAACATCATACATATGTCTGAATTGCATAGACCTAGAGCTGATAAGTTTTCCATAGATATCCGTCAATTTCTTCTCTATTATGATTACAGAATTTTCAAATTGCTCTCACGGTCTGGAAAATCGAGTTATTTTTATACTGTTTAAAATTTTGATACAAAAAAAAATAAACTCATCAAAAACGCATTCAAGGATTGCCAAAATTTAAAGAAAAAAATGTATGACCCGTCATATCAATGTGAAATAAATTTCATAATATTTGTATGAAAAATGTATATAACAGAAGTGAAAAAAACTTCTGCAAGGGAAACATCATAATGATATTGTATTTGTCTCTATAAACAAGTTTTTTTTTTACTCTCCACTTCTACCTTTTCAAGGGGTAGGCAGTGAGAACTGAACACCGCATTCTTCTACCTTGACACATACTGTCTCAAACAAGCTCATCTTGCTAGTAATGCAATTTTACTTAAAATTTCTCAACAGGCCTAATGGCAATAAGCCCGCCAGTGTGCATTATCTTTGTTTATATTATGTACAAAAAGTTAAATTAAAAAAAAATTCTATAATTTATAAAAATAAATAAAAAAAATCTTTAAATTAATTTTAATCTTAAATATCCCGTGATAATTGTGTTTTTCCTTAAATGTGCTGGGACATTTTGAATGAAAATGAATCAATTATTATTCTTTTTTAATATTAATTTTTTTTGAATTGTTACGGATACGAAAAAAAATATGGTTGTGACAGTTACAATTTTATTATAATTGAGTAAAATTCATCGCTCGGTTTTTAAGTATTTTATGAACGTGAAAAAAGTCTTAAATTGGACCTCAATCTCAAATTTAACGCCACTATTCCGTTTCGTCTAATATCTGTTTGACATGGTTTTATGAAGTAATATGAAGTGAGTTTTGCAGACGTACACCAACTCATCAGACTTCTTTGATTCCATATTATTGTAAAATATAACAACTGATTTCTGAGAAGTCATCACTCAGATGATTTTCTTTTTGGAATTTAACTATGAACCTTGACTACCTACACCAGGGGGGCAAGTCTGGTCCCTCGTGATTGACCATAACATGGATATAATAATTATATGCAGTTCTCTAATATCTTTAGATGTCATAGAACCCTGTATGATAATTATATCCATGATATGGGTAATCACGAGGGTTTTGATTTTACCGGTTGGACCAGACTTGCCCCCTGAATAACATCAATGTGTATGCGTACGTATATGATTCAAAATACACTTGAGAATAATGTTTACTTTAAATGGAAAAAACATACTTCGATAACCTAAATAGATTTTTTCGTTTCCCGGTTAACTTTTATGGTATATTCATATAACCAGTAGCCGTGTTGAACGTTTCCGGTTTATTCATATGTTTAAAGTTTATTCAATAAACCAGCAGCCATCTTGAACTGCGTAAGATATCATTGATAATAGATCTGATTTTCCCCGGGAATCGAACCCAATATTCCGTCACAGATGCCAAACTGCTGACAACTATGCTACAACGGCAGACGCTGTTATTTCAAATATAAGTTTTACACACAGACAGAGAATCTTGTATCAAGATATATTTTAGCTACCTACTTAAAGATAAAAAAACAGACTTTATGAAAAAGGTATATCAAAAACATGAGGGCATTCTTTTCAATGTTTTTTTTTTTAAAAATACTCCTGATTTAATGCAATAAGTATGGCATTGTTGTTTATTTTTTATGAAATGCAAAATCGTTCAATTATATTAAAATATCAAGCTGAAAATTGTTTCAGAGCTCTTTACTGTACGTGAAGTTAGTCATAAAATCGATTAGAAAATTCCAGTAAAAACAAAAATATGAAGTTTTAATCAAAAGTATGTAAAAAAAAATCGGCTGCTGGGGGCTTGTCTTCCTGCAATATTGCTTAGCATGGTCCTTTCAGTCGGAAAAGTTTTATTTTTGTTGATATATTTCCTTGTATTCGTATGTAAACTTTTTTTGTCGCAATAAATATTTAATCATTATTATTATCATTAAAAATCCGTTTTGTTTTTAAAAAAATAGCGCAATAAGTATTTCATAAAAATATACATACATACCATCACGCCATGTCCCTTACGGGGTAGGCAGAGAGATCCGAACGCCATATCTTTCTATCCTGGCACACATTCATCGCCTCGTCAACATTCATGCATCGTCTCATACATGTTCGTCTATTGTACATGCTTCTAACATTTCCGTCTTTCAGAATATCGTTCACATGGTCGTGCCATCCCTTTCTTGGGCGGCCCCGGCCTCTCAATCCAATCCTATCCGCATTGTATATTTTCTTCGTCAGGCGTTCCTCATTCATTCTACCCATGTGGCCAAACCATCTCAGTGTGTTCACTTTCATTCTATTAATGATATCTTTCTTCATCTTACATTCTTTCCTTATGTTCTCATTTCTTACCCTGTCATACATCGTTCTATTGCAGATTCTTCTTAGCGAACTCTATCGCTATCGCTAAGATCGCATAAAAATATGTTGATGTGAAATATAAGCAATTCATTAATATGTAAGGGAATGGTGATGAAAGATTTGAGATTTTGTGAAAAATGGATTTACATTGATATATTCAACAAAAAAATAAAAAAATCGAAAATATATGTTTATTTGAATTATTTATATGGATTTTCAAAGAATTAGACATTGCTTTAGTTTTTTTATTATTTTTATTTTTACGAGTCACATTTTTCAAAACAACACGTTTCGTCAAATTTGTAAAAAAACATTGAATTTTTTTTTTGATGATTGTCTTTCGTTTTGGTATTGGATCAAATTAAAATACGTCGAGAAAAGGAATTCTTAATTATTTTACACAATCCTAAAAACGATCAGAATCAAAGTTTATGTATTGTTTGGATTCGGACAAGTTCAAATTCACTATCGACGCATTTTTATTTATCTTTCATACAATGAGTAACCAGAGGATGATGACTTACGATATTAAATAATCTTTCAAATGAATGTCAAGATAGAAAAATGCGGTGTTCGGTTTTCTCTGCCTTCCCCATGAAGGACATGACGTGAAATTGATAATATCTCTCATACAATTCGCCTATACAATAATACGCAAATCCTTCGCAAATGGACGAATTTCATGATTTCTCATGATTCCCATCATCAAACCTCTTGGCTGTGTTTAAATGAAACCACCCCAGAAATAATACTTTTCTTATGAAAAAGAAATAATCGAATTCGGACAACGTGGTAAAAAATATTATTAATTTCAGTTTGATATTTTTTCCTCGTAAGTTTCATCATAAGAACATGATGAAATTCATATGTGTGATCATCTCTGATGCACTCCCTTAATATTAATTTATGTAATATGTATTTTTTGGATATGGGCATAATAAAATACTCGTATTATCATATCATTTTTCATATAAGCCTGTGGTAGGAAAAGTAAAGATAATCCTTATATTTGGTTTAAGGCTATATCAAATTTAAAATATATGTTTAAATAGAGTTCAAAATAACTAACTGAGTAAAACATCAGGTGAATCTCATTCATCAAATTCGTACCTGAAAAACACCAGCAGATATAAACTTTACAGCCATGTAATTTGTAAGACTGGTCTGACAGGGATTTACGATGGAATTCTCTTTCAGTTTTTTTACTGCTAGGAACTAGTAGGTAGAAGTATATCTTTGATTTTTGACAGAGGTACAAAAATATATATAAAAATGTTTACTGCTTGACATTGTGCGCAATAAATCCGGAAGCAAGTCGGGAAACTTATTCGTTTCTTTAAAACAAATGTTCTAAAGAAATGAATAAGAATTTCTGTAAATGTTCTGTATATATTCCCGACGGGAATATTTGGCCCAGGTGTGCGAGGACATGAACTGCGCCACATATGTTGAGCTGAAAAGGGCTGCACAGGATAGAGAGAAGTGGAAAGCGAGATGTATATAGACTTCTTCTGCAAACCAATCTATAGGATTGAGACTTTTGATGATGATATATGAAATAAATTCTCTTGAACAAATCGACAGTTTGACAATATTTTTTTATTTATTTTTTTATTTTTATTTTTATAAATAGTCAACAGCTGTATAATTTTTTTTATATAAAACAATTACATATAAGTTGAGCCAATTACAGACTATTATATATTAGTACTTCACATAGAACACGTACACGCATTCATAGAAAACATGTAAATATGAAAATATAAAGTAACATAAGAGAAAAAAAAAAAAAATATATATATATATATATATATATATATATATATATATATATATATATATATATATATATATATATATATATATATATATATATATATATATATATATATATATATATATATATATATATATATATATATATATATATATATATATATATATATATATATATATATATATATATATATATATATATATATATATATATATATATATATATATATATATATATATATATATATATATATATATATATATATATATATATATATATATATATATATATATATATATATATATATATATATATATATATATATATATATATATATATATATATATATATATATATATATATATATATAACTGCATGAATACAAAATAATGAAAATATAGCCACATCGTCACTGAAGGGGTCACATAGAAATCAATGTATTGTAAGCGGGTACCTACAACGGCACTGCATTTACGACCGTGCGATGATTCATTAAATTTCAACATTAATGTGCGGGTGACCTATCTCCAGCAATGGGTAGTTTACAAAATAAAAAATAAAATCCAATATAAATTTAGTAGTATAAAGATATTTATCCAGTATAAAAGATATTTTGAAAATTAGTATAATATGGCGTGTGATTGTGTGTTTGTGTGAGTGAGTGTGTGTGTATGTGAGTGTGAGAGGATTTATGTGTTATAGTAAGTTAGGGAGCCGTTAAGGGGTAATATAATACGGAAAGGATTTGTTTTTTAAAAGTATCAATATTTAAATGAAAAGGGTCAATTGAGTTAAAAAGTTGATTATAAGAATAGCAACTTCGGTTGATAAATGAATTTTTGTAAGAGTTGGTTTTACACGTGGTGATTTTGAAAAGTTCGTTCTGTCTGGTGGGTCTAGTAGGGACTCTATAATTTATTAGGCTTGTAAGTTCGGGGCAATCAATCAAGTTATTAATGATTTTATAAAGGAACAGAGCATCGGTTAGAGTTCTTCTGTTTTCGAGACTCATTAAATTATAGGTTTGAAGAAGAGTGAGATAATCGTCAACATTTGAGAAACTGAATCTATAGTTTAATTGTCTGATGAATAATTTTTGAATTCTTTCAATTTGGTTTTTATATATTTGGTAAGAAGGGTTCCAGATAATTGACGAGGATTCGAGATGACTCCGAACAAGAGCATAGTATAATATAATGTACGTTTTATAATCTCGGAATTGTTTGGTATTTCTGAATAGAAAGCCTAGCATACGGTAAGCTTAACCGGTTATATGGTCAAAATGTCTCTCGAAGGAAAGTTTACTGTCAACATAGACCCCCAAGTCTTTTATAACCGTTTTTTTTTCAACGGCTATACTATCTATTTAATATTCGTAATTTAGTTGGGTTTTATTTCTTGAGAAAGTAATGGAGTAACATTTGGAAGCATTAAGGGATAATTTATTGTGTTTGGATAATTTATATACTTTGTTTTAAACCACATGAGTTATTTGTTTCAAACCACGAGTGAAAAACATATGAATTAGTGGACTATTGGTTGAAGTTTGATTATTATAAATCATATTTTTATCTAAATTGAAATCAATTGTTTCAATTGCCTCCCAAACGTATAAAAACAGAAAATTTTTTCGAAATTCAAATAATACTAAAAAAATGCATTCAACAATCTAAAATGGTGTATGATTTTTTTTTCTCTCCACACTATGGAATAGTAGAGAGTCGTGATTTTACAATTTTAAGCGTATTTTTACATCAATTTCTCAACGGGAATCATGTAGAGAGTTCTTGAAACTAGTCGTTTGATAACTAATATTATCAAGTGATTTCGTCATCAAGAACAATATTTTAATCTTTTTGATGAGGTATTGTAAAAATGATATTATACGTAGATATCGTATATCTTGTTAATATATGTTTGTAATAGTTTTAAGCAAAAGATAATGTAAACATAAATAAATATTATAAACGTATATAGTAAAAACCCTATTTTTGTAAATATAAAATTTATACTTCAGTATACATAACATATCGTTGGCAGTAATAGAATGCTACTGTATAAAGGAATTGATCATCGCTTTAAACTCGTGGTATAAAACAAACTACAATAAACAGTTTATAGGTAGGTATCAAATATATTCTGACATTAATTTACTGAAAAAGATAAAAGTCTAAAGCGTTGCATCTTTGAACAATAATCTCATCACATTAAGTATTCAAATAAACAAATGTGTTTGTTTGTGTGTGTTGTTTTTGAAAATGTTGAAAAGCCAGTAATTAGAGGGAATTAACTTAGTAACACGAGTCGGTAATATTATTTTAACATACTCTTGGGAAAGGTCCACTCCCTCCCATATTATAAATAACAAGGGATCAAAGTGTTACCATAGTCCTTTGACCAATCCTCTCTGTTATTATATTGTCGTGTTACAAGTTATCATTTCATATAATAAACTAACACCCTGTAGGGTTTAACAATTATTTTTATTTTACTATTTTTGTATTTAAATATAGCTACATAAAGACTGATTTACATATAATATTACATGTTATCAAAAAATAATTAATGTTTATTTTCCTTATTTAAGCTAGAAGCTTTTGTTTAGAAAAACAGCAGCCGTTTGCTTACACAATAAAAATACTTAAAACCGAACACCGAATCCACAAAACAAATCACATAAATTAAAATAAAATTAATTAACAATTTTAAATAACACACACATTTCAAAACCAAAAACAATACAAAAATAATTATTTTCAACAAACTCAACAAATCGATTTCTCAACAGATATCGCGTTTTATTTTCATTGTGATTGTATTGAATGATATTTACGTATGCCGTACTATGAAATATTATGTCCTCTTTACATCCCAAAATATAGTTTATTTCACTTCATTTTAATATCCTAAGTGTAAAGAACAATGAATAAGAGATGAAATTAGTTTTCCATAGACAAAAGATCCGAAAAACCTCAACTAGATAATTTAATTTTCTATAAAAATATGTACATCGTAGAAGTACAAATAATTTTTTTTGTAACAATTTTTATAAAAATTTAATTTCGTGACAACAATGGTTCATATAATTATCGCCAAATATCTCGAACGAGCTTCCGGTTGCGCAGAGCGCAAATTTGTGTCTTTTTGCTTAGTTGGTTTACGTGCAAATCGTCCCCCTTCTCTGTTAAAAAATCAAGTTATTTGGCGACACCTATACAATTTTTAAGTCAGTATACACTATACAATATCTACAGGGACTCAATATTTTGATACTTAATCTCCAAACATACATACCTACATACCATCATTCTGGGTAGGAAAAAAAGACTGACCTCCATACTATTCTATCCTGACATACATACTAACATGAGGTGTTTATATATTTGCGTTTAAGTTTTTATCGTTTGGTACGTATTCTTCAATTATACATACTATCGCCATCGACAGTTGGATCTCATGTGTGCATATGGAACTGATAATGAATACAAAATAATCCATAGAATACATTATGTATAATCTAATGATCGCTGATCGCTGTAGTACAGTTGCAAGAATTTGCTATTAAACAATAAACTCGCTACATGCAAACGGGAACCTCTTGCAGAGGAGGGTTTGAAATCAGCTCGATTAAATATAGTTTAAAATTCGGTTCTTAAAAAGACCCAACTTGTAAGAAGGCGGAAACACAGAATTTTGATCGATTTACAGTCGTGCTGTAAATTGATAATCGAGTATTATCAATTTTTGAATTATTAATTAGCTATAAACCACTTGTTTTTTGAGTCACTTCGCGACATGTTTCGGAAGCGATGTCCTTCCATCGACCGGCGTGTCGAGACTAACATGTTGAATTTGTGTGAATCTGTCTGTGAAGCGAGGGGGGTGGCGGTTGAGGGTTGGTTGGGTTAGTGGGGGGGGGGAGAATTGTGAATTGTGAACAATTCTCCCCTCCCCCCACTAACCCAACCAACCCTCAACCGCCACCCCCCTCGCTTCACAGACAGATTCACACAAATTCAACATGTTAGTCTCGACACGCCGGTCGATGGAAGGACATCGCTTCCGAAACATGTCGCGAAGTGACTCAAAAAACAAGTGGTTTATAGCTAATTAATAATTCAAAAATGGTTTATATTAACTACCACAAAATATCCGCCGAATCATTAAATGATATTATCAATTTTAATTAGTTCTGATTCATTTTGAAAAAGTTAATCCATGGACCTGTCTATACATACATCTCGATTCCTATTCAAACCCAGGAAAAATGTACATTGGCAAGTTTTGGTAAAGTACCTATTTGCGATAAATATTTCCTGCACGGACAAGTAAGTTGTTCGTAGGAAACTTATAACTGGACAAGTAAAACAAAAAGTATAGCGGATCCGAAGCACCTGGTTTCTCAGAAAGAATAACAACCCAAATGAGCAAAGTTTCAAACCAAAATGGTAGTGGGTACAGGTTGGAGAGTTGATATAACATACACACTATACAGCCGGTACAAGAACTGCGATAAATTAGACTCTATTAAAGTATAAATTATGCAACACTTTCAAACTTACATAATAAAGAGTTTGTTTCTTATGTTTTGTTGGAAGTAACTAAAAGAAAACTTGAGCGTTCAGGTACAAATTGAAAAAAAAAGTTATATACAATACTTTTCCTCGATGCAGGTAGGTAATAAATAAAAGAACTCCATGAAAATTTCACAAAACTTCTTTCTAAGTATGTAGGTCATATTTCTCGTACAACATTCGCGTTGAAATTCGTTTTACGAAACTAAGTAGATCACGATATAGGCAATATCATAATTTTGGGATTTATTAAACATTACGAAACGTGTGGGTTGTGGCCCTCGCTATACTCCTCATTACCAAGTCAGTCCACAAAGGATTCGAATTTTGTATGGAAAGTTTTCGGAATTTCATGAAATAAGTTTGTTCAATTGTTTTGTTTTAAATATTTTATTATGAAAAATTTGATAATATTGTTCAATGCCATTTTATGATAACGATGTACGGTTTTACCATTTTGACAATAAAATATCAAATTTCATGTACGGCGTTTTTATTCTACATAATCGATTATAGACTAAATAACTAATTCGATTCTTATCGGCCTTCGTGGCTCAGTTGGTTGACTGCTGTGCCAAAGGTCCCGGGTTGAATACCCGGTGGAGACAGTTTTAAATAGTGTTTTCAGTCTGGATCTGTTAGGGGATAAATATTGTAAGTCTCCAGATGTGGCAATTTGTTATTGGGTGCGTGTTGCATATATATTTGAAATTTCAGTTGCCCAAGAAGCAATACGTAATAAAAAAAAAAATATTTTTTGGCAGGATTCGAGCTCGCGACCACTTTGACCCAGTGTGCCAAACGCTCTGCCACCAACAATCTACATATTAAATGTGTTAAAAAATATATCGACGGGTATCCAATATGTCGCATTTTTATATATATTGCTTCTCGGGCAACTAACAGGTAGGTACTATGTCAAATATTAATATAATACGCACCCAATAACAAGTTGCCACATTATGGAGACATACGATACTAATCGGCTCTCACATTCAGACTGAAAACACAATGAAGAACTGTTGGTCTTACTTATTATATTTCGTTAGTAGCTTAGTAAACGCGCAATCACGATTAAAATTGTTAAGATCGGTATGAAAAAAAAATTACTTTTAGGTACTATGTGAGGTATGACTAACTATTTCACCAAATTGTTTACGAACACCCTCATTTATTTTTTCATATGGCCGCATTGGCTGCACAGATGTCAAAAAATAGATAAATGCATATAATTTTTGGATGACTGACAATGAAAAATGAAATCAAACACCGCGTTGTGCCGTGCTGAGTCAATTTGA
This sequence comes from Molanna angustata, assembly GCA_963576475.1. Lineage (NCBI taxonomy): Eukaryota > Metazoa > Arthropoda > Insecta > Trichoptera > Molannidae > Molanna > Molanna angustata. The sequence goes on from OY754969.1 coordinate 8,742,230, forward strand.
ACACTATTGCGATGAAGAATAGCAAGAAAAACGTTATAAGTATTACATTTTTCTGTCAGTCTCATACATATATGCGTCGGATCATATGTGAAGGATCCGCCATTTTGAAATAATTGGTATGACGCGTTAGTTAAGCGCTAAACTACCTCTCGACCTGTCCTAACTTGACGTATATGAAATAATGGCGAAATAAAGATAGTCACGGTTTATAAGTAATCTTTTTCGTTAATCACGTTCTATTACCAGGTAAGTCTCTACCGAGAATCGAACCCGAGATCCTTGGATCAGCAGTCAGAAACCAAACCAACTGAGCCACGAAGTAATATTTAAAGATGAGTCATATTTTAATGACGAGTCGTCTAACCATAGAAAAGATTGGACGGCCTATAAATTTTAACAAGTAGGCGCATGAAGTTACCTCAAGGCAATATAAAATTAGTGTATGTTCGTTAAATTGATTGCAGATACTCAAGAATCTGTACTGTACAGACAGGTAACAGCTTTAGTCGATTTCGAGTCCAATTACTTCAAATTATTATTATTATTATTGGTTGCTATGATATCTCGCGATTCGTTAAATTTAATTACTCGCTCGTATTAAGAGTTTTGTCGAGCAAATTTAATCAATTTAAAGTTTTCAAGTCAAATTTAAATACTACTGCATTTGAAAATTAATTGAAACAAAATATACAATACGTATTAGTGTATGTGCTAAGGTACGTTTTATGCTGTAAGGCACCGATTTAGAATAGTGCTTTCACTCTTTTCTATTCTTTATATTTATGATTGTGTAAAAGCCCGATTAATCGAAAATACAACAAACAAAATAAAATCTCACTAAGTTCAGCAATGAGGATCACCACCCATTCTGAATGTAGTGCCTTTTTAGGTGAGACGAGATTAATGTGTGGGGATTCATGCATGTGTCGTGATATTCTTTATAAAGTAATGCACCCGCACACGTGTCGCTGGTTATCTCGTATATAGAGGGATATGCCATGATCGTATTTGCGTATTATTATTTTATACTCACCCAGAACTTCTGACGTCTTGTTGTTATATGAGTCTTGAAAGCAGGCGTGATAACGCACTACTTTTGACCGGCTTCAAGATTTTCAACAATCTTGTTGATTGTCCAGAACTGCTAGAAAGGCTAGGGCTTTTTGTACCACCCAACTACATAAGGGGCAGAAGACATAATCTTCTGAACGTCCCCCATTCCAGAACGGATGTAGTGGCCACTCGGACGAGGTAGATATTTTCCATTGGAATATAAGGCGCATTAAATCGTACCTTAAACAAAGATAGCTGCCATCGAACCGCACATCACACTGTAATTGGCAGCAGCTGTTGTGTGATTACGAAAAAAAAATAGTCCATTAACTCACTTCAAATTGAAAATTCAGATATGCCCCTGTTCCTCAGAAGATAACTGTTATCAGACAAATTCATTTTTAAAAGATTTCTTTTGAGTACCCACCCTCTCCCTAATAAATTGGCTATTCTCCATTCTATTACTCAATCGAATAACTTTTGGCCTATATGTAAAAGTTATTTTTCACTCTCTTCTTAAATTCCTACGTCTACCTTATCACCAATCCTGCCATATTATCAATTATCATATAAGGCCATTACTGTGCCTATAAATTAATTTAAATCGTCACAATATGATTCAAATATTATTAATCAAATGTCTAAAATCATAATTTCTTCACATTGTCCATCAGCTATTTGCTTATACACAGATGGTTCCAAATTCGAATTAAATGGATAATCTGGAGCTGCCATTTCTATTCCTTCACTCAATAAATCTTATAAATTTAAATTGCCACCAGAAATGTCCGTCTTTACTGCAGATTGCTTTGCTATAAAATAAGCCCTTGTTATCTCCCAACACCTACATATATTCTCCTGATATTTTAATACTAACAGTTTCACTCAGTGCTTATTAAACTCATTAAAAATCATTTTATACTATGTTTCTTTTTGCTTTCTTTTAGAATTTCATTAGCAAAATAATGATTTCTGTGCACAATTTTTGTGGCTTTACGTTGCAATAATTGGTTCAAAGAGCCTTTTTGAGCCTTTTTTTTACATTGTATTAATTGGTTCAAAGAGGCTGCAGTCAAAACTTATATTTTATGAACATCATAACTTGTTCCTACTTATATCGTAAATTCAAAGTAAGTATTAAAATATATGGAAACAGAGTATATTCAGTATACCTACACATTTCAAAAGCATGGGGTTTATATTGTGTACCAGATACATATATACTGTTTAGTTCTAAGCTGAGATAGGTCAGTAATAACTTCAAGTGTGACACATATAATCTCAAGGTGTATATTTACTTGGTAACATAACAACGGTTGTCTTATAAAGGTAAACTAGTACATAGTTTTAAAGGTATTTTCGGGGATCGTTAGAGTTTAATGAAATTTCGGTATGGTCAGAAAATTTAAGATTTCTCCAAGTGTCCATTGTCCTTGTCCATGTAATTTATTTTATATTACTGACAGGTTTTATGTCAAATCTATATTTGTCACGCACCATTTGTACTTACAACGAGTTGCCACATTTAAAAAACTCGTTATTTTGATATTTATTTCGATACATATTATTTTTGAAAATTGAAAAAAAAAATGTGTCCTAAATAACAAATAGCCATGATAATAATAATGAACACTTCCTATCACCTTGCGCAAGTGGCGAGTTTATTGCCGTATAGCAATTTCTTCCAACTAACCAGTGTTTCCAGCCCAGAGAAGCAACATTAGCGGGAGAAATGAATTTAGATAAATTTCTCCTCTGCTGGGAATCGAACCCAGGACGCCCGCACAGAAACCGAACGGCTTATTAACTGTGCCTCGGCGATCGGCAATACATAAAATGAAAATATATTTCCCCAAAAAAAGAATCAAAAAGGATCAATCAATATAATGATAGTAGAACTCACGTTATACCAAAATTATTGCTAGGAAAAGGACGTTATTATGTATCTAAAAACGTGTATTATATTTTCTCTATAAACTGTCAGTTTGAAGTCCTTAATGAGCCTTGACCCTTCAAAGTATCACCTTATCCAAATGAGGTCTAAAGCTCCTGTATTTATTATACTAGAGGTGTATCTACATAACTTGTAAATTGTTTTAAATATAATACAGTAAAGGTTACTGTAATAAATAATTGACGATCTCAGTACAAACAAAGAGTTACTTTTACTTTGATATACTTACCTACTCAATATTTTTTTTTTATATAATTTTAGGTGCCAATAAAATTATAATTAAACTAATAACTGGATTATCAAAAAAATACTGTTACATTTTTTTTAATATGGTTTCGTAGGGAATATCAGCAATTAGGATTTGGTGATGGTATTTGAGAAGAGCAAAAGACGAACAAAATGCGAGATACGAGTGGAGAATGTACAATTAGAACAAGTGGATGAATATTTATACTTAGGAAGCATGTTTCAGCGTGATGGAAGATTGGAAAAAGATATTGAAAGGAGAGTAACGGCAGGTAATAGAGTGTATGCTAGTGAGACATGGACATGGCAGAAGACGCATGAAAGTAGAATTAACGCGGTTGAAATGAGGTCACTAAGACGAATTTGTGGTAAAACGATGTATGATAGAATAAGAAATGAGGATATTAGACGAGAATATATGATTGAAAGAAATATCGTAAGTAAGATGAAAATAAATGCCCTAAGGTGGTTCGGCCACATAGAAAGAATGAGTGATGACCGTCTGACAAAAAAAGTATACAAGGCTGATAAAAGAGGAATGAAAAGTAGAGGTCGGCCAAGAAAGAGTTGGCACGATCACATAAATGGGATTTTGAAAGATGGAGATGTTAGAAGTAAGAATAATAGAAGAGCGTGTATGAGACGATGTATGGACGTGAATGAAGCGAGGAATGTATGTCAAGAGAGAGGAGTCTGGCGTTTGGTTCTCTCTGCCTACCCCAAATAGGGAAATGGCGTGATGGTATGGTATGGTAGGATTTGGTCCATTATTCTCTTCCGAAGAAGCGCACTACGTTGCGCTGTGGAGGGTTTGCAATCTGCTCAGGAAGATTCGGATTTTAAAAAGACCCGGGTTGTAAGAAGGTGGAAACACAGAATTCGGAAGATCGTTCCACAGTCGGGCTGCTGTATTAATAAAATGCTTCGAGAAGTGACTGGTTCGAGAAGTGACTGGTTCGAGAAGTGACTGGTTCGAGTATTTTCTTCTTCGATGGCGCTACAGCCCAAATCGAGCCTTGGCCTCCTTCAACATGCGCCTCCAACCTCTTCTATCCTCAGCCGCCGTTCTCCAGTTAGGGACCTGCAGGAGCTTTTCTGCATCTCTCCGTATGTCGTCCTCCCATCTCAGTCTTGGCTTCCCCATCTTCCGTTTACCTCCCGGGTGACCAAACATGATTTTTTTGGGTAGTCGCGTGTTTGGCATTCTCTGTACATGGCCAGCCCATCTCAACCTAAGCAGTCTTATATGGGTTGAGATCTTTGGGGCTTCATAAATTTTGTACCGTTCTTCATTTTTTTTATGCGCCATTCATCTCCTTCCTTCACAGGACCACATATTTGGCGTAGGACTCTCCTTTCGAAAACATCAAATGCTTCAGCGGATTTCACGGTCAGTGTCAGAGCCTCGCATCCGTAAGTCAACACAGTCCTAATGATTGTTTTATATAATGTCAATTTAGTTTTCCTGTGGACGTTGCGAGACCTGAACACTGGTAATAAGGAGAAATAAGTTTTATTGCCTGCTGATATTCTTTTTTTGATTTCTACTTCATCTTCATTATTTCCCGTAAGGAGAGATCCCAGATACGTAAATTGGTCAACTGTTTCAAATGAATGGTCGTCTGCCAGCTTTACGCTACCTCTGGTTCGAGTATATTGTAGGTTTACTGTGAACGGTTGTTGAGATCGAGTAAAACGAGTGACTCTATTATGATGGGCGGAAGAGGAACCAGGGATGCAAGTTCTGAGCATCTCCCGTGGTAGTATCTATAGAATAAACATTATTACACAAATAAGATATTTAATTCTACCGGTTTCCAAGCGACTCTTCTTTATCAGGACGGGTGAAGGTACTCTGCTTAGATATAATAATTGTTTAGTTACTTTTTTACATTTTTAAGGTTTCGGTTTTTGCTATCTTTGGTACAGCAGTCTACTATTGTGAAATCTACTATACTCAAGTCGAGTAATCAGAGAGAAGAGAAAAACTCGAAATACCCATCAACTCCGTGGAATGTAATGATTTCGATTCCATTTAAACACGGTATATAGCGGTGTTGATTTATCCCTGATTTACCCATGCGTTATTAATTTTATATGAATAATATCAAAACTATATCTGCTTATGTCATTTCTAGTTCACTTATATCAAATATCTCAGGTGAGGCAGATATTGTTATTACTTTTAGTGTAAATTATTCATCTATTGTTGTTTGCAATGAAATAATATTAACATGGCCAAGTAATTGACTGATTCAAGTTTATAATCCAATTCCCTTCTCTTTGTGTTTCAAGTAACAAACATATCTTTGTATTGAATGCCTAATAATTAAACAGTTAAATAATTTTGAATTTATCCATTTGAGTGAATATAGAAATGAAAATAAAAACATTAATAATAACGATTTAAAGATGAATATTCATTGACTTGACATTTTTGGAAAAAAGGAATATGTCCTTGTAGCAACAATTATATAATATACATTCTCATACATTCCCTATACTGGGTTAGAGTTCTGTATTTGCTAGTTTTTTTTATTATTTATGGACTTGTTCAGAAAATATATTATAATTTTTAATAAATTAAATTTATTCCTTGCACGGTATAGGAACAAGCAGCGTGCTTATTTTCTTTTCATGTATATTCAAAAAATTATACCAATTGGAATAGTTATTGAATGAAAGTTATTGGTATATTATAAGTTAAAATGTTAACAATGAAAATTCAACATCGTCTAATAGTATGTACAAATTCTTTCTAAAATAAGAGATTTTGTTTGTGGAATTCATGCGAAAATTAAAGGAAAAATTAACAATTCAAGCGTATACAAGATGTAAATAAATTATGCAAATCCAGGTCCCCCTATCTTGGCAATTTTCCCTCTTATATCGCGACCACAAATCTTCGATTTCCGATGGAAACGAAAAAACTTTCCAATCGGAACGAATTACTTTCTCGAACAAAATTTGTGCGTATTTTACACCCACCTGCTTGCTATCTGCAAAGTTCGGCAGAAGTGACACATTATACTATACCAGCCAGGTATTTAAGAAACTGGAAAGTGGAACTCTATCTAAATTCCATCCTCGTATCGACTTAAATGTTGCAGGAAAATTTTACGTAAGGATTTGCTGAAATTCTTCTCTTTTCACGCCTCGCAGAATCTTAACCGTGTTTTTTAACAATTGTTTGTTGGAAACTTTCAACAGTTTTTTTTTAGTTTTAGAAAAGGGTAAGCATTGAGTAGTTTTTACCGAGTTATAAAGATATGTTTGTACCTATCGCAAAAAGTTTTTGTATACGTTGATTTGTTTTATACTATGCACATAGATATTTCTACCACAAGTTAAAGGCGCTGTATTTAGTTTTCTTTACAATTATCCCAATAACAAATCATCACGTATTTAAAAAATAATGTGTTGTTCATTTTACAATTTCAGAGATTTAACTATGACTTCGATGAAAATTGAAATCGGGTTTTATATCTAAGAAATCTAGTATATATCTTGTTTCTCGACGTGCATGGTGAAGGTCTTGATTCATCCGCAGATGCCAAAATAAATATAATGCTTTCACTTATTGTATGTAGTTAAGAATATTGCTTTCCTATTTCACTATTTTCTATTATTATCGTTTTCGGGTGTCCCGCAAGAGCCGGGTAATCGAAAATACAACAGACAACAATAACATCTTGCAGAGTCCAGTACCGAGGCCTACCATCAATTCCGAATATTGCCTTTTTATGTGAGACGAGACTGCGGTTGTGGTAATACACACATATTTCGATATTTTTTTTATAAGGTCATGTATACCCGCACACCTTTCGCTGTTTACCCCACATTGTGGGATTATGCCGTGATGGCTTGTTTGTGGTTTATATAAGTTGTGCCTTTGATGATGCTAGCAGAGACAAGCGAAAGCTATTAAATATATAAAATTTGTGGATTAAAACTGTTTCATTTTATTTTTATAAATATATTTTATTTGCCTACTATTTAATTATCAACTGTTTTTCCCCTACTACCACCCGTTCTGCTTATGGGGACTAATAACGGCCCCTTGCAAAACTCTGAAAGAACATATAAAGAACATACGAAGAGTCCGGAGAACTCTAAAACCTTGCAGACACTGCACTTAATGTGCCAAAGATAGCTAACCATATGTGGAAACAACTGATTCGCCGCTCAGTGATAGTGAAGATAAGAGTGCACCGTATTTAAGACAGAAAGTCTTGAAAGCCCTTAAGTTTTTCTTCGTGGCTACAGGGTCCGCATGTCCAATGGGTCCAAAGAAATTCCCTCGGACATTGTTGTAGAGTTGTCGGAAAGTTGACACGGAGAAGATAGTGCATTTCCATAGGATATACTTTGAAATATATAATTATGATAGAAATTCTTCCCAACAAACTGTCGTTTACAAACCAAAAAATAAGAACTTCGTGAGAAATAATTTCATATATAATTATAGAAATTAAATCAAATTAGGTAATATCTCATATCATGCGTTTATTATTTGACTTCTTGGACTACCAATTCCAAAAATGTAGCAGTGGATTATTTGACGTAAATAGATTCTATTCATTACACTTATTTTTTTGATAACTGTATTATATACTAACAGACTCCCCATTTTTCATCAACTGAAAAATGCACCTATATTGTTCTCAAGACTTGAATATAAAATATATTCATTCCCATTTCAAGTTGAGACGTCCAAATCGAAAATTCCAATAACTAACCGCTTATACGTTCAGCGAGGCTGCAAAGTTACGATTCTATAAATGAAATACGATATGAAATACTTTACTAAAAGTAATATTTGTAGCAACCAGTCCTGGGAGAGTCATCGATTTTATTCCAATTCATGTTCACCATCTGGGAAATACCTTCATATTAATTTTGGGGATTTACAACCGTTATTAATTTTTTCATCCTCATCTTGCGATGGCAAGAATATTTTAGAAGAACGTGAAATTCGAAGAAAATATTACTCGACACGAATTTTTGAGGTCATATTTGCGACTCTCTTCCCAATTTCTATCGAATGCAAAGACTGAAAAGATGTGTTAGGTTAGGTTACTTTATATTAATAGTTGTCTTTCTACTTGTATATTGAATATGTAAAGTCGAATAACCATTCGATAATGGTTTTTTCATTCTCTTTTTTCGCTAATTCTTATATATACGTAGATTTGTTGCATACTAATCGAGTTGCTTATTTTTTTACTAATGTTTTTTTTAAGGTACTGCCTCCATGACCAGCAAGGAAAGCCTAGGATGTACACCGATTTTTTAAACCTAACCTACAAAAGTTTGGTAAAAATAGGTTGGTTAGGTTTGTTTGTAGTTATAATTATTAAATTAACTAATATAGGATATTTCTCCCACCTCCCTAGAATTACTCGCGATTTTAATATCATATCGTTGTCCAGACCTCTTGTAGATATTTTCTCAGAATTAAATGAATTTAAAAAATGTATTTTCTTGCCTTGATTTGTGGAGCTTGTGCAATCTGTGCCCACATAGTATGCAATGCGGGATAGTTAATGTTATGTAGGTGCGAATTTTTTGGTTGTTTCTTTCCTACCTACTTCGGTTATATTTTTGTAAACAAGCGAATGACCCTTGTATGCTTTAATTAATTTTAATTTTTGTACCTACTACCTTGTATGCTTTTGGTTTATTTTAATTTTTGTACTTTGAAATTTGAAATGTTATACAAATTTGATGTAATTATTTTTTTATGATTAATCGTGTAAAATAATTGTAGGTTTAATCCTTTATATTTTACCTAAATAAATAAAATAAAAAAATAAAAATAATTGCGACTGGCGTGAGCCAGTTGCATTATATATTAAAAAAGTAGCTAAAATACTAAAATAAAATAACTAAATTGGCGTTGGTCAAATAATTTTTAACCAGCTGGCTGGTCAGGGAGGCAGTACCTATTTTTAATCAGTTTCAGGTACTCTCCGTGTCTGGACCTCCGTCATATTCGGACAACCGGATTCCATTAGTGTTTGCTACCACTGTGTCATGGTGCGTGCATGTCGCGTCAATCATAGGACATGGCAGTAGGTGCACGTTGTCTTGTCTGACGCCACACTTGCAGGTGTTTTACTCTCTGTAACCCAATTTCTTAAGGTCACTGTAACAGCAGGAGGACACCCTTTATGAGCCTATTGAGAGTTCTCTCCATGTTGGATAAGGCAGGTTATATTATATTATGTTCCATTGACACGCCCCCCGCGGGACTTATCATATTTAAATGAGGCGATTCTTCTTGATGGTTGATGACACATTTTTATTTTTATTTATTTTATTTATTAATACATATACATAATTGACAATAATATTTGTAACTGCAATGCCCCACTAGGTAAAAAACCTGTGCCGGGGCTAAAGCATTTTGAAATAATGATACTTTTAACAGTGAATGCCAACTAACAAAACATATACAAAAATAGCATTATAAATATAAATAACATACAAATAACAAAAATAGAAATAACATTAAGAATAGATACATAAAAAGTGCATTACAAATTATAAAAAAAACAAAAATCAACGAATGCCTATTCAAAAGTAGAGACAGAACATATTTAGCAAAAAAAAACAAAAATCAAACTTAGACAGTTTAGAACACAAAGGAAAACACGATAGTCCGCCAACACCATACAATCCCAGAGTTCTTTACATTATATATGTGGCAAATATTCGTTAGAAAGAATGTTCTCCGTCCTTTCCCGACCTATTTCGTAGAGCCGAATTTGCACATGCTTTTTAAAAAGTGTTTTCCTATTGATTGTCTTGACAAAGGAATCCAGGATGTTGAAGACTTTATAGTGCTATATAGGTATAACTTCTTTGCGGAAATTTTGTTTTGTAATTAGGAATATTGTAATACCACGAAAGTGCTGCCCGTGTTTGTATATTATTATGAGTTTTTGTTTTCGATGAATCATCCCAAAAATGACTCAAAGCATCCCTGATGAAAAGCTGTCGGATGGTCAAGACTTTCATAGACTTGTAAAGCGTTTCACTCGGATATCGGGGAGGGTATCTACCCATTGAGATGGTTTGGCCACATGGGAGAATGAATGAGGAACGCTTGACGAAGAAAATATACATCGCGGACAAGAATGGAATGAGAAGTCGGGGGCGCCCAAGGAAGGGATGGTACGTCCATGTGAACGGTATTTTGAAAGACGGAAAGATTAGAAGCATGAACAACAGACGAACATGTATAACACGATGTATGAACGTCGACGAGGCGATGAATGTGTGTCAAGATAGAAATAAGTGGTGTTCGGTTCTCTCTGCTTACCCCGCGAGGGACATAGCGTGATGGTATATATGTATGTATCTTTTCTTGTTGAAATTTGTTGATTTAAATCATTCAAAGATCTTTCATTCGAATATTTTTAGCTTTGTAAACATACTTTGTTCCTAATTCATTGTACCTTTGTATTCTAACTAATTTACCAAACTATTTTCATCCATATTTTTTTAATATTTGTTTCTTCTATCGAAACACTTTTAATATTAAATTTACTTTAAGTCCATGTCTTACTTGTATTAATCATACTTTTGACAAATATTGAATTCATAGCTTTAAGGTATGCAAAAAGAGTATTAGACAGTGATGTTTTAAGCGCAAATATTAAAAATAAACTAGCTTGGAATTTTTAAGAAAATAATTACGAATTATATTTTTTTCTTTGCTTCATATGGCAATTCACCCAATTTGAAATCAAATTTCTCAAAACTCAAACAGTGTGTTTCTAAAAAAATACCATAACTATTTTTAACATTTATCTAGTGAATATTTGTCTAATAATTTGAAAATTCAGCTTGAATTCCCCTAAAGGAAATATAAAAAATATCCCGTTTTGCAGGTTTTATATAAAAATACTTCATAACTATATGTCGTAGAGAAATATATCTTTTATGTGCTTAAAAAATCATAAAATCCAAGTGAATGTTCGTAATAGTTTTTTTCATTTTAACGTGTCATTTAGTTTAGAAAAGAAACGAGAAAAGATAACTTAATGTATGGAAGTGAGTTGTCACGTGACTGGCAACTGTCACTTCCATACATTGAGTTATCTTTTCTTGTTTCCTCTCTTGAGCTAAATGACACGTTGTCTAGGGGGGCTGGTTTGTTCTTAAAATGATCAAAAAAACAAAGTTAAGCATTTTTGATAATTCAAATTACGTATAAACCCTTTTTAACGCTTCATAGGGTATTAGACGGTTTTTATATATCATGCTTTAAGATTAAGCATTATATGCCCTCTTATCCTATATTTTTAATCCATACATGTAATAGCTATTTAATCATCTATTCATGATTATAATGTGTATTCACTGACTTCATTTTATTATGAAAATGATCCTATCTATTCGTTATACAAGTCTCTTCATTATATTGGAAATCCAATGTATACAAATCGAACTTTCATATCTAAACCATCATAATAATCTCTATGAAATGATTAATTATATGAGTATTGATCAATATGTGAACTAGCGTATTTCTATAAGGTATAATCCACATATACGTACAATATCAATTATTTATCGTGAACTAATCTATTTTATCATTAGGCTAGTGTAATATCCAAAGCATTATTATCTCTTCATAATATTTGAAGCGTTATATTAATTTCATTAACAATCACACCGTGATACAGAACCAGTTTTTTTAAATTTTATTTACGACAAAGTATTATTATTATTACTAACAAAAAAATACCGTCTGCGTGATGAGTTAATTACCAAATAACAATTTCTTCCAACCAACCAGTGCTAGCTTTACAGAGGAGCAAGATTTTTACGAGACATACTTTTAAATCAATCTCTCTTCTATTGGGAATCAAACTCAGGACGCCGGCACAGAAGGTTTACAAATATGTCACGGCGTTGGACATTACAAATATTTTTTTTTTGGTGGTGTGAATAGGTAAATAAGCGACTTTAAGAATCTTAAGACAAGGTACTTAAGCTGACAATTTTATGAAATACGTGATATATAGGTACCTATTTATCGTAAGACGTTCACCATATTACTAGTTGCATGTAACACATGAGATCCAACTGTCGATAGCGAAAGTATGTATAGTTGAAGAATAAAAATCAAACCCATAAATCCAAATTATTGAAAATTTTAACACATGTTGGTATGTATGTCAAGATAGAACAGTATGGAGGTCAGTCCTTTTTTCCTACCCGGAATATGAAAACCGCATGATGGTTCTGTATGTATGTTTGGATATTAAGATCCTATCAAACTATTAAGTCTTCTTACATATTGTGTGTAGGCTACTACCATACAAATTGTATGAAGCAATGTCGTCAATAAATTCAATTTTTATAAAAATTGTTAAAAAAAATTGAGATGTGCTATCACAATTATAATATTTGTTAATCAAACTATTAAGTCTTCTTACATATTGTGTGTAGGCTACTACCATACAAATTGTATGAAGCAATGTCGTCAATAAATTCAATTTTTATAAAAATTGTTAAAAAAAATTGAGATGTGCTATCACAATTATAATATTTGTTATAGAAAATTAAATTTTCTAGATGGGGTAATTCGGCTTTTTTCGATATTTTTTAAAAAAATGGAAATATAGGCAGTTAAACTCATAAATTTATCATAAAAAAAATATTTTTCTTAATAAAAAATGTTTGAGAAACCCTGGAATTTTTTTGAAAAAACTAATTTGAGATTTTGTATTTGTCTATGTTTATACCAATTTTCAGCGTTCTAGCTTTTATGGTTTCTGAGATATATGGAAAAATAAACCAAAATTTCAAAAGTTGGTAACCCCTGACGGAAACAAAAATTTACAATTATGAGTATTAAAGTTTTGTAGGACTATAACTTTTTATATATTCTGAAAATTTGGGCTCTGTAAATTGAGCGGATCAAAAGTTATAAGGGACACACACACACACACCCTCACACACACACACATACACACACACACACACACACACACACACACACACACACACACACACACACACACACACACACACCCACACACACACCCACACACACACAAAACTCACATAAAATGTTCTACTCCGAATTCTGAGTAAATCCATGTATGGGAACATACATGCTACGAGGCCTCTAGTTGGTGTTATTAGCATGCAAAAAGTCCACTACGCCATACAAAATTTTCCTTCGTATACGCATCTTGGCTTAATAATGTCGATTCATTCAGAGAATTGAATTCTCATGAACGAATCGACAGTTGGATAACATTTTGTAAAATCTTCGTCAAATTCTGATTTATATATCATTCATGAGTGAAAAATTCATGTATTTTAGAATATGCTCGTATTACGTTGAAAATTGATCGTTTAAATAATAATAAAAATAATATTTTTATAGTAGAAGGTGTCTCAAAAGATATTTTATATTTTTATTCAGAGCGTTATGTCGAGATGTTAGACGACTTCTTGCTGCCTGAAATGCAAAAAATTCCTGGCTATAACCAAAGAACATGGTTCCAGCAGGACGGAGCAACGTCACACACGTCCAATACATCTCTGCCACGAGTTAGTGAAATTTTCCCAGGCAAATTGATCTCCAGGAGAGGTGACATCAATTGGCCTCCACGCAGTCCTGATTTAACCCCTATGGACTTTTTCCTATGGGGTTATCTTAAATCTAAAGTTTACGCCATTAAACTGACTTTCCTGACGCATTTGAAAGAAAATATCCGTCACGAAATGGTTGCCATCACTGAGTCCACCTGCCAAGCCGTCATAAATAATTTTACTATTCGATTAAATGAGTGCTGCGAACGCGAGGGTCTACATTTGGACGATATTATTTTTAAGAAATAAATTCCCAAATTGTGCACTTTGATAATTAATAAACATATTTTCGATACACGGCTTAGTTTTTTTCATCGATCCACTAAATATAAAATTTATTTTGTGACATCCCTGTATATATTATGATGATTCAGTATCATCCTATTGGCACTGATTCGGTCTTATGCTGCTCTTAAAAAGAATATTTTTTTCAGTCCTTTAGAGAAAGAACTCATGTTTTGAGCACTGCGGTCATCATAATGTGCGTTTTTGCAAAAGAAAATATAGTGCTTCTTATCATTTTATATTATTCCTTTATCTCATTACAGGAGTTACATCTTTCTGTTTTCGCAGAAAGATGCTACTCCTGAGATGTTGAGGTGCAATATTTCTTTGATCTTTTGTGCGGTCTCTCAGGGTGACCAGTTGGATCTTCACTGGCTGCAACGTAGGGTTCCTCCAAAATATTATATTTTATCTGTTCCATCGTACAATATCTTCGGTGTCATTTTTCTAGTTTAAATGAGCGTTTAATTCCGTATTTTTTATTTAAAACTCTATTCATACCTATTTTATTACCAGATTGTATAAATGTGTCTGTTTCAATCTACTTTGAGAAATTAATTATTATAACACAGTACTTAGTTTTTAAAAAATAAAGACGTTATCTAAACGAGAGCAAAGCACTTTGTAAGAATCTTTAAAATAAACGTCATTTTTATGGTAAAATTAAGGAAAGGTGAAAAAGAAAGGTAGGACGTGATAATAGTTTAATTAGTAAAACTTAAAGTTAACGGGTAATTCTTTTTTATACCTTTTTCTCATAATAGGCCCTTCCATGAATACTTCCATGTAATTATTTTTTATACCTTTTTCTCATAATAGGCCCTTCCATGAATAGACATTGCCTTGTTTTATGTTTTCAATAGATTTCAAAACACGTATTTTCTTATATAATCATATTGATAAAAGTTATTTGTAATGAAAATTGTACTATGTGAAAGTTACATTTAATAAATGGTTCAGTGATTTCAGATAAATGAAAAAAACCCATACTGAATTCCCTGAAGTCAAGGGTGTTTGAGCAGTACGTTCTGCCAGTATTCACTTATGGCATGGAAACAACGACCTTAACCAAATTGTCTGTCAAAAAGCTGCGTGAAGCACAAAGAAAAATGGAAAGGATAATGTTGGCCATAAAACTAGAAGATAGAAAGAGGAATGACTGGATATGCAGTCAGACCAATAGCCATGTAGAAGTGGAGATGGGCAGGACACTTATCAAGAATGACCGACAACAGATGGACTAAAAGACCGGTGGAGTGGAGACCGAGAGGCGACAAGTGACACAAGGGCGTCGGATGGACGACATTAAAAGATTTGTTGGACCACAGTGGATGGGAGTCGCACAGGAACGGGAGGAGTGGAGAAGGAGAGGGGAGGCCTATGTCCTGCAGTGGGCAAAGACAGGCTGATGATGATGATGAAGAAAAAAAACTAGCTTGATTAATATTTTTCACGGGTCATGTGGAGGGTACTTAAGAGATCGCTTATCGATTTCATGCTAGAGTATAAAGTGAATTATGAAAATTTGAATGGATTTTTTTCCATAGACAGCGGAAGAACTCATGTTATCACCATCTCATACTTCTTTTAATTTCATCTTAAATATAACAATCATGGATTTTCAAATTACCTACTTTAAAATAATTTTACAATTCTCGTCTATAATTACGTAGAATTTTAATCTTTTTTGTTACAAAAATCTAAGCATATTTCCTTAAAACCATACTTTTAAAATAAATAATTTTGCTCACAAAACGTATTTTTTATATCTTGAAAATAAACTAGTCGATATTTCGATACAACAGTTATTAAAAGAAAAGCAAACATTCTATGGATTTTGTTCAAAAATGTTTTAAATATACACAAAGAAGCGGCAGAAAAACACAAAAGGTATTGAAAAAACCTCTGATATTTTTTTGTAGAGACCTGATTGATCGTTTCTGATTGGCTGAGAGCGAAAACCTCCAAACAAAAGACAGCACAGCTTTATTATTATTATTTTTTTCTTTGCAAAAAATGACTGGACTTTCTTCACATATAATTTCCCCTTTCATCGCCTCATCATTTCTATCAACTGTTTGTATTCGTGAATCAGCCATAAACAAACGAAAAGTATAAAAGATATTGATATATTTATTTATTTATTATTGATTTTCGGGCAACTAACAGGTACTATGTAAAATATTTATTTAACACGCACCCAATAACAAGTTGCCTCATTCTGGAGACTTACGATATTAATCGTCTCACAGATCCAGACTGAAAACACAATAAAAAACTGTGTCTCCACCGGGAATCGAACCCGGGACCCTTGGATCAGCAGTCAGATACCCAACCAACTGAGCCACGAAGGCCGACAATAAACAAAAGATTTGTTTAATAAATTAATAATTTCAATTAAGTGTATGTAGAATTTTGAAAATACTTTCCCTAGAGCCCTTTTTTTTATTTCAAAGACCTAAAAGATAGGTCTATGAAATAAAAAAAAGTTTATTTTAAATCTTCATTCAAAATAAGTTTTTTGAAATTTGAATTTCTCATCTTTGTTATTTAAAATAACTGAAGAAAAACTACAAGGTCTATGAAGTAGATTTTTACTTCAATCGAAAGAGAATATGAAAATCTACCGACAGATTTTTTTTAGTTTTCAAATTCTATAACTACTATTCTAGGTTTTACAAAAAAACCTCTTAATTTGAACTTTACTTCACGAAAGGTAAAAGTGTACATATTTGTGTACCAACATCTCTTATGCCCGAGGTAACAAGAGCCATAAATTTAAAATTCAATGGGATGTGATGTTGAATAAGAAGACGTTTTGAGCTCAATAATAGACATTGACAATATACTAATCTCTGCATTTTTTTCTAAAATATTTATAAATATAAATTAAATTATTTCGCTTTTTGCGAACACAGCGACATCCTCAGAGGCAAAAATCGCTCTTTGCTTTTTGTTTGATTTTTGCCACTGAGGATGTCGGGTGTGTTTTCGGCGAAAGCGTTTTGGCTCATTAAGTTCATAATCGCCCGTGGATTAAAACTATATGTTTTATTTGCTTTTGTAAATTAGTGATAATTATGAGATAAATTAAATAATCAATTAAACACAAATGACTCCTCTAAGGTTGGGATACCATATACATATGTTATAAATAGTATTTTAGATATCACTCAACCAATGAAAGCAATAGTAGAAGTTGCTTAAATAAATTTACATTTTTTTATAAAAAATGCATATGTCCTTGTTAAGCAAGTACATATACCTACATCTTCCTACGTTCGCTAAAATAAGCATAAAAGCTTGTGCTATAGGTGAACGAAATCGGTCAAGGCAGGATTCGAACTCGCGACCACTGTATTACTAACCCAATGCGCTAACCGCTCTGCCATCGACCCATCTATTATAGTATTTTATCCCGCTATTATATTAATTTGAAAAGTTTTATTTTCATTTTTCATTCATTAATTCATTCACCCACACACTCGCAATTTTGGGTAACCAGCGACAGGTGTGTGGATGTGCATTACCTTATAATTGAAAAAAAGAAACATGTGTGTATTCCATCACCAGTTTCATCTCAACTTAAAATGCACCACATTCAGAATGGCTGGTGAACCTCATTTTTGAACTGTATATATTTTTGTATAACTAAGCAATTTAACAAATGTATTGGGTTAGTTTGTACCATCTCACTCACAAGTCAGGCCTGTTCCGAGGTGGTAGGTGAGATGTTATTTTACCTGTTGTATTTTCGATAACCCTTATACGGTACACCCGAAAAAATGTTAGTAAAAAAGAGTGAAATCATTATTCTAAGCCGGTGCCTCATAGCTCCATAACAAGTCTGAGTAAATTGAATATGTGTGCAAATGATATTGATGGTGTATTTTTTTTCAAATTATTTATTATTGAACAGATACCTGATAAAATAACAGGATGCGCATTGAATTGTATTTCCCCACACAATGGCTTGCAAAAATATTATTTTTTTTCATACGAATTTCATTCCATCGGTTTTCATTGTTACGGCATTAACATGGATTGAACGCTTGTATGTATATGTGTGTTTGTTAAAGAACTTTTTCATACAACAAAGCAATCGCGGATTTGAAAGGCGCATTTGTTTGGATTGGCTTATTTTAACGAAAGTCTATTTTTCTTTAAACAATAGCTAGATAAAATCAAAGAAAAACACCATCGATGAATAAAAAGAAAGCGTTTTATGAAACGTGTTATACTTTCCAAAATATGCGAAATTCGATCAATTTAACATGTTTAAGAGGTTGTTATTTTTTTAAAATAAAAAATGATTGCTATTAAATATTACATAATATCAGGGGCGTGCCTTGAACTTTCGGACTAGGCAAACCCTGAAAGAAATTGGGAAATGTCGAAAATTTAATGTTTTTATTTTAGCATCGTTGTTCATTTGAGTGGCCATGAAAATATTTTAAAATCACACTCCAATATAATATTTACGTTTGTGACCCTGTCAAGCATCGTATCTACATATATGTAGTTAAATTTTTAATCTTGTAGTATGGTTTCAATAAAACAGACAAAAAATATTTGGTCTTGTATTTCTTAACTTAATATTCATAGGCAAGCCAAGATTTTCGGCTTGTATAAGTAATTCCGCTACTGCATAATATACTATACATTCGTCCAAGACAGAGAAACTTCAATTTATCGTCAACATTCAACGTTGGGTGAACCTGACCCCCTACATAACGTGTCATTTAGCTCAAGAAAAGAAACAAGAAAAGATAAATCAATGTATGGAAGTGACAGTTATCACGTGACTGGCAACTGTCACTTCCATACATTGAGTTATCTTTTCTTGTGCTAAATGACACGTTGTCTAGGGGGGCTGACACGACACAAGAAGAAAAAGAAGATATTATCTGTCACAAGTTCTGTATCATGTAATTGATAATTTAGTTAAGACGCGTTTGATGAGTCCGTGTACTAAATAAGGCATAAACCTTTGTTATGTAACAAAACCAGAATATTTTCTTACAACATTTAGTAATATATAATATATGTTGTATTATTATTTTTGGTCCAGATGGTGATGTTTCAAGAGAGAAAATCTTTGTGACAATATCTTGGCGGGTGTCGGATAAAACTTCATCATCTATATTGACAAAACTATCAAATGGAATGAACCACATGGGCAATGGGCATATCATGTGACATCAACCTCACTGATGTATTTTAAATTGCCATCCGTTCCTTCATAATATCCTACATTCAGCTACCACAGAGAGATAGAATATTCTGGAGTTTTTTTTTCAATTTCATCAACGAAGAATAAATAAAATGCTTTGTGATTTGTATAATATATTCGTATCCTAAATACAAATATAAAACCATCATATTCTTAGAAGAAACATTATTGTTCCTATGTATTTTTTTAATTAGTCAAAGTTTTATAACAAAAAAAGAAAGTTGAGTTGTCATATACTTTAATGGAAAATAATTAAAACAACACAAGACAATTCATATAATCATATTTACAGTGAGGCACCGCCATGGAATAGTGATTCCGTTATTTTCTACTAACATCTGAAAGAGATGGGTAAACGAAAATACAACAGGCGAAATATCATCTCAGATATTTCAGCAATGAAATTCACTCACATTATGAATGTTTTCTATTCAATTGTGTAAAGGGTGGTGTGTGGGGGTGATACATGAATTGTTCATTATCATCAGTTCTACAGCTCTGGGTGGGCCTTGGCTGAATCCAGGAGTCTCCTCTATTCCCATCTATCCGTTGCCTTCGTTCTTCAGTTTCTAATATCTATTGTGGAAGCATCGGCATCGACACTATCCATTCATCGAGTTCTTGGTCATCCTGGTCTCCTTCGACCTTGTGGCACAGAGAGTGTGAGGCGTTTTGTGGGGTTGTCGTCATGCATTCGGATTATTTGACCAGCCCATTTTAAGCGCCCTATCCCTAACTGATCACATCGGGCTCTTCATAGGTCTCATATAGTACCCTGTTGTATCGACGACGCCAACCATTATTCTATTGGCCCGTAGATCATTCTCTTAAAAGCCGCTATGGATCTTTCAGATTGTTTAGTCATCACCCAGGTTTCGGAAGCATACGTGAGGACCGGCTTGATGAGTGCTTTGTGCAGAAGGATCTTTGTGTTTCTCCTAACCAGTTTTGACCTTAGCTGCTTTTGTAGGGCGTAGAAGCATCTATTAGCAGCCATAATTCTTCTTCTAACTTCTTTTCGTGTGTGATTGTCGCTGGCCACTGTGGAGCCGAGGTATGTGAACTCCTTTATCACTTTAAAATTGTAGTTTCTGACTGTGAATATCTGGGGTGCTGAGTTATGAGCTTTAGAAGCGATCAATAGTTTAAGTCCCATCATCCTAGCTCTTCAGACTTGAAGAATATAGTGCCTCTAGTGTCTATATTTGAGTCTCTTATTACCTTTTCTAGTGCTATATTGAACAGGAGGCATGCCTGTGCGTCCCCCTGTCTCAAACCGTTGTATGTTTGGAATGGATTAGAGAGGTCTTTGTCGATTCTAACTTTGGTGATGGTTGGACTCATCGTTGTTCTTACAAGCCTGATTAATCCACGAGGTATTCCTTACTCCATCACGAATTGTTAGTTGTCCATATTGTGAACCCTTCATCTTTGATAATAAATGTTCCATTTAGTTATTCGTCTTCTTCATTTAGTAGATCTGTTGGTCTGTAATTCAAAAACTATTCCTCCCGAGATGACGTCCAACTTTCCTTCCATCTCTTGCGTGGTTTTCCGGAAAGACGGTGATTAGATGGGATTTCATTTGCTGCTATATACGCAAGTCTATCACTGTCAATTCTGACTACGTGGTCCCTCCAATGTCTTCTTCTGGTTCCACTCTACCGAACGATGTTCTCTAATTCCACATGTTTATCTTATTTCTATATTGTAGTTATTGACCATTCAAGAAGCAACATCGTCACCGTTCGTTCACCGTCAGCTCAAATCCCGATAAGTTATTTGAGAATAATGTAATAATGTCCCGGAAGTTATTTGAGAATAATGTAAGAAAAACTTGAGGTTTTGTAAGCAGTATTCTCGCAGTACGGGACCATAACCTTTCTTACATTTTTTTCAAATAACTCTTCAATCAAGGAATTTGCACATAAACGATTTTATAAAGTTCACTGATGTTAGTAATGGTGTATGGTTTATTTTGATACCATTACCAAAATTGTTTCAATTGTGGCTGCTATATTTTTGGTGTTTGAATATTTGCTTTTTTTTTGTCATATGTATAACATATGTTGCTAACTATTTTACTAACCAATTTAAAACGTAGGAAGTTATTAATTTGATGGGAACTTTTTTTATGTATGGTCCGCGATTCTTTTTACCATATTGACCGATTACGACCATTTTTTTCTCATTAGAAAGGAGGTATTTTTTTCTAAGCGATTGGGTCCATTTCAATTTGGTCAAGATATGGTTATGGGATCATAATTGGTGAACATTGCGTAAGCGCATAAAGTGATCACGTAAACCAGCCGATAACAGGTTGTAAGTCCTATAGGTGCCTTGAGTTCCTGGTTCTTCTTTAATATCCCAACTTCGTCTGTATTAAGATGTTTAAAAGTTTGTCAATAAAAATGTCTTGATACGTGAACACGTAGGACTAAAAATTTATCGACAAGCTTTGAATAAATATGTGGAATTAATTCATTTTGTTATATGAGTTTTAATTTGACAAGAAACTGGCTAATAATTTAACCACTGTTTATGCTTAGGGATACATCAAAGCAACATGGCTAGAGGCCGTTATTACTACGTTTCAAAATATAGGTTTATTTCAATAGCATCTGGTAAATTTAGTTACGTGTTCAACTTATTTAACAATCAATAATTGCCATATTTATTGCTTAATAAACCATGATCGTAAATATTATTAATAACCTGACACAGTGAACACAAGTTAGTATTTTGAACAGTCACGATATATAGGTAAAATTTTAATTAATGTGTTCAAGAGGGACTGTTTATTACATTCATAAATCTGAAACAAGTAAATTGAATTTCAATTATTTTACAATTCGCATAGTAATACATTGGAAATTCATCGATACAGTAAATGTTATATTTACAATTAATGTATTTAACGGGACTAACTATGGGTGGTAATACGATAGATCCTATTCCCTTCCTTTTAAAAAAAATCTGATGGCAAAACATTTTTTCATGACCTTTTTTACTCCTTCTAATATTTGAATATAAATTTACACAAATTCAAGAATTCAAATGTCATATAAGATTCGAAAACGAATTTATATTTATAAGACACACTTTTCTGATTTGACAGAACTACAGAATCACAAAATTCTTGTTATTGGTTCACATTTCTTCATTTTATACAGAAACTAATGGGTTGTGGCCAACGCTAAACAACTCACTAATAAGTCACTCCATTAAGTATTCAAATATTGTATGGAAAATTTTCAGCATTTTCATTTTTTTATTTAAATATTTTATTACGTAAACTCGCTAATTATTCAATGTCATTTTATGAAAGTGATGTGTCTTTTTACCAATTTGAAAATAAAAATTTCAAATTTTACGTATCCTGAGCTTGGGGTCACTTTAAAATATTTGACGTTTAAAAAAAACGAGAAGCACTATTCAGATATCCTTCAAAATTAATCTAATTGGGTCTAAGTGAATATTATATATACATATTATGTACAAAATTTAAAAAAAAATCGATGGTGTAATTGATAAAGTAAAATAAACACGCCGAACATAGCACACGGCACATAACACACACACATAGATAAATTGTGATGAAACTTTCAGAATACAATCTCAGCATGTATTCTGTCAGTTGATAATCTGCAATAAAAAAAACAATCAAAATTGCGAAATCATAACTCCCCACTATATCCTCTAGGGTTAGTGAGGAGTAAAAAACACACATAAGATGGATGTTACATATTGTATAAATTCGTTGAAATATAATCATTTGACAGAGGAACAGGTACGGTGAAGGGAAGAGATAGAAACAAATATAATTTATACTTCAATGTTTCATTTGTAATAGTAGGTATATAGGAAGGGTAAGGAATACTTTCAAGTTTTTTTTTTTGGAATAGCAACCTATATATTTATGTACCTTGTGACGCCCACAAAAACATAATTGTACTATTTTACATATTAGAACGAATTTGTAAATGGAATGAAATAAATTACCCTTAGATTAAATATGACCTATACAAACAATATCTTAACTTCGCTTGGTTTGGGACCTTTGACCGTAATATGTAATATATTAAGCTTGATCTTGGCAAAGCTTCCATCAGGTGCTTTACGGTTATTATAAATGCAGATTGGAATTAGCATATAAGTGGATTCGGGGCATAATATAACAATCAACATAATAATAATAAAACATACATACCATCACGTTATGTCCCTCACGGTGTAAATAATAATAATAATAAATTTGGATTATTTTTATAGCGCCGTTTTTGTGATAACCTCACCTCAAGGGCGCTTTGAATATATTAGGGGTTATTGTAAGACTCGCGGAAGAAGTGAGTTTTTAGGTGTTTCCTGAAAAGTGCTAAGTTGTCGATTTGCCTCAGTTCAGGTGGTAGTTTATTCCACGAGGCTGGTCCGGCCACAGCAAAAGCACGATCACCGAAGGATGAAGTGTTGACTCTATTTATTTCAGTCAACTTGCCAATCACGGATGTGGTGGCTGACCGAAGTGTTTGTTGTCGCTCGTTTACGGTGAGAGGAATGCAGAAGTCTGAAAGATACGTAGGCAAAGAGAACCGATCGCCACATTTTTCTATCTTGACACACATTCATCGCCTCGTCAACATTCATTCATACATCGTCTTATGCATGTTAGTCTGTTGTTGACGCTTCTTATATTACCGTCTTTATTTTTAACATTGTCGTGCCATCCTTATCTTGGGCGCCCCCTACCTCTTAATCCGTTCCTGTCAGCCCCCCTAAACAACGTGTCATTAAACTCAAGAAAAGATAACTCAATTTATGGAAGTGAACTGTCACTTCCATACATTGATCTATCTTTTCTTGTGTCTTTTCTTGAGCTAAATGACACGTTGTCTAGGTGAGCAGGTTCTTATATTTTCTTTGTCAGGCGTTCTTCATCCATTATTTTGCTGCTTTCACTCACTTCATTGTAAGCTGACTTACTGAATTAAGAATACTTCTCGACTTTTCAAAAATTTCATTATAAAAAAAACGTACCATGTACAGTGTACAGACAGTAGGTATCTAAATTTTTACATACGTACGTCCATTCTGAGAAGACTGTCTTAAATTTTGAGTAAAAACTAGGAACTTCTAAAGATAAAAGTATTTATTTAGACCGTATAAAAGGTGGGTGTTTGGTGGATGTGAGAAAAATATAGAACCCGTATACAAATCTCGCGTATATTGGCTTGATACTTTGACGATATGTTAAGAGAAATAAATTCTCTTGAACAAATCGACAGTTGGATTATCCATTCGAGTTCAATATTGAAAAATACAAAAAAAATATGGGTAGGTATTAAGATATTACACATATAGACGTGCTCTTAGATTTTACTTATACAGATGTGCAAATACACTATTGTCTTACTATACATACTGCACATACACATGGTTTTTTTATACTTCAAAGAAAACAGAACAGCGAGGCTTTAAAAATATAGATCTAAAAGGGAAGTTTAATCTTTTAGAGTGCACGAGCGTCAGGTATATATAGACTTCTACAATAAAAGAGATGTTTAATTATTAACAAAGGCAAAATATGTTGATAGAAAATAACGAAATTAGCTTTTAAAGATATTATATAAAACCATGTTTTCACAATCTATTTGTATCAGAAAACAGTAGCACAAATATATAAGTCCCTAATACAGGGCATTTTTCAATAGATCCTTTTCTCCCTATCGAAGTGTTACAGGTTCGATTCTCGGTGGAGACACAATATAAAATTGTTTTTTTTAGTCAAGATCTGGGAGACGATGAGTCTCCAGAATATGGCAACTTGAAATTGGGTGCGTGCTAAATTATTATGAGACATAGGTTAGTTGCTCGAGAAGCAATAAAATTAAAAAATATAAAGATAAAGCGTTTTAATGTGCAGACGTCTTCTATATGCTTGACCGTAGTTTCTTGTTTCGTCCGATGAGTGCTCCGGGGATGAATAGAGCTACAAGCTCTGAAAAGTTCCCAATAGAGTGGTGTAGGAGACTGCAAATTCTGTGCAGACGTCTTCACATGGTTTCTTTTTTAATTGTAATTATTTGCAATATAACAAAATGGTAAATATGAGTGGATAATGAACTACTATAACATGTGGATGAATATTTTTATTAAGAAAGTTTGTTCCAGATTGATAAAGGACGCATTAATAACAATAATGGCTGACCCAATTATTTCAAGGCCAGCAAAGGTCGTTGTGCACAATGCAATAGTCGTTTCAACAATACAGTATGCAAGTAAAACATGGATATGACAGAAGACGCCTGAAAGTATAATTAACGCTGTGGAAACGAGGTCCCTAAGACGAATGTGTAACAAAACAATTGATGATGGGTAACGAATGTGGATTTCTGACGAGAACACAAGATTGAAAGAGATATGTTGAGTAGAATAAAGGTAAATGCTCAACGATGGTTAGTACATGTAGAGATAATGGATGACGAATGCCTGACAAAGAAGGTGTACAAGGCTAAAAAGAGTGGAATGAGAAGTAGGGGCTGGCTGAGAAAGAGTAGGCATGATCATATAAATGAGATTTTGAAATGGTAATATACGAAGTCAGAATAATAGGAGATCATTAATGAAGCAACGCAAGGATGTAAATGAGGCAACAAGATAGAAGAGTCTGGTTCTCTCTGCCTACCCCAAATAGGGAAACGGCGTGATGGTATGTATTTATTTGTAAAAGTTAGTTATTTTAATGTCAAACCACTTTAGGAATCCCTGAAAAGATATGGCATTTTGTATGGGAACTAAATTAATAAATAATAGGTACAGAAGATAGTATGTACATACCTTCGATGTACGATTTGATTAATTAATTGTGATTATCGACGCGATTCGTGCGAGACACATCTTCAGAACAATGGTTTAGGAAGAATGATAAATCAATAGACACAAATAATATTATTTAGCCTTCAAATTTTACTGTCAATTTTCTTTTGTTACATAATAATGGTTTGAGGAAACAAAATACTACACTAATGATCCACCTACATACAAAAGATTGATTAAAATAGAGTTTTGTATAAATCAATCGGTATTTTTTTTAAATTCTTTTATTTTAAAATAAAATAATGTGAAATTGTTTTTTTTATGAAACTTGTGTGTCTCATAGACATTAAAATGGCACAAATCACCTTGAAAATAGGTTGAAATCAGTATCACCAACTATGAGAATAAGACAAAGTTTGTTTTTTTTCCGATGCCATTTATTGAGAAATTGTTTCGTTAACAATGTCAAGTAAACAAGCCTTATAATATTATGTATTCTATCTTCGTTTCTGTCGAGGAATAAAAATTGTCAAAAATATTATTGATTCCTGCCAGGGAAAAATCCCAATGTTTGCGTATCTGTACGGTGATAAATACGTATTTGAGGTAATTTTATGGGTAGTGGCAGCGGTCGCGAGTTCGAATCCTGCCAAGACCGATTTCGTTCACCTATACCACAAGCATATGCTTAATTTAGGGAATGTATGATAGAGTCGGCCGAAATTTTTTTTTTAATTTTTTCAATCGCGCGGAAAGCTTGCCTCTATGATAGCTGAATAAAATGCTAAAACAAAACTTAAAAACTATTGCGTTTCCAGGTAGTAGCATATTTGATTTCTATTGAAAATCTATTTTCTATCGTTTTTTAAAGCTATATTCAAACAAGATATTGAAATACTAATTCAAAAAAAATTTGAAATAAAGACAAAAACACGACAGAATAAAAAAAAACAAAAAATTGACTTCATATAAGGTTGTGCCAATCATTTGAAAAAACCTTAATTTGACCCAAAAATTCGTATTTTGACGTAGATAGAGCAACAGCAGTTGTCACCTCAAAGAAAGGATAAAAAATATGTGTATAACTATATATTAATATCTATTTACTTATTACAATAAAAAGAGGCAATTTAAAAATAAATAAAAATCAACCAGAAGATAAAAATACCCCAAAAATACAGGCACTCAAATTTGATTGGTTACATTTGCGTTTTCTCATTTCTCAGTCGATATTGATATTATGGTCTTGAAACTAAAGTCAGGGATAAATTTTATTATACTTAGTAATATCTACAGCTTGACAGTTACAGAATCATAATATTGAGGCGTAAAAAAATAAGAAAAAATGTTAAATTTAATTTAAGAATTTATGTTATTTATTGTATATTTAATTTAATAAATAATAATAATGATAAAAATTTATTTATTTTTAATATTACTGTACATACAATTAGTACACTGGCGGGCTTATTGCCTAATGGCAATTTCATCCAGCCAACCAGAGTTAATTTTAAATATACAAAACAGTGTACTATGGCAATAAGTTAATCACATTACAAAAATAAACAAAGAAAAGTAATAAAAAAACAAAGACGGCAGCATATTAGAACAATTCATACCTAGCGATGATAGGAAAATTAAAGGATAATGAAAGGAAGAGGAGAGGAAGATGTAATCAGGTGTTGTCAGATAGACGACATATTTTTGAAAATTCTTTCGATAAATGATTTCAGTGACTCATCTGATGATAATCGTTGAGTCACGTAAATAAATGATGGTGACATAAATAAACTTAGAAGGGAAAATATATTAACCACTCAAAACTTCAAATGCAGTAAAAGAACAAGCGTCACCAACTTCAAGAACTTTATTTTGATACGAGGTAAGAACACTCTAGTGGTCGTTATATACGATTTAGAAATTCAAAAAGTTTTCGAAGAACCATAAAAATGAGATTTTTAAAAATTTGTTTTTGGATTTTATTTAACTATCCTATGAGCAAGTTTTCCGCTGTATAGCGAATTGAAAATCGAAAATCTTTTTTTCGGCCCACCCTAATGTTGTTGTTGTCTTTTGCATTTCAGGTGATAGAGGATGAATAACAAATTCATGTCCAAAATTCAACCGATTTGGAATTATGGCTTTAAAATATACGAGTATGACATTTTTTTCTTAGATTTTTTATACAATATCTCAAAAAATACTTGGCAAAAGCCCCAAATTATGGCTTATCTTAAAAGCCTAAATATAAACAGAAGATGGTTCGATGGCAGAGCGATTAGCAATCCAGTGGTCGCGAGTTCGAATCCTGCCTCGACCGATTTCGTTCACCTATAGCACAAGCATTCTTCTTATTTTAGGGAACGTAGTAAGATGTATACGTACATAATTGTTTAACAAGGACATAATACATTTCATATTGTAAAAAAAACAGCTATGATTTTTGCTTTGTTTAGCAAAAAAATAATGTAGTAGTTTGTAAGATATTGTCTTGAAAGCAAATTAAATTACAACTATGTTTTTATTCTTTGCATTGTCAAACAGAAAGCATTTTTTGAAGTGGTTTGTGAGATATTGTCAAACGATGTAAAAAAATAAAATTTTATACTCGTGTGTTTTCAAAAGGTCATATCTCCAAAATGGTTGATTTTTGGTTATGAAATTTTTTATGATTTTTAAAAGATTAAAAGATTATATGTATATATACGGAAGACAACATTCTCTATATCTTCACTGCGCATCGTATTTCACCAATATACGTATGTAATAGTTATTGTAATGAGTGTTTTGTATGTTGACTACACCTCCATTTATTATTTATGCTCCAATTTCAACAATTGTGAACACGACCTGAAATGATATGTACATTTAAGACCGCATATATGTATGTATGTTGTATGGATGGGTTCACGAAGAAGAAGGAGTATGTACACGGGGCTTTAATTAAAACATTACTTCTGTGATGTCACAATTATTCCGCTAAGCAGATGAAAAGCTACGTTGACACTCACCCTGATACTTCCTGGCTCTAGAGATTCTTACGTCGTATTATAATACAATACCACACGAAACAACATTTGTGGGCGCGTAAAGACAAAATATACCGACTACCTATAATTAATTACCTATAACGCATAGAATAATAATAAAACCATAGATTACTCATTCTCATACAATACCTCGCTGAAAAAGTGAAGCCGTTTTATTGGCCGGCTCGTGTCAATATATGTATGACTCTGCTGGTAGACATTGTTCGTATAGTACTACTCGTTATGACTGCGTAAATAATTTTGCAAGCAGTTAAAAAATTCCCTATTTGGAGAATGTATCACGCAGACGGCCAAATGATTACTGAATGCTCGTAGCAAAATGTTGACCAAATTAGTCAACATAAAGCAGTCGCGTGTACTGCAGGATAAAGAATATTCTATACTATAATTATTCTATGCTATAACGTTATAAAATTTGTACACAAAATAAAAATTTAGAGAAAAATGTGACAGTATACAAAAATATGTTACAAAAAAGTAATATACTTATATATTTTTTAATTTATTTAACAAACATAACAAAAATGTGACATAATATAATAAAAATGTTTAGTAAAATGCAATATCATGAAATAAATCGGTTTATGTTATGTGACAGTGTAAAATATATTTTTTTAGAAAAATCTGACATTATAAATCATAAATGTGATGTATTATAAAAATTAAAAAAAAATCAAATAAGCTGAAACTAATAAGCTGAAACGGTCGTCCTGGATTCAGGAAAAAATATATATGTAGACCAAATCATTTGTTTGATTTAAAATACCCATTATTATGGAACTCTACATATTCAACACCGTCAGTCTTGACAAAATTAGAAAATCTGATTTGACCACACAATGTGTTTTATTTAGACGGTTAAAATCAAATCTTGATTGGTAACCAGAGGGGTTTGACATGAACAAATGCAATGAACAAATCGGGCAATGAACAAATGCACTTGCCGTCGCTAGGCGCGCGCTCGAAAAAAATTTGAAAAAATTTGAAAAGTGGTCTGCCACAGTGACATGGATGTCACCACCGTGTGATCTTTTTTCTAAAAGAGGGAATTGTAAGAGGCGTGAATAACAGACGAATATGTAGGTATGTAATCATATCACCCATATAATATCAATACTTACTTTTCGAATGGCTAGGCTCTTCTTCGCCCAGAAAAGGCTGCATCTGTGGAGCTCGTTAGAGCCTTAA
This sequence comes from Molanna angustata, assembly GCA_963576475.1. Classification (NCBI taxonomy): domain Eukaryota; kingdom Metazoa; phylum Arthropoda; class Insecta; order Trichoptera; family Molannidae; genus Molanna; species Molanna angustata. The sequence continues at coordinate 8,772,672 of OY754969.1, forward strand.
ATTCAAACCCCGCAGCCAGCCCAATCAATATAAATTCGATAAACATATGGTTTTAAATATTTGATTCTGAGATAAATTGACGTTACCCAGAAGACCCATTTTTTCGATCTTTCATTAAACTGTTACGAAAAGATTGATGGTGAGTCGAATATCCTCGCCTGTACGTACCTTCAATCTGAGAAAACTTATAAAGATAGGTCGGTGGCCTATCCTGCAGTTGAAACCCAACCTAGCTTTGTTGAACGATTTTGTTCGCTTATAGCACAAGCATTTATGCTTAATTAAGGCAATGTGTGAGAACATATAATGTATTTGAACGTACTTTGGGAGATTTTGTTTTCATGCGCGCGTTATACTGTGCTTACCTATAGCATTGCTGAAAATTGAAAATAATACCGCGAGATCTCTATTCTCAGAAAAATTCTCATATATTTTACGTAGGAATATTTTATTCTAATAAATGATATTCTTTCGGTTTAAAATGCTAACACCCACCTTTAATACGGTCTAAAGAAATAATTTTATATTTAGAAGTTTCTTTACTGAAAGTTTTAAGACAGACTTCTCAGAATGGACGTACGTGGGTAAAAATTTACATACTGTCTGTACATTGTACATGATATGACTTTTTTATAAAATGAGATATTTAAAAGGACGGAATGTATTATCAATTCAGTAAGTCAGCTAGCAACGAAGTGAGTGAACTCAATTTGTTTACGATGACGCATGAAAATAAAAAATATATTTTTAAAAAGCATACCTACGCGTTATTAAAAGAAACTTTCACAACAGGAACAGAAAAATTCAGCAGCAGCTTGGCTAAAAATTCAGCATACATACATTACAATCACGCCATGTCCCTCACCGGGTAAGCAGAGACATCCGAACATAACATTTTTCTTATTTTGACACATTCATTGCCTCGTCAATATTCATGCATCGTCACGAACCAATACACGTACGTCTGTTGTTCGTGCTTCTTTCATTTCCGTCTTATTCTTATTCCGTCAGATTTGTATATTTTATTCGTCAGGCGTTCTTCATTCATTCTTCCCAAGTGGTCAAACCATCTCAATGTGTTAACTTTCATTCTGTTAATTACGTCTGTTAATTTACTGACGTCGTAAATAAATTTAAGATGGTATTGAATATAAAAAAAATCTCGCTTCATTCTATAACTGCAATATTCCAAAATTTGAAGGCTGTGATTTCCGAAAGCCACCAGTATTCAGGGTTCATATTATCCAACAGTTATTACCTGATATCCTTGTACAGAATAAAATAAGCCTTTATACTATGACGTGTGTCTCGCAGTCGCTGGTTTTTGCTCAACTATTATTGTGGGTCAATTAGCTTACTCTGACGAGTATCTAACGGAAATTAGGTTGTTAATTAAAATTTGATAATTTATAATGTTTCTAATTTTTTTCTGACCATTGCAATCATAAATTTGCAAAGATGCTTTATGAAGATGCCACCCGCATTTTTAATTTGTCGACCCCTATTTATTTATAATTTTTTGCACCTTTATAAAAAACGACTGTTATGAAGATTACTGCTGCCCAACTAGGTAACTCTGTTCTAGGGTTACCAGTTTACAATTTTATCTAGCCAAATATTTGACATTTCGGTTTTACACAATTATTGTGTCATTTACAAACGTATGTATGTACGTATGTTTGTATTTATTTCTTCTTCTTTTTATTCAGCCCTCCTTCTTCCAGTAATGGACATAGGCTTCCCCCTGAGACCTCCACAGCTCCCTATCATGGACAGACCGCATCCATCCACCTCCAGCCACTCGTCTTATGTGTCATCAGGCCACCTTGTTTGAGGCCTTCGAATAATTTTTTCGCCCGTTTTAGATCGCCATTCTAGCACTATCCATCTGGAGTCTGTGGCATGCCCTACCCAGGTTCTCTTCTGCTTGGCAACATTTTGGACAACGTAGGTTATTTTGAAAGAAGAAGCGGTCCAGCATGGGCCGCCTTTGGTAAACTCTTTTACATCCTCAAGTTTTTCAAGTAGGTACGCCAATTATCTTAAAAAAAGGCGTTGACGCTTGCCTTTTCCCGATAATGTTTACAAACATAATGCTTCATAATTTAGCAGTAAAATAAAGCGCCATGAAAACGAGAATGCTGGGTTTTTCGTTATGTTATAGAAAAACTAACTTGTGAATAAGAGTAAGAATTTGTAAGAATTTTAGGTGGGTCGATGGCAGAGCGGTTAGCGCGCTGGGCTAGTAATCCAGTGGTCGCGAGTTCGAATCCTGCCTCGACCGATTTCTTTTACCTATAGCACAAGCATTTATTTGCTTATTTTAGGGAACGTAGGTGGATGTATATGTACTTGTTTAACAATGACATATTCATTTTTATTAAAAAAAAAAAAAGAGAGAAAATCAAAATAACCGACTTTGTATGTATGTTTGATCAGCAAATCAAGAAAAATATTATTATTCAAACAAGATATCGGAAGTTTCGATCGGCAGCTTAAAGATCAGGTAAATTGATACTGTTTATATTAACAATTTCATTTTATCTCCCGTTAAAATGCAAATACTTCCCAACTTCTATTATTTGTAGTGCGATAAAAACTTAACACTCTGAGAATCCTCTAAGGAAATAATTATTTCGCCTTTCTTCGACACTTGAAAAGACACCCGCATTCAACGCAAGCCTAAATTCATCGTCTTTCAACAACCACTATTAATTTCGGGAAAATGTTTGACTTAAACTTAGCTACGCCACAATTGAAATTCTCGAGTTGAAATAACTGTGACGTCAAGTGTCAAACAGTTGTATTATGCCTGTCTCGCTCCCACCCACCACCCCGCCCAAAGAAACAACACGAGACAACTGGATGTTAATCGGATTCCTCCTCGTAGCAGAAATGTCACGAATGTAATTTTCTTCTAGGTATGTACATTGGTACGTTGCAAATTCTTTTAGAAAATCACACGTCAAGCGATGACTGTGATACCAAATGAAAATTACATACAAATGGAGATTTCCTTGACACAATAAGAGAAAACAAAATTGTATGTTGTGAGAATTCTTAAAAAAAATAAACCAGTTCGGTTTGTTCATATGAAAAATAAGTAATGCAATAAATATGTACATACAATACTGATTTTTCGGATCTATGGATGAATTGTTTATTAAAAGAGCAAATGGAATGAAAAGGCTTTCGTTAATAAGGCCCTAAATAATTAGTGTTATCATATCATGATGCTTCTATTTATTTATTTTTTATCACACCATTTAAATAAGATTCATTAAAAATAGCTGCCCAACTAGGTATGCCTGTTCTAGGGCTAGCAGTGTACATTGTACATATTCCAACTGTCGATTTGTTCAGGAGAACTTTGTTCTCTTAACATATCGACAATGTTTCAAGCCAGGATACGCGAGAATTGTATGCAGAGGTCTACTTTTTTACGGCTTTTCCAAATTTGAAGTCAAAAAACACCAACTTAGAGGCTTCGCAGCATATATGTTCCATACACGGATTTACTCAGAATTCGGAGTAGAACATTTCGTGTGTCTGTGTGTGTGTGTGTGTGTGTGTGTGTGTGTGTATGTCTGTGTGTGTGTGTCTGTGTATGTGTCCCCCCCCCCCTTATAACTTTTGATCCGCTCAATTTACAGAGCCCAAATTTTCAGAATATATAAACAGTTATAGGTCTACAAAACTTTTATACTCAGAAGTGGGAATTTTTGTTTCAGTCAGGGGTTATCAACTTTTGAAATTTTGGTTTATTTTTCCATTTGGTTTATTCTCAGAAATAATAAAAGCTAGAACGCTGAAATTTGGTATAAACATAGACAAACCCAAAATCTCAAATAATTTTTTTTAAAAAAAATTCAGGGTTTCTCAAACATTTTTTATTAAGAAAAATATTTTTTTCATGATAAATTTATGAGTTTAACTGCTTATATTTCCAAATTTTTTAAAAATATCAAAAAAAGCCGAAACACCCCAACTAGATAATTTGATTTTCTATAAAAAATATTAACATTGTATTACCACATCTCAATTTTTTTTTAATAGTTTTTATAAAAATTGAATTTAGTGACGACATTGCTTCATACAATTTGTATGGCAATCGCCTACACACGATATCTAAGAAGACATAATTGTTTGATACTAATCTCCAAACATACATACATACCATCATTCTGTTTTCATATTCTGGGTAGGATCAAAGGACTGTCCTCCATACTATCCTATCTTGACATACATACATATGGATGGGTGGATGGCAGAGCGGTTAGCGCGCTGGGTTAGTAATCCAGTGGTCGCGAGTTCGAATCCTGCCTCGAACGATCTCGTTCACCTATAGGACAAGCATTTATGCTTAGTTTAGGGAACGTAGGAAGATGTATATGTACTTGTTTAACAAGGACATATTCATTTAAAAAAAAAATACATATGTAGGTACATGTATTGTATAGAAAATCAAATATCTTAAAATATTAAATAATTTGTATGTATGGGATTATAGTTTGGTACTTATTCTTCAACTATACATACTATCGCTATCGACAGTTGGATCTCATGTGTTACATGCAACTAGTATTATAATATTTCACAGGAGACATAATATAGGTTGTACCTATTTGCATTTTTAAAAAGTAACTAAACAATATAAACTTAACTATTGTACATAGGATAAAAAATGGATTTGGAGTCATCATGATATGTATATACATTATACATATGAACTATGAACTCTTAAGAAAAAGGCACAAAAAAATGGCTAAAGAGATATATAAACGATATATCACTTCTGTAGAATCGAATATTCAAAATAATGTCAAGAGTTTTTGGTCATATGTAAAATCACAAGGTAAATCACAGATTATACCCGACTCAATGACATATCAAACAAATAATTCAGAAAATCCAGTTGAAACTGCCAACCTGTTTTCGAAATATTTCGCCACAGTTTTCGACTCATCTACAGTAACACATACCAGCGGTCATAGTACAACTGATCAATCAAAATTTCCAATAAACATTGACAAAAACGTAACATTAATTTATCTTAGTAAAACAGACCCCAGGAAAGGCGCAGGTATTGATGGAATACCTGGAATATTTATTAACAAATGCGCCAACATGCTGGTGACACCGGTTTTCGATTTGTTTAACAAATCACTCAAACAAGTTTTTTTCCCCGCGAGATGGAAAACAGCATTAATATCTCCGATTTACAAATCTGGTGACAAACATAATGTAGAAAATTATAGGCCCGTATCAAAGTTACCAATTTTGAGCAAAATATTAGAAAAGATCGTCTATGACCAACTCTATCCCTGCATTTCTTCATTGATCACACAAAAGCAACACGGTTTTATGAAAAAGCGCTCAGTGATATCTAACCTCGCTGTTTTCACTCATTATCTCAATGATAATATGGATAAAGGACATCAAATTGATACAATTTACACTGATTATTCAAAAGCGTTTGATCGTGTTAACCATGATGTACTAATAACAAAACTTTTACAAATTGGCATACATGGAGATCTTCATAGATGGATTCAATCTTATATTTCTAATCGCACTCAACTTACGGTGGTAAAGGGTTATGCATCTGAAAATATAACACATATATGTTCTGGAGTTCCTCAAGGATCCCACTTGGGACCACTACTGTTTAATGTATATGTCAACGACATTGGAAATTGTTTTAAATACTCTAATTATTCACTCTTTGCAGACGACATGAAAATTTACAATTGTGTGAAAACTATATCTGACTGTGCAAAACTTCAAGAAGATTTGGATCGACTTGCAGCTTATTGTAGATTAAATTTATTAAAACTGAACACCTCTAAATGTTTCTCAATTTCTTACACTAGAAAAATTAATAAACACACTTTCGATTACACATTAAATGATGAACACATAGTAAAGAAATCTTTGTGTCGGGATTTGGGATTATTCTTGGACAGCAAATTAAATTACAGACAACATATAGATAAAATTACAACAGCAGGTTATAAAAAATTAGGTTTTATTTTTAGGATAAGTAAAGATTTCAAAAATCCACAAACATTTAAAATATTATTTAATTCACTAGTCAGAAGTACACTGGAGTTTGGCTCTGTTATTTGGAACCCGCAATATCGAGTGCACATTAATAATATAGAAAAAATACAGCGTAAATATTTGAAGAGATTGGCATATCGAAGTATTGTTGCACCTATTCCACCGTCACTAGAATCAAGACGCAAATGCCATGATATACAATTTCTGTACAACATATTGAACAATATTATTGACTGCCCGGAACTTTTGTCGAGTATTGACTTTAACGTACCATTGAGACGCTCCAGACACACAACTCTCTTCCGACCTAAATTATACAAAACTAATGCCGCGAAAAACTCAACTATAAACAGAATTATAAACACATACATAAAATATGAGAAGTCCCTTGACATAGACCTATTCAGTGATACAAAACATAAACTCGCTCAAAAATTAAAAACAGGAATTTCATAAGATTATCACTAACGCACAGCACGCATGCACATACACATATATGTACACTTACACATACACACACATACACACACACACCTTCACACATATACACCCTCACACACACATATGATTTTGTATCTTGTATATATGACTGTATTTTGTAATAAATCATGATAGTATTGTAAGCTAATAATTGATGTACGGAGATGATAATTGTTATATTTGATATTTTTATACATATATACTATTCTTTGTACATTGTTAGCTTCAATTTGAAAAAATAAAAAATAAAAAATAAAAAATAAATAAATAAAAATACATATTGTGTATGTATGTATCTTATCATTTTTATTTGGTAATTACAAAAATAATCTGAATTAGTATCTCTTGGGAATACTGAACTGACAGAGCATAGATGTGATCCGCCAGTCATAATATTTTTATTTCTTCGAGTCTCAGATCAACTCAAGACAGCACAAAAATTATAAATACATATGCCCAAGGTATAAAATACATTCGTATGCCCAAGGTTTGGCGGGCATATTTAAAACTTTGAACTGGGAAGACAAGGGAATAAAAATAAATGGAATAAACTTAAACCACCTCCGCTTTGCAGATGACATAGTGCTTATAAGTGATGATCTGGAAGAACTTCATATTATGATAAAAGAATTCCACGGTGCTTCCCTAATCGTAGGCCTGGAAATCAATATAAACAAAACGAAAATCATGAGTCCAACTAACAGCACTATCACAATTGATAGTAAAATAATTGAGGCAGTTGAAGAATACGTATACCTTGGACATAAGATAAAATTAGGAAAGGATAACCAGACAGCAGAAATACCCAGAAGGATCGGACTAGGTTGGACAGCCTTTGGGAAACTTAAGCATGTCCTAAAAAACAGAGATATTCCCATATGTCTGAAAAGAAAAGTGTTTGAAACATGTATCCTGCCGGACATATGGGCACCCAGAATTCTAAATTGGAGACCGTGGGATATGAAAAGGGGAATAGGCCGGCCCCAGAAAAGGTGGGCCGATGATATTGTCCCTGTCACTGGAAGCAGATGGGTTCAAAAAGCCCAAAAAAAGACGAGTGAAAGCTTTTATAAGAGGCCTACATCCAGCAGTGGAGAGATGGCTGAGAAAGAAGAAGAAGAAGAGATGCCCAAGGTATTAAAGGGGCTTAAGTGATGTTGAGTCTAAAGTTCAAATCTTTACTTAATTTTTTTTTTCGTCTTTCCTTTTATATAATTATTTTATAAATTTTGGAAAATATGAAATCTGTTATTGGTTTCACGTTGTATTGAAAAATAAAAAAAAAAGAATTGCATTTTTGCAATAGGTCCTCCTCTAAGTAAGGTTAGGTTAGGGTAGGTGCAATAAAATAAATCAAATATTTATTTTGCGTTGAAACAAGATTAAGCTATTGTGTTCTGAATTCTATACCCAGTAATAAAGGGGCGTAAAAATATTGTTTTATTAAATATTCATCCAATTGAACCAATTCGTTGAGTTTAATTCAACGAAAACATTCTATTAGTCACTAAAGAATCGGTGGTCATTTCCCTGAAAAAGGTCAGAGGAATAAAAACACTCAAATTTTATTATAAAACGCTGTTCTTTTGTGAGCAATGCTTTGATAAGAATTTGTAAGAGAATCGGTCAGTAAAAAAATATAAGGGGCATATCAATGTTTTGTTAGCTTCGAGTCCCGTCCTTACCATTCAGTGAAAGCATTTTATTGCGTCAACAACAGAATTTCCATTCAATTGGTGTAAACCCTTACGCGACCATAGAACAAACATCACTTAAAGGTTTTCCACATATTCAAAGAAATAATCCTCTTATCGTTGTGGAAACCGTACCTCCTCAACCACCGCTCTGCTGATGGATTCGTTAAGAACTTGAACATTTTGTAAATAGATGGATACAATGAATGCAACTTTTTCATATTGATATAATATGTATGTGTTTGTATATTTTATATCTAAGTTGTATTCTTTATATTTTTTTGTACTTGTTTCTTGTCTTATCCCTTTGCTTTTTTTATAAATATCTAATGTTATTAACAAAATAGTTTTGAATATTTTTAAATTGGTATGTATACCCACAGACAGGCTGTGCCTTGTAGGATTTTTGTGTACACGGTTGATTTATTGTGATTGATATTATGTTTATGTATATTGTATGTTAACCATGCACCAAATCATAAATAATAAATTAAAATTTAAACGAGTGAGTGTGGCCAACGCTTAACTCACTACATAAACAAGTCACTCCAAAATTTGTAATGAAAATATTCAGCATTGTCATGAATTGAGTTAAATTATTTTTGATTTAAATATTCTTTTATGAAAACTTGATAATTCTTCAATGCCATTTTATGAAAATGATGTGCCTTTTTACCAATTTGAAAATAAAAATAACAAATTTTGAGTTTCATGAGCTTGGGGTTGCTTTGAAATATCTGACAGATTAAAAAATTGAGAAGCACTATTCAGATATCCTTTAAAATCTAATGGGATCATAACTCCCCATATCATCCGCTTGGGTTAGTGAGGAGTGAAAATTGTTTATGTGGATTTAAATAAAAAAATATTTATCGAGTTTACATAATAAGAAGGTATGTTTAATAATAATTATTTACCATGCTGTCCGATTTTAATGCAATTCAGCGGATTATTCTTCATCGCGATAATTTTTTTTTTTTAAATGAATATGTCCTTGTTAAACAAGTACATCAACATCTTTCTACGTTCCCTAAAATAAGCAAATAAATGCTTGTGCTATAGGTGAACGAAATGGGTCGAGGCAGGATTCGAACTCGCGATCACTGGATTACTAGCCCAGCGCGCTATCCGTTCTGCCATCGACACATCTAAAATTCTTTATCACGATGTCCGATTTCGATGCAGTTCAGCGGATAATTCTTTATCATTTTATCCGATTTTAACGCAGTTAAGCGAATATTTCTTAACCACGTTGTCCGATTTATTCAATAAATTTTTATTCATTACAAAGGGGATATTTCATTTCATTAAAATTTAGCCAAGGTCTTCAGTTTGCTCAGGTGTCTGCAATCATAATATTACAGATTGCAAATTTTATTTATTTATTTTATTTATTAAAAATCCTTTTTTACAACTATAATCATATCTGATGTAGGTACCTACAATATAAGTTGAGAAAGAAGTAAATAATATGCATAACACTATAATTAAATTAAAAATGAAAGTTTTAGTCATCAGTGGATACAAATTTCTTTAATATGTGGATTAGGCTACTCTACTAGGCTATGCCTGTCCCAGAGTAGTGTTATGTAAATCATTTCTATTATTTTTTATTCGTCAAAGTGCAAGTTAATTTTTGTAAGGTCAAGTCTAGCGAGGCAGTATAATTTCCAAATATGTGAAAAAATATATATAAAATTGCAATTACGTATAAATTGAATTGTATTTTGTCATTTGTAATATTTATTTATACTATTGGAAATATATCATTCAATATTCATTCATTCAAGTGGTTGGTTGAAGTGAGAGAAAAGTGCAAGTATACGTTTTAGTGTATTATGAAATATTGCTTGATGAGGGCTATAAGAGTTATAAGTTTATAAGCGAATAATGATTTACCACGTCTACCGATACTTTGGAGTCAATTTATTTATTTTGAGATTTTATAATTTATTAAAGAGGTTTAAAAGGTCGATACCTTAAACTCTAACAATCTTATGAGTTTTTGTAACGAAAGATTTGTTCATTTCTGTCTAAAAGTATACAACTTTTTCTATGCTACTATCTTATACTTTCGTATAAATATTTTGTAAAATCTGGGGGGCAAGTCTGGTTCAGTCAGCGAAATCAAAACCCTCGTGGTTACCCATATCATGGATATAATTAATATATGGAGTTCTACAATATCTTTAGATGTCATAGAACTCCATACGACAGTGCCGACCGCCGTGGCACTGTTGGTAAACCGTTCGGTTTCTGTGCGGGCGTCCTGGGTTCGATTCCCAGTAGAGGAGAAATATATTTAAATTCATTTCTCACGCAAATATTGCTTCTCTGGGCTGGAAACACTGGTTAGTTGGAAGAAATTGCCATACGGCAATAAACTCGCCACTTGCGCATGGTGCAAGGAAGTGTTTATTATTATTATTATTATACGATAAATATATCCATGCTATGGGTAATCACTGGGGTTTTGATTTCGCCGGTCAAACCAGACTTGCCCTCCTGTATTATTATAAAGATTATTATATGCGGAAATAATTTAGGTCTGATTTTATGAAACCTTACACCAATACAATAAATTTATATTCTAAGAAACCTTAATCAATCTCCTTAGTGCGCAGTGTAAAAATTCAAAGGTGTCCTCAACAAAAAAACTCAGATGCTTTTGATGCACTCCGAATGAGCATGATTTTGTCGATTGGTTTTCGGTAAAATTTTTATCAGTGTTTTTTTTCTTGGTTTTTAAGTGTCATTATACTACATAATACCATATAAGTATTTGGCGAATGTATTGTGATGAATCGATTTTTGTCGCTAGAATAAGATTCATGGAATACGCAATACGAAAAATGAATTTAAAGCAAAAAGACATTAAATAATTGGACATATTGACATTTGGTTCTCTTTCTAAAAATATAAAGTATAAAATAAAACACGATTCTGAACATTTTAAATCTTCTGCAGTCCTATCGCAATAAGGTCTGAATCAATTCTTTCGTACCAATGATTCTTACATTCATTGAATAGTTCCGTTTGATCTCGTGCCTCTGAATTTTCCAATTTCTTTCGATAAATTGGTCTTTGGATTGTGCTGTTTACATTCCCCTAGACTATATATGTGTCGATATATGTATTCTGGACCTTACGGTTGGGTTTCCCGAAGCATTAATGGTATTTGTAATGGGGATTTTATGGTGAAAAATGTGACGTTTGACGAAATATAACACCTGTGATTTTGTTCACGATTCCAATCGTGGGAAACGTATCTATTGTTGTCTCCAGAAATATGTTTCACAATAGAGTTATTATTTTCACCATTATCTCAAGTGAAAACATATTATACGAATTTTCACTAGAGGTTAAGTATTGTTATTTCAACTATTCTTATTATTGACAGAAAGTGATCTATAATTTCATTTCGATTCACAATTTTTTTCAAATACATCACAGTAAGTATTCTTAAGAGTTTTTTCTTCTTCTGATTCAGCTAGAACTATGTTCTCGGAACCCACTCCTGGGAGGTAAATGTCCAAATATCCTTCCATCGTTTGGGCAGTCTTCCGGGGGGTCTGCTACCAGCAGGATTCTCGTCTGCTATTCTCTCTGCACTCGGTCTGAACTCGTTCTCCCCTTGTTTTCTCTCCAGAAGCGTCTTCTTGATCTTCCCCATCGTACAACATCTCAAAAACCACAGATTATTCTTATTTCCGAGTTCCTTCGTTTATCTCGAAGGGTCCTTTCTTTATCCTGCAATTGGCCGTAGAGTAATAATAATAATAATAATAATAATAATACCGTTAGCAGAACAGATAAAATCACAGTGGAAATAAGAAAAAGTAACAATAGTCCTATTAATATTATCGTCTACACGCATCATACCAAAAACACTCATAAAATATAAACATACTAAAGTTACCCCCATATGTCATCACCAACATACAAAAAACTACAATAATCAACACATGCACAATAGTCAGAAAATTTCTACGGGTACCACTTTAAACAACTACACACAACCACACAGACACACAAACGCATAGCTTCACAACTTGAGTACGCTCCGTTGTGAAGGAAAATACCGGATCATAACCGAGATCAACATGTTTGCAATAATAATAATAAAAGACTTTTATTGAGTTAAACAACGTGGCGGACTTATTGCCCACAGGCAATCTCTATCAGTCAACCACTAGAGTCTTCATCTTCTAAGGAGGTTTTTTATTCTATTAGTGTTAGGCCTTGTTTCAATGCCGTATACATATCTTGATGCAGGTCTCGTAGATCCTCACTTAAGTCTCCTTCAACATGTAGCTACATGTTTCTCCATACAGCATTTCTCATACATCCAGCTATGATAACGGCCTTGTGTTCTTGCTCACTTCATCATAGAGGTATTTTATTTTATGCTGCTGGATATTTTGGCACCCCGACTTGTTCTATTATTTGATTCTCAATTTTAAATTTGAATCGTATGTACTGGAAATCTTGAGGTGACTATGATATTTGTTTTCTCTATTGAGATTTGCATCAGAAAGAAAATTATAACATCATTATTGAACATGAACATCATTATGAACCAGCCCAGAGAATGAAAACTTGGTTGGGAGATTATTTTCAATAAATTTCGCCCCTGCTGGCAAGTAAACCCAGGATTTATTTATCATGAATTTCAAGTAAAAAAATACGTTTTGCAAAAAGGCACAGGTATATCCGATTACACCCGAATATATCCGAAAGTTTACGGAATATGCATTAATATGCATATCCCGACATTCGTCTTCAATCCACACAAAGAAATTATTAATAAATGTTTTCAAACAAAAATAAATAACAGTTTGCTACGTAGCTTTTGCTATCAAAAAACACTTCGTCTCAGTTAAGATATAAGTAAAGATAAATATGTGAATAAAAGGAAGGTAATAAATTAAATTGATGATCACCAAACTTTGGTAGGAAAGGTTCTATCAAGAATAAAAAGAAGAGTTAGACTGAGTTAGACGTTAGGCGAAATTTGTTCAAATAAAACCTTCTTTACCTCAGGTGAAAACTTCGATTCTTGTTACTTTTTGTATTGAATTGTATGTTTCATTTATGGATTTAGATGTATTGTTGAAGAAGTAAAAGTTTTCAGGATAACTGTATGAATATAGAACAAAATACATTGAGAGATGTTTTCATATCTATGCATATGCAATATATGGGTAAATTTTCCATTATAATGGCATTTTATTATACTGGTATATCACCTTATTTCGATGTTTTTGGTTAATTTTCTAGAAAATAACAATACTTTTGATAACAAAATATATATTGGATTGAACCACGTTGAGTTGTCCTCGGAAAAATGGGCTATATTTGAAAACAGGAAAACACCCCTAAACTTGAAAAGAAAATTGTACATAATATGAAGATTATTCTGACGATGGGTCATGCACGAAACGCGTTAATAATCAAATAAATTTCAATAGAACAAATTCCAAGTGTTTTTTTTATATTTGTAATAATATATCTACGTTTACTTATTTGAATTGATTTTTCAAATATTAATGTAATATTCAGATGCGTGCGTGTGTGTGTGTGTGAGTGTGTGCGTGTGTGTGTGTGTGCGCGTGTGTGTGTATGTGGGTGTGTGTGGGTGTGTGTGTGTGTGCGTGTGTGTGCGTGTGTGTGCGTGTGTGTGTGTGTGAGGGTGTGTGTGTGTGCGTGTGTGTGTGAGGGTGTGTGTGTGTGCGTGTGTGTATGCGTGCGTGTGTGTGTGTGTGTGTGTAAGTGTGTGTGTGTGTGTGAGGGTGTGTGTGTGCGTGTGTGTGCGTGTGTGTGCGTGTGTGTGTGTGTGTGTGTGTGTGTGTGTGAGGGTGTGTATATGTGTGTGTGGTGTGTGTACGTCCCCTCCCCTTACTACTTATGATCCGTTCTATTCACAGAGCCCAACATTTCAATATATAGATTGTTATATGCCTACAAAACTTTCATACTCAGAATTTTGAATTTTTGTTTCAGTCAGGGGTTATCAAAATACTATCCTATCCTGACGTACATATTTTATATAGAAAACAAAATATCTTTAAATATTTATTGATTTGTGTTTATGTGTTAATAGTTTGGTAAGTACCTATTCTTCCCCATACATACAATCGTCATCGACAGTTGGATCTCATGCAACTAGTTATAATAAATTAGTGAAGCTTTTAGGAGTTGATCCAAATGGTTATCAGGTCGGAATTAATCTTATAGTGCCTTGTCAGTTACGTGTTATTGACATTCAAAGCTATACATGTATATAGGTATAGGTCAAGCTATATAAAGGTATGTGAAAAACCTTTATCTTCCATGTGAATGGACAGGATACATACATACATACATAGGTGGTGGATTCGTGACCATAAATATCTTCATTGAGGAAGGAGGGACTATGAACTTATGGGCGGACATAATACTGATTCTTTTGAAACTAGAACACCACAACGTTTTTAAAAAGACAAAAAAATTCAGTGCTGAAAGCTGCTTTAGAATAAACGTCAAGGCTGTTTGTTTTTCACGTACTTATATCTTTGATATATTTAATTTAATTTATTAGGAAGCACTATACATAGATGGGTGGTGGCAGAGTGGTTAGCGAGTCGCGAGTTCGAATTAAATTAAAAAAATAAAAACAAATATCTTTGAATCCCCATATAAAGATAAAAGATAAAAATATTATACTGTTACCAAATCTAATGTATTATGCTAGAGAGATATGAACAATGGACATGGTAGATGACGTAGGAAAGATGAATTAACGCGGTTGAATGAGGTCACTAAGATGATTGTTTGGTAATACAATGATTTTTAGGAAAATAAATGAGGATATTACACGAGAATGTATGAGAGAAAGAAATATCGTTAGAAGGATGAAAATAAATGGCTTAAGGTGGTTTGGCCACAAAATGATGAAAATGAAGTGATGACAAAAAAAGTATATAAGACGGATAAAAAGGGACGAAAAGTAGAGGTCGACCAAGAAAGAATTGGCACGATCACATAAATAGAATTCTGAAAGATGGAGACGATAGAAGTGAGAATAATAGAAGAGCGTGTATGAAACGATGTATTGACGTGGATGAAGAGATAAATGTATGTCAAGAGATAGGAGTCTGGAGTTAAATTCTCTCTGCCTACCCTAAATAGGGAAATGGCGTGATGGTATGGTAGATAGATATATCGTTCTACCAAAGCCTTTATGTTTTATCAAGATAATTGTAGTACAATTAAGGCAGGGAATCTTATATTATTTTTTTTTTATTTCTTACGAAGAAAACATTCATAAGAGGACAGAAAAAAACAAGCGGCTGAGCTATCCAAGACAAGGATGGTTCATACTGATAGACGGAAATGCAAGAAGCTTTAGAAACAGGTGGATACGTACATTAGTTCAAGAGAAGAGAGGAAAATGTGGCATTTGAGTCTCTTTGTCGACACAATGAGAGACAAGGCGTGATGGTATCTATGTGTATATAAACATAAAAAATAGGAGAATTTATGATTACTTTATTTTTCGCCTAAAAATCTTCAAACTCTAAATTCCGGATAAGTGTTGACATACACAAATTGGTCGTTTCCGGCGAAAATACAATTCCCTTTGTGCGTACACCACAAAATAACTATCAGAGTAGGGGATCTTTTGGATTCGACAAGTGGTCAACATATCATTATCTCCTGGAATCTTGCCAAAACATTATCGTGTACGATGATGGAATTCTGGCAACACTTTGTATACCTAATGAAAATAAAACATTTTATCGATAAAATACATTTACATTGAATGTAAATTCAGAAATTGTTTCCAGAAATTATACGAAATTAACATATCATTTATTTTCTAGGTTATGTTGTATGTTTTTATGTACCTCTTTAATTTATTATTAAATATAATTTAGTAGCAGTGTCATGTTTGAATATTTGTTACATGTAGGGATGAATACATAATATATTAAATAATTGCGTACATTGATTTTATTTAATGTTTCAATGACAAAAAGTTACAAAAAGACATTTATATAGTAAAAAAAATAAATCTTCCTAATTTTTGATTTTATTTTTTTTAAATTGGAAACATAACAGGCTTTTTTAATAAAACATAATAAAGTTTGGTAAGTAAATATGATTAAAAAGGAAAAAAGCCAATTATTAATTTCACTTAAATACTTTACATGTATAAATTAATATTATTCAGATTTTTTAATTTTGTCAATGCTGACGGTGTTGAATATGTAGAATTCCATAATGGGTATTTTAAATCAAACAAATGATTTGGTCTACATATATATTTTTTCCTGAGTCCAGGACGACCGTTTCAGCTTATTAGGCCCTTATCAACTGGACCAGTTGATAAGGGCCTCATAAGCTGAAACGGTCGTCCTGGACTCAGGAAAAAATATATATGTAGACCAAATCATTTGTTTGATTTAAAATACCCATTAATATTATTCAGTTCAAAGGGTTTAAGGAATATGACTTAGGGTATGGTTAGGAAATTGAAATATGAACAAAAGGTTATGCGAAACATAATCTACATACATACATACCATCACGCCATGTCCCTTGCGGGGTAGGCAGCGAGAACCGAACGCCACATTTTTCTGTCCTGGCACGCATCCCTCGCCTCGTCCACATTCATGCATCGTCTCATACATGTTCGTCTATTGCTCACAATTCTAGCATTTCTGTCTTTCAAAATATCGTTCACATGGTCGTGCCATCCCTTTCTTGGGCGTCCCCAACCTCTCATTCCATTCCTTTCCGCTCTGTACATATATTTTATTCGCCAGGCGCTCCTCATTCATTCTCCCAATGTGACCAAACCATCTCAATGTGTTTACATTCATTTTAGTAATGACATCTTTCTTCATCTTACATTCTTTACTCATTTCTTACCCGGTCATACATCGTTCTATTACAAATCTTTCTTAACGATCTCATTTCAACTGCATTTATTCTACTTTCATGCGTCTTCTGCCATGTCCAGGTTTCACTTGCATACGTAAGGTTGGCACTACGATGGCGTTATGAATGGCAATTTTGGCATACTTTGATATGTTGCGGTCATTCATAATTGGTCTTAGTGCTCCATTCACTCTGTTTCCTGCCACAACTCTTCTTTCGATCTCTTTATCGAGTCGAAACATAATCTACTTTTGTTAAAAACTAAATTTAATTTTGTTAAGTGCCACTAGAACAAAAACGTAGATTCACGTGAAATAAAATTGTATCGCTGTTGTTTACTAAAAATATATTTATTAACTAAATGTCTCATTGGAATATAGATTGCATTTGCTGAAAATGCAAAGACAAAATAAAAATTTCATTATGAAATAAAAAGCCAACATTTTGAAATATTTGCTAAACAATCTCTATATTAAATTTCCATTTCTGGGCATACTTGAAAATGCGGGTGATATCTGAAATAAGATGTTCTACTTACGGTGCATCAACACCAACACAGTATCATGTTCCATGTTCATTGAAGAATGCTTCGATAGTTTCTGCACTCCACAGCAGATAGAAAGTGCATGAGAGCGTAACAAGATTTCCCCAAAAGCAGTAGCGAGCTTCTAAACCGAAGTATAGGAATATCTGAGGCGTGGAATAAGTTTGTACCTAAGATGTTGAAAATTTTATTCTTCGTGGCAGAAATATATGGAATTTGGAATACAACTAGTTGCATGTAACACATGAGATCCAACTGTCGAAAGCAATTGTATATATTCGTAATTGTAATTCGTAATTGTAATTGTATGTCGAAAGCAATTGTATATGTAGTAACTCCTTTATTAATACAGCAGCCCGACTGTGGAACGATCTTCCGAATTCTGTGTTTCCATCTTCGTACAACCCGGGTCTTTTTAAAATCCGAATTAATAAACTCTTTTCTAGATTGCAAACCCCTCCCGACGCTACGTAGTGCGCTTCTTCGGAAGAGTAAAATGGACCCAAATCCTAATAGCTGGCGTCCCCTACGTACACATGTTAAAAAAAAATATATATAGTTGAAGAATAAGTACCATAGGTACTATAAACCCATAAATACAAATTATTTAATATTTTAAGATACTTGGTTTTCTATTCAATACATGTACCTAGGTATGTATGTCAAGATAGGATAGTATGGAGGTCAGTCGTTTGATACTACCCAGGATATCAAAACAGCATGATGGTATGTATGTATGTTTGGAGATTAGTATCAAACTATTAAGTCTTCTTAGATATTGTATATAGGCGACTGCCATACAAATTGTAAGAAGCGATGTCGTCACTCAATTCAATTTTTATAAAAATTGTTAGCAAAAAAATTGTGATGTACTTCTACAATATTGATATTTTTTATAGAAAATTAAATTATCTAGTTGGTGTGTTTCGGATTTTTTCGATATTTTTTAAAAAATTGGAAATATAGGCAGTTAAACTGATAAATTTATCATAAAAAAAATATTTTTCTTAATACAAAATGATTGAGAAAACCTGGAATTTTTTCAAAAAAACTTATTTGAGATTTTGTATTTTTCTATGTTTGTACCAATTTTCAGCGTTCTAGCTTTTATGGTTTCTGAGATATATGGAAAAATAAAGTAAAAATTCAAAAGTTGTTAACCCCTGACTGAAACACAAATTCAAAATTCTGACTATAAAAGTTTTGTAGACCTATAATTATCTATATATTCTGAAATTTTGGGCTAAATTGAGCTGATCAAAAGTTATAAGGAGGGGGACCCACAGACACCCATACAGACACACGAAATGTTCTACTACAAATTCTGAGTAAATCCGTATATGGAACATATATGCTGCGAAGCCTCTTAGTTGGTGTTTTTTGACTTCAAAGTTGGAAAAACCGTGAAAATATAGATCCTGCATACAATCGTGTTCCTTCATACACGCGTCTTGCCTCTTCCTTCAAAAGAATTTCATTCTCTTGAACGAATCGACAGTTGGAATATGAATTTATATTTGGTTCCGATTATTTTTATGCTAAAATTACCACAGAGAAGGAATATTTGATTATCGTCGATTAAATATTTGTCTATGACAACTTATTTTACTAATTCATTTTGTTTATTAATTCCATAGTTACACAAGGTATTATTTAATCAAACAATATTGATTATGTTTCTACATATATATTTCGACGACCGTTACGGCTGACTAGGCCCTAACTGGCAACAATAAATACTGGCAACTAGAAATATTATCCAAATTTTCAAAATAAGTCCAGTACGTACATAAATAAATTTAATGTAATTGATATCGTTATTTGCCATGTTTTAAATCAATCGTTATCTAATATTTTTTAGGTTTATATTTTCTTGTGGATAAAAAGTAGGTAAGGTAAAATTTCTCATTCGTAAGACATGTATTTCGTAATCTGATTTTGACGGGTTGAGATGTTAGTGCACTGAACTCAGTAGAAGAGAGATGAAATTATATTTGAGAAAAATACTTTTTTTATTCAAAAAAAGTGAATAAATATGAAAAACGCTAAAATTATTTTTAAAAAATGACACTACCAAATCATATATGTTATTTGAATAATTTTATTAGAGTATAAAAAGGTACATTATTACTTAAACGAGTAAATAATTACAGCTAGCAAAACAAAAAAATATTCTCTATGAGTGTTATTTATTAACGTGGTTCAAATGGTGAATTACGGTTGAAACCAAATTATTCTCTATCACTGTTATTTATTAACTTGGTTCAAATAGTGAATTACGGTTGAAGCCAAATTATTCTCTATCAGTGTTTTTTATTAAGAAATGGTGAATAACGGTTGAACCCAAATTATTCTCTATCAGTGTTATTTATTAACGTGGTTCAAATAGTAAACTTCGGTTGAACCCAAATTATTCTCTATCAGTGTTATTTATAAACGCGGTTCAAATAGTGAACTACGGTTGAACCCAAATTATTCTCTATCGGTGTTATTTATAAACGCGGTTCAAATAGTGAACTACGGTTGAACCCTAATTTGATCATTTTTCTTATTTATAAACGTGGATCAAGAGTTGAACCATGATTCAACTCAAATGTAAAATTGAACAGGCGACGAGGGTATGGCTCCCCTTGATCTGGAAACACAGCGACAAGCTTCAATTCACAACGTGTATAGAGGCCGAAGCTCAATTTTGGGTGGTGTTTCTCTCCCACCTGTAAATTTACCCACAATTCGTGGAGAGATTGAGAACTTGGCCCGGAGTTCTCTTTTAGATGTTTGGCAACGTCGCTGGTCTTCTTCTTCCGTGGGCAGACTGACATTTTTATTTCTTCCCGATTTGAGGACTCGATTTTTTTCCTCGTGGATTGTTCCCGACTATTGAACGACGCAATTCCTTACTGGATATGGCAGTTTAAAAATATATCTCTTCGTTTTCACTTATTCGATTCTTCCTCATGTCAGCTTTGTGATAACTCTGAACGAACTTCTGAGCATATCCTATGGGAATGCACTTACTTTTCCGTGTCAAATTTTCGGAAATTGGACATGCGGAACTTGTAGCCACGAAGAGCAACTTTAGGGCTTCTAAGAATTTCTGTCTTAAATTCGGTGCACTCTTAAGCAGCCCATTCACGATCGTGCCATTCGGCGTCGTTCCATATGGACCGGCTCTATTTGGAGCATTATAAAATATTCATCACACTCACGGGCGCGCCATCGAGCCATCGAGCCATCAAAATTAGTATACGCAAGCAGTCGACGCATTCGCATTAATAAGTTCTTTTATTTTAATTTTCAAGTAAAAATGAGTTCTAATTCTGATGATGATGAGATATCCAATGTATGGCTCACAGCCGCATCAGTGCAGACTCAAGTCCAGAAGAAGCTTCCTGGAGATGACCGCCCCTATAGTTGGCCTCCCCGAGGCCCGAAGGCTGTCACTGTGGCGTGATAGTGTCGAATGCACTCAGCTACCACCCGCAGAGGACGTGTCAGTGGGACACAACCTGCCTCATGGAGAGCGCTCAATAGGCTCAGAACGGGTGTCTCCTGCTGTTACAGTGACCTCAAGAAATGGGGTTACAGAGAGGAAGACATCTGCGAGTGTGGCGCCAGACAGGACAACGTGCACCTACTGTCATGTCCCATGATAGGAGCGACATGCACGCACCAAGACACAGTGATAGCAAACACTAGTGGAATCCGAGTGGCCGAATATTGGGGGCTACGAATATGATGGTGTTCCGGACACGGAAAATAAGTAAGTAAGTATTCTGATGATGAGTTTTATACAACTGCTATTTAGCGGTTTGTTTATATATAAATAGAAAAAAACAAAGAGAAAATTTTGTATTTTCGCATTCACGAGAGTGTCAAACAGCTCGGCGCAATGAGATGACACAATGTACCGGTGGTTTTCACACTCACGAGCATGCCGTGCCGACAGGGTGCGCCGCGCCGTTTTCGCGGTACTACAGAGTTTGGATCGTTTGGAATTCCGTTTTGGTGTGTCAGGCCAAATGGGCTACGCGGGATTTGACATTCACGAGCGCATTTTGGAGTGATGGCAAGCCATTTGGAAGGATGGCACGATCGTGAATGGGGGCCTTTATCTTCACTATCACTGAACAGTGAGCCAGTTGTTTCCACATGATTAGCTCTCTTTGGCACATTAAGTGCAGTGTCTGCAAGGTTTTAGATTTCTCCGGACTGTTCATATGTTCTTAATGTGTTCTTTCAGAGTTTCGCAAGGGGCCGTTATTAATCCCCATAAGCAGAACGGGTGGTGGTGGGGGAAGAACAGACGACGAGAGTAATTAAACACTGGGTCAACTTGACATTTCACAATTTTGAAGTAGGTACTTATGGCCATAAGAAATGAGAAAAACATATAAAAAAATATTAAATCCATTAGAATTATCGATTAACATTGATTTCAAACCAAAAAGTGCAATAGATAGTTTCAAACCAAAAGTGCACTGTATAATAAGTTTCATTGAAGTATCTGTACTTAATTTTGGTGGTCTGAGGAAGCCAGCTGTGTCTCGCGATAGCGCTTTTTTATATGTACTCGTTCGTGGAAATAAGATTTTCCTTTTTTTTTCAAAAATATATGTAAATTATTTCTTTATAAGTAGAAATTATTGAATAAAAAGTTAGTTACTCAATAGCTAAAATTCAAAATTGCATAAATATTTGAAGTATTTTACTAGAGGTAGGTACTGATGTTAATAGTTTTTAGGATTGGATATTAAATTATCTTAAACATTTTATTTGTATTTTATTTTATCTCCTTTTATTATTATCAAATGTTTACTTTACGAGCACGAGCGCCACTTTTACTGCTGCGGAGGTACTAAAATATTTCACTTTCTCATTTTTTCTGCCCCAAAACATCCTTTCTAAGAGCCTGTGAATTTGAATTTCTTTTCATGGAGGCAATTTATTATATCATATTATGTACCGATGACATATTTCCTAGCCATTATTGCGATCCATCACAGCTTCTATCAAGGCTTCTTCAGACATGCTGACATTTTATTTTTTTGATCCGCCGAAAAAGATTGGTTAAAAGGCGCTACACACAATCCGATTTGTTTGATACGATCGATCCAGCGATAATAAGAGAGAAAAAACAGAATAATTATGGAATGATTTTCTACATTAAACCAATGCTAGGTATATGTGCGAGCGGACCCGATTGACGTTGTCCTGCCCGAATTATTTGTGAAACAAAAAAGTTTATGTATCATATATTTGAATCATGAGGATGTTATTATTCGCTGAGTAAACATACATTTTCTTGTTCGATGAGCCGCTAAACACTTTGAGGTTAGATTGATTTTCATTTCTTATATAATACAGCATAGATGGTTTGAAATATGAATAATAACTAAACAGTAAACAGAAATTAAAATTCCATGCAATTGTATATAGTTGAAATATGAATAATACGGAAACACAGAGAGAACTTTTAATGTCAAAAAAATCCAAACTAGGACTCAAATGACAGATTTCTTTGTGTTGTCAGATGGAAAAAACTAAACATTGCCAATTCTAAATTAGCGCCACCTATTGTAATTTATATACATTTTTTTTGTTTTTATTTTATTATATTAATGTTAAAAATTCGATTTTGTGAATCTAAACCATTCTTTGTCTTATGAGTTTCATTTATAAAACTTTTTTTTTAAGTATTGTTTTTCGGGCTAAATATTAATTTGACCCGCAACCAATAAGAAGTTGCCACACTCAGTATACTTACCATATTAATCGTCTCATAGATCCAGACTGAAATCACAACGAAAAACAATGTCTCCACCGGGAATTGAACCAGGGACTTTGGGACCCGCTAAGAAGCCACGAGGCCGACAATTGAACTATTGAATATACAGATTAATGATTTTTACTTTTTGCCTCAACAAATCATATCCAACAGATTGGATTGTGTGTATAAACTCTTACAGAGATTTCCTTACGTGTTATTTTATAGACATAATAACAGCTACATATTCACACAATTTCCATACTTAAATTAAAATTCACGTATATTTAAAGGAAATTGCTTGTTTTTATGTTGCGAAATGTTTTTAAAAGCAAATTAACTCCGGCTGAGCTTTAAAGGGAAAAATAATAAGAAAATCAATGTCGCATACTCACATATAAAATACGAATGTGTTTATACCAAAGACCTTATAATAATGTATATATAAGGTCTTTAGTTTATACTGAATCATATTTAAATATATGAAAATTTAAACAGCACAAAATGTTTCCCAAAAGAATTCTAGTACGGTTCAGTGTCTTCCGTTTGGAATAATTTATTTGTTATTTTAGGCGAAAATCTATAGAAGTAAAAATGTAATATACCTACGTACCTATGTTATATATGTTCTGCCACAGATCGCAATTAAAATATACCTCATTTTATGTATTGTTCTACCATAGACCATTGTCTACCTTCATTTTGACCGCCTTCATTTTATGTAGACTGTATTTTTTGTATTGTTCTGCCATAGGCCGCCTTCTACCTTCATTTTGACCGCCTTCATTTTAAGTAGACGCCATTTTATGTTTTTTTTTCGTTCTCTAGATGCGTTATACGATGTCAATAGATTTTTCACACTGTCATCTATTGAAAGATTGCACAACTTAAAAGTGAATTACGTCCATTTTTTCCCATAAAAATCTTGTAGGAGTGTAGGGGAGTTAATATTTGTGATAAAATAAATTTGAATGAGAAATGTAAAAACCTATAAAAAAATCCACGAAAACATATAATATTTTTTTATTATTTCGATAACAGCGCCACCTACCGGGTACAAAACTATTCTATCTTTCAATCCGAAAACAACCAAACGAATTTCATTGTAGTAAGTAGGACGGTTTCGGAGATTACCGTGTACGAACATCATGACACGACATTTTTATGTATTACGATAAATTTATTCATAAATATTAAGATGTTGCCTTCTATATCCTTCCGTAACATCCTTTTCCTCATTGC
The DNA here is from genome assembly GCA_963576475.1 of Molanna angustata. Taxonomy (NCBI): domain Eukaryota; kingdom Metazoa; phylum Arthropoda; class Insecta; order Trichoptera; family Molannidae; genus Molanna; species Molanna angustata. Next base: position 8,797,387 of record OY754969.1, read on the forward strand.
TATGATCAGTAATGAGGAAATAAAAGGGAGAAAACTTGACCGACTAGAAATATTAGAAATAAACAGAGTAAAAAAGGATCCACAAAAATTACTCATCAATAAACAAATTGATCATATATATTCACCATTATTGAAACCGATGGGTAAGACAGACATATACCTTCCTTTGTTGTTAAATGCATTAAGATTAAAATTAAGCTGTTCATAATTATAACTACCAAATATCTATGAAATACATTGGTTTTAACCACACTTAAAAGATAACAATAAACCAATAAATACAATATTATTTACCTTTCGAATTTTACTGCTGTCGTTTTCTTTTGTTACAGACCTAATGGACACAGGGGACTACAACCAGTGACCCAACTACTTTCATTGTATTAAAACGTAGATTTGTATAGATTCATTTGTATTATATAACTTCTTTTCAACCGTTCAAAAACCAACATTTTTATACACCTGTCATGTAAATTTTGTATATAACCACTAGTCTCAGTCTTGTAGAGCATTATTCTGACGATGTGCTTTGCACGAAACGCGTCAATAATCCAATAAATATAATAGAACATCAACCAAGTATTTTTATATTTTTATAACATATCAACGTACAATGGAGTTCTATCAAGAATTGTCGATCGACAAACTAAACTTAGTGTTATTTTTAATATTTTTTTTTTTTAAACTCTATTTTCATTTTTTTTTTCTCTTTGTATTTTTTTATATTTCTTACTCTTTTATGTTATTTTTTATCAATTTATTTCTCACTAAATTAGTATTATTGTACCAATTTAACTTAGAGACTTCACGTTGCTCGGGTTGGTTGGAAGAAATTACCTTATGGCAATAAACCTGCCTTTGTACATATGTACATAAATTATATAAATAAATATTTCGGCTTTCGTGGCTTAGTTGCTTAGATATTAGACTCCTGAGCGATAGACATCGGGTTCGATTCTGTGGAGACACAGTTTAATCTGTGTTTTAAGTCCGAATAAAATACATATGATAGACATATGATATTACATATGTCTCTATGATGAGGCAAAATGATAGTGGGTGCGTGTTAAATAATACGTATATTGTGTAAAAGAAGTTTGTAAATTAATTAATATTGATTTTATTTAATGAAGGTACCTATTATATAGTATGCTCTCATTTTACGACCTCTTAATAAAATAAACCTCCATTTTAGAGGGCGGTTTTAATTAATTTTAAGTTTCGATAGCATAGAAAATTACGACAGTTTTAGTACTGAAGAAAAATAATTAGAAGAGCAAACGGACGAGAACATATTAATTGATAATAATTTTCTGGCAAATGAATTCGTGGAAAAGACCAAATTAAGCCTTAGACCAGTAGAGTATTTGAGAGTCACTTGTATATAATGTACATAGCACTAAACAATGTGTTGGGTCTAGTTGATATGGCAATAATTGTCATATCGTTGCAAAAGTTGCAAAAAGATAAATAATGTAATTCATATTTTTCTCAAAAACTGGGAATAATGCTTACATTATGAACTGAAAGATAAATAAATAAATAATTTAAATATAGTTTTTCACTGTTACAGAATATCACGTTGCAATTTTGTACTAGGCGCGTGATAAATTAATATCGGACCTAGGTGCTACCTATCGTTTGCCCAAGAATAAAAAAAAAAATTTGTAATACAAGCCTACCATACCCGACTTTATTAGTCGTCGACCTCTTCATGGTCATCATGTGCCCTGTTGCAGACTGTTGCTTTATAGGTAGTTTTGTCAGCTGCCAGATGTACTGCTCATGGAGTGTCGTAGCATAAATATTTTGCCTTATTTGGTCGGTTCAACGCCGTCGCCGATCTGCCTCTCAGTCGATAAACAATATCAAAGCCTACATCTTTCTTCTTATAATATACTTCAAAATGTAAAGTGATAAGATAAGTGTGAATGTAGTGCGTTCTCCATGTATGTGATATTCACGTGTTGTGATACACCATTAATACACCCCCCCTACGTTGGACAAGGGGGTAAATCGCTGTACGTCCGAGCGAAGTGATGTAGGAGCGGTTCGTGTCCACATAATATTATAATCCTTTGCCTGATATTTGTAAAGATATCACGCAAAAGACCCAAGGGTCGTTTACGTGGTGTTTTTCCTTTATTGCTGGTCATTTCGAACCCCACCGAATACAAAATTATTAAAACATACACACTAGTGATGGAAAAAGGAAATAGCAATTCATTTATTTTATTTGACTTTTTAAAGATATTTCTATTTGAATTGTTAGTAGACTTTCGCATTTTTTTCATCTGCTAAAGCCTAAATAATAACAATAACAAACAAAAACAGATATTTATTTATATCAGTGTCTGGCTTAAATTCCTAATCATATTATACAAATGATAAAAACATGATAAAAACACAAATACAAATAAACAAAAACAGAAAGAGAGGAAAAAATATGTACATTGTTGTTCGGTTCGGTATTCACATATTGGCGTGAATAAAAATCACCCGTCTTGTACCCTCCCCTCCGTGTAACTGTTTTGTTCCGTTCCTACCACCATCAAACCAGTACTTGCTTGCCGCTGACCTCTAACGCATGTCATTCGGACTCCGTTATGTCCCGCTGAGTGCTCAATATTGCCGTGAATAATCGTTACAGGAAAAATCAATGTGTAGTGCTGTGCCCCTGCATCGACTACGCATCTTTCGTCGGAGTGGGATTTCTTCCGTTATCGAGTCGAGGATTTCTTCCGTAGGTGATTTGCTATCTCGATACATTTTTTTTTATCCAGTTTTTAAATTATCGCCGTGAATAACGCGTCGTGACAAAGTGCAATTATTTACTACAGACAACTGTTCTCTATGCCCGAGTTGCAATCGGCAATTCGGCAATAATATACCTGTATATTCATAACATTTATACATATAAATAGTAGCAGAGAATATATAAAAAAATAAAAATATATAAGAAAGGTAAATTAAACACGAAAGCACATACATTAAGAATCAAAGAACAAATAAATAAAAAACTCAAATAAAATAAAGTTATTACAAAGCAAGAACATAAGAATATTACTGACTGAATATTTTATATATATCTATAAATGAATGGTGTGAATAACTACCTACATAATTAATATTAATTCAAAATTCACTCAATAATAGGTGAAGTGTCCACTATTAATTTAACGTGCACTCATAAAGAGATTGCTTTACTTTCGAGAATCTTCTGTTAATTTACTTCAAGCGAAAAGTGCACAAAACAAAAAAAAAACGCTGAATAAAGCAATAAAAAAATGGTGATAATTCTTTCATTGCAACCGCCATATCAAACCGAACGGGTGGTAAGGGTCATAGAGATTATGTTTGGTTTAGCACATCACTATCACACATACGACCCCAGTGATAAATTATATATTATCTTTGTGTTATACAAATTTAATAGGGAACGGTATAATATGTAATTGCTCCGTGGTACAGATGTTAGCTTCTGTGTTAACTATTTGCTTTGAATGAATGTACATAGATACATTGTACGAGTACATGTTGTATACCGCCAATTAATAATAGCTTTGAGCGCTAGTTAATTTGTAAATCCTCGTTATTGTCATTTGTATAAAATTTAACGACTTAATTTGTTTTAAATTTTAAACAAATCATTTTAATTGTCGAACGGTCCCGATGTGAATTATGTATGCTCATTACTTCCTTCTATACTGGCGTACTAAATTGAAACATATTCACAACACTAATTCAAAATAATACAACGTATTTGGAGCAGTAATGTTTCAACGCAAATTAAAATGACATATTTTTTAAACATGTTTTGTTTTGGGAGAAGATTCTGGAGAGATCATGTAGCTAGGATGAAAGGTAAAATGACTATGACTTGCATACGCTGTAGCTAATGAGAACCCATCTGGACATCATCTACCTGGTAGACCACCTTAGAGATGAATGGACACTTGGAATTCACTCTCAGGAAGCATAGTTTCTGTATCATAGATCAATGGGTATATCAAAGGAAAAGAAGAACAATATGTTTTGTAATTGTAATTGGCTGAACATAATGTATGTTTTACATTGATTTTTCACTGTAGGTACCTGATATTTTTGTGACTATCTGAGATTACCCGTATAATTATAATTTTTTTTTTAATTAATTTCTGGACTCGATATCGTTCCGCCCGATATCGAGTGATAATTATAATTGTAACTTGTTTATTTTTATATTGTCCCTGTAATTTTTTTTACATTTTTTACGTTAAAGTCATTCACTGGGAGTTAAAGAAATAAATGATAATATTAATTAAATAAATTTTATTTATGAATATACAACTAAACACTGTTTTAATCCACAAACCAGTATAACATTTAATGGCCTAATCGCTTTCGCTAGTGTCTGCTAGCATCATCAGAGGTAATAATTCAGAAGAGACTATAGGGAAAACCTTTCGGCTATTAAATTTTATACTCATTTGTGGATTGAAACATTTTTATACTCATTTTATATTTACTAGTTGCATGAAATACATGAGATACAACTGTCGATGGCGATAGTACTTATAATTGAAGAATAGGAACCAAACTATAAACACAAATTTATAATTAAAATGTAAAGATATTTAGTTTTATATATGAAACATGTAAGTATGTATGACAGGATATAATAGTATGGGGGTCATTTTTTTTATCCTACCCAGAATATGAAAACAGCATGATGTATGTATGTATGTTTGGAGATTTAGTTTTAAACTATTTAGTCCCCGTAGATATTGTGTAGTGTATACTGCCTTATACACTATTCAAAAATTGATAACCCCTGATTGAAACAAAAATTCAAAATTCTGAGTATAATTGTTTTGTAGGTCTATAATTTTCTAAAATTTCTAAAATTTAAGGCTCTGTGCATTGAGTGGACCAGAAATTATAAGGAGGTCGGACACGCACACAGACACACCGTATGTTCTAGAACATATATGTATGCTGCGAAACCTCTTAGTTTGTGTTTTTGACTTCAAAGTCAGAAAAACCATGAAAAATATAGACTCTGCATACAAATCACGCGTATCTTGGCTTGTAACTTTGTAGATACGTGAAGATAAATAAATTTTCTTGAAAAAAATCAACAGTTGGATAATAATGAACGTCCAATTACTGTGAACTGTGTTAACAAAAATAATTTGAATTATTGAAAATTAATGAATGAATAAATTTATTATTTATCTATTCAAATTAATACATACATACATACATACATACCATCACGGCATATCCCACAATGTGGGGTAACCAGCGAAAGGTGTACGGGTGTGCATTGCCTTATAAAAGGGAGCACAACATATCTGTGTATACCCACACACCAGTCTCGTCTCACCTAAAAAGGCACTATATTCAGAATGGGTGGTGAACCTCATTGCTGAACTATGTGAGATGTTATAGTTGCCTGTTGTATTTTCGATTACCCGGCTCTTACGGGACACTCGAAAACAATAATAGAAAAGAGTGGAAGCACTATTCTAAGCCGGTGCCTCACAGCTGATAGGATTAAAAAAATTAATAGGATTAAAAAAATCGTATTTGATACTGCATAATTATGTTACGGTGCCAATTATCATTTCGTTCTACGAGGAAATAAACAAGAATATCGATATTTTTTAATTGGATTTGTGGGATGTTGGCGTTAAAAAAATATACTCTACTATTTATACTACATATATACCTACAAAATGATTTTTACTGTTTGAGGCTCTTGTAAATAATTGTAGCTGTGGCTTATATTTGCCGTAAGCTGTATTCACAGAAATGTATGTAAGATACATAGATTTATTTGATAAGAAAATAAAGTTTCATTGCTTAGTATCCTTTATAATATGTGGGTATATAAACGGTTTATATTGTAGAGTGGCTTAAATACAAGGATTTGTTTGGTTATAAACCAAAGTGAAGCCGTGAAAACAAGTGAAGTAAAGCCAAGGTTGTAAAATACATTTAGGATACCGGGGGTTGTTGGAGCATTAACAAAGGGGTAACAACATTCAGCTAAGATCAATATACACCCTCAGAGAAAATATTTTATTTTTAATTCAAAGATACGTTGAGATTGAGTTAAATAAACTGTGTGGAAATTAAGTCTCTTAGATGAATGTGAGGTATAAGAACATATTATCAAAAAAAAGGATGGATGGATAAAGATAGGCATATTAAAATAAAAGTGTTGAAAGGATACAGAGCAAACAAAGAACAAATGCCAAAGATTTATTTATTTATTTAAAGAAACAATATAGAAAATATATAGATATTACACAAAGATAACAATTAAAACAAAAGTGAAAATTCTTCATAGCAAAAAAAGGATAGGGAAAGGAAAAGGAGAGGGAATCGGGATTAGGTGTTCAGGGATAAATATTCCATCCTTAGTTTTTTTTTGAAAATACCAAGTGATTTAGACGATGCAATATCTGATGAACGACGAGCTGATAAATTTCTGTATTATGGATAGGGATGGATAGTGTTGTACGTTCAGCAGATAGGAGTGGAAGTCCATTAATGATCGTGTTATATCATTAGAAAATTATTTAATTACACAAAGTACCAGTAGTTGTCCATAGTTTGATTTATGTGTAATTGTTCATCTTATTGTACATGTTGAAGGCCACTGGGGCCTGTACGTGCAGATTTTGCTGCTTCTTGTGATGTGGATTCCCAGCTTTCTGGACATCTTTGGGGTGAAAGGGTCTTCCAGGCATTCTTTTTCCCTCTGGTTTTTCATGTAGAGCAAGGTGTGGTAGTTTTTGGGACTACATACATTCTTTCCACATGGTCTCTCTAATGCCTTCTTATTTGTCTCTCCCATCTGACAACATCTTGAAATATTACACAACATATATCTCTGATCACTTTGTTCCTCATTTGATCACGTATAGTCCTGCTTGTTGTTTTAGACTTAAAAAATGACGTAAAAAGCAAGTACAATAAATACTACGGAATAGAGATGATGAACTAAGAAAAAAACGATATAAGAAGGTTTATAAGGAATAAAAGATTTGAATGTCAGAATTACATTCGTTGTCGGTGTAAAAATAATTTATTGGAGACTATTTTAGCCACCTCTTCGATACAACATGACCTATCATGCAATCCACCCTCCCCTCCCCCTACCGGATTTGGCAGTGAAAACCCTGAAATAAACATACTAACGTACCTCTGGATTTTTTTAATTATAAATGTCTTTTGAGATACATAATTCTCGCGTAAATATTATGTATCAAATATTTATGATAAATGAAATATAAAAGTTATTACAATTAATAAATTATAAATTAAAAAATGGAGTTTGTTTATCAAAACAGCCTAATTATTATTATATTTTGGAGATATACAATGAACCTTTTTGAAACGGCGGCGTTTAGGTGAAAAAAAAATTAAACTTTCGGGGATTGAATAAATTTTAGGAGTCCGCTGTGACTAAATGGAGGAAAACGTTGAATTTCATAATATTTAATGTTTCATTTTGTATTTTTCGTTAAAGTATTTTGTCGTTAGGCGGAATAAAAAAGAGGGCAGACTGGTTTAGGGAAATTGGCTCAAATGACTGGATTAACTTATTTTATGTAACCACCTAGAACAGAAAAATAACGACACAAATATTTACAAATGATTTCGGAGAAGCTTTGAATATTAATTGAACCATTTTTTTTACATAAGAGAAACCAGCAAAGTAAATAAACACACAGCTGGTGACTGGTATGTGAGCTTCCACAATTTTCGCCAATTGTATATTATTTTCACATTTTTTTTAACAATCATATTCAGAAGTTTAAATAATTTAATCATTGGCGGCTTATAATACTTAGAAGTGGCCATTTTTTGTATAGTGATAAGCAAAATTAGAAAACTAATCTTGGATGAGTCTTGTGGTGTTTCAAAATGTTGAATACCTATGTTTTGTATGGTATTCAACATTTTGAATGGCGACCTAGAACGGAAAGAAGAAGTGTTGGAAGACCTCAAGCGAAGTGATCCGACGATACAAGTGGCTGGAGGCAGTTGGATGCAATCTGCTCGGACAACAAATGTCCTTAACTGGACAACACAGGACTGATATGACGAAGAGAAAAATATTTGTAAAAACTTTTGTAGCAAGAACAAGACTCATATTTCACTATATTTTAAAACACTATGGCCACGTGATCTTCTATCTTAAGTGAGCGACTGTGCAATGAAAACATGGTTAGTATTTAGAATTTAGTATTTAGGTAGGACTCCGCATTCGGACCTATAAAATACGACATTTTATTTTAATTTCAAAATAAATTCATTGTCACTCATTTAACACCACATCAATTACAGTGTTTCGATTACCTACTATAATAATGCATTCAATTCCCTTTCGTTTTTCAATGGTGTATTGCTTATTCTATATTTTGTTTATGTTACATGTAAGAAGCTTGAATTAGAGTTTGATTTCAAATTAATACAATTTCTAAAAGAGTCGTTTAATGACGCAAGATCATTCCAAGGGTTTTGGCTCAACAACGCAGTGTTAATAATTCATAAATATTCTATATTTTTAATGTATCTATTTATCCGCCAAACAAACTCATGTACAGTTCGAATATAAAAAAAATATAGGTAGCCATACTTACTGACAAAGAAGTCTAAACGTAAAATAAATATTATTAACATACAAAGTACTACATAGTTGTTGTATACCATACAAGTATTATACAAGAGTACAAGTTTAACTGGGTAAGTGAATTTCTTTCTGTTTATCCTCTCAACAAGATTTTCTTGTATTAAGGCAGTGTGAAGGAATCCCGGAAAACGTATTTTCTTCGGGTATATAATCTGGAAATAAATTGCATCATCATAGAAACTAATAGAGAGATGTTCACATACAGAGGGAGATGGTGGATTTAGTTCTCGAGGGAAATAAGCAAATGCTAAGAGATTTGCACTTCGTGATATTACTATAGTAGATATTGAAAACATTACTGTCAGATTCACCACAGTGTGCTCGTGACATTTCAACACTGTGTTTCGTAAAATGTTTTATTTTATGTAGCTTCTCGGGCAATTAACAGGTGCTATGTCAAATAATTATTTAACACGCACCCAATAACAAGTTGCCTCATTCTGGAGACTTACGATATTTATCGTCTCACAGATCCAGACTTAACACAATTAAAAATTGTGTCTCTACCGGGAATCGAACCCAGGACCTTTGGATCAGCAGTCAGATACCTAACCAACTGAGCCACGAAGGCCGACAATTCCTTTCCTCATTTTATTTTTTTTATATATTTAAAAAATAGGCAACGTACAGAAATATATTTTTACAATATATTAAATAAGAATAACATAACCATACCAGCCGACCGCCGTGGCACAATTGGTAAGCCGTTCGGTTTCTGTGCGGGCGTCCTGGGTTCGATTCCCAGCAGAGGAGAAATTTATTTAAATTAATTTCTCACGCTAATATTGCTTCTATGGGCTGGAAACACTGGTTAGTTGGAAGAAATTGCCATACGGCAATAAACTCGCCACTTGCGCAGGGTGCAAGGAAGTGTTTATTATTATTATTATTATTATGGTTTCATGTTATATTTACTCACTACTGGAAACAAAACAAAGAATTATTTTTTGAAAAAATATTAAAAAATAACAAATTAACACAGTTATAATCCACAAATTAAGTTTATAATAAGTGCCTGAGCGCTTTCGATGGTTTAACCATCATCATCGGAGGCGATACTTAAACTTATTATAAACTCAATTCGTGGATTATAACTGTGTTAATTTATTAATTTTTAAACATTTTTCATCGTGAACTTCCACTCTGTGAACGTAACAACATTAAACTCAATGAATTATTTTTGTATAATGTGGCTCCTGAAAAGGGTCACATTAGACAAAACAAGGACCTCATCCTTTCTAAATTATTATATATGGTAAGGCATCGGTACAATGGCGAATTCTGAGCGGCGTTAATGTTTTTATTGTATAAAAAGAACGCTGAAGTGTGCCTTGTTCGTCTGTTTGTTGAAGTTAATAATTTTCAGGTCGGTACGTACAGTCAATATTGGAGTTTATTATGTCATTAAGGTATATTAAATCTGAGGTCCTTACCTTGTCAGTAAATTCTGCAATTTATGTTAAAAATAAATAAATAATAAACACTTTCTTGCACACTGTGCATTTTATTGCCATCTAGCAATTTCTTCCAACTAACCAGTGTTGGAAGACGGGGGGACGGACACACACACACAGACACACGAAATGTTCTACTCCAAATTCTGAGTAAATCTGTATATGGAACATATATGCTGCGAAGCCTCTAAGTTGGTGTTTTTTGACTTCAAAGTTGGAAAAGCCGTGAAAAATATAGACCCTACATACAAATCTCGCATATCCTGGCTTGAAACATTGTCGATATGTTAAGAGAACAAAGTTCTCTTGAACAAATCGACAGTTGAATAATGTCGATTCATTCAGAGTATTAAATTCTCACGAACTAATCGACAGTTGGATTAAAGCATACCTACCTACCGCATTACTCTGTAACAAAGATTTGCAGTGCAGAAATCCAGTTTGGAATCGAATTTGCAGTGCAGAGTAAGGCTACAGGACGCTAGACGTATCGTGATTGTTTCTTCGGCATCTCTCCGCGAAATTTAAATATTTAACTAGTTGCATGTTACACATGAGATCTAACTGTCGATAGCGATAGTATGTATAGTTGAAGAATAAGAATCAAACTATAAACCCATAAATCCAAATTATTGAAAATTTTTACATATGTTAGTATGTATGTCAAGATAGGACTAAATGGAGGGCAGTCGTCTTTTCCTACCCGGAATATGAAAACAGCATGATGGTTCTGTATGTATGTTTGGATATTAAGTACCTATCAAACTAATAAGTCTTCTTACATATTGTGACTGCCATACAAATTGTATGAAACAATGTCGTCACTAAATTCAATTTTTATAAAAATTGTTAAAAAAAAATGAGATGTACTACTACAATGTTATTATTTTTTCTATGTTATTATATCTAGTTGGGGTGTTTCGGCTTTTCTCGATATTTTTAAAAAAATTGGAAATATAGGCAGTTAAACTCGTAAATTTATCATAAAAAAAATATTTTTCTTACTAAAAAATGTTTGAGAAACCCTGGAATTTTTTTGAAAAACTTATTTGAGATTTTGTATTTGTCTATGGTTGTACCAATTTTCAGCGTTCTAGCTTTTATGGTTTCTGAGATATATGGAAAAATAAAGTAAAAACTCAAAAGTTGATAACCCCTGACTGAAACAAAAATTCACAATTATGAGTATTATAGTTTTGTAGGCCTATAACTTATTAAATATATAAATTTTTTATGATAAATTTATGAGTTTAACTGCCTATATTTCCAAATTTTTTAAAAATATCGAGAAAAGCCGAAACACCCCAACTAGATATTTTAATTTTCTATAAAAAATATAAATATTGTAGAAGAACATCTCATTTTTTTAAACTATTTTTTTAAAAATTGAATTTAATGACGACATTGCTTCATACAATTTGTAAGGCAGTCGCTTATACACAATATATAAGAAGACTTAACAGTTTGATACTTCTCCAAACATACATACAGAACCATCATGCTGTTTTCATATTTCGGGTAGGAAAAGAGGACTGACCTCCATACTGTCCTATCTTGACATACATACCAACATGTGTTAAAATTTTCAATAATATGGATTTATGGGTTTATAGTTTGATTCTTATTCTTCAAGTTTGCATACTATCGCTATCGACAGTTGGATCTCATGTGTTACATGCAACTAGTGCTCTTTCATTTATATATTATCGGTTGATACCTAAAGTATATCTATTGGTGAGGAAGTATTTTATATATAATCTAATCTTTTGAACACGCAAATCTATCCTTCTGATATAATTACCTAATTTATATTTCATCCCAACCACCCTCAAAATACATCCTGCCAAAAATGTATTACCACGCTATGAATCGGAGTAGAATTGTTTTTCAAGTCTGAATATTTTTTTTAATGTTCTATCGCTAATTCCCATAGCACATGTCTAATTATATTCGTAAAACAATTGCTATCACCAAGAATATCATTATTATATAACACTTAAGACACCATCTTCATACTCTGCTGAAAACTTCTTCGCTAATTACTTAGAAAGTTGCATAACAAGACAGAGTACCAAAACCTAAGAACAAGAGAGTGAAGACGTATGTTGGATGAGAATTTGAGTGATGATAATTTTGTAATGATAATAAATTACATCTCGTTTATTATGACTGACATGGAAAAATGATCCCTTAGCTGGAAGTGGATTAACCAAACATAAATATATTTTACATACTAACTTAATTATGTTCTTTGAAAGATACCAAGTGGGCTTGTTTTTAATATAGTAATTAATATGAAGCTGTTAAGTTATTAATATCTTCTTTGTATAATCCATACAGGATTTGAGCAATAGATCATATGTTTATTAGCGTTAATAAAGAAATCCGATGGTGAAAATAGCATTTTTTTTCATTTTGAGAGTCGGCGGATATTTTGTGGGAGTTAATATTAGCCGTTTTTTCTTTATACTTTGCTTTTCTATTGCTAGATCTCAACACGCTGATCGACGGAAGTTCTTTAGAAACATATCGCGAAGTGACTCATAAAAAAGTAGAAAATAGTAAAGTATTTTTAAAATTGAAAATAGCAAAATATATTTAATTTATCTTGATTCCTAACGTTAACTACTAACTAATAATAAAACTTTCGTTTCACCATCCTACATAGAAGCAATCATATACACAAAGCTGTTCTTCTCCTAGCACATAGAAACAAAGGATTGTTTTTGTGTTGTTAATGTGATACTTTGTTGTATGAACTTGTTAATCTTCTACTGTGGTTGACTAATAAATATTTCTTTTAGTGATCTTTTTCTTTTTCAGATACTTAACACATCAAAGTGTAAGGATCATTGGAGATTCCTAAACAACCAATAAACTATTAGTGTTTAAAACGATGTATACAATATTATGGAGGCACGAGTGGACTCTTTATTGAACTCTCTGCCCTGCATCACGGACATGCCGCCTGACTTCAAGCAACCGGGAAGAATCTGGTCGGCGCTAAACAGAATCGGAACTAGCCATAGCAGGTGCGCTGATTATGCCTTCAAATGTGGATGACTCCTATAGATGTGGATGACTTCTTTAATAAACTTAAGAATCTGACAAGCAGGAGACTTGACGCTGCGCAACTTTTATTTAATTATTTTTAATAGCAAACGTTATCAATACACACATTTTTATTGCGTTTGTTATGTATGCGGCCAAACGCTTAAATAAACTGTCTGAAAAAACTTTCTTTTTTCTGCAAGTATCAATTATTACCGCGTATTGCCATTTTGTTAATTCATTTTTCCAACCGTATGTTTTTGAAATTATTTTTATCATTCTTAATCAATGAACTGAGCATTCTAATGTATTCACTGCTAGTAATAACAGCTACAAAAACTCTCTCTATAGATACAAAGTGGGGTAAAATTGTGTACCTATTGTTATTATTTTTAATTTGTGTACCTATTTTTTTATCTTTTTCCATAACAGTTTCAAATCATCCTTCTCCCATCCTTTTTCCTTCCCTTTCTTTCCCGTCACAGACAAACATACAATAATTGTTAACTATGCATTTATTTATTTTTCTTTGTAATGTAGGTATAGTTGTAGCCAAATATCTTGAACTTTTAGCCGAGAAGGGGGGCGATTTGCACGTAAACCAACGAAGCAAAAAGACACAAATTTGCGCTCTGCTAAACCGGAAGCTCATTCAAGATGTTTGTCGAAAATAATACTTATGTGATTATTCAAAATTATATCATCTGTAGACAAACTAAATTGGTCTGTTTATTTCGTAGTGTATTTTTTATGTATATTTTATAAGACTGTATTTGTCCCTTAAATATATCTTTTCTCTTCTGGGTCACAATCCTAAGATTGATCTACACCAAACACTCGATCTTTCCACTTAACTCTATCGTCCGCCAGTCTCTTCATCTCTTTGTAGCTGCTACAGCGCACGTCACCGATTATATGGTCTATATAGTTATTTCTGGGGCGACCTCTACAGTTACCCCCATCAATCATTCCTTCGACGATGGTAAAAAGCAGGCCTGGGTGCCGGATGTTGTGGCCTATCCAAGTTGTTCTCTGTTAGGCAATTCTTTTCATAATTTGCCTTGTCTCTCCAACCCTACTTAGTACCTCGTCGTTGCTGATGTGATCTGACCAGTGAACTTTAGCCATGCGTCTGTAGCACCACATCTCAAACGCAGACAGACGTCCCGTTTCGCGTTGGCTGATGGTCCATGTTTCACAGCCATATAGCAGTACACTCCAGACAAGAGACTTGATCAAGTTTTTCCTAATTTTGATGGAAATGTTAGGGGATTCAAAAATTGTTGATCTTTTGTTGAAGGCGACTCCTGCTTGGTAGATTCTGCTTTTGATGTCTGCTGTTGAACGTCCGTCTTGAGATATTCTGCTTCCCAGATAAGAGGACATATAACGCTATAAGAGGACATATAACGCTATAAGAGGACATATAACGCTAAATTTAGTGACTGAAAACATGATATATTAAAACCGCCTAATGCACTATGAAGTTACGCGTTAATAAGGGTAACTATTTCGTGCGTTAAAAAAGGTTTATACGTGATTTAAATTATCGGAAACCCCAAATTTCTTGATTTTTTGCATTTTAAGAAGAAACCTTAGTTGAATTGAAAAAAAAGTTATCGGTCATTCACTTTGATTTTATGCACTCTTTAAGCATATAAAATATTTATTTCTCTACGACAAATAGTTATGGAGTAATTAAAAAAAATGCTGTTGAAAAGGATATTTTTAATATTTTTTTATTGGGAATTTAGGCTGAAATTTAAAATTATGTGACGAATATTCAATAGAGAAATGTTGAAAAGACTTATACTCTTTTTTCTAGAAACACACTGTTTAACATATTTAAGGGATTTGATTTATTTAACATATTTGAGACTGGTGTGTGGGTATACATAGATGTGTTGTTCTCCCTTTTATAAGGCAATGCACACCCGCACACCTTTCGCTGGTTACCCCACATTGTGGGATATGCCGTGATGGTATGAATGAATGAATGAATGAGGGATTTGATTTGAAATTGAGGTGTTTAGGTTTATATGGCCCCTTAAAAGAAAACAGTGATGCTACGAGCAACTTTAACCTTTTTTATCTATGTAAACCTAAATTATGTTACTGAAAACATGAAACCGACGAGAAACACTATGTTACACCTGTTAAACATTACCTATCGACATTTTAATAAAAAAGTTGAATAACATAGGTAATATTATTATTATTATTATAGAGAAAATGTCTATAATATATCACCTTGACAGGTTTAGAATCCTCGGTTTAATGATTGTGCTTTATAAAGAATATGTTCTATGAGTTCTTCTTTCCGTCGCAGTAATTTTGGATGAGGGTGTGACGTTTTATGAAAATAAATATATTTTCTGATTTAAAAAGTGTCACATTATTTTCAGAGGGTAATTTGAACAATAAGTCCGTTTTGATATACCCAAATATTTTACATTTTCGATATAGGATTTAATATAATATCTCTTTCCCAAGTTACAAACATTTTTCTGTGTTAATATTAAGATATAACAGAAATCAAGATATTTTGTTGAACATTTGACAAAATTTTTTCATATTTTTTATTCCATAATATAATATTTTTTTGTATAAAAAAAACTTAAAATACTTTTATGCATTTTTTTTTTTTTTTTTTTTTTTTTTTTTTTTTTTTTTTTTTTTTTTTTTTTTTTTTTTTTTTTAATTGATTTTTCCTTGATACTATTTTTTTCTTAAAAAACATCGTTTTTTTCATTTGACAGTTAACTTATATTCAACTCGAATATCAGTCACTTCTTTGTTGGTTTGATAGGGAACTCAAAGAAGGCATAATTGGTGAATGTTGCGCAAGCGCACGTAAACCAGCTGATGTCAAGTCGTAAGCTTTGTAGGTGCCTTGATTTCCCGATTCTCTTATAATATTCCAACTTCGTCTCTATTGAGATGTTATAAATTTTGTCATATGATTCAACTATTTATAATGTACCTACTTAGTTACCTACACCAGCATAGGAAAAATTGAATTTCAATGATTTTCATATGACTGGTGCTTCTCAGCATTGATCGATGGTTGAATATTTGATTCCTGAGCCAAAGGTCCGGGTTCGATTCCCGGTGGAAACACAGTTTTTCTGTGAGACGATAAATATTTAGAGTCTTCAGAATGTGGTTACTTGTTATTGGGCATTCATATTTGACATAGTACTTACCTGTTTGTTGCCAGAGATGTAATACAATACAATATTGAAATTACATTCCTTATTCAAAGTTATTCAATTCTCTTCTTCACACTTTCACTGTAGAATGCTACACTTTCAATGTATTATGCAAAGCTTTTACTTTATTTATGCTACACTTTCACTGGATTCGTGGTGGACCCAGAAAATTCTGATTTAGTATAAAAACTATAATATATTCATACAAACAACTTATGTAATTGTATTCGTATTTAGAAGTATATTTAAGGCATATGAATAAGTATGTATGTATTTAATTGTGAACTAAAGTAATATTGGTCTGTCTTTTTTTCATTTCGATAGGTAGTATAGAGACCTCCTCAGAGCCTAATCCTTAACCCTTATGTTAAGTATCTTGATGGGTGAACTATTCCCAATTGAAAGCTTGAAGATGCGTTTGTTGCATTTTATTTTGCCCTTTTAAGGAAGTGTATAATGGTAATACTAATAATTGAGTGTTATTATTTGTAGTGATTTATTGTTATTAATATCATAAGTAAATAGGCCAGCGCCGTATAATAAAATAAATAAGATAATAAACTAATAAACAAAGAAATAAACAAATAAATAAATAAATAAATAAATAAATAAATAAATAAATAAATAAATAAATAAATAAATAAATAAATAAATAAATAAATAAATAAATAAATAAATAAATAAATAAATAAACAAACAAAATATAAATACATAAATAAATAAATAAATAAATAAATAAATAAATAAATAAATAAATAAATAAATTAGTAAATTAATAAATAAATAAATTAGTAAATTAATAAATAAATAAATAAATTAATTAATTAATTTATTAATTAATAAATTAATTAATAAATTAGCTTTTTTTGTGTTTATACCACTCTTGTACTGTACATTGTATTTTTCATAAATTTTTACTATTACTTTTATTTTACATGTGTTGTAAAATGCATTCAGCCCATGAATAAATAAATAAAAATAATATTTATACTAATTGAGGAATAATTAAAGATTCACCTTGTCAAAAACGTTCGGTTACAATTTTTTTTTTTTTTTTTTTAATAAGGCACAGCCACCAATAGAGGCGGATTTGTGCTGTACAATTTAGATTTTAATATATTTACTGTTGAAAAGAAGAGTAAAAACAGAATTCCATTAGATCTCAGAGAAATAGGGGTTTACATTAAATGATTGCAAAAGGGAAGCATATGTACAAGCAATTAAAGAATTTACAATAAAACATTAAATGCGTCAGTCACCTTCTAATGGTCGAGTGAAAGGCTTCTTACAATCAGCTATATCTTTATACCGGAGGTGGAGATTAATTTAGCGATTTCTAATATTACATGTCGTGAGCCAATCGCCAACAGATGCTCCATATTAAAGGGTCTTTCTATTTTCACCACTTCTCCGTACATACCTCTATCCGAGACCAACGGGCAGGCAAAGAACACATGGTTCAGTGTCTCGAGATCCTGACCGCACTCGCAGTATGGGCTGTTAACAACTCCTATTCTGAATAGATGAGGGGCTATTGAGCAATGTCCGATCCGCATTCTACATATAGTTGAGACGACACATTTGTTCAACTGATAAGCTGTATACCAAGGCTTTCTTGGAATCGTAGGTTGAATATCTTTATAAAATCTGCCTTTGTTCGAAGTCGGAGAGTTCCATTCCTTTTCCCACTCGTTCCAAGTTCGAGACTTGAGCGATAGGATCACGTCGTCGAATGTAGGAAAGAAATTATTTAAATTTTCGCCCGACTCAATGGCGGATTTGGCCAACCTGTCCGCAATTTCGTTGCCCTCGATTCCTCGGTGTGAGGGAATCCAAGCAATCTTTATATCCTTACCAACGGAACTCAGATTGTAGAAATTTTTACGTATTTCACAGAGATTTATGTCATTAGGTCTTGTATTTAAATTAGAAGCGATTGCAGAGACACAGCTGAGTGAATCGGTAAAAATGATTGCCCTTTGAAGATTTAGACTGTGTATGGAGTCAAGTGCTATTTTGATTGCCACACATTCCGCAGAGAATATAGAAGTTTGGAATGAAAGTTTATATTTGCTCTCAATTTTGAGACTAGGAATGAATACCCCGACTCCCAGAGCAGAATCATTTGACATTTTAGAACCATCAGTAAATATGTGAATATGGGAGGGATAGGATGAAATAAAATCCTCGAAAATTGAACGGTTCTCAGAAGGGTTAAAAGAAGATTTGAGAATACCAATGTCTTTATGTATCTCTGGTATGTGGATAATTGCCTCGTAAGGGATATTGTAGTAAGGAGGAACAGTAGATTCTGGGGGAAGGTAGTGAGATTGAGAGAAATATATATAACTCTTGCAAAGACATGGAATTTGTTTGCCCCTCCTTATATGTTCCTTCAGCAGAGACACAAGGATTTTTAATGGGTCTGTTAGCAATTTGTTTGGGGTTGAAAATCTTCTAAGAAGGAAACTGTCTGATAGAAATTGTCTTCGGAGAATCAAAGGAGGGTCTACACTCTCCACTTGAAGGAAATTTACAGGTGATGATCCCATAGCTCCGAGCACCAGCCTAAGGGATTTTGATTGGACTACATTGAGTCTCTTTTGGAGATATTTGGGGAGAGGGTCCAGAATGAAACTTCCATAATCCAGATGGCTGCGGATTAAAGCATTGTACATGAGTTTCATTGTGGTCGGGTGACTTCCACAATGAAACTCATGTACAATGTTCGGTTATGTTCGGTTACAATAAATCGAATTTTTAGTATAAATCCTTTGTATTTTTTTATATGTTCTTGAAACAAGTACATATACCTCCTCGTACATTTCCTTAATTAAACACAAATGCTTGTGCTTTAGGTGAACGAAATCGGTAGTGGCAGGTTTCGAACTAGTCCACCGCGCTAACCGTCTGCCACCACCCATTTCGTTACATTTTATTCATTAATTTTAAAATGGATCTCCACTTTGTTAATACAATAACTTAAGAATTATTAAATTAATTGTGTTTCAGTGTATGTTCATTTTTTTTTCAGGAAAATGTAAACAAGATCCATAGTTTATGATGCATAGAATATTTCGGTAATTTTTTTATGAAGTTGTTTATTTAAAAGAAATTAAAAAAAATGATTAACTTAAAATTTAAATTGCCGTTGTCCAATAATTTAATTTTCCTAAAAAAACAGACTTGTCTCTAAAAAGGGTCGGTGTGAAAATAATAATATTTATTATTACACGAAATATACAACAATGGCTGTCTTGAGGCCGAAAGTGTTCATTGCCCCAAAATTTATGGACAAAAGCTCAATTTAATTTGGGCTTCTTGTTTTATTAATGAGCAAGTTCAAAAAGCGTGAAAAGTTTTATCAATACATAAGAGACCCATTATTTAATTTGAGCGAGTTACACTATTTAAAACGTATTAAATTACAGAGTTTTGGAAAACATTATTGACCAAGCATAATTGCTTTATCAAGAATATTTTATACTACCTAATTTTAAAGTATACGCATTTTAATAGATTTTTCAAGTTAGGGATATTTTTTTACTGTTTATTTTTATTTACTGTCATATACGTGGATTAGATAGCAAAATATTTTAATTATGTATAAAATGTTTATAAAATGATGATATAATAAACGAGCTAGGGGGTAGTGACAGCACGAAAGCTTACCACTAAACAAGTTTTGTACATATTTTCATATTCTACAAAAATTTTCAATCCATGCGTGAAGCACATTATTTCATGTGAATATTTTCAGCATTTTCATGAAATCCTCTTCTTGGTCACAATCCTAGGATTGGTCTGCACCAAACACTCGATCTTTCCACTTAACTATCGTCCGCCAGTCTCTTCATCTCTTTGTAACTGCTACAGCGCACGTCACCGATTATCTGGTCAATATAGTTGTTTCTGGGGCAACCTCTACAGTTACCTCCATCAATCATTCTTTCGACGATGGTAAAAAGCAGGCTTGGGTGCCAGATGTTGTGGCCTACCCAAGTTGTTCTCTGTCGGGCGATTCTTTTCATAATTTGCCTTGTCTCTCCAACCCTACTTAGTACCTCGTCGTTGCTGATGTGTTCTGACCAGTGAACTTTAGCCATGCGTCTGTAGTACCACATCTCAAACGCAGACAGACGTCCCGTTTCACGTTGGCTGATGGTCCATATTTCACAGCCATATAGCAGTACACTCCAGACAAGAGCCTTGATCAAATTTTTCCTAATTTTGATGGAAATATTAGGGGATTCAAAAATTGTTTATATTTTGTTGATGGCGACTCTTGCTTGGTGGATTCTGCTTTTGATGTCTGCTGTTGAACGTCCGTCTTGAGATATTTTGCTTCCCAGATATACAAACTCTTTCACATGAAATGAGTTCGATAAATTCGATTTTTGATTCAAATATTTTATTATGAAAACTTGATAATTCTTCAATGCCAATTTATGAAAGTGATGTGCGATTTTAGCAATTTGAAAATATTTTTTTAAGCTAAGTCTGTGCAATTTTTGCACAGACTTAGCTTCCTTTACATCCATGCATCGTCTCATACATCCTCCTCGATTTTTCAAGCTTCTTATATTTCCTTCTTTCAAAATATCATTCATATGGCCATGCCATCCCTTTCTGGGGTGTCCCCTGCTCAGCATGATGCTTGTTGATAATCTGCAAAAAAAAAACTTAAACGTTGCGAATTCATAGCTCCCCACTATACCCTCTTGGGGTAGTGAGGAGTGAAAATATAAGATTAAAAAAATATTTTTTTTAATTGTAACTAAAAATATTCTGGAATTTTCAACCGATGAAAATGTATAGTTCCTATCCCATACTAAATTAAGTAATAGAGAATACTCCCCTCTTTTAACACGAGATTTTATTTCAATTAAAGAGGGTTATTATGAATCATATCATGGAACTTGTAAACCTTTTTAATTGTAATTTATATGTAAATTTGTATTGATTTGTTTAATAATAATAAAAAAAATATAGGTTTTTTGTAGATGCATGATTTTTCATGTTTTATTATCTTTCCTGAAAGATGTAATAAGTCTACCTATGCACGTGGTCTATAAAAATAATTATTTCTGTTACCTCTAACTTAATAATTGCTTTATGAAGCGATATTTTTTTTCTGTACTTGCCCAGTCACAAAAATTAATATCGATTACTCATTCCAATCTCCATCTATTATTTCAATTACTTTTTCCAATGGAATGATAAATAAAAGAATATCCATATGAAATTCTAATAAGCTTTTTTGAACACCAAGATAAAGAGAGATAGGAGATAGCATGTAGGTATTTACTTACCGAGAAAATATACATGCAAAATATTTAAATTTAGTTTTCTTGGCTTTTAAGAGTCACCTTTGCCACGAAATTGCCCTCCAGATAATATTATAGTAAAAATTTCCATATCAATTTTAACCAAAAGACAAATCTACTCACTTGGTGTATATTTGGAGAGTATATTATAGGCAGGCAATTTAACCAACGATGCTAAAATGCTAGCGAAAAAATCGAGTGCAGCTAAGAAAATTTCTATCTCGATAAAATATTTTTTTACTTTTAAATTAAAAAAAACATACATAAATAAATAAATTAAAATTGAGGAGACCCTTTTTAAAAATTTTCTCACATTCAATTTGTAATCGATTTTTCACTATAAAAATTATAATGAATGGATAATAAATTGTTGGAAGTGCCATCACGGCATATCCCACAATGTGGAGTAACACGCGACAGGTTTGCGAGTGTGCATATCATCGTGAGAAGAAACAAAACACGTGTGTGTTTTTCCCACACACCAGTCTCGTTTCATCTAAAAATTCAACATTTAAAAGGGAGGTAAACCTCATTGCTGAACTACGAGAGATGTTATTTTGCCTCATGCATTTTCGTTCACCTTTTGATTTTGGGTTCACCTATCGAAATAAACATTTTTATCCAACTTCGAGAAACGAAGGTTATCAATTCGACGTGAACTTGAACTTGTTTATAAATTAAATTTTATATTTTAATTAAATAATTTTAATAAAATTTTATATTTTAATTGAATAATTAAAGAATCCAGAGACCTACTCGCGTATGTGACATCCGTTTGGGGTCGAGTTAGGGAACGCTTTGGAGAAGCTCAAACTGTCGCCCTTGACATCTCTAAAGCTTTCGACCGGGTTTGGCACCAAGGTCTCTTAATGAAACTCCCTTCTTATGGACTACCCCAGTCTCTGTGTACTTGGATTGTGAATTTTTTAAAAGATCGCGAAGTCATAACTGTAGTGGACGGTTGCTCTTCTTCTCCCCATTCCATCAATGCGGGAGTCCCTCAAGGGTCCATTCTATCTCCAACCCTACTCCTCCTACATATCAATGACTTGCTTTTACGCGTCCCCATCCACTGTTACGCTGATGACAGCACAGTCCATGACAATTACTCTTTTGACAAACCTCCTAAACAGATTCATCAAAAAATAAATAGCTACCTCCACTCAATCAATACCTGGGGTGAAAGTAATCTTGTTTCATTTAACGTCTCAAAAACCCAAGCCTGTCTTATTTCTGCGAAGAGAAACCTCAATGAATTGCAAGTGTCTTTCAACGGAAGCATCCTACCTAACAGCAGCTCTATTGAACTGCTTGGAGTATCTATAACGAACCAGTTACACTACAAGGGCTCCATCGAAGCTAAGATGAAACTCGCCTCCAAAAAATTGAGCGTACTAGAGCGCGTAGATATTTTACTAAGACCCAGATCTGTATACTCTACAAAGCGCAAATTATTGAATATGGCAGTCACCTCTGGAGTGGCGTCCCCCAATACCTACAGAATACCCTCGACGCTGTCCAAAGGCGTGCTATACGTCTGATTGATGATCCATCACTGACTGATGGATTGCAATCACTAGAACACAGACGCAGAGTCGGTATTTTAAGTTTATTCTATAGATACTACCACGGGAATTGCTCAGAAGAACTTGCATCTTTGGTCCCTCCTCCACCCACTCACAACAGAGTCACTCGCTTCACTCAATCGCAGCACCCATTCACAGTGGACCTTCAACATATACGAACAAGTCGCTTCTCGAACTCCTTTATTTATACAGCAGTCCGACTGTGGAACGATCTTCCGAATTCTGTGTTTCCGCCTTCGTACAACCCGGGTCTTTTTAGAATCCGAATTAATAAACTCTTTTCTAGATTGCAAACCCCTTCCAACGCTACGTAGTGCACTTCTTTGGAAGAGTAAAATGGACCCAAATCCTAATAGCTGGCGTTAAAAAAAAAAGGGATCGAGCTAAAATCCCAATTTAAGGAATGTATGAGGATGTATACTTACATTGTTTTAAAAAAACTTATTTTATCGTTGCGCTGTGAGGCACCGGCTTAGAATAGTGCTTCCACTCTGTTCTATTATTGTTTTCGAGTGTCCCGTAAGAGCCGGGTAATCGAAAATACATCAGGCAACAATAACATCTCACATAGTTCAGCAATGAGGTTCACCACCCATTCTGAATGTAGTGCCTTTTTAGGTGAGACGAGACTGGTGTGTGGGCATACACAGATGTGTTGTGCTCCCTTTTATAAGGCAATGCACACCCCCACACCTTTCGCTGGTTACCCCACATTGTGGGATATGCCGTGATGGTATGAATGAATGAATGAATGAATTTTATCGTTTATGTGAACTCGGGCATAAATAGCAAAAAAAATATAGGTACATTTTTGTTAGTCAAAAGTAAATGTATGCAGATAGGTACCAACCTGACGTAGATTTTCACATCTTTCTTTACATTTTAAATTTCAACACCGTATCGAAGTAAGACGTTGTGTGCATAGTTAAAATTTGTGTGACTTTCAATCTGTCTTCGTATCGCTTTTTATAACTATTTTATCCTCCGTACGATATTTTCATACTTTAAAATTCAATATAGATGATCTTACTTGGGCCTCTTCTTCCCTTTACATCCGCTAAGACAATTTTTTGTTCAGACGCGCCTTTCGGATGCTGGAACTAAAATATTTTTATATGTATGTAGGTATTTCAAGATAGACGCCTATGCTAAACGAGATTTCGCAGCATGTTTATATTACGTATTATATAAGAATTGATATTTGAAAGTAAAGAAAACTTTAAGTTTATTTTAATAATATTTTTAATGGTGCAATTTAGAAAATTTATAAGTCAATAAAAACCTATACTGCTTTCACGGTGTATCTACTAGCATATTGGAGAGAAAATTTACTTAATGACTTTTATTACATTTCATACAAAAGACATACTGATGTACCTATATATGATGTCAAAAAACACCAACTTAGAGGCTTCGCAGCATATATGTTTTATATATATGGATTTACTCAGAATAAAAATTTCAAATTTTAAGTTTACTGAGCTTGGGGTCACATTGAAATATTTGACAGTTAAAAAAATTGAGAAGCAATATTCAGATATCCTTCAAAATCTAATGGGTTCTAAGCGAGTATAAGATATACATATTTGCAAAATTTAAAAAGAATCAAATGAGTACTTTAGTCTATAATCGATAAAGTAAAACAAACACGCTGTACATAGCGCACATCACATAGCACTCACACACAGATACATTGTGATGAAACATTCAGAATACAATCTCAGCATGATACTTGTTGATAATCTGCAATAAAAAAATACTAATAAAAATTGCGAAATCATAACTCCCCACTATATCCCATTGGGTTAGTGAGGAGTAAAAAAGAACAAGTGTTAGGCTGTATGAATTTCTTAATTTTGCAATACTTAATTTAATGGAAATAAAACAAGCGTGAACAACAGACGAACATGTATAAGACGATGTATGAATATTGACGTGGCGATAAATGTGCCAGATAAAAAAAAGGTTCACATTCTGTTCTCTCTGCCTACCCCTTGATGGACATGGCGTGATGGTATGTATGCGAATTGTATTCATGTGCTCTAAATTAATATGTATCTTTTGTCTTACAGATTTTATTTTGTTTTTATTTTTTATTTTTATTTTTTATTTGTTTGGAAACTTAACAGCTATACATTTATAATACTTAATTTCAAATGAGAATACAAAATAAATAGCCAATTATAAAGTTTCACATATTTAAATTATTATACATTATTAATGTTGGGTAGTCATTGTAAGATGGTGAGTGTATGTGGGGGAAAGGGAAGGGTAATGGATATAGGAAAGCGTTGATAAGGAAGGGATGAATGTTTAAGGAAAGTAGGTTTGATTTTTAACCAGTAATATTACCAATAACAGATTCGATTACATAGTGAATATGTGCCTATTTATTATTTTCATTGGTATTTTTTTAATACATCTTTGTGGGTTCGTACTATCGAAATCATGGTACCGTAAAATATGGTGATTAAATTTACATTACTTCCTTTCAAATTTTCAGCACTGAAATTTTAAAAAGAAATATTTTTTACTTTCCGTAAGTGTGTATAAGTGGAGAGTTACGATTTCGCAGTTTTCAAAATATGTTTGATTTAAAATTTTCATCGGGTATTATGTTTAATTAGATACTGTAAAGCTTTGCTTTGTTATTTTCGTATGTATGGTGTGTATAAAATCTAGTAAAAAAAGCACTCCAAATTGTCAAAATTTTCAAAGGATGTTCATTATTGATAATTACAATGAATATATATATTGATAATTACAATGAATGCTCAATAATCTATCTCATCGAGGAATTTAAAGTTGATATTACTTATGAATTTTTATATATTAATAAATGTTGAAAAAAAAATCCTTTGAAACGGAGTCACGTTAAGAATATGAGAGTAAATCAGGTATTCTAAACCTCCAAACAAAAAATTGTATAAGTAACTTTTACAACTGTATTTTTGAATGAATTTGATGCCTCTTTTTAATTAAAACACTTTCTTATCGAAAAGAAAAAAACTTTTGATACATGAAAATAATATTATTAAAATTCATTAGTTGGGGTGGTTAAGATGTCACTGTTTGATAGATTTCCTAAATTGATATAATAAAATTTAATGTTTTCTCATCATGAGCCCTCGACGTGAATGTGTGATTGATATATCGTGCTGTTTTGTGTTTGCCTGCTGTCTGTGCTGTGTTTTGTTCATTTTGACTAACATTTGATTCACTAGTATCATACGATAAATAAATAATCATCATCAGCCTGTGTTTGCCCACTGCAGGATATAGGCCTCCCCTCTCCTTTTCCACTCCTCCCGTTCCTGTGCTACTCCCATCCACTGTGGTCCAACAAATCTTTTTATGTCGTCCATCCATCTGTTAGGTGGTCGCCCTTGTGGTCTTTTGTCGCTTCTCGGTCTCCACTCCACCAGTCCATCTATTATCGGTCATTCTTGATAGGTGTCCTGTCCATCTCCACTTCTGCACTTCTGCATGTTTTCTACTTTGTGAAAAAGTTCAAATACCTTGGAAGTATCCTAGCGGAAGACCTCGATCCAGAAACCGAAGTCAAATTCAGAATAGAAGCATCACGAGCTGCTATTAATAAAATGAGACAGATATTCTGCGATGACAATCTTAACCTGAAACTTCGACAATGTCTGGTTAAATGTTACTTATAGTCAGTCCTACTGTACGGAGTGGAATCGTGGACACTCAAAGTGAGTAGCATGAACCTGCTGGAGGCGTTCGAGATGTGGATACATCGGAGAATGTTCCGGATACCCTGGACGGATATGGTCAGCAACACAATAGTTCTTCAAAGAGGTAGCTAGAGTGAATAGAGAGCTTCTGACCAATATCAAAATCAGAAAGGTATCGTATTTGGGTAATGTGCTTAGAGGAGCAAAGTATGAATTGCGCAAAGTATGAAGGTGTTGGTAGGAGACAAATTTCCTGGCTCCGCAATATACGCGACTGGACGGGCATAAGAAGTGTTGGAGAGCTGTTTCAGGCTGCCCAAGACAAAGACGCTTTCTCTCGGGTGATAGTCAACGTTGGGGGGACCTGACATGACACAATATACGCGACTGGACGGACATAAGAAGTGTTGGAGAGCTGTTTCGGGCTGCCCAGGACAAGGACGCTTTCTCTCGGGTGATAGTCAACGTTGGGGGGACCTGACATGACACCAAAAGAAGAAAAATGTTTTCTTGAAAATAAAATATCAATAAGTATGTTGTATACTTTGGGCTCATTTAATACATTCTACAAAACTGCATTCAGTGGTGGTCATCTCATTATGTTTTTAAAAAAAAAACTTTTTGGTGTAATCGAAAGTTCGGCGTTGGTCACATCTCCCTCGTTTTTAACATGTCCCACACACTATCATTATTGCTTCAGAGAGAATATAAATAGAGATTATTAAAATAAAAAAAACAAGGTAATAATCGTTTATACCAGCAGTGGCACAGTAGGTTCCTACCAACATAAAATGCCGTAATGTATTCGTAATATTTGAAAATCTACATAAAGATAGGAAAACACTGGGTTTGGCATACAAATGTACGCTTGAAATGGCGTTTCTGAATATCAGATGTAAGGTTTTAAGGGTGTTTTTCGTGAACATACGAAATTTTTGTGAACACTAATATTGAGTTGATTTTTTCAATAGCAATATCACATGGCAGTTTGAAGTGGAATCTACTTCAAAAACTCGATGTAGAATAAAATGTTTTTTTTTTCTCAAATGAAGGTATTATAAATAATTTTATTATATATAAAAGATAGATAAAAGGGGAATCAATTCTGATTCGATTAGCTATTCCAACTTAAATAAGGTAAATTCTGCTTCGATTAGCTATTCCAACTTAACTAAGGTAATTTCTGCTTCGATTAGCTATTCCTACTTAACTAAGGTAAATTCTGCTTCGATTAGCTATTCCGACTTAACTAAGATAAATTCTGCTTCGATTAGCTATTCCAACTTAACTAAGGTAAATTAAATATTTTTTAGGGGTACTAACAGAAAGATATGTCTAATACGAGATGGGAAGACCAAGAAACCAAAGATGCGAACCAGCTTCTCCAAGTGACCGGATAAGGAACGGTGGCTGAGGACAGTGAGGGCTGGAGGCGAAAGTTGGAGGAGGCCAAAGACCGATTTGGGCTGTAGTGCCATCGAATAAGAAGAAGAGATATCTAATACTAGTTAAACATGTGCCCAATGACAAGCTGTCACATTCTGGAGACATACGATATTAATCTTCTCACAGATCCAAACTGATCTCAAAGGACATAATCAAAAACGGTTTATCCACCGGGAATCGAACCCGGAACCTATGGATCAATAGTCAAATATCTAACCAACAGAGTTACAAAGGCCGATAATAATCAATAATATAACGCTAAAAAAAACAAGAAATATTGTTTTATATGTAGGTTCTTTAGAATGTTGTATAAATAAATAAATATGTATAAAAAATAATAGAACTAGTCTCATGTAACACATGAGATCCAACTGTCTAAGTACCAAACTACAAACCCATAAATCAAAATTATTGAATATTTTAAGATGCTTTGTTTTCTATACAACACATGTAGGTATGTATATCAAGATAGGATAGTATGGAGGTCAGTCCTTTTTTCCTACCCAGAATATGAAAACAGCATGATGGTATGTATGTATGTTTGGAGATTAAGTATAAAATAATTGAGTTTCTTAGATATTGTGTATAGGCCACTGCCATACAAATTGTATGAAGCGATGTCGTCACAAAATTCAATTTTTATAAAAATTGTACTACTAAAATAAGAATATTTTTTATATAAAATTAAATTATCTAGTTGGGGGTGTTTAGCTTTTATGGTTTCTGAGATCAAAATCAAAAGTTGATAACCCCTGACTAAAACAGAAATTCAAAATTCTGAGTAAAAAAGTTTTGTAGGCCTATAACTATTTATATATTCTGAAATTTTGGGCTCTGTAAATTGAGCGGATCAAAAGTTATAAGGGACGGACGGACAGACACACACACAGACACACAAAACTCACATAAAATGTCCTCCGAAATCTGAGTAAATACATGTAGTGGAACATATATTTTTTTTTTTTATTTTTGATTAGGAAATAAAACAGGAGTACAGAAAGAAAAGTACATGATATATGCTGCGAAGCCTCTAAGTTGGTGTTTTAAGCATGCAAAAAGTCCACTACGCCATACAAAATGTTCCTTCATACACGCGTCTTGGATTTAAACTGCCTCTTCCTTCAATAGAATATCATTTTCTTGAACGAATCGACAGTTGGATAAAGAAATTTTAAAAAATATATATTATTGAAAAAAGAAAAAACAAACAAATAAATAAAAAAATAATAATAAACAATCAACAAATCCAAATTTACGAATAACAAAATTATCTTCATTATCAATTCAAGCACTGAAATAAAACCAAGATACCCCCAAAATGAATTCATCTGTAAATGTGCTATTAAAGTGTACGTAGTCGATAATCATGGTAATTTGATGCACGTTAAGTAATCAATATAAATAATATTAAAACTTTAATTTTATACAGAATGAGATATCCAATCCATGTAGATATTACCAATAGCAATGGAAGACAGTTCAATTTGAGAGGAAATCGAATGGACGTCCCATGGGGAATAAATTTGAATTATTATCATAGAAGTGGTGTGTTTACAATTGTACTAAGGCAAATCTGAATTTGAGTGATATTCATATTGACTAGCCAAAGATATTATTTAGAGCAAATATCTCGAAACTTGAACATTTGAATGTCTCTCTAAGATAAGCATACAATTCTAGAAGTGAGAGTTTTGTCTGTACCTATATATTAATAATTCTCATCTACCTAGCATGTAAGATATGAGATTCAACTGTCGATGGCGATATTATGTATAATTGAAGAATACGTACCAAACTATAAACACACACAAATCAATAAAAATTTAAGATATGCTGTTTTATTGTAAAAATTTTAAGATATTACGGAGGTCAGTCTTTTTTTTCTACCCAAACTATGAAAACAGCATGATGGTATGTTTGGAGATTAAGTATCGAACAAACTATTGAGTCCCCGTAGATATCGTCTTTTGTATACTACCTTACAAATTGTATGAAACGATGTCGTCACTAAATTCAAACTTTTAAAAAAAAAATATTTAAAAAAGTTTGAGATGTACATATTATTTATAGCAAATTAAATTATCTAGTTGGTATGTTTCGGCTTTTTTCGATGATTTAAAAACTTTGGAAATGTAGGCACATAAATTTATCATAAAATAATGTTTTTCTTAAGAAACTCTGGAACATACGAATTTGAGATTTTTTATTTGAATTTATTCATACCAATTTTCAGTGTTCTGACTTTTGTGGTTTTTGAGGTATTTGGAAAAATAATGTAAAAATTCAAAAGTTGATTACCCCTGACTGAAACAAAATTATAAATTTTGAGTAAAAACTATAACGTTTTTCCTTGTTATTCTTCATCGCAATCGTGTTTAAATTGACTCAACACGGAATAACGCGGTGTTTGTTTTCATTTTTCGATGTCAGTTATCCAAAGATTACATTCATTTATCTATTTTTTGACATCTGTGAAGCCAATGCGGCCATGTGTTAAAAATAAATGAGGTTTTTTGTAAACAACTCGGTGAACTAGTTAGTCACATTTTAGTATACGTTTAAAAGTAGGATGATACCGATATATACCGATCTTACTATTTTTGTCGTGCTTATCTAGTTGCGCGTTTAGTAAGCTTTTAACGAAATATAATAAGACCTTTAGTATTTAGGTCGTATACAGAAAAAGGATTAAAAGTTAGAACAGCTTCTAAAAATCTGACTGTCCAAATTTATTAGAAAATATCTCACTTCACATTTCAAACCGTAATGTCAGATCAAAACCTACTTTTTCTATGTCACACTCTAAAACTAATCTTAGAAAAAATTTCTTTGCTAACCGAGCCACCTCCAATTTTAACAACCTGCTCAATAACATTGACTTTTTTCATACCAAATTTCTACTCTCGTTCAAAATTGCGATAATGCGCCAACTTTGCACTGATAACATGACTCAAAAAACCACTCTCTAGTATATATATATATATATGTATGTGTCACCATAATGGCTGCAACACCTTTTTCGTTAATCCTTAAGTACGTTGGAATCCCATGTTATGATTCTAGAATATAATCCTCTTTGTACTGTTCCTTTTATGTTTCAGGTATGATCCTATAATTTTGTTTTTCTCATTTGTTGAAAATTGTATGTATAACTTATAAAATTACTTGATATGATGTCCTATTTTTTTGTACCGTAGTCTATCATTTACTGTTTTTTTTCCATTGTTTTTAATATCATTATATTCAACTGTTCTGTTGTATATCTAAAATAAATAAAATAAGAATAAAATAAAAAAATAAATGCACTATTAAAAGTAAAAAAGGTTTTTTTTACGATATTGTACAATGTTTTCACATATGTATCGTCATACTGTGAATCTTTTATGGAAGGCTGTAAGAGACAAAGGTTATAATTTTATATTTTGAAATCAGTTGAGTGTTCTTGGTTCCATGAACGTTTATCATTTTATTTTCTATAATGTGCCAAATTGAATTTATGATCATCTTATTACTTCGTGTTATCTGATCGTTAATTCTCGTTTGTATTATTTATTGGAAATTAATTGAATAAAAACTTTGTATGTTCAAAAAAAATGTGGTAGTGGATGTATATAAGCGATAGGCAAGGCAAGTTTTAGTGTTAGGAAGAATGTTCAATAAAGCTTTGCGAGTATCTCGTCTTTTGCGTTGTTAAAGTTTTATCTTGAAAAGTTGTGAAGTGTGCATAAAGTTTTCCTTACTTGTTATATCGCTTGAATTATAAAGGAACACTTACGGAAGGTACCTACCTGCTATAATAACTTAATACTTATTTTAATAACGTTACTTTCGCACATATCATAAAATGAAAAATCATTGTACTTGAAAGTAGGTAGTAGTAAAAATTATTAGAATCTTTGTAACAGTAATTATCAGCTAATCACGATTAATTCTTTCATTAATTACGCAAACATTCATTTTAAATTAAAAATTTTTTTTACAATTATTACCGATGTATTTGTAAATTATCACTTCATTTAAAAAAATATATTTTTTAATTAAAAAAATATAAATGGTGGTCTAATGAAACTGCAAATTACTGGAGGGACACATAAATGGTTTTGGACACGGAAATTAAGTAATAAAAAAGCTATTTAGATTGAAAAAGACTTAAATTTGATATTTTTGGAACTGGCATCGTTTATTTTTTAATGAGGTGCATTAACTTGTTGCTTCTTGCATATTTTTCAACAAATATAATATGCGAAAAAATCATACTTGTTTTCTAAGAAAGTATATAATTAAATCTTATAAATCGTTAATTGAATTTTAGTTATATTTTTAGTTGTTTTTAGATAAGGCAAGACATGTTTTTTCTATAAGAAAATATAAATTAGACAACCATAGATCTACCCGTTGTCATCACATTTTTTTTTCAAATTCTGTATATTTTAATGAAATGAAATGTGACTGAAAAAGAAAATACAAACGCACGATAGATGTATCGAGAAAAGGTTTTATACCCCAAGGGGATATAGTGGGGAGTTATGACTTCTCAATTTTTAAGGTTATTTTTTTGCTGATTATCAACTAGTATCATGCCGAGATTGTATTTTGAAAGTTTGATCACAATGTATCTGTCAATGTGACGTGTATTATTTACTATGTAAGGCATGTTTATTCTACTTGGTATTGAATTGATACTTAGTGGGCTTGTTCAGCAAAAATCCTATATACCCATACATGAAATGGTATATTATATAAAACTGGAATAATGCTAAAGGTTCAAGTACCTATATTTGTTTGAATAATTAAATAAAATTAAAATGAATAGGGACTAGGGATGGAAGGGAATAAAATACGGAATTATAATTAGCGAATCTAGATAAGAATGTTAAGTGATAAAAAGGAAACATACCGAACAACCATTTTTATATATTTGGATGTAAATAATTAAACATGCAGGACAACGTCTGCCGGGTTTTACTAGTATTATATAAAACTGGAATAATGCTAAAGGTTCATGTACCTATATTTGTTTGAATAATTAAATAAAATTTAAATGAATAGGGACTGTAGGGATGGTAGGGAATAAAATACGGAATTATAATTAGCGAATCTAAATAAGAATGTTAAGTGATAAAAAGGAAACATACCGAACAACCATTTTTATATATTTGGAGGCAAATAATTGAACAGGCAGGACAACGTCTGCCGGGTTTTACTAGTCGATTATAGACTAAAATACTTTTCAATTATTTTCAAATTTTAAAATTTTTTATATCTAATACTCGCTTAGCCTTCATTAGATTTCGAAGGACACTGGATGAAGGATGGAAGGAAGGATGAAGGATGTTTCTCAATTTTTTTACTGTCAAATATTTCAAAAACCCCAGCTCTGGAAACTTTAAATTTGGAATTTCTATTTTCAAATTGCTAATAAGGCATATCACTTTTCTAAAATGCCACTGAAGAATTATCAAGTTTTCATTAAAAAATATCTAAATAAAAAATAATTTAGCAAACTCATTTCCTGAAAATGTTGAAAAATTTCCACAAAAAAATTGAATACTTTGTGGAGAGACTTGGTAATGAGAGTACAGCGTTGGCCACAACCCACTCGATTATGTATGTATGTTTTAAGTTTTGTCTTATTCAGACCTTTTTCGGCTTTGCTTTAATATGATGTGTACACACACTGGTATGGATTTGTGAAAATGGAGTGTTAAAGACCTCTCTTAGTAAAATCAATAAGTGAATCTTGATAGTGAATAATAAATAAGTAGGTACTCTATTGGAATTCTTGCAAAGTTGATAAAGAACAAGGAATGCCTAAGTCTAATACAACAATTTTCCATATAAAACCAAAGACGCTTAGTGAGATGGAAAAGTTTTTGAGATTTTACCCTATTCATCCAATTTACAATACAAGACTATTGTAAATTCAATATTCCTTCGCAAGAAAAAGCGAGAACAAATACTCAAGAAACTTGATTAAAAGTTTTTCAATATTTCAAAAAAAACTGTAGACACCAGAATGGTCTATAATCTGGATATCCATTTAATATTCGCTCTCCCGACTCGTTAATATCCACATTTTTGTATTTAAGTTGTAAGTGCTCATTAAGTTTACTCTCATTTTATTTCTTTTACAAAGTGCAAGAACAGAAATGTATTCATTAGCATATTTTTAACGAAATTATGCTACGGAGTGCGGTTAATATTCCTTCCAAGTTTTCTGACTCGTTTGCACAGTTGGAAAACAGTTACACAAACCTTTTCACTTAAAAATTTCGTGGTCGTGTATAGTTTTGAGACATAGAATATAATTTTTATCCTGTCTGTGAGATTTGACACTGACACATTATGTTATTCTGAATAATATGTTATGAGCAATTCTATATTGATTATGAAAATGACAGTAATGTAAATTACATCATTTCCTTCATTTGACTTTTTTAATGTCAATCAAAAAATATATAATATGATAAATAATTAAACTTGATTCGATTATCAAATAATCTTAAGTTTTTTTAGTCATATTTCTCTTTCCTACTATGCAGTTTCGACTTTTCTGAACAATATGGCATTATAAGTTTGTTTTTGCGTACATAAATTGTGGCTCGATTCAGTTTGACGATTTTTTAAAATGTAATGTTTAAATACGTTTATAATTTTGAAGGATAAACATAATATTGATTATATTTAAACCTATTAAAGGGGTTCAAGAATTTAACAAGACTTCTGTATAGTCAAAAGTCCGGATATTACGTTGTCAATCTCACTTCATATGTTCAAAAAAAGACCGGATTTCAATTTACTCTCTTTTTACTCTCAGTATTATTTTTTGAAATTATATTTTGTTGCTATGAACTATGTATTTTAAAATCTATTTTTTTTCTTAACTTTTCGTTTCGAAGCACATCTGGAAAGCATGTTATATACTTGCTTAGACCTACAGTCTCTTGAATGATGTTTTAAAGTGGGAATATTAGAGTGAAGAATTAACGAACGACGTATGAAAATATTCATTTGTGTGAATGTCACGTAAGTAACGAATCAATATATTACAAATTTACTTTCGGTTCTAACTACTTATCGCATTACAATATGATACAACATAATGATATTTGAATGATAAAACATAATGATATTTAAATATAAACGATAACTTGACTAGCTGATGTTGGCTTTTTGCAAAAGTATGTTACAGTTAATCTAATTGTTGATAAACAAGTATTTAGCGCCCTTAACGGCATTTAAAATCCCCTATTATGATTATTCCCGATTTAATTACCCATTTTTGGGAGTAAATTTTATATTCATATTGATATAACCATAACTATGTTGATGTAATATTGGTTATTGACAGTTTATGAAGGCTAACATTAATAATAATTTGAGGGATATTGGATTTGAAAGGGTCTATTCAGTCGCAGTATAAGGACGTTAAGAGAAGTTTATTAATTGAATAGCTCGTTCTTGTCTTTTAACAACGAATAATTAAATCAATTAAGTTATTAATCCATTGTTTATGAAGAATAATTTTATGAATAAATTAATATTGGTAATTTTTTACTGCAATGGCCGATTTATTAATGATATTAATGACAATTAAGTACCTACTACAAATAATAACTTACCTACTTACTTTATCCAGCCGTCTCTATCCAGTGCTGGACATAGGCCTCCCTCATATATTTCCAGGTTTCTCTATTTTTTTTTTTAATTTTTTTTTTATTTCTTCAAATTGAAGCTAACAATGTACAAGGAATAGTATATATGTATAAAAATATCAAATAAAACAATTATCATCTCCATAGATCAATTATTAGCTTACAATACTATCATAATTTATTACAAAATACAGTCATATATTCAAGATACAAAATCATATGTGTGTGTGTGAGGGTGTATATGTGTGAAGGTGTGTGTGTGTATGTATGTAAGTGTATATGTGTATGTGCATGCGTGCTGTGCGTAAGTGATAATCTTATGAAATTCCTGTTTTTAATTTTTGAGCGAGTTTATGTTTTGTGTCACTGAATAGGTCTATGTCAAGGGACTTCTCATATTTCATGTATGCGTTTATAATTCTGTTTATAGTTGAGTTTTACGCGGCATTAGTTTTGTATAATTTAGGTCGGAAGAGAGTTGTGTGTCTGGAGCGTCTCAATGGTACGTTAAAGTCAATACTCGATAAAAGTTCCGGGCAGTCAATAATATTGTTCAATACATATGTTGTACAGAAATTGTATATCTTGGCACTTGCGTCTTGATTCTAGTTGTTGCACTTATATTTTTATATAAATAAAATACTTTCTCTTGGATGAAGACTGATTATATAAATTTAAATGGCTGTTTACATGTCAGAGAGCAAGACGGAAGTGCATCATTCAAAATGCATAGAATGCACTGTTGCTTGCACTATCTATTTCCTGACCAAAGATACAAAACACTATGGCCATAGATGTATAGATAATATAATATTATTATGACAGTTCATATTATCCAACATCCCTCCTTTTCTACAAAAACAAAAGATTATTATTTTGGTTTATACATAGTGCAAGCATTCAGTACGACAGTATACATAATATATTTTCAATAATACAATTATGAGCCAGACATTACAAAAATAAAAATTCAGTCAAATTCAGAAAATGAAAACCTCTTTGGTTTTTTAATAAACCTTCCAGACTGTGTTTTGGTCCGAGTGTCTGTCTCATTCCGCACATCACTCGGTGTATCTCCAATATCTCCCCATGAAAAACCAGAATTAGAAGTTGTCGGCACTTCAGAATCGTTTCTATTGACGAGAATACTCTTATATGGGATTATATTAGACCTATTTTCTGACTTGTTTAAAATTATGTGTTTCCTATTTCTCCGATATGTTGTACCATCTGGTGTTTTTATGATATATGACCTAGGAAATTTTTCTAATTTTTTAATTACTTTTGCTGGCATCCAGTCACTTTTAGGATTCTTTTTGTAAAGAACTGAATCACCCACATATAATGTGTCTTGTTCTTTGGCATGATTATCATAATATTCCTTCATGTTTTGTTGACGTTTTAACATTTTATTTTTGTATTCTTTGAATTTTACAACATTTGGTTTTAAATGTTCTGACATAATGGGAATATTACATCTAAGTTATCTTGACATGAGCAGCTGAGCAGGTGATGGAAGATCTTTTTTAGGAGTATTTCTATAATGTAACAAAGCTAAATATGGGTCGGTTTTTGATTCATAGCTTTTTATTAAAATATTTTTAATAATCTTCACCGCACTTTCAGCTTGTCCATTACTCTGTGGGTAATGTGGGCTAGTGGTAATATGTTCTATATCCCATTCGTGAACAAAATTTTTAAAGATTGCTGAGTTAAAAGGTGGACGGTTGTCGCTTACCAATTGTAATGGTATTCCATAACGAGCAAATATAGATTTTAAATTAGTAACTACTAGATTTGCTGTATAACCCGATGTTAAAAGAACAGTTTCAATGTATTTTGAATAGTAATCCACGACTACTAAATATGTTTGTGATTTAAAAGTTAGAAAATCTATCCCTACTCTTTCCCATGGATATGAACATATTTCATATGGAATAAGAGACTGTTTTGGAAGATTTGGTTTAAATTTGGAGCAAACATTACACTGATCTATAATATTCTGTATATCGGAATTCATATTAGGCCAAAATACTATATTTCTAGCAAATTCTTTAGACTTGGACATACCTTGGTGACCAGCATGAATTTTATTTAATATATCGGGACGTAATATTTCCGGTATAATAAGACATGATCCTTTAAATATTAAATCATTGATGACGTGAATTTCACCTTGTATGTTCCAATAAGGACGAGTTGACGGATTAGTTTGATTTTTGTGTTTAGGCCAACCTTCCGTATAATATTTTTTAAGAGTTTGTAATGTACAATCACCATTCGTAACATCTAAAATCTCTTAATTTCTCTTCAGAGACTGCTAGATTAGTAAATAGTAAATTTATATGAATTTCAATTTCTTTTTCATACATACATACATACATACCATCACGCCATGTCCCTCGCGGGGTAGGCAGAGAGAAAAGAACGCCACACTATTCTATCTTGACATACATTCACCGCCTCGTCAACATTCATGCTACGTCTCATGCATGTTCTTCTATTGTTCAGACTTCTAACATTTCCTTCTTTCAGAATATCGTTCACATGGTCGTGCCATCCTTTTCTTGGGCGCCCCCGACCTCTTTTTCCATTCCTGTCAGCCTTATATATTTTTTTCGTCAAGCGTTCTTCATTCATTCTTTCCACGTGACCAAACCATCTAAGTGTGTTAACTTTCATTCTAGTTACTACATCTTTCTTCATCTTACATTCTTTCCTAGTGACCTCATTTCTAACTCTATCATACATCGTTCTATTACAAATTCTTCTTAACGATCTCATTTCCACTGCATTTATTCTACTTTCATGCGACTTCTGCCATGTCCAGGTTTCACTTGCATACATCAAGGTTGGCACTACAATTGCGTTATGAATGGCAACTTTAGCTTCCTTTGATACGTTTCGATCATTCATAACTGGTTTAAGTGCTCCATTCACTCTGTTTCCTGCCATAACTCTTCTTTCAATATCCTCATCAGGCCGTCCATTCCGTTGGAACATGCTTCCCAGATAAACATATTCGTCGACTTGTTCAAGCCATTCATTCTCTACTTTTATTTGACACGATGTTCTGCTTTCACACTTTTCAAAGACCATTACCTTTGATTTGCTAGCATTCATCCTCAGTCCGTACTCTATGCATCCTTCATATACCATGCTTACTAGATACTGTAACTCTTCCACGCTTTCTGCTAACAGGACTTTATCGTCTGCATACATCAAATCACGCACTGTTACAGTACTCAGTTTCAGACCCTTATTTTCATCCCTAAGGGCTCTTATGCAGAAATCAATGTACAGATTAAAGAGCCATGGTGACAACACGCACCCCTGTCTTACGCCACTATTAATAGAGAACCACGACGTTACTGTGTCGTTGACACGAACACATGCCTCGCTATTCTCATACAATGACGCGATTGCGCGTATCAGCTTGCTCTTCACTCCGTACACTGACAATATATCCCATAGTTTTTCTCTGTTGACTTTATCATAGGCCTTTTCAAGGTCTATAAAAGCACAAAAAAGCTTCTGGTTTTTATCCAGTACCTTTTCTGTAACCATACGCAGAGAAAAAATTTGGTCTATACATCCTCTGCCGCCCACAAACGCTCCTTGGACATCCCATATCTTGCTTTCTGTAACCTTTCGTACTCTTTGATCCAAAATTCTTGCATACATTTTACCAACTGAGCTTAGCAAACTTATGGCTCTATAGTTTTTGCAGTCAAGCTTCGATCCTTTACCTTTGTACAAGGGGACCACGACTGCATTTCTCCAGTCTGAAGGAGTGCGTCCTGCTTCCCAACATTTGTTGAAAAGAGAGTGACACCACTCCAACATCTGATCGCCGCCATACTTTATAAGTTCAGCTGATACACTGTCATACCCAGCAGCTTTTCCCGCTTTCGCGTGTTTAACTGCTTCAAACACTTCGTCTTTCGTAATTTCATCTTTTTCATCTTCGTATACTTGCCATGCTCTCTGATTCATGTCACCACTCAAACCGCAATCATACAGCTCCTTGAAGTATTCTTTCCATCGTTCTTTTACGCCATCTTCATCCATTATTAATTTTCCATCTTTATCATTTATACCTTGCGATACTTTGACACTTCCATTTTTTCTTTTCGCCACGCCTTTCCAGAACATTTTCATGTTACCAGGAAAGTCATTGGCTATTTTCAGGCTTTCTTTCTCTTTCAGAAAATCTTTTTCTCTTTTTACAATATCTTTTACCATTTTTTTACATTCTTTATACTTCTCTTTTGCTCTTTCTTCACTGTTAGATCCTTTCGCAGCTATTAATGCCATCCATGCTTTTTTCTTCTCACCCACAACAAATTTTACTCTCTCATTCCACCATGCGTCGCCTTTCTTTCCGCCTCTTTTAGCAACACCACAAACTCTCTCTGCAGTCTTACATACGGTCTCTTTCAAGGTCGTCCATGCTTCTTCGATGATTCCTTTACTGTCTATAGCTAAAAGAAGTTTGCTTCCGATATCTTTCACATATTGTTTTCTTACATTCTCATCTTGCAGCCTTTCCACTTTGGTTCGCTTCGGTGGATCACTACGGTGGGTTTTTGAGCGCCAACCGGTGAACAGATCAATTTTGGATATCACCAAGTAATGGTCTGTTTCCAGCTCCGCGCCCCTATACACCCTAGTATCCACTGTCGCTTTCCTCAGTGCGGCGTCCACACATACATAATCAATTATCGACCTTTCGTTCCTTCTTTGCCATGTATACTGGTGAACTCTTTTGTGGCTGAATACAGTATTCGCCACAAATAGATTTCCTTCCGTACAGACTTCCAGAAGTCTCTTACCATTTTCATTCACTCTACTATCACCGTGGGGACCAAGGACAGACTCAAAATCTTTCCGACGGACGCCCACCCACCCATTAAGATCTCCAGCCAGAATCACTCTTTCATTATCTTTTTTCATGTTCATTATTTCAGTCAGCCTGTTCCAGAATTTATCCTTTTCACTTTCGCTATCGGAGTTCACAGGTGCGTATCCTATAATTAGAAACACGCTTGTAATTCCAATCTTCAGCCTTACCCACATCAGTCTAGACCATTCAAGCTTGTACTCTTTCATACATGTCCCCATTCGTTTCGCTAGAATCAGCCCGACTCCCTTGCATGCAAAATCGTCACTCTTCACACCCGACCAAAGCTCTATCATACCATCGTTTCGTACGTTCATCCCTTTACCTTTCTTTTTTGTTTCACTTACACACATAATATCAATCTCTTTCTCTTTCATCACGTCACACATTTCGTTCATCTTTCTATCCATTCCACCTCTAATATTCCACACTCCTATTCTGCATTCTGTTCTCCTCTTTTTGCCCACCCCCTGGACCGTTACATGACGAGTGGCAGGCTGCATCGATGTATCCCGAAGGAATCCAGGGGGTTTTGTTGCTTACATACTAAGTATACATTACACTAAAACACTAAAAAAAAATACTTAGAATTAGCAAGAATGTCCTTTTTGTTACAAGCATTTCTACAAATATCCTGACCCACTATGGTGACGAATTTGCTGTGGCGGATGTCGTCCTAGTTGTAGTTCACAAAAACGGTCGCTTACGCGTACAATGTGCCGCATCACAGAATTGCTCAAATGACGGAGTAGATGAAGTGTGTGGGCCAAGAGTCGTACAGGTTGACGGTCTCGACGACTGTGTACAGTGTGAGAAGAGAAGAGAAGAGGAGAATGTCGGTCAAAAGGTCGTACGAGGATGACGGTCTCCACTGTGTATAGTGCGGCGAACGATGATCTCACGTCCAGCACGTCCAGAAACAAACATATGGCTAAATTATATGGCACGTTTCTAGGAGCACAGTATGCACGCATAACAACACGTGGGTGACATACTATAGAACACGTGGTCAAAGAGTAGGTAGAATTATACCCTTTTGTAAAAGTCTACTTTACGGCGCTTCTAGGAGCACAATATGCACGGATATATACACTTGGGTGACACACTAGAGACACGTGGTCAATAGGTAAGTCTAAAGTAATTTCCGTATCCGGTAATGCGGCTCTAGACAATGTATCTGGTATATACATATATTTACCTGGGACAAATTTAACATCTAAACTATATTTTTGTAAAGCCATCATTCGTTGTAGACGTATAGGAACGTCTGTGAGTGACTTTTTAAATAACGAGACAAGTGGTTTATGATCGGTTTCCACTTCTACCATCTGACCATATACATATTGATGGAATTTTTGACAGCCGAATAGAATGGCGTAAAGCTCCTTTTCTATTTGTGCATATCTCTGCTGACAGTGGGTTAATGATTTTGAACCATAAGCCACTGGTCTACCTTCTTGTAAGATGACAGCGCCTACAGCTGACTGCGATGAATCTACCGCTAATTTTAAAGGTTTATTTATATCATAATTTTTTAAGACAGGAGACGAACAAATAATATTTTTCAAATGTTGAAAAGCTTGGTCATGGTTTGAATCCCATATCCAAGTTGAATCTTTTTTCAACAAATTTCTAAATATTTCAGTGTTAACTGAAAGATTTTTAATAAAAGGTCCTAGGTAATTTTTTAACAGATTTTTAATTATCTCAATAGAGACGAAGTTGGAATATTTATTGTAGGAGAACCGGGAAATCAAGGCACCTACAGGGCTTACGACCTGTCATCGGCTGGTTTACGTGATCACTTTATGCGCTTGCGCAACGTTCACCAGTTATGCCTTTTAATGAGATCCCTATCAATTCAATTTTGAAAGTTCTATATATTGTAATACTGAAATTCTTTTCGCTTGAAAATAAGGAATTTTTACTACAGCCATCTATGGGTGAAATTATGAACAACAATCTTATTATTTTTATTTATTTTGTTGGAACGCCATCTATTGAGAGAATTGGTTTTTTGTAAATAATGAAAGCTACAATTCTTATATCTGAGGTGACAATGCATTTTTCGCATAGAAGTCACCCCTGAATTGCGCCAGACTTTTAAGGTCATTTTTGTCTTATTTACCTACTTGTACCAATGTGTAAGTAATCGAATATTTTTATTATTGCATATGCGCAAACATTGGATTTTTTTCCCTGTCGGGAGTCAAAGATATTTTTAACAGATTTTTAATTATCTCAATAGAGACGAAGTTGGAATATTTATTGTAGGAGAACCGGGAAATCAAGGCACCTACAGGGCTTACGACCTGTCATCGGCTGGTTTACGTGATCACTTTATGCGCTTGCGCAACGTTCACCAATTATGCCTTTTAATGAGATCCCTATCAATTCAATTTTGAAAGTTCTATATATTGTAATACTGAAATTCTTTTCGCTTGAAAATAAGGAATTTTTACTACAGCCATCTATGGGTGAAATTATGAACAACAATCTTATTATTTTTATTTATTTTGTTGGAACGCCATCTATTGAGAGAATAGGTTTTTTGTAAATAATGAAAGCTACAATTCTTATATCTAGGTAATTGATCATACCGAGGAATCTTTGTAAATCTTTCATATTTTTAGGTGTTGGCATTTCACTTATAGCCCTAATTTTAGATGGATCTGGTTTGATTCCTTCTGAATTGAAAATATGTCCTAGAAATTTTATTTCATTTTGGCCAAAATTACATTTTTCTTTGTTAAATTTTAGGTTGACTTCTCTGGCTCTTTGTAAGACTTTTTTCAATCTGATATTATGTAATTCTTCAGTCTCCCCATAAACTAGGAAATCATCTACAAAAATTATTACTCCTTCAATATCTGAAAATAATTCCATCATGATTCGATAAAATATTTCCGGAGCACAGTTAATACCATAAGGCAAACGTAAGAATTTGTATCTCCCAAATGGGGTTTGGAAAGTGCATAACTCTGAACTTTCACTATCTAATTTTAACATCCAAAAACCTGAATTAGCGTCTTAATTAGAAAATATTTTTGCGTTTTTTAATTTATGCCTCAACTCCTCGACAGTTGGAAATTGATAATGTGACCTGAGAATCACTCGATTTAGGTTTCTGGGATCAAGGCATATTCTTAGGCTTTTATCACGTTTCTCTACAATGACCATCGAACTTACCCACGGGGTAGGTTTATTAACTTTTTGTATAACCTTCATCTTCTCCATCCTATCTATTTCCTCCATAAGTCTATCATGTAATTTAAACGGAACCCGACGTGATGCATTAACTATTGCAGTGCTATTGGGACGCACCGTGATGTGACAAGTATGAGGCAGACACCCAAGACCCTGAAAAACGTCATTGTAATCATATAACAATTTTTTTATTATAACAGCATTATCAATAGAGTCAATTTTCATTACTAAATTTAGATCCTGACATGTTTTTAAACCTAATACAGTTTGACAGTTTGTATTGACAATAACAAATGATATAAGCTTGCTATGACAGGTGTTATTCTGTACATATTGACATTTTAATGAACATTTCCCTTTTACAGGAATATTACTTCCATTATATGCAGTTAATTTCTGATAAAAATTTTCAAGAATATTTTCATTTTCAAGATTCAATGTTTCAAAAACAGTATATGACATAGCATTTATCATA
This sequence comes from Molanna angustata, assembly GCA_963576475.1. NCBI lineage: Eukaryota > Metazoa > Arthropoda > Insecta > Trichoptera > Molannidae > Molanna > Molanna angustata. The sequence continues at coordinate 8,842,087 of OY754969.1, forward strand.
GCGCCAGTATCTAGTGTACAGTTTATGTATTTATTATTGATAGTTAGATTTATTTGCCATGTTGACAGATTATTTATATCGTTTGACAGTACATTTACCATACCTAAAAAATAGTTTTGATTTGACGTACTGGGTTGACTCGAATTATCAATATACTGTATTTTACCTTTTTTATTTCGGCACATTTTACTATAATGTCCGATTTTTGAACAAAAATAACACTTAGCTTTAGCCGCCGGACAGGTATTTTTATGAATTTGTCCACATTTATTACAAGTTGATTGTGATGAATATGATCTTCTATGTTGTGAAGATGATGGTGTGACGTCTCGACGTTGAAACGATGTTGTACGATTTGGTTGTCTTCTTGTATTCCTAGTGTGTTCTTTTGAAAAGTTGACTCCACACACATCAGCGCTGAGATGTACAGCATCTTGAAGAGACATTATCATCGTCTTTGCCATGGTTATTGATGCAATTAAATCCAAATTACGTTCTTGCAAGAGTTTTTCACGAACATTTTGATATTTTCTGTGCATATTACAAATGAACATGTCTCTAATAAGAGAGTCTTGAAGTGTACTAAATTCACATGATTGGCTTTTATTTTTTAAATCTGTCAAAAAGTTATCCATTGATTCTTCTTCTCCTTGTTTTCTTGTAAAGAAATTATGTCTTTCTATAGTTAAATTTTTCTTTGGAATAAAATATTCATTGAATTTTTCCAATAGTTCTTCATATTTGACTTTTTTAATGTCCATACAAAATGAGTTGAATACTTCTATGCCATTTTTTCCGATAGAGTGCAGAAGCTTTGCTGTTTTCTTATAATCGGTTTCTTCATCCGCTCCTGTAGCCACAAGATACAGTTCAAATCTCTGTAGCCATTTTGTCCAATTGGTAGATAAATCGCCTTCACTGGACATTTCAGGTACCCCAATAATAGAAGATGTTGACACATGTGTTTTTGCCATTTTCATATTTTTATTTTGTTGACTCAAAACTACTACACTGTATTGATTGTTTTTACACCTGACACCATGTTGCACTTATATTTTTATATAAATAAAATACTTTCTCTTGGATGAAGACTGATTATATATATATTTAAATGGCTGTTTACATGTCAGAGAGCAAGACGGAAGTGCATCATTCAAAATGCATAGAATGCACTGTTGCTTGCACTATCTATTTCCTGACCAAAGATACAAAACACTATGGCCATAGATGTATAGATAATATAATATTATTATGACAGTTCATATTATCCAACACTAGTGACGGTGGAATAGGTGCAACAATACTTCGATACGACAATCTCTTCAAATATTTACGCTGTATTTTTTCTATATTATTAATGTGCACTCGATATTGCGGGTTCCAAATAACAGAGCCAAACTCCAGTGTACTTCTGACTAGTGAATTAAATAATATTTTAAATGTTTGTGGATTTTTGAAATCTTTACTTATCCTAAAAATAAAACCTAATTTTTTATAACCTGCTGTTGTAGCTTTAGCTATATGTTGTCTGTAATTTAATTTGCTGTTCAAGAATAATCCCAAATCCCGACACAAAGATTTCTTAACTATGTGTTCATCATTTAATGTGTAATCAAAAGTGTGTTTATTAATTTTTCTAGTGTAAGAAATTGAGAAACATTTAGAGGTGTTCAGTTTTAATAATTTAATCTACAATAAGCTGCAAGTCGATCCAAATCTTCTTGAAGTTTTGCGCAGTCAGATATAGTTTTCACACAATTGTAAATTTTCATGTCGTCTACAAAGAGTGAATAATTAGAGTATTTAAAACAATTTCCAATGTCGTTGACATATTATATTAAACAGTAGTGGAACATATATGTGTTATATTTTCAGATGCATAACCCTTTACCACCGTAAGTTGAGTGCGATTAGAAATGTAAGATTGAATCCATCAATGAAGATCTCCATGTATGCCAATTTGTAAAAGTTTTGTTATTAGTACATCATGGTTAACACGATCAAACGCTTTTGAATAATCAGTGTAAATTGTATCAATTTGATGTCCTTTATCCATATTTTCATTGAGATAATGGGTAAAAACAGTGAGGTTAGATATCACTGAGCGCTTTTTCATAAAACCGTGTTGCTTTTGTGTGATCAATGAAGAAATGCAGGGAGAGTTGGTCATAGACGATCTTTTCTAGTATTTTGCTCAAAATTGGTAACTTTAATTCAATCCTGGGCCTTCTGCATTCAGTCACCAGCAACCCTCTTTATGTCATCGGACCATCGCGTAGGTGGTCTGCCTCTACTCCTTTTTGCCTTTACATGGTCTCTATTCCAGGATGCTCTTGGTCCTTCACTTTGGCAATATGTCCCGCCCATGACCACTTCAGGTTTGCAACTCTTTCAACTCTTGATCTTCTACGTATTTCAGAATTTCTCACTCTATTTGAGAGTCTGAGATTCAGCATGTTTTCGCTGTGCCACTCTTAGTTTTCTGAAAGTCGCTTTCCTTAGAGTTAGTGTTTCTGCTCCATATGTCAAGACTGGGAGCACACATTGGTCATATATTTTGTGTTTTAGATCTAAAACAAATAATAACACTCAAATATTATTATTACCATAATATACTTCGTAAAAATAATTGACAGATAATGAGTTAATTGTAAAAATATTGAAGATCAAAATAAAATGCAAAAAGACGCACCCAAGCCATCAATTGGCAAATAATTCACCCATTCATCATATATTTAGTATCCAGATACTAAACATATCGAAATTTTAATCTCTGAGGAGGTCGCTATACAACCATTCAATCCTAATGATTCCTGATTATTAACTTTTCTACAATGTACATGTATTCATTATTACCGATTTTTGCATTTTTACTATTTATATTTTCTATACATATAAAATTTCTTTATCACGGCTAAACGATAAGTATGAAAAATTTGGTGCTCTAAAAGATATTTGTGAAAAAAATACATATAAAAAAATATTTCTTTATCAGAAGTGTGCTTCCGGTTTAAAACTTGATTTCCATTTTTTATTTATTTATTACATAAAACATATTTTACATTAAAACAATAACCTAGCAGAAACAAATTAAATCACTTTATAATATGACTTCCTTCATAAAGAGATATACTCGTATATTTTTATTATTGCATATGCGCAAACATTGGATTTTTTTCCCTGTCGGGAGTCAAAGATATTTTTAACAGATTTTTAATTATCTCAATAGAGACGAAGTTGGAATATTTATTGTAGGAGAACCGGGAAATCAAGGCACCTACAGGGCTTACGACCTGTCATCGGCTGGTTTACGTGATCACTTTATGCGCTTGCGCAACGTTCACCAATTATGCCTTTTAATGAGATCCCTATCAATTCAATTTTGAAAGTTCTATATATTGTAATACTGAAATTCTTTTCGCTTGAAAATAAGGAATTTTTACTACAGCCATCTATGGGTGAAATTATGAACAACAATCTTATTATTTTTATTTATTTTGTTGGAACGCCATCTATTGAGAGAATTGGTTTTTTGTAAATAATGAAAGCTACAATTCTTATATCTGAGGTGACAATGCATTTTTCGCATAGAAGTCACCCCTGAATTGCGCCAGACTTATAAGGTCATTTTTGTCTTATTTACCTACTTGTACCAATGTGTAAGTAATCGAATATTAAATATTATATTGTCAATATTGACATACATAACAAAAAAAAGATAAAACCAGTTTTAATACACAAACCCTCTTTATATCTACTTAAAATTACTTTAGATCGATAATATCTGTATATCTCTGCTCAGGCAACAGTTCGATAAACCACTTTGAGATACGTATAGTGGTTTTGTGCGTAGGCCGTTCCTTTTTTTTTGTATATTGAGCATCACATTAAATCGACGAGTGGCTCTTATACATTCCGAAGGATATACTCTATCGACGAAATCCACCATCGTAAATATAAATCAATGTTATTTCCAAAATTTTATTTTTAAGTAAAATATTGTCTGAAGTTTTGAAGTTTTTCGTAAGTATGTCATTTCTCACGTGACAATATATTATGTTACCTTATTATTATGCACAATTTTAAAATGGTATATTAATAATTGTTTTATTACAACATTCTTCCGCCGCCACCGTTGTATGTTGTTAAATTGTTAAACTTATTAGACTTACTTTATTGAAGTTTTTTTTGTCTTTAAAAGAAAAAGTCTTATACACCCACAAGATCAATATTTTACTCAAATCAACGAACATGCATTTTCATCTTGTACTTATGTAGAAATTGAATCATTCGGTATCGAACTATGTTTGAGACTTTAATATGCCAACCACGATCCACTATCTCAAATCTATCCGATATTTTCTGGAAATAAATATCAAGTTTTACCCTCATGCCACAAGTTTCTCAACGTGATCTCTCCCATAGAAAACTTGGAAAGAATTTTCTGACAGCAGTAAGAACAAGTTCCAAGAAGATGCTAATGAGCTTTCATGTTTTTGTGTGTTTGGTCTAATAAAACATTTTTCCAAGGGTATAGGATTAACAAGAAAAATAAAACACGAAATGTAACAAAACTAACCTAGTAGGAACATTTAGACAAGATAATTAGTAAACTCACATTATGTAGGTAGAATCGGTGAAGTCCATGAATAGAATATATGAAATAAAGCTGGATAACTCGTCGCTGTATTTTATTTCTTTATTATATTCGGAAATACAACAGCTATTATTTACGTGATAATAGCGTCATGTATTTGAAGCAGAAATAAGCCTATAACAATGATTCAGTAAATTAATTATTTTGTTAGTTAAATATATTTAATTCCAGTAAAAAAACGAATGGGTTGTAGTCAACCCTAAACTCTCCAAACCATAGTAAGTGTTCATTTTTTCTTCTTGAAAGGTTGACATCTCTAATTGCATTTCAATTATTCTTCTTGAAAGGTTGACAATCTCTAAATGCATTTTTATGAAGTAAATTTCTATTTCATTCAAACAAATATAAGATTTCCAGAGGACAAAAGTTTTCACAATACACCATACACTCAAAAACGTTGTCACGAAACTCATAGTATGCACATTCTACATGATTCCTGTTGAGAAATTGATGTAAAAAAATTGCATTACTAGCATGATGAGCATGTTAGTAGACAGTGACATAGACAGTGTATCAATGTTGATGAGGCGATGTATATGTGTCAAGAATGCGGTGTTCGGTTCTCACTGCCTTGAGGAAGATAAAAGTGGAGAGTAAAAAAATAAACTTCGGTACTTTAGGGACACATACAATATCAATATGAAGTTGATCACAAAATTTTCCCATACAGAAGCTATTTTACTTCTGTTATGTACATTTTTCATAAATCAGAGTTTTCGTTAAATATTGAGAGGTTGTTGTTTAGAGGATAAAACTGAATAATTAATTAGCATATACATAAGAAAATGATTTTAATTAATTCTTCTTCTTCTCTGTGTGCCGTTTCAGGTCCCTCCGACGTTGGCGATCACTCTGGAGAATGGCTCTTTGTCCTGAGCCGTTCGGACCAGCTCTCCTACCTGCGTTATTCCAGTCCACTGTCGGATATTGCGCAGCCAAGACATCTGCCTTCTCCCAATTCCGCGACGTACATCAATCTTTCCCTGTATTATCAGCTGCAACAGTTGATACTTTTCTCCTCGCAGAATGTGGCCCAAATACGATACCTTTCAAATTTTTAGATTTGTCAAGAGATCTCTGCTTGTATGATGTGCTCGATACAAAACTTGTATGTTGGATACTAAATCTGTCCACGGTATTCGAAGCATTCTTCGATGAATCCACATTTCAAACGCTTCTAACCGGTTCATTATATTAACTTTAAGCGTCCAAGTTTTGCAACCATGCAACAGGACGGACCAAACATAGCACTTTACCATTCTATGACGGAGTTTCAAATTAAGGCTATCATTGCAGAACGGTGTTCTCATCTTGTTAAAAGTATTTCGTGCTATTTCAATTGTGCGTTTTACCTCAACATCGGGGTCTAAAGACTGTGTAATGACACTGCCAAGATATGTAGTTATGTAAATTTTTCCATCCTTTCAACATTTTTACAAAGGTTATCCATTTGGTTTTATTGACATTAATGTTTAATCCCAACTCCTCTCCAGTTGCACAGACAACGTTTAAAAGTTTCTGGAGGTCCTCAATGCTGTCCATCAATATAAATGTGTCATATGCACATCGGATATTCTTTATTATTTCAAATTTTAATTAATTCGCATATATGATTTTGCCTGTTTGTTTTCAAATGATAAGTATTATTCAAAAAAAAAATTAACAAGTATTCCATCGAGATAAGAATACTCAGATGAGCTGGTGGTGTTACAAGTTTGGACAGGGTGAAGATCGCCCTGGACACATTATGAGAACGATGGACATAGAGGTAGGCCCAGAAGACCTGGTAGACCATTCACCACTTGGATGTCCGCAATAACCAGAGATCTCAAGGAGACAAGGCTACGTTCGGAGGACGCGGACGACAGAAGGACTTGGAGGATGAGAGCTAGGAGAGCTGACCCAAATAAATGGGGCAAAGGGCTAGGACGAAGAAGAAGATGCACAGGATATATTATTTTTATTCTTAAATGTGCGAATTAATGAAGAAAGTTTGACATAAAAAATGAACTGATAGAGAAAGAGTGTGAGGTAGGACTAGTCAAGAAAACATTGTCACAATAATGTAAAAAAAAAACTTACGAATATTTAATATCAGACATGCATGTTTGAGACGATATATAAATGATGGTACGGCGATGAATAGGTATAATGCAAATGCAAAAGCAATTTTTTTCGAAGAAGCGCAATACGTAATGTTGTGGAAGGTTTTCAATCTGCTCGGGAAAATATTAATTCGGATTTTAAAAAGACCCGGGTTGTAAGAAGTTGGAAACACAAAAATCGGAATATCGTTCCACAGCCGTCACAGCAAATGGCGTGATGGTACAACGTTATTTTCCTTGTTTTTTTTATAAATCATAATATAAAGCTGATTTTTAAAATTATAATGAGGTGCCTTAAAAATAAATCGGGTTCATAACAATAAAACATCACTTCCCCTAAGTAATAAAAACTTTTTAAGGAAACTTTTACTGACGGGTTGTTATGTCCATTTTTACAAGCTTTTTGGTTTGTTTACAACTTTTTTCCCTTCATTCTTATACAGATCATAAAATAATGGGTTGTGGCTAACGCTATACTCCTCAATCATATTCAAATTTTCATGAAATGAGATTGTTAAATTAATTTTTATTGAAATATTTCATTATGAAAACTTGAAAACTCTTCAATGCCATTTTATGAATGTGATGTGCCATTTTACCTTTTTTTTTTTTTAACATGTCTACGTAGGGGACGCCAGCTATTAGGATTTGGGTCCATGTTACTCTTCCGAAGAAGCGCACTACGTAGCGTTGGGAGGGGTTTGCAATCTAGAAAAGAGTTTATTAATTCGGATTTTAAAAAGACCAGGGTTGTACGAAGATGGAAACACAGAATTCGGAAGATCGTTCCACAGTCGGGCTGCTGTATTAATAAAGGAGTTCGAGAAGCGACTTGTTCGTATATGTTGAAGGTCCACTGTGAATGGGTGCTGCGATTGAGTGAAGCGAGTGACTCTGTTGCGAGTGGGTGGAGGAGGGACCAAAGATGCAAGTTCTTCTGAGCAATTCCCGTGGTAGTATCTATAGAATAAACTTAAAATACCGACTCTGCGTCTGTGTTCTAGTGATTGCAATCCATCAGTCAGTGATGGATCATCAATCAGACGTATAGCACGCCTTTGGACAGCGTCGAGGGTATTCAGTAGGTATTGGGGGGCGCCACTCCAGAGGTGACTACCATATTCAATAATTGGACGTATTTGCGCTTTGTAGAGTATATAGATCTGGGTCTTAGTAAAATATCTACGCGCTCTATATAGTACGCTCAATTTTTTGGAGGCGAGTTTCACCTTAGCTTCGATGGAGCCCTTGTAGTGTAATTGGTTCGTTATAGATACTTCAAGCAGATCGATAGAGCTGCTGTTAGGTAGGGTGCTTCCGTTGAAAGACATTTGCAATTCATTGGGGTTTCTCTTCGCAGAAATTAGACAGGCTAAAAATAAAATTTTCAAATTATAAGTTTCGTGAGCTTGGGATCACATCAAAATATTTGAAAGTTAAAAAAACGAGAAGGACTATTCAGATATCCTTCAAAATATAATGGGGTCTAAGTGAGTATTAGATACACAAATTTGCAAAATTTGAATAGAATCGAATGAGTACTTAAGTCTTTAATCGATAAAGTAAAATGAATACGCCGTACATAGCACACAGCCCATAGCACACGCACACACATACATTGTGATGAAACTTTCAGAATACAATCTCAGCATGATACTAGTTGATAATCAGCAATAAAAAAATAGCATTAAAAATGGGAAATCATAACTCCCCACTATACCACCTTGGTAAAAAGAAGCTTGCGGTAGCAAATTTTGGAAAATCGATTATCTTCTGATTCGTTGATCTAGGTTTGATTCCTGCCAATGTATTGTTAGAAATTTTCTCACCATATAATTGCTATTTGATGATAGATTGGTGACACACACAGGGTATGGAGTTTATAGTATGAAAACAGTTTAATAGTTTTTGTATATCTTTCTAAGTTTTAACAAAATATTTAATTATATACATCACTTGTTCGTAGTAATCTTGAATATAATTCAACTATATGGTCGCCGTTTTATAATGTGCACTCATTGAGGGTCGAAAGGGTTCAACATAAATTTTTAAGATTTGTAAATTATAAATTATCCATTCCTTTAGAAAAATTAAATTATGATTTTCTAATGAGTATTTTAAATTTATCGAAATTATCAAACAGAAGAACGATTTGTGATTTAATTTGTTTATTTAAAATAATCAACGGTATATTGAACACCCCTGACCTAGTTGAAATGATAAAATTCAGAGTACCTACAAGGTTTGCTTCACGTCAAAATGCACCTTTTCATATAGAGAATCTTCGAAATAACTTTATCATTAACTCACCAATACATAGATTGCACCGCCTTGGAAACCAATATAGTGCTGTTGATATATTTAATGTACACACTATAGATGGTTTCAAAAGGATGCTTAACGCATATTATAATTTTTGATTTTTACTTTGCTTTGTTTATTTTTGTTGTTTAAATTGAATATGTAATACTGTTTATTTTTTTTCTTCTTTTATGTCTAGTTTTTTTTTATCATTTACCTCTATTTTCTTTTATTATGTTGTATTATGTTGTTTTATATTGTTCTTCCTTTAACTACTTACTTTTTTTTATTATGTACCTATATAATCGATGTATTTACACTTATTGTTATTTTGTTGTGCCTACATTGTTCTATTTATCCTGTATTTTTTTGTAAATGCCCTATTAAGGGCGTATATATAATAAATAAATAAATAAATAAATTTAAAAAAAATCATGTACCTCCTTCTTTTGTACATAAATAATTAAAAAAGAACTAGGCAAGATTTGATAAGTATAGTTCTGGGCCCAAACCGCACTTTAGGGTTGCTCATGAAGTTGATCAACATAAGTTTAAGATTAGTTTCAGAATTTAGAAATCTTTGAGCTTCAAATTAATTAAATACTTGTATAAATTTATACAAAAAATAATGAGAATTTCATATAAAACGTTGATATTAACAATTTTTTATGATCAAATGTAGAGAAAGATTAAAATTGCATTATGATCGAGTACTGATTTATACATTTTTAAGATTAAGGAATGTGTCATAGTAGCCCCCCTGTTTTCGATTGTATTTATAGTTATTTAACTGGACATTTCTTAATGTCATGTTAAATTAAAAACCTTCAATTGTTTATAATGATAAACAATTATATGAGTGTTTGTATATTTGTATTGGTACATGCTCTTAAGGTTCATTTAGATTTGATTTTTTTTGTTTTTTTTTTGCAATTTTTTTTTAATAATGAGTTTCATTTTTGTATACTTGTCATATTCTCACCCTTACAAATTAAATTTTAAAAATACCGTTGCGTTTATCAGAGATTCTTCGTTAAAAGAACAGTTTTCTTTATATTTTGCTTAAGAATTAATTTATAAATCTGTCGATACTTTCAACTCATATTCGCCTTTTATATCGTTTTGTATACATCACATCATTGTGGTGGTTTTTCGATTTCCTTTTTATATATATTCACGAAGAAAATAATCACTGAATTTCTTTGTTAAAATGTTTTTAAAAGATTGGTCTCGAATGCTTATAAAGGAACAAAACATTAATCATTTCGCTTTCATTCGAACTTGAATAGGTTGGTATTAAAAGTTCTAAATTACTTATCTTCATTATTTGCACATAAAGCTGATTAATAATAGCATGTCTGCGAAGAACGTGCAAACAACAGATAATGTATCTTAGATTTAAAATATTGATATCATTAAAAGAGAAGTCAGTTTGTGGATTTTTACGTTCGTTAATACCTGGGTGATCATATTTATTACGATTAAGGATTTCTTCTTTGAGGCGAACAAGGACAATGATGAACTAGGATAGATCAGTACAGAGCGAAGACACCTTGCATGAAGAAAAAATACTGACCTTACCATAATATATTCATTTTATAACGTTGTTTAATAAACTTTATTTGGACCATTTAAAAATACCGCTAGTACTATGCTTAAAACATAAAATTGATAAGAATTAAGCAGTCAAACTAAAAGAATAGTATTGTTTTTAACCATTGATTTTTTTATTCATTCATACCATCACGGCTTATCCCAAAATGGGGGTACCTAACTAATGAAAAGTGTGTGGGTTTGCATAACCTTAAAGGAAAGCTCGATACGTGCGTCTATCACACACACACACCAGTCAAACAAATATTGTAATAAAAAGTTTTGATTTTTTTTTGTATGTTTGTGGTGTTTTTCATTGTATATGTATAAGAAGTGTCTATGAAATCTTGTATTTAAATTATATTAATACCTAAGTATTGTTGGTTCATTTTTAAGGAAAATATCCCTCACTGGTCCTTTGAGAGATATAAAATTTTCAGAAATTATTCATACGTCCATGTTTCCATCATGGTTGGAATTCAAAAAAATCAAGAACTACCCAAATGGGAAATTTACAGTTTCTACAGAATTATGGTTATATAAAACATTATAGTATCACATTATGTATGGGGATGTAAAGAAACATTGAAGTTCTTTGAATTTTATTTATTTATACAGTTTGCTGCGCCGTAGCATAAGAGTGAATCGTTTGAGTTTTGTGTGGGCGTCGTAGATGTTCAATTCTCGAGAAATATTATCAATTTACGTGACTCTTGTTATGTAATTTATAAGAAGCAACAATATTTTGAGTATTATTTGACAATAATTTTAACAAAATAATAATAATTTCTAAAAACACAGTTTTATTTCACGTGTAATTATTTAACAAAGCATCCTGATAAAACTATATGGATTAATTTTATAGCATTTGATCATATTCATAGAATTTAATCTTGTTGATGCTGTATGGTGAGAGAAAGAAATATCATAAAATACGTGAACAGATTTGTTGGCGCAGATGACAGATACTTCCTATTTGTACCTATCCTCATCTTCCTGACATACCCAAAACTCATCATACCTACATCCATACCTGAACGTGGCAACAACAATCTCGCATCTGTTCGCGCGCGAGCCAGCCACGTTCTTCAGTCTCGAGAATACGCGTCTCCCTGCACCACTTGTGTTACATCGCGCCGTGCGCAATTTATATACAATAAAACCATTTAAATACGTTCGCGGCTTTCACACGTATGTTACAGACAATTGTGAATATAGTTTATTTAATCAGTGACGAGAAGGAAGAACAAACGCGACAGAGAAAAGGAAGAAAACAGCTGGCACAGTAAGTCCACTCCTTTCATTTTCCATCTTGTCCAATCTGTTCTTTGCCAATATCGCACAAGATTTATTTTATGATCAATATCACTAGTTAAGATATATTCAATAAATAATTATTTTGATTTAAATACTCATTAGATGAAAGTTTACACAATTTTCTCGACTTTGCAGTTTTTCCACATTTTTCAAGAAGTCAGTGGTGAGACACGGAAGTTTTTAAAGATTTATGGGATAACGACGAGGAGTGAATGTTAATGAACGGCTATAAAGAAAAGCGCACTTGCGGGTAACACAAAATACAATGTTTCATCTTGTAACAAATTCCAAGTAATTTGTAGAAAAGAAGTCTGGTTTTAATATATTCCTACAGTTCACACTGCCTCTAAACTAAAGACTTAAGTAGACGAAGTTGAACGGCCAAGTGATCAAAGATCATTCATTAAAATACTTCGAAACGTTATTTGATTGCTAAGAGAGAGAAGTTTATAAAAGAAAATGAATAAGCCGCCATGGGATTTTTTTTATTTAAACAAAAGTATTATTATTAATTGTAGAAACACAGTTAAATTCCACAATGAGTTTTTAATCGCCTAAGCGCTTTCACCAGTCTCAGCTGACATCCTCAAGAGGCACAATTTATACTGGCTAAAAATTAAAACAAAAATTCATTGGTTGAATGGGGGTGTGTAAAGGTAAACAGGGGAGGGGGTGGGTTGGGAAATACCCTGTCAAACATACTATACAGAGATTATTACTTGAATAACAAATATTAAGTAGAAAGTATGGGATAACCTTAATTACTTATTGTGAAATTTAACTGTGTTTCATTTTATAAATTTTTTTAGAATTTATAATTATGAATTTCCACTGTGTAAACGAAAAAACCTCAAAATTACTAAAATTATGTTTATATACCTACATATTTTAAATAATATAAATGTACAAGTGCATATACATCCTTACGCATTTCGTAAATTAAGCATACGTTTGTGCTATAGATGAACGAAATCGGTCGTGGTAGGATTCAAGATCGCGACCACTGGATTACTATCTCAGTGCGCTAACCGCTCTGCCACCATCCATATTAAAGAAGATCCAAAATATTCTATGAAAAAAAATAAAAGATTACCTTGACGTCCGGGTGGTCCTGACATTTATTTTCAGAATTCACCGAAGTATTTCGACGTTCAGCCATCTCATCTCGTTGGTGAATCACGTTGTGCAATACTGCCAGTTAAAGAATGGACGCCTCCAAGACATCCACGAGGCGAAACCAGAGGCGGTGAACTGACTCTCAGCACTGGAAACGAGACTTTAAAATATAGTGTCCCTATACACTACTTATTTGTTGGGGTGAAACTCTGTTAATATGTAAGTAAAAGATGAATGTTCTTTTACACTTTATTTTACAATACGTTCAATATATAAAATATATAAATCAAGGTCAAATACTATTACAATTCACGGAGGTAGTACTATCAACGGCGGAACGATGAATGACGCGCCGCGTGCCCATTCAAACAATATATACACACACAGACATGCTATCTCTTTCACTCACATATCTCACATAAAATATGATACCAAACCTTTTTGTCGGTATCAATGAAGAATCACTTTTTAGAAAATATTTTGCAAGTATATGTATCTATCTACTATAATCATTTATATTGTTATTTTAATCACTTTATTCTGATTATAAAAATTATAGATTCAGTCAAATAACTTAAGAATGGTGAAAGGGGACGGTTTGGAATTCACCAACCAAGGAATAACACAAATTTGCGCTCTGCACATCCACGTGACATTCTTAAGTTTCATGATGGCAGAGAAAGGTTGATGACACGGAAAAATATGGAATCACTGTAATAACAACCACTGTATGGAATCACTGTAATAACAACCACTGTATGGAATCCTCATTATATGTTGCTTAACCATTCTGTAGTGGTTCATAACAAGTACTTTTTTGAGTACTTGGAGTAAAATCAAACTTTTCGTTTATAAGACATTATAAACGAAATTATATAATGTAATCAATTTTGCGCATGGTGAATTATTAAAAACTTTTGCCGCATTATCTTTTTAATGAAGAGATAATCGTATCCTTATAAAAAAAAATTAATCCTATATAAGTTTTAATTGAAAGAAAAGCTTTGTCAAAATTAATCAAAAGTTTAGCTTCTTTGAAATTTTACGTAAGGTATTAATTTGGAGAACTTTATTGTTTTATGTAAAAACGATATAATCGGATTTTTAATTAATATGTAAGATTTTATAACGCGACGATATAATTAAAAAAGCATACCTATAATAATTCTCACAAAAATGACAAAAAGTAAAAATGTAGGGTCGGATCATCAATGAATAGATGGTAGCACCATATTTCAATATTGTAGTATTAAAATATTAACATGGATAAAAATACATATTATGTACATAAAGCCATATCTCCTACTTTTCAAAGTTTTCATAAATGAATTAAATTGATACCAATATCCTGTTTGGTTATTTTGCGCGAAAATAAAATTATTTTGTAAATTTCAGAGCAGTTATTAAGCGCTAAGTTTAATATTGTCGTAATCATTTGTACTTCTTTATTTGTTAATTTATTCATGTATTCATATATTTACTAAATTATTTATTTATTAACTTTGGAATTTATTTTTTTATATATTTTTGTTTAATAAGTAATTACCTTAATTAATCATTTAATAAGGATCTGTGAGACGATAAATATCGTAAGTTTCCAGAATATGGCAACTTGTTATTGGGTACGTGTTAAATTAATATTTGACATAGTACCTGTTAGTTTCCCGAGAAGCAATATTAAATAAATAAAAAAATACATAAATAAATAAATAAATAAATAAATAAAAAAAAACAATAAATAAAAAATAAATGTTAGATATTGTTATATCTAATTTCGAATTTTTTCTTTTGTTTTTATTTCTATGGGTTTTTTCAGTTGTCAAATTCTTCTTGCAATTTTTGATTTTCCTCTCCAGTCATATTCCCAATTCCTTGTCTGGACTCATCTGCGGTCGGTCATCACATAACGGTCGGTGAATGTGCAACGATACGCTGCTTCGGTTGCATATTTCTTCGGTGATTCGGCACGTGTGATTTCGGAGACATTTCGTTCGAACATCGCAGTGAAATCAGTGTTGTGTTGGTGACTATTTGCATCGGAACAGATTGGAAAATTTCAGGACAATATCGGTGAGTCTTCGGCTACCTTTCATATACAGTCCACAATCCTTTCCGTGGTATATTAAACCCTTTTTTATATGACACAAGGAAATATATCACACATAAATCAATAAAAAAAAAATCAATAAATAAATCAATAAATCAATAAATAAATCAATAAATCAATAAATAAATCAATAAATAAATAAGTAAATTAATAAATAAATAAATAAATAAATAAATAAGTAAATAAATAAATATATCAACAAATAAATAAATAAATTAATTAATTCATTCATTAATTAATTAATTAATTAATATATTTATTTAATAATTTGTTTATTTTTTTATTTATATATTTATTTATCTATCTTTTTATCCAATTATCTATTTATATATTTATTTATACCTATAGCTATTTATTTATTTGTTTATTTATTTATGTATTCTTTAATTTTTATATTCAATAAATTTTTTTATGTATTTAATTTTACGGCTAGAAGCCATCTACAATAAGACTATTGTTTAAAAACACAAGAAATAAAACAGTAAAAAAATTAATAATAAATAATTCAAATAACAAAGTAAAAAAACATAATATCAACAACAAATTTAGAAATGAAATGAAAATACATAATACTACACAAGAAGTCGAAAATATGAAAGAAATAAATAAGAAAGAACATGAAAAACTAATAAGTCAATATGTGGTATGTGTGGATTTATTTTATGCTTGTTTCTCAAGACATTTGATTTTTTTACATTCTTTTTTAAATTTTGTTCCATTTAAATTGGAATATATTTTCAACGTTAGCGATTATTTTCTGATCACACAACATGTTTAAAGCGAGTTTCAATTTTGGTATTTTCAACGACGCATGTCACATTACTCCAAATTTCAATTCTAATTCCGTTCGGCGGGTTCGAATCACATTTACCGGATTTAAACATAGATTTTTTTTCCATTAAGAGAACGTTCCAACCGTTTCCTCTCCTAATTATGGCTACGGAATTGAATTTCTGCATGATCGGGATGCGGAGATAGGAGACGGTTGATTTAGCTGAGCAAAGATCATCTAATACGTGTCTCTCAGCTGTTTGCTTTCACAATTTGCAATCAACCTAGAGTGCACGATCGTGAATGGTGGTAATCTCGTGCTTCGGAGACAGCCACCACACCCTGATAAAGTATGAAAATAAAAACACAGAGTTTGTGATTCACATACCATTTCACGTGCAACGCCATTCCTTTTCATTTATTTTTCCACCTCGTTCGCCGGAACCACAGTCGTTGGTGCAAATAGAAATTAAAAATTAATGATTGCAAATGGATTGTATTTCAATTTATTTAAAAATGTATGTTTAAAAAAATATATGTGAGTATCTGAGATATTTTTCATGCATCTTGTGACGACAAAACGTTAGACATTTTGTATCTTGCTTAAATAAAATATATTTAAATATTCTTATGATTTGTATTCATGTGTAAACAGAAAGAAAATCCAGTGATACATTCATTTTTTTAGAGCTTGGTAATGCTGAGAAACCACGGCGAAAACGTTCGGTTGAAATCCGTGATAAAATACAAGCGTGTTTCAGCCAATCCAATGCATTCTGCAAGAAATACAAGGTAAAATCTTTCTGTATCTCCGTGTTATTTAAGTAAGTACCATTTTGAAATTAAAAAAAGACGTGCAAAAACGACGTGAAAGCCTGTTCCTTAGTCTACATTTCTACATAATTTCCGTCAGTATTGAGGCACTTCTCATAGCGTTGTATCAGTTTTTGAAGACCCTCCTCATAGAAGTCTGCCGCCTGACTTGTTAACCACTGCATCACAAATGTTTTGACTTCGTCATCGTCTCGAAAATGCTGACCGCCCAGATGTTTCTTCAAGTGCAGGAACAGATGGTAGTCACTGGGCGCCAGATCAGGGCTGTATGGAGGATGATCTAGAGTTTCCCATCGAAAAGATGTGTGTTTTCTCACACCTTAATGTCCATTTCCTGCACCAAACGACCGAAGGACGCCCACTACGTTGTTCTTCATGCACATTTGTTCGGCCATCTTTAAATGCTCTCACCCACTTTTTACCATTCCATCACTCATAATGTTTTCTCCGTAAACAGCACAAATTTCACGATAAATATCGATCGCTTTTAGGCCTTTAGCACTAAGAAATCTTATAACAGCCCGTACTTTACAGTCTTACATTATCGGAGGTATCTTAAACACTCAGTAAACAACGTTAACAAGGAAGAATCAGACTAATGGCATCAGTGCGTAGACAACAGCTGATGTACATAGGTACCCAGTACGCATGCAAAGAACGCCAATTGCATCGCTGCGGCCGCGGTGTGGCAAAACGGTAGGTACTTACTTAAAAAAACACGCTGATATATTATGTTTAACGTTTAGTATTAATGTATATTTGCGTAATATGTTTTTATTTATCTTATTGTAGGTACATAATATAAACAAATAAATTGCAAACTGGTTGTTTTTTTTTTGAACATGTCCTTGTTAAACGAGTACACATACATCTTCCTACGTTCCCTAAAATAATGCTTGTGCTATAGGTGAACGAAATCGGTCGAGGCAGGATTCGAACTCGCAACCACTGGATTGCTAGCCCAGCGCGCTAACCGCTCTTCCATCGACCCATCTATTATTAGCATTAGATTATTTCTTCCAACCGAACGGATTACAAAGTAAGATACAATTATATACGTACATCAACAAGAGAACGAACGCGAAAAAAAAGAAAATATACATTTCACTAAGATAAACATTGAAAAATAATTTCTAAAAAATACAAAGTGAGTTTGACGACGCAATTTCCGTACTAAGACTATTCCATAATCTTGCTGATTATACATACTTCCAACGACAAGCTGATTTATTTATTTATTTATTTATTTATTTATTTATTTATTTATTTATTTATTTATTTATTTATTTATTTATTTATTTATTTATTTATTTATTTATTTATTTATTTATTTATTTATTTATTTAAATATTTATTTATTTATTTATTTATTTATTTATTTATTTATCTATTTATTACATACACGGCCTCTTGGCCACTATAAAAATATGGTAAAAATAAAACAAAACTCGTATCAAACAAAAGAAAAACAACACAATAATTCACAAAAATACAAAATCTATCACACAATTCAAAATATTCATCATATTATACCTCTACAGTACGAAAATTCTCAAATAAATCGCAAAGTTCATTAATTCTAGTTATAAAAAAAACAATTTAAGCTATTTCTTATTGATTATAAAGATTTTTTATAAACAATATTAGAATAACATACATTTAGTAGATATTGTATAATATTTTCTAGAACAAATGCAAAACCTACCTCATCAAAAAGACATAAAAATCTTGTGCTTGATGAGGGACTTGTGATTGATGTAGTATGTACTTTTTAATCAATACTCGTGTTACTCAAAAACAGATGTAAATAACACAATTTCTCAATATACCGTACCTATGTACAATGTAATAAATAATGCTAAATGAACAATGAAGATTGCAGTAAAACCGTTCATTGTAAAATAATTACATTTTGCACAAAGCTTTCATTGTGATGGTAATTAATGAATTAACTATGTTCCCATTATGAATTGTGGGTGATGAAAACATAGAGATATATATTTTTTTTTATGTATGAACAGCAAATTCAACAAAATGTTTCAATAAATTCAATACTTACATGTTTATATTGATCACTATAGAATCAGTGAGGCATGGATGAGGTTTATACCAATGTCGAGAGTCCTATCCGATCCAAAAATGCTGGCAAAGTTGAACGAAAAAGTGAACCAGACAACAACGGATGAACGTATGAGGATGATGATCTTTTCGGCGTCTGGTCATCGTCCATACGGTGCACGTGTCCTAACCAGCTTTGTCTCCCTATTTGAAAATCACTGTTATAAAACCATTTTCATTAATCAGGACTTCTTCTTCTGGAGCCCTGTCAGGAACCCTCGACGTTGGCGATCACTCTGGCGAATCCCTCTCTATTTTATGCTGCTTGGAATGTCCGCTCCACATCTCTGAAGCCCGCCAATTCCTTAATATTACGCCGCCAGGACATCTGTCTCCTTTCAGTCCTGAGGCGACCTTCATCTTGCCCTCCAGTATTAATTGATGCAAGTAGTATTTTTTTCATGATTTGACCCAGATATGCGATTTTGCGGACCTTAAAACCAGTTGTAGACCTAAAGCTAAGCTAAGTTAGTTTAGCTTAGCGTAGATTCTATTATTATGTGTAAGTGAAATGTATGTAATATGTAAAATGTAGATATGTTATTTTTTTGTTTAAGGCAATTCACCCTGTAAAGAGTGCTATGTGCCAATTATTTCATGTCAGAGGAGAAAAGTTAATTTTTTTATAAATTTATGTCATTCAATGAAAGGAATTTTGAAATAACGGACAGTACACGTGAATTATTAAGAGACAAAAGATGTTGGATATTAAGTGGAGATTGGTGAGTGATTATAATTAATTGTTTGTATATATTTTTGAAGGCGGAAATATTTTTACAGTTAAAAAATACATGATCAATTGTCTCATCCTCATCACCACACTGGCAAAGTGGGCTATTTAGAACTCTAATTCTATACAGATGGGAGGCAATTGAACAATGGCCAATTCTCATTCTAGAAATACATGATATTAATCGTTTAGATATGTTTCTATTATAAAACCATGGTTTAGAGGAAATTTTTTGTTGGATACCTGCATGATAAGCACCCTTATATTTTTTTGTTTTGTACCAATTTTCATCCCATTTGAAAAGCATATTTGATTTAAGGCGGGGTAAAAGATCTGAGATTGGGATAATAAAGTTATCTGGAATTGTGCCCGAAGTAGTTCCCAATTTCGCAAGTTCATCAGCCTTTTCATTGCCCTCAATCCCAAGATGTCCAGGGACCCATGATAGAACTATGTCAAATTCATCGTTTTTAGATAATATAGAAAACTTTTAATGGAACATGTGATTCTGTCCTCTGGATAATTTAGAGGGTTGGATGAAATTTTTTGAAGAGCACTACGGGAATCTGTACATATTAGGGCGCGGTTGATATTTTGCGATCGAGTAAGAGCCAAAGCTTGGTTGATCGCAAAGCTTTCGGCTGTGAAAATGGACACTTCATTTGGCAATTTGTAAGAAACATTAATGCCGAAATCAGGAATGTGAACCGAAGCACCACAGTTCTGATTTTCAGATTTGGATCCATCTGTATATATGAGGGTATATTCCGGGAATTTGGAATTAGCAATTTGTGTAAATTTTGTGTTTATATTAAGTGTATTTGAACTATTATATTTTTTATCTAGCCCGAACGCTGAAATTTCGACATTTGGAATATAGTTTAAAGATTCAAATGGGGTATTGTATATTGGAAGTTTATTTTCTTTTTGTAGGTTTTGTAGTGATAATAGTAAAGATTCATATTCAGAGTAGGTCTTAACCAGGAGAGGGGTATTTATTTGTGGAAGGTGTCTTGTGTTTCCTTTTTGTAGAACAGTAGAAAGATCTTTAAGGCTCTCTTTTATCGGATGATGAGAGAAGGATAGAGCTTTAAAAAGGAATTTTTCTGCTAGAAATTGTCTCCTTAGAAATAAAGGAGGTTCAGCACATTCTACTTGCAAAGCATTGATTGGAGAAGACTTCATTGCTCCTATAATTAGTCTTAATGCTTTTGATTGTATTTTTTCAAGTCTCTTATCGAGATATTTAGGCAATGGATCTAAAAGAAATGAGGCATAGTCTATGTGACTTCGTACTAGAGAGTTATACATAAGTTTAAGAGTGGAGGGGTGTGACCCCCACCATACTCTAGTGACAGCTCGCATCATATTTAACCCTTTTTCACACTTTGTAGAAATGTGTTCGACCTGAGTCAGCCAGGAAAGTTTACTATTTAGATTCAAGCCAAGAAATTTGATTTGTTTGACAATTTGCAATGGTTCGTTATTAAAATACACTGAAAAAATTGAGATTTTCCGTTTGCGGGTAAAGTTAACCACCTTTGTTTTAGTTATCGACAGATTCAGTACATTTCTAAGTAGCCAATCCTTAATCGCCCCCAACGCCGTGGTTATCTGCCTCGCAGCCTCGATAATATTTTTATGAGACAAATATATCAGTATATCATCAGCAAAAAAAAGTCGTTTTATACATGGATGAAACATTAGATCTAAGTCGCTCATGTATATATTGAAAAGTATAGGGGAAATAACGGATCCCTGAGGTAAGCCTCTCCACAATTTCCGTACAATTTTATTAGAGAAGTTGTCGATTATAATGGTTCTGTCGGTGAGTATGTTGGTAATAAATTGCACCAATTTGGCGGGTATACGTAGTTTAGATAGTTTTTCTTTCAGGACCGAAATTAGAACATCATCGTATGCAGATGAGAGATCAAGAAAAGTGGCAAGTGTATATGAATTAGAAAATTGAGAGATACGAATATCAGTTGTGAATAGACTTAGGTTATCCATTGTGGACTTTTTTTTACGAAAACCATATTGGTTTTGAGGTATTATGTTGTGGTTTTCTACAAACCAATCTCATCTATTTTTTATTAGTCGTTCTGCAATTTTTAGAAGGCATGAAGACATTGCAATAGGACGGCATGACCCACTTTCTAAAGGATCTTTTCCTGGTTTAAGAATAGGTAAGATTCTTTGAGTTTTCCATCCATTGGGTATGAAAACGGTTTCAAACATATAATTTAAAAGATGCAGGTAGTATTTTAAGGTTTGTTCAGAGAAAGCTTTTACAAAACTATACAAAATTCCGTCAGGTCCAGGGGAAGAGTCTGAAAGTGTGAGTGTGACGCACTTTAGTTCGTCAATAGAAAATGGTGCATCTAACCAGGATATATGAGTTGGATAATTTACATATGTCGGCATTTCTTCAAGCATTGGAACCGTTTGTTGGGCTAACTTATCTACAAAACCTATAATGGTTTTCTCGGGTATATTTTTTGTACAAGGAGGACTGAATGAAGAGCTGAATTTTCTTAAGTTATTCCAAACATGTGACTGTGGCGACTGGGGTGATAAACTCTCACAAAATTTTCGCCAACCGATCCTCTTTTTATTTTTAAGTATTCGTTTTGTTTCCGCTTGAGTTTGTTTTACTTTAAGAAAATTCTCCAGCGTCATGTTTTTACGGTAGATAGATATAGCTTTTCTTCGGAAGGAAATAGCTTGGGTGCACTCATCGTCCCACCACGGTGTTGAATGTTGCTTTTTTACATGACTATTACTCTTTGGAATCGATTTCACGGCAGCCTTCATTATAAGGTCAGGAAAAATTGTACATTGAGTTTTGATGTCATTTAGAGAGTGATTTTTACTCTCGACGAATAAGTCAAGTTCCTTAGAGAATAATGACCAGTTTGCATTTATTGTTCTAAATTTTATATTTCTATTTAATGGAGAGTTGGGTTTATTGTTTACATGACTAATTATTTCAATGATAATAGGGCAGTGGTCACTGGAAAATGGGTCATTTATGGTTGACCACACACATTTAGATGCCAAGGATGGTGAACACAGAGATAAATCTACAGCAATCTTATGTTGATTAGGAGGAGTAAGCCGAGTAGGGGATCCATCATTTAATATGCATATATTATTAACATCTATGAATTCTATTACATTGTGACCTGAAAGATTCGTTATTTCGCTGCCCCAAGATGGCGAGTGAGCATTGAAATCTCCCAAAATCATGTATGGGGGAGATATTTGAGATATGATTGAAGTCCAATCATTCTCAATAAAGGTTGAAGAAGGAGGGATATATATAGATAGAATGGTGATATTTGAAATTACAGCTGATACTATTTGTATGTTGTTCGATATTGGATGGATATTAATCTGTTTAAAAGGTAGAGAATTATTAATAAATAAAGCTGTGCCCCTTCCACTGGAGCCTGGCTTATCATGTCTAAGACAATGATATCCTCTTACTTGGAATTGGTGAGATGCTTTAAACCACGTCTCTGAGATGGAGGCAACAGAAATGGAGTATGTTTGAAGTAATTGGGTAAAGTCTATTTTGTTAGATATAAGGCTTCTGCTATTCCATTGAAGAATTTTGTTAAGTTGAGTCGCCATTGGGAATAGAAGAAAGGAGAACTTTAAGACAAGAAGCAGCGTTGTTCGGTATATGATTGTTATTTGAAAGTATTGAAATTAATAGGGTAATTAATGTTTGAATAAAAGTCGAGTTATCTTTAAGAAGACTGGTTGACATATCAAGGGAGGAAGTTTGGGGATTGAGCAACGCACATCCATCTGGAGCCTGGGAAACAATTTGTCCATTTGGGTTAAACAGAAGAGAATTATGATGATTTTGGTCAAATGCGGTATAGTTTTTTGGTTTAGGATTGACTGGTTTATATATTGTTTTTGTAAAGGATGTTGAGGGTAAAGTATTTAGATGATTTGGTACAGAATTTTAATGGATGGCACTGGGTGGAGCATCGTATGATGTAATTTCTGCGAAAGATTTTTTTGTAGGTGGAAATAATTTTGAAGCCTGGAAATAAGAAATGCTGTCAGACGCCATAACCTGTTTAATATTTTTTTGCCTCGTAAATTCGGGACATGCTACACTTATTGCAGTGTGATTTCCAGTGCAGTGAATGCAAAGAGGTTCCTTGGAAGTATTTGGGCATTGATCAAAGGAGTGGTCCTCTCCACAATTATAGCATCGTGGAGAAGAGCGGCAGGTTGGTTTGGAATGACCAAAGCGACAACAATTAAAACATTGAATCGTTGGAAATTTGTATATTTCCACTGGAAGCGAATTGTAATACAGAAAAATTCGAGATGGCAAGGATTGACCCTCGAAGGTGATAACCACCGACTGCGAGGGCTTCCATATAATAGTTCCTGAAGAATTATCTTTATAATTTAGTCTACGGACTTTTAGCACTTTTATTGATTCACGCGAGTCATTAAGCGCATCAACGATTTCTTCTTCAGAGAGATCTGTAGGGACGCCTCTTACCAGGCCCATTCGTATTAAATTAAAAGTAGGTATAAATGCTTTGAATTTTTTGTTCGACCACAAATCAATATTTTTCACAAAATTATTTGCTGCTTCTGGCAATTTGAATTCAATAGATATTTTATACCTACCTTCGGCTTTTATTGAGCCATTTGTTATTTGTCTGGCATCAAATTGTTTTGAAAAAATGTATTTACCAAAATCGAGGGGGTGGATTATTTTTCCTATTTCTGATCTCTGTATATGGACAATGTAAGGTGGAGAAGATAATTTCGTATAAAGAAGATCAAGATTTGGATGGGTAGAAGAAGAGGAAAGAGTTGAAGTTAGGTTTATAGAATCTTTTTCATTTTGGATTGGGATAGGTTTTTGTTTGTAAGAGGAAATATCGGGAGAACGGGATGGTTTTCGTTTTCTGTTCGGGATAATGGTGGAAATTTGACTTGCGTCAGATTCAGAGGTAGGTATAGGGTTCATCAATGAGCCCAGGATCGGGCGGTTTGTTAATATCCTCCTCCATTAATAAAAAATAATGCTAACTTAACAAAAAAAAAACAATAATACGGCATTTATTTTTCGCCAAATAATAAAAAAAATAATGTGAAAAATAACGAATACCTACTTACGTACAAAACAAAATTTAAATAGAACAAATAAAATGGAACGAACTCACCAAATTTGTTGGAGGAGATATTTAACCAAACAAATTGAAACAGGAACAAACTATAAATCTATACACTTTACACAATGAAATAAACAAAAAATATGTATATTTATATAGTTTCTGCCACTGGTAATTGCTCGATTTTAATTAATTGACCGGAGAAAAAATCACACGTCTGTCACTTTCAACAATCCATAGATGATGGATATGTTATTTGCTCCTGTCCCAAGCACAAGTTTTTAAACTTTATTGGGACAGTGCCTATTGAAAAAAAACTGTAATAATTTAAATTTTTGTACTATGTGTCTGTTTATATTATGTATACTTAATAAAAAAAAATTGTCAAAATTGAATGTATCTACTTATCCAATATCAATTCTTTAAACAAAAAAGACAGTAGTGATAACCTTATTTTTCGTAGTCGAATGAATTCATCATCAGAACTTTCGTCTTCAATCATTTGAATTATCTAGCGACACGTCTGTCCGGCGCGGAAAAATAATACAGACTCCACAACACTGCTTTAACTTTCGCTTAGTTTTCGGTGTGCACACAACATATTTCTAGCTTAGTTGTAGCTGGCTTTGCTTAGCTATTATAGCTTACCTTTAGCGTAGTGTGGCTTTAAGTCTGCAATCGGCTCAAATGAAGACAGGAGTTGCCTGTTTGTTCTGGCTTTACATAAGACTTCTGAGTTTGCAACCGGATGTGTCCAAGGGATATTGAACATTTTGCGATGCAATCACATATCAAAAGCTTCCAGCCATTTCAATCAATCAGTAAATAATGAGAAAAATACTAAACAAATAATTTCTCATGCGCTAGTTTTTGCTGACGTAGAATTCAACTGATCTGAAGTATTCCAAGAAAGTTGATTATAAATGTTACTTTTCAAACCACAAATGATTAAATAGAATGCACCCAAACTACATATACTTCCATTGTGTATTGAAAGCATGGTATATGTATATAAATATACATACCTTGAGCCACCACAAAAAGAAAACTGACGCTGGGTTTGGCCGGAATAAGTGGTGGATTCTCTCGGTAAGATTACTAAAGTGGATACGAGAAACTGAATCTAATGAATAATTCAACACATTTCACCTAGTGGCTACTCATCTACAAAACCACTAACCTCACACAAGTCTAATTTGAGAGTATACACCAAAATATATCGAATTTCCTCTATACACAGGGATGATTGTTCTGTAAAGCTAGAATGTAATATTGTTCAAAAAAAGAAACTACGAAATCCGTCTTTTTTCTGTAGCCACAACAATCATGAATGGAATTTTTCGTTGAATATAATATATAATGAACATCTACATCTAAATGCTTAAGAGATAATTATATTAACGTAAAAGATAAGTATTTGATTTTCTTTAAACTATTATACTTAATTAAGTGATCATATACGAGTATGTTCTGTTAAATATCCTAACATAATTCACTACTCTCTGCTTTAATAACCTGAGAATCTCTACCATAGCTTGTTGTTATTCATCATTTCCATTACAATTTTTTGTTTTTTTTTTACAGATTTTTAATTATCTCAATAGAGACGAAGTTGGAATATTTACTGTAGGAGAACCGGGAAATCAAGGCACCTACAGGGCTTACGACCTGTCATCGGCTGGTTTACGTGATCAGTTTATGCGCTTGCGCAACGTTCACCAATTATGCTTCTTTAATGAGATCCCTATCAATTAAATTTTTGAAAGTTTTATATATTGCAATACTGAAATTCTTTTCGCTTGAGGAAATAAGACTTTTTACTGCAGCCATCTATGTGTGAAATTATGAACAACATTATAATTATTTTTATTTATTTTTTTGTTGTAACGCCATCTATTGAGAGAATTGGTTTTTTGTAAATAATGAAGCAACAATTCTTATACCTGAGGTGACAATGCATTTTTCGCATAGAAGTCACCCCTGAATTGCGCCAGACTTATAAGGTCATTTTTGTCTTATTTACCTACTTATTTACCTACTTATTTACCTAGGGAAAAATCAAATGTTTGCGCATATGTAATAATAAAAATATTCGACAATTTTATGGGTTCAAATAACTGAGAGGTCACTAAATATTACCTATTTATTTTTATATACTGTATATATTTAATTATTTCTAAAACATAATTATTGTTCCAAAATTTTTATGTTAACAGAGTGGAAATACATTTAAAAATCAATGCACAAAAATATATTCAAGTATATTTCCACGAAAATTCTGTTATAATAACCGAACGTTTTCGCTGAGGTGGCTTGGCATTATCATGGTCTTAAATGAAACCAACCAATTCAAACCTAAATCATCATTTCGCTGAGGTGGCTTGGCATTATCAAGGTCTTAAATGAAACCAACCAATTTAAACCTAAATCATCGTTTCGCTGAAGTGGCTTGGCATTATCAAGGTCTTAAATGAAACCAACCAATTCAAACCTAAAAAATCATCGTTTCGCTGAGGTGGCTTGGCATTATCAAGGTCTTAAATGAAACCAACCAATTGAAACCTAAATCATCGTTTCGCTGAGGTGGCTTGGCATTATCAAGGTCTTAAATGAAACCAACCAATTGAAACCTAAATCATCGTTTCGCTGAGGTGGCTTGGCATTATCAAGGTCTTAAATGAAACCAACCAATTGAAACCTAAATCATCGTTTCGCTGAGGTGGCTTGGCATTATCAAGGTCTTAAATGAAACCAACCAATTGAAACCTAAATCATCGTTTCGCTGAGGTGGCTTGGCATTATCAAGGTCTTAAATGAAACCAACCAATTGAAACCTAAATCATCGTTTCGCTGAGGTAGCTTGGCATTATCAAGGTCTTAAATGAAACCAACCAATTTAAACCTAAAGACCTCGCAAAAACGCTCGTTCACAAAAATCGATTTTTTGTGATAAAAAAAATACTAAAGTATATTTTTGTTAATTAAATTAAGTACATTTTTATTCACTTTTTTTTAAATTTTGTATTTTTTATTATAATTTCTTCTCTTCATTATAATGTTTGTAGTTATTAGTTGTAATACTATTTTTTACTTGATACTTATGTATTTACTAGTGCGATTGACTGGTGGAAATTGCCTACGGGCAATTAGTCCGCTAACATTATGTGAAAAATATTTTTTTTGCATTATAACTAAATTTTATCATAATTATTATTGTTATAATCTTAAACCAAATTGAAATAGTACTGCCTCAGAACGGACTCGTCTTTTTTTTTTGGCGAGATGACTCCTATTAAATTGTTCTTACGGCCAGTTTTAAGGGGGGGGGACTGCTGCCAACGTACCTATTTTTTCAATTTGAATTTGCGTCATTACTACAAAACGAATCATTTTGAAAAAAAATAACCTAGTTAGTTTGGATATTAATAAAGAAAAATATACCTTATTTTTTTAATTATGTTCTGTATATATTCTTGTAGGAAAATAATAAGCATACCCCAATTTTTGACATTTATCTTAAATTTCTAAAAAACTATAAGGTATAGAACATTATAATATTTTTTTATAAATTAAAGAAAATCAAAATATCTGGAAAAATATGATGTAACGTTGCATTAATGCATCAGGTTAAGTTAATAAACCAAAAAAACTTATGTTTCGCAATGGCGCTGAATGGAAAATAAATGTTTTTTAGGTTTATTTTCTAAACCTGAAGCATTAATGCAACGTCACATCGTATTTTTCTAGATATTTTTGTCTTCTTTAATTAAAAAAAAAACATGTTGAACTATGCCTTATATTTTATTAAAAATATAAGATAAACGTTGAAAATCGGGGTATGCCATTATTTTTCTACAAGAATTTATACAGAACATTTATACAGAATTTATACATTTTTCTTTATTAATACTCAAACTATCTAAATTATTTTTTTCATCACGATTTGATCAGAAATAATGATGGTATATCAAATTGAAAAAAAGGTACGTTGGCAGCAGTCCCCCCCTTAAGTTAGTAACATAATTATATCTTCTCTTTGTCTGGTTAACAATAAAAAACAATAAAATATTACAAATAAAGATATATTAAATCAAATCTTGATGTCGTTTCTTTTGACGATTTTAAATATTAAATTGAAATTTATATCTTTATTATTGCTATGCAGTAAGGTCAGAATGTTCACGGGTTGTGGAATCTTATATTTTGAGAGAGATTGGTAAACTGATTGGGATTGGGAGTTGAGAGGACTAGAAAAGAAGATATGGTCCAAGTCTCCCACTTCCTCACCACATTCGCAAGCTGGAGAATCTTTTATCTTAATTTTGTATAAATGAGCAGGTGTACAACAGTGACCGATTCTCATTCTGTTTATCACCGTTATCTCCCTCCTATTGCGCATAACAGAAGTGTACCATGGCTTGACTGGAATACTTGGTTGTATTGAACCATATCTCCTTCCCCTGGTGAGGGAAGATGTGGACCAAAGTTTGGTCCATTTATAATAATAGTAAATATTTTATTTCTTTTTAAAAAACAGATTTCATTGGATAAATATTGAAATATCTTGAATTTATACAAAGATAAAAAAAATATTTATAAATAGGTACCCATTTTTGTAGTAGATATATAGGTTGTGTTCCACTATTTACCTTTTTCTGCCTAACTAGGAATAATTTCTGATTGAAGGCAGATTTTTTTTTTTAATTATTATTTATTGCTTCTCGGGCAACTGATGCAGGCTCTATGTCACATATTAATTTAACACACACCCAATTACAAGTTGCCACATTCTGGAGACTTAACATTTATCGTTTCACAGATCCAGATTTCAATGTTTTCAAAACTGTGTCTCCGCCGGGAATAGAACGCTTTGACCTTTCAGTTAGGAGTCAGATATCTTTTCATGTAAATATAAAAACGTTTAATCAAGTTTGTGTAGTAGCATGTAAAAATCACAATTCAATTTATTCACAATCATTTTATTGCCTTTTTCAAATAAAACATTTACAATAAATGGCAAATTCAAATGTTTTGATGATCATGATATAATACATCAAACAGTCGCATGAATGAGATCCAATAATTCACATGTATTTATATGTGTGACGATATCATAATATATTCTGAACATTTGTATGTGCCTTGTATTATTTGAATATGAAATATAGGTACTACATATTGCTACCTTTGTCGTGTGATTTCGCAAGACATTTTTCATTTTTTTTCTCTTCAATGTTTTTTGATTGCCGAAAAAATAATCGCTAGACAGTAAATCAATATTATTTTTAAATTTATTAATAAATTTTTTTTTTTTTTTTTAAAATAAAATGAATATTTCCTTGTTAAACAAGTACATATACATCTTCCTACGTTCCCTAAAATAAGCAAATAAATGCTTGTGCTATAGGCGAACGAAATCGGTCGAGGCAGGATTCGAACTCGCGACCACTGGATTACTAGCCCAGCGCGCTAACCGTACTGCCATCGACCCATCTATATATTATAATAATTATTATGAGTGTTCCCGTTGTGACAACCCAGGACAGAAGATCCTGACGCTTACGTACAAGGAGGCCCGACCCTGGATAAACCGGGATAGAGGGGCAGGAAAAAGAAGAAGAATTATTATGTGTGAAGGATTTTTGCTAGAAATTTAATTTATAGGATGAATAATTTTATTGGTTAGGTACTCAATACAATGAGATATATTTTTAAATGGAGGAAATCTCATTATTCCTGTCTCGGTCAATCCAATTCAAAATCTCTGTCCGTACTCTTCTTGTTAACTTCAGTCGTAGATTTAACAATAAACAGTATGATCAGCTTTATATCTAGAAAATTCTGTGGTTTAAACAAATTAAATTTTTATTTATGTATTTAAGGCCCTACTATACCCTGGATATACGGATATACGCAAAAATGCACACTAAATTAGCTTCTAATGTATGAAACACGAGAAAATATTGTATATCACCTGATATGTGATATACAACATTTTATCGTGCGAAAATGGTAAAATTTAGAGGTTTTTTTTAAATAGCAAGAAGAGTCATTGAAATTTTATAATAATAAAAAATTCAGCCGGTAGATTTTCATATTCTCTATCGAATAAAGTAAAAATATACTTCATAGGCCTTGTAGTTTTTTAGTTACTTACATTAAAAAAATAAAAAAGGGTTTTACTAAAACTAATTTTACAAGAAAAGTATTAAACAAATTCAAAATTCAAAAAAATCATGCAATAGATTAAAGATGTACATACAAACTGTTCCTTATTTCAAAGACGTATCTTTTGAGGGTATTAGGGAAATTATTTTCAAAATATAATGTATAGCCTACTATAGCCTCTTAAGGGACCTACACTGTCTTATAAAATAGCTAAAAAAACAAAAAATAGATCAATTACGTTGGTCCACATATGACAATCATTAAACAATCAATAAATTAAAACAAAACAAAAAATAAATATAAATATAGCATGTTTGCTTATGACGGGAAGGAAAGGAAAAAAAAAGGATAATGCTTAAATAAAATCCATCACCAAGTTGCTTATACCACAAATATTCTTGAGTTCGGATGACAGCTGATGACAATAATGAGGAGAAAGTAGTCGCTACGAAACTGATCTTTTGAATATGATTTTTCATGGTATGAAGAAAGTAAATTATATAATGTATTTTTAAGTATTTTAATCTAAACTGTTATTAGATGTAGAAAGCAAAATATATTATTTTAATTGTAATCAATTGTGTAAACCTTTTGTAAGTACGGAATTGTACCCATTGTATTAATTACAATAATTGAAGAATTTTAAACACGCAGTTATTTTTAACGATGCACAGTTTTGTAAAATTAGGGTTTATGCCATTAGGTTTGGTTATTTAAACATCACAAAGTTTACTTTTGAAAAATAAAAACATATTACGTGAGAGAGACAAACAAAACACTTCAAACTCTTGGGTGGTAAAGGTTTTGTCCACATGTCAACAACTCTGTAAAATATCTTCTGGGTATCTGAGATCATTCTTTGGAAATGTCAATCGACGATGGAGGATTATTGCTGTGTGTAATGTCAATATTCTATTGAACAGATTAAAAAAAAATATTGTCATATACAACAAAGTAAAATAACACGAAAGCGAAGCGTAAGCGATTTATTAATACAGACTGGATGTTTAATACATTTTTCAGTTACTTTAAGTAGCAAATCAGAAACATCTGAAGAAATTACTTACGGTTTGATCATACATTTTTTTCCAGTTTTTCTTCTTTGTTATAAATTTGATTTTACTTTGTTATTAAAAAGGTCTTTCTCTTTGGTCGCAATAATTTTGTTTTCATTTATTTTCATTCTAGATTCTTTTACGTCGGCCAGATATAAAACATATAACATAATATGCGCATTTTTAAGAATATGCTGATATATTCACAATAATGATTCTCTATTCCAAATTTTCCCATTCCTATCCATTGACCTACCCTAAACTTATATGCATCTATTTCTAAAATTAATTTTGATGTTTTTTTTGTAGGTATCCTTATTTATTTGTTCTGTTTATCTTTTTGTACGTCTTTGTGGTAATTTACATTGTTTTTTCCAACTGTACATAGATTCGTTAAAGAGAATTTATTTCTCTTATTGAATCGACAATATCAATCTTAGTCCGCTCGCCGAAACGCCGCTCGAAAGCGTTCAGTGTGATTGGTTTGAAAATCCCCACAATCTGCAACTTCAGGTACATCCGACACTCGACATCGTGTGTTCTATCTGAACGCAGCCCAAGATTCATTCGAATATATCAGAGTTATTTAAGAAAGAGCATTGTATTATTAGAAATAGATATATGTAGAACACTTTCGTTTATATAAAAGAAATAGTTGGCAAACACAGCCGTCTCCAATTTAGTTCTCATTCCGATCTCCATTGTCAAGTTAAAGGTCGACCTATTGTATGTAACGAGACATTGTCAACTCCAAATGCTTCCCGCTGAAGATAATAATATTGGGGACAAAACAATGAGAATCCTCAAATATCTAATGTTTATTTTCTATTATCCCATTAAGCGTGATAAAATTCCACCCATTTGCCACTTAATTAAACTTACCTTTCTACCCCCAAAAGGCGACGGAATTTAATTCAATTTACCACTTCAATTATGCCGGCATTTTTAATTTTAGCTCGAATTCGTGAAATCTGATTTACGGAATTAAAAAAATATATCTAAAAGAAATTTTCTACTTTTCAGTGTTGATAATTTTTTATACATTTTAGAGAAAAACGCAAAGGATTATCAAAATGTAGAAGTCGGAAACAACAATTTTAAAGTGATAAAAGAGTTCACATACATCGGTTCCACAGTGATCAGCGACAATGATACACGAGAAGAAGTTAAAAGAAGAATCTTGGCTGCTAATAGATGCTTCTACGCCCTACAAAAGCAGCTGAGGTCAAAAATGGTTAGGAGAAACACAAAAATCCTTCTGTATAAAACTCTCATCAAGCCAGTCCTCACGTATGCTTCCGAAACCTGGGTGATGACTAAACAAATTGAAGGATACATAGTGGCTTTTGAGAGAAGGATCCTTCGAACGATCTACGGGCCAATAAAAGAGAATAATGGCTGGTGTTGTCGATACAACAGGGAACTATACGAGACCTATGAAGAGCCCGATGTGATCAGTTCCATCAAGATAGGACGTTTAAGATGGGCTGGTCACATAATCCGAATGGACGACGACAACCCCACAAAACGCCTCACACTTTCTTTGCCACAAGGTCGAAGGAAACCAGGAAGAACAAGGACTCGATGGATGGACAGTGTCGATGCCGATGCTTCCACAATAATAATTAGAAACTGGAGAACGAAGGCAACGGATTGAAGGAAATGGAGGAGACTCCTGGATTCAGCCAAAGCCCACCCAGGGCTTTCGAGCTTATGATGATGATGAGAAGAACTTGAAACAGATTTGAGACTGGCAGATGAATATAATGAATTCAAAAGAAAAATAAAATCAACTTTTTAAATTTGACTGATTTTTAAATTATATTTTAACTGCTTTTTGTATAGATAATAATTATGTATTATAATATTTTGTGTCTTTTGTTTTTTTAATGTCTCCTTACATACGAGTGCTTGCACTCTGGTAAAGGGAAATATGTTTTTACTTACATACTATATACCATTTTCTATATTTTTTGATTGTTTTTTTTTATATATGTACCTATTATAAATTTAATTAAATAAAAAAAATGTTCAAATGAGATTTTTTCATATAACTTATATTATCCTTTTCTTGGTGGTATTCATTTCATGTACGCCATTTTGTAGATACCTATTTATACTATGTCATATAGTCTTAATGTAGGTACAGTTTTTATTTTCGGGACTATGTTTACTTAGTTAATAGAAGTAAAATAATTGACTCTCAATCGCTATTTCTCCTCTAATTCTAATAATAATCTATATTATCAAAACTTAATATTTCTTGAAATTTTGTAAATCGTCCAAGTAATTATTGTCAGTCTTTTGATTTTGTGTTGACATCCTAAATTTCCGAAGCTAATTGGTCGAACGAAGTTTAACGAACAACCTCGAAAATTTTAATTTTTCCTTCCTGTCCTCGCGATGTTTCTTCTTAAACGATTTTCAAATTTATGTGAAATCGCAACACAGAGAAAAATGGCTAAAACCTCATTTCTTTTCTCTTTCCAGTCTCTTCTAACGTCAAATAAATGGCGACACGATGAATATAAATGAGGCGGTATTAATTCTTGTTATACATGCCTGGGGGGATATATTTGAGTTTCAAAAAGTCAAGGATGATAATATGAACGTATGACAAGAAGACATGTTGGTAGGTCTCGGGAGACGATGAGACGTAGAAATATGAAAAAAGTCCCCTGGAGACATCACTACAAGATCATTACTTTATCTTGACATACAACTCTGTAACTCCGTATTGTTAAAATGAATTTGTAAAACTATAAATTCATCTTTTGTTATAAGCATTTCTAGGCTAACTAACTAGCAATAGCTACGTCGAGTTTTCATTACACACATTCAGTGAACAAGTAGTCACATAGAGAGGACAATCAGATTATTTATCTTCTACAAAAAATAAATACAAGTTAACATAAACACAGTTATACATAAGTTCAAAAGCGATCTTAAAGATCGGCATATCGTTTTTATTGCTACAATATTTATGCATCAACTCATTTTCGTTTATCAGTTGGCCCTCTATTTAATTCATTTTAAGGCTGTGCGGGAAACTACCACATTAAAGGCCCAAATGACATCCCAAGAACCAAAAAAGATGACTTCTTCTGCAAACCAATCCGCAGGATTGAGACCGGAGAGAGAGAGAAAGGCTGTGTTTCTTAAACAAAGATTAAAGTAAAAGTATAGTTAACATATTTTGATATCATAAAATTGTTCAATACTTTTGGTTATTTCATTGAAATTTAAT
This sequence comes from Molanna angustata, assembly GCA_963576475.1. Classification (NCBI taxonomy): domain Eukaryota; kingdom Metazoa; phylum Arthropoda; class Insecta; order Trichoptera; family Molannidae; genus Molanna; species Molanna angustata. The sequence goes on from OY754969.1 coordinate 8,877,365, forward strand.
GCCGTCAAACAACGCGATTTTGAAGAGATTTAAAAAAGTATTTTTATTATATTAATAGGATATATTTCGATTACACTAACTTCGACTTCAGTAAAATCGCAGCACAATTAAAAACCGCCATCACCAAGTCTGCTTATATGACATTCGAATATTTCGATTTATATTTTGTAATTAACGTTGGCATGAAAAACGCAAAAAAGGTGGAAACTTCCAACAATTTTTATTATCTAATAAATAAATTATTGATAATATCTGCCGAAAAATATCCGACAATTCGTAAAATAACAATTAAAGTTAAACTACTTCAATTGTGCAAATAAACTTTGGTAATTTAAAGGTTTCGAGAAAACTGAAAATATTTACAAACCATTAATGTCTTCAAGTTCGCAAATAAAAATAAATGAAATACAATTTTGTAAACAAACAAACGGAAAACAATTCGCGTGTTTTTTTTCTCGCAGCTATTTTTTTGATATTTTGTGAATAGTCGAATAAAATGGATTTTTTGGGGGTAATATAAAACCGTTTCCCTAATTTATTCTAACTCACAATCTACCACAAAGTAGATATTTTCAATCCCCGACATTCATTTCGGAACACGACTTTACTTAAAACGTTATTGGGTGCTGAACTATTTACAAAATATGATATCTTGTATTATAGAGCAACATAATAAAATGTGAAAATATTCTATGTAGAGGTATAGAGTAAAAACATTATATGGTCGTAATAAAATATCGAAGAATACATATACTTTTATGATGCCTTGTTATTGCAACGATATAAAATGAAAATAAAATGCTTGTGTATTGGAAAACACATAAAGATACGACGTCTGTTTTTCGTTTTTACACTTGGAAACAATCAACAATAGCTTTGGTACTATGCAGGTTTTCAAAATGAATGAAATCAAACTAAACTCAATCGATTCATTTGTATATAATTTGATTCAATACTCTACACGAAACAAAAATAATTTTGTACGATTATTTCTTGCATGGCAGAAAAACATTGACTTTTCCAACTGTCGATTCGTTCAAGAGAATGAAATTCTTTTGAAGGAAGAGGCAGTTAAAATCCAAGACGCGTGTTTGAAGGAACACGACTGTATGCAGGGTCTATATTTTTCACGGTTTTTACAACTTTGAAGTCAAAAAACACCAACTTAGAGGCTCCGCAGCATACATATATGTTCCCTGTACGTATTTACTCAGAATTCGGAGTAGAACATTTAGTGTGCCTGTGTGTGTGTCTGTGTGTGTATGTGTGTCTGTGTGTCCGTCCCTCTTTTATAACTTTTGATCCGCTCAATTTACAGAGCCCAAAATTTCAGAATATATGAACTGTTATAGGCCTACAAAAATTTTATGCTCAGAATTTTGAATTTTTGTTTCAGTCAGGGGTTATCAATTTTTGAATTTTTACTTTATTTTTCCATAGGTATATCTCAGAAACCATAAAAAATAGAATGCTGAAAATTGGTATGAATATAGAAAAATACAAAATCTCTAATTTATTTCTTTAAAATAATCCAGAATATCTCAAACATTTTTTTTAAAGAAAAACATTTTTTTTCTGATAAATTTTTGTGTTTAACTGCCTTTATTTCCAAATTTTTTTAAAATATCGAAAAATGCCGAAACACCCCAATTAGAAAATTTAATTTTGTACAAAAAAATATTACCATTGTAGTAGTACATCTCAAATTTTTTTTAACATTATTTATAAAAATTGAATTTAGTGACGACATCGCTTCATACAATCTGTATGGCAGTCGCCTACACACAATATCTAAGGAGACTTGATACTTAATTTACAAACATACATACATACCATCATGCTGTTTACATGTTCTGGGTTGGAAAAAGGACTGACCTCCATACTATCCTACCTTGACATACATATCTACATGTGTTGTATAGAAAACAAAATATCTTAAAATATTCAATAATTTGGATTTATGGGTTAATAGTTTGGTACTTATTCTCCAACTATACATAGCATCGCTATCGATAGTTGGATCTCATGTGTTACATGCAACTAGTTTACTATGTTTTTCTTCTCTAGCCTAAGTCCTTCCACCGCTGGATGAAGGCCTTTTCCATAAACTATCAATCGTCTCTGTTGTGTCTCTTGTACTTGGATAAAGTCGTCAGACCATCGTTAAAGGGAGTCTTCCAGCACTCATATTATTTTTGACACTGATTTTGTAATCTAATTTCCTCGCGCCACGCCGCGTGGCGCGCCATACGGGAGTTTGTTTATAAAATCATTTTATCACTCGTCACCAGCTTTATAAGTTTTGTATGCCTAGAGTGTTATCGTATGGAAAACCTCAAACCTCATTGGTTGTTGACATACAAACTTACATATTCCTATGTTAATAATTGATAATTATCAACATGACCTATTTCTGTTGGAGAGTATATAGTTTTTTTGAAACTTGCCAGTCTAGTTTACCAAGATATATCACGTTACATGTTATAACAATTACTGGACGTATTTTACGTTTTATTTAGGATTGGTATCAATAAAGTTATATTAAATAGCCCGATATTTCTATATGGCAATATAATCGAGAAAAATTTAATAAATAGAATCATATTTTTGTCCATTTATCGTCATGGAATTCTATGACTGCAGCGTTCGTTCGGAAAATGTTGGGTCAAAAGTTCCACCTCCCGGAAAACTGTAATTGAGGAAACATATTATATTACGTACACACATACACATACGCACACACACATCCACACACTCACATTCTTTCTAGATATCCCTTTCACACACACATACATATTGTTACTCTCTCTCTCTCATGCGTGCACACACACTAATTTACACTTTTTACTGTCTTCTTTTGATATTATGTATAGTACGTAAAAGGTACATGCCTTATTTGTATTATTGCTTATTTCTTTTTAATAATTGTATGTATGTATGTACTGTGTGCTGTCCTTTGTAAAATAAAATAAAATATGAGTTAATACAAATGATTAATGGAGAGGTTACAATGTACTTAATTAAATTGAATTATATTTTTCTCTTAAATGAGATTTTCTTAAATATATACTGATTCAAATTTCAAAATTAAAATTAGTAATATTTTAAACCGATACAAGTTTTAATTTGATACTGTCCCTCGAACGGTCTCTGCGTAAGATACCACGAAGAAAATTGGTGGGACATACACCAATAGAAATTGGTCATATACCAATAGATTTTTTTTTTTACATGTCCACGTAGGGGACGCCAGCTATTAGGATTTGGGTCCATTTTACTCTTCCGAAGAAGCGCACTACGTTGCGTTGGGAGGGGTTTGCAATCTAGAAAAGAGTTTATTAATTCGGATTTTAAAAAGACCCGGGTTGTACGAAGGTGGAAACACAGAATTCGGAAGATCGTTCCACAGTCGGGCTGCTGTATTAATAAAGGAGTTCTTGTGGGAAATGATCTTGTTTGTGGGACATATACCGATAGAAATTGATCTTATTTATGGGACATATACCAATAGAAATTGATCTTATTAGTGGGACATATACCAATAGAAATTGATCTTATTTGTGGGACATATACCAATAGAAATTGATCTTATTTGTGGGACATATACCAATAGAAATTGATCTTATTTGTGGGACATATACCAATAGAAATTGATCTTATTTGTGGGACATATACCAATAGAAATTGATCTTATTTGTGGGATATATACCAATAGAAATTGATCTTATTTGTGGGATATATACCAATAGAAATTGACATTATTTCACGAAACGGTCTTAGGTCAAATATGAAATGTAATAATTATAAATACTGTATTGAATTCTGCGCAAGTGGTGAGGTTATTGCCATATGGCATTTTTTTCGAGAAACCAGTGCTACTAGCCCAAAGAAGCAGTATTTGCGTGAGAAATGAATATAAATAAAATTCATCCTCTGCTGGGGATCGAGCCCAGATGGCCCGCACAGAAGCCAAACGGCTTGGATCTGTGTCACGGCAAATATCTACTTGTAGAAATTATGTTTTCATATTTTCCCATAATTATGTAATTATACAAATTGGATGCTGTCAGAATCAAAAGATTGAATACAATATAATTGTAAAAATTATAATATATGTTTACAGTCTAATAGTATAAATTTTGGCCTTCCCTCGTGAATTATAAAATGAAACACTTCATTAATATAAAACCGATTTATCGAAATCCGATATATTCATCGGGAAACAACTTCAATTATTTATTTGTGGAAATTCATTTAAAAAGGACTTTATTTGAAATGTTGTTTTGATGTCAATCGAATGCAAATTGAAGCGAATGTTTTTTAATGTCATAATTGAATTAAGTAATGTTACGTGTAGGTAAGTAATTACACCATTATATAGCACAAACTATATTTTATTTTTATTTAACATACGCCCCTAATTGGGTACAGCCCTAACAATGTAGGCACAGCAAGAACAACTATTAGCGTAAACACAATAGTAATACAGACAAATACATGGAGTAGAAAAAAAAAGAAAAAATATTACTGAAAACGAGTGGGTTGTAGCCAACATGAAACTCTCCATATCATAGTAAGTGTAACAAATATGAGAGGACAAAAGTTTTCACAATACACCATACACACAAAACATTGTCACGAAACTCATAATATGCACTTTCTACATGATACCTGTTGAGACATTTTCAGTAAAAATGCATTAATAGCAAGATGAGCATATATATATATATATATATATATATATATATATATATATATATATATATATATATATATATATATATATATATATATATATATATATATATATATATATATATATATATATATATATATATATATATATATATATAGCATATATAGATAGACGAATGCGGTGTTCGGTTCTCACTGCCTACCCCTTGAGGAAGATAGAAGTGGTGAGTAAAAAAGAGTAATGGAGAGTATAAATAAATATTCCAGACCGTGAAAGCATTTTGAAAATTTGGACAGATGAAATCATAGAGAAGAAAATAACGGATATCTATGGAAAACTAATCAGGCCTAGGTCTATGCACATAATATGATGTTAATATGAAGTCGATCGGACTTATAGTTTGGGCTGTAGAGAGGACACAAAAGGATAATCAGTACATACAAACACATCACGACGAAACTCACAGTGAGCACTCTCTACGTGATACCCGTTGAGAAATTGATGTAAAAAATACGCTTAAAAATTGTGAAATCATGACTCTCCATACTATTCCGTAGTGTGGAGAGTAAAATGAGTGGGTTGTAGCCAACCCTATACCTACTCCTCACTGCCAAGTTATTCAACAAAGTAATAAAATTGTCAGCATTTGCATGAAATGAGTTTGTCAAATTATTTTGGGTTTGAATATTTTATTATGAAAACTTGATAATTCTTCATTATCATTTAATGATGGTGATGTGCCTTTTTAGCAAGTTGAAAATAAAAACCGAATATTTTTATTATTGCATATGCGCAAACATTGGATTTTTTTCCCTGTCGGGAGTCTTATAAGTCTTATAAGTCTGGCGCATTTTAGGGGTGACTTCTATGCGAAAAATGCATTGTCACATCAGGTATAAGAATTGTCGCTTTCATTATTTACAAAAAACCAATTCTCTCAATAGATGGCATTACAACAAAAATAAATAAAAATAATAAGAATGTTGATCATAATTTCACACATAGATGGCTGTAGTAAAAATCCCTATTTCCTCAAGCGAAAAAAATTTCAGTATTGCAATATATAGAATATTCAAAAATTGAATTGATAGGGATCTCATTTAAAAAAAGGCATAATTGGTGAACGTTGCGCAAGCGCATAAACTGATAACGTAAACCAGCCGATGACAGGTCGTAAGCCCTGTAGGTGTCTTGATTTCCCGGTTCTCCTACAGTAAATATTTCAACTTCGTCTCTATTGAGATAATTAAAAATCTGTTAGAAAATAAAAATATCAAATTTTAAGTTTCCTGAACTTGGGGTCACTTTGAAATATTTATAAGTTATAAAAATTAATAAGAACTGATCAGATATCCTTCCAAATCGAATGGGGTCTAAGCGATTCTTAGATTATACAATTTGCAAAATTTTAAAAGAATCGAATGAGTAGGTACTTTAGTCTATAACCGATAAAAGAGAATAAACACGCCGTACAAAGTACACAGCATACCTATAGTAAATACACACAGATATCTTGTGATGAAACTTTCAGAATACAATCTCAGCATGACACTAGTTGATCATCTGCAAAAAAAACTTGAAAATCGCGAAGTCATAACTTCTCTCTATATCTCCTTGGAGTGGTGAGGAGTAAAAAATAAAAAAAATATATATAAAAAAGCACTTCATGGGTATCCCTGAAGGTAGGTACCTTCTATGACAATTATATTAATTTAACTCGTACACAATAACAAGTTGCCACTAAGGGCTAGATATTAGTTTCATAAATCTAGACTGAAAACGCAATAACATATAAATTAAGTATCTTCACCAGAAATTGAACTTTTGGCTCAGGAGTCATATATCTTACAGACTATACACGGTTTCATTCAGATACAGCATAAAATATGTATATTTTTGATTCGGTTCCTTTATAATACTAACTTTAAATTTAATAGTTTAGTCCAGGAGAGGTTTTAAAATATTCGACTGTTTCTTCGTCAGCGCGTAAAACAAATGACAACTGAATCTTTATAATAGCGAGCCGCCAAACAAAGAGTTCGACAAATCACTCAAACGGATATCATTCTTTCATACCATCACGGAATATCTCACAATTGGGGGTAACCAACGACAAGTGTGCAGGTGTGCATTACCTTATAAAATGAAGCACAACGGAAGGAAAGAAGGCAAGAGTGAGTCATTTGTATTAGTTTCATTGCGTCATATACTGGAATATTTATATATTTTTCAATTTATTTATATTAAAAAAAAAATGTTGATTTTTACTGGGCGTTAAAACCCTGTTCCAACAAATTTCTATTCAAACAGAACAATATTATTAAGTTCTTAATGGGTTTCAAGTGTTTTTTTTTTAATAAATTTGCTCTTTATTCGTATTTATTATTCTTAGTATAAGATTTTGTGGAAAAATTCTGTCGAAAACAGATATTCAAATACAAATGTAAACAGGTATTTAAAAATTGTTTATTGACAAGGGAGATTTCTTAGAAAGGCTGATAACGTAATATAGGTATAAGATTGTGAGGAAATTATTGTGTAAATACAGGTGTTGCTTATAAATATTCGTTATTTGTTACAAAGACTAGGAGGGTAAATAATACAAGACATAGGTTAATAATAATAACAAGACAATTATTTTCAAAATATTTTATTAATTCAAATTATATTTCATGGTAATATTACGTACCTACTTTTACTAATATATATTCATATTGGTTATTTTGTATGTAGTATAAAATTTCAGCCTGTAGAGGCATTAATGTAGCCTGTCGCTATTTTATATTGAAGCTATTAATTAAAAGATATAAGCAGTGAAGAATCTCACAGAAAGAAGAAGAAATGGAATGGCTCATTTACTTGTGTGTGCGTACTAAGACATATTTTTTGATTCACATTTGACATTCAAAAACAAACTTATATCTAACATCGTGACATTATAACAATAAACAACTAGGTACTTAAAGCTGGTTGGTAACCGGAGGGGTTACCAATCAACAGTAGTTAGTAACCAAAGTGGTTACTATTAAATATATGTGGTAACCAGAGGGGTTACTAGTAAAGAGAGTTTACTATATCCCAATTGGATGTGATTTGAAATAAGAACACAAGTACAGTGGTTTAGAGAGAAGAAGAAAGAATGGTCAAAAGTAACAATGAGTATATTGATCACAATTAATAGTTTGCTTAAGGGTAAATTTACAATTGATGAAATAACTTACAAAGGAACTTTCTCACGATGAGTAGGTATAACGAGCGAGTTAGCGGGTGTGTTCGAAGTGTCCGAATCTTCGCATGGTGAAGTACCATCGTGCTCGTGGGGTCGAGAGATGACCGGTGGTCGAGAGATGAAGTGTCGGCGAGACGGCGTGGTCGAGAACGGCGGCGTGAAGTGACGAATCGAAGTGACGGAAATACGGAAATGAAGTGACGACGTGTAGAGATGTAGACTCCCTTAAATAGTGCTGCGCTGGGGGTAGCAAGTTCAATGTCCTCGAACTTTCTAGACTTATTTATTTGAAGTGTCATACCCAGTTGAGGAGTATTGTCACTTGTTTGACGTTGCGGGCGATGAACTCGGCCTAGCGATAAACAAATGTACTTGCCGTCGCTAGGTGCGCGCTCGAAAGAAATTTCGAGATGTGGTCTTCCACATTCCTCCCCTCCAAGTGGTATCGAAGAACGACGTGTAGAGATGTAGACTCCCTTAAATAGTGCTGCGCTGGGGGTAGCAAGTTCAATGTCCTCGAACTTTCTAGACTTATTTATTTGAAGTGTCATACCCAGTTGAGGAGTATTGTCACTTGTTTGACGTTGCGGGCGATGAACTCGGCCTAGCGATAAACAAATGTACTTGCCGTCGCTAGGTGCGCGCTCGAAAGAAATTTCGAGATGTGGTCTTCCACATTCCTCCCCTCCAAGTGGTATCGAAGAACGACGTGTAGAGATGTAGACTCCCTTAAATAGTGCTGCGCTGGGGGTAGCAAGTTCAATGTCCTCGAACTTTCTAGACTTATTTATTTGAAGTGTCATACCCAGTTGAGGAGTATTGTCACTTGTTTGACGTTGCGGGCGATGAACTCGGCCTAGCGATAAACAAATGTACTTGCCGTCGCTAGGCGCGCGCTCGAAAGAAATTTCGAGATGTGGTCTTCCACATTCTGATTAGTTTTATTTTTCCCAACCACCCTCAGCAATGTATTTTCTTTTTCTTCTCAACTCATGAATCTGTCAATATATGTTCGTTTACACACACATGCACACCCTCTCTCTCACACACATACACACCCACACACTCTTTCAAGATATCTCTTTCACACACACATGTATATTATTACTCTTCTCTCATGCGCGCACCCACACTAATTCACATTTTTTTTGTATTATTTTTATATTATGTATAGTACGTAAGAGGTACATGTTATTTTTACTTATTTACTTTTAATAATTGTATGCATATACTGTGTGCTGTCCTTGGTAAAATAAAATAAAATAGATAGTTACTACTAGATGTTAGTAACTACGATGATATGTCGAACGCTGCATGTCCTTTTATACCATCAGGGAGGTAGTTTACTGAGTACATGCCGGGTCAATGTACATGGTGTTTCTCGAACGGTCTTCGTTAGAAAAATATGTCTTGTATTTGTATTGCTGTCAATATTCTGGTCGGTTATTGTCCTAGTGCAAGTTGCAAAGCAGCAAAATGTACTTGCGACGGTTGTACTTATTCGACGCAATATTATAGAAAATCACAATGAAAAATAAATTTTCATTAAGTAAAACGAAACAAAAGATTATAGATTTTTTTTATATATTTAAAAAGTCCACATATTATTTAGTTAAAATCGACGAGACAGTCTCAAATGGACACCTAGATTCCTGATGGAGCAGTAGTAATAATATTATTTAGATGTAAAAATATATATAATAATTAATACATCTAGATTAAACAAAAAATATAAAAATAAAACAGTATGAAATCAATAATTATAGTAAGTTAAGAAAACTATAGAGAACAGTTTTTAATTATGTGTTCAGCACCAATGTAGGCTACGAAAGGTGAGAAGACTTTCTTTTATGTTTGGTGGTATACTAATATACATTTTGAGACCTTTATGGTATAAACTCTTACTATGATGCTTTAGTTTGAGTGGTCCTATAAAGAGGAATAAATTGTTTCCAGATGTCCGCAAAGCTTCTGCTTTGCGGACTTGCGGAAATTGCTTCCAGTTCACAAAGCAAGAGCACTTTCTCTAAATGACTGAAAACAGCTTTATTTCGTAGGGCAACATTACATAAGCGCCCTTGGAAAGATCCTGAATCATAAAACGGCGCTATATAAATTATTTATATGATTATTATTATTATAAGTACATGTTAATCTCGTCTAAAATCCTGACATCCTCTCGTAGGGTAAGTATTAACATTGATATTAACAAGATATTTTTTTGCATATATTTTGAAGTTTATTATTTCCCGGTTTGTAAATCAAATTTAATGTGTTTTATATAATAAATTGCTTTACTGTCATTATTTTTAGTAAATTTAACATTTAGTTTACTATTGTATATCTATTGCATTTTAAAATTGTTCACATTCCCATATTTTGAATAATCTATAATTTTATATTTTGAGTTTCAATACCGAGGAATAGGACACTAGAACTAGGTGGAGGCAATAAATGATTTGGAGGCTCTGGACCAACAAAAGAGGCGTAGTAAGAATTGCATGCGGGTCGTACAGGCAGTAAACAGCCTGAAATATAAAAAAAAATTCGGCCTTCGTGGCCCAGTTGGTTAGGTATCTGACTGCTGATCCGAAGGTCCCGGGTCCGATTTCCGGTGGAGGCACAGTTTTTAATTGTGTTTTCATTCCTGATATGTGAGACGATTAACATCATAAGTTTGTGATGTTAATCGTTCGGAATGTGGCAACTTGTTATTGGGTGCGTGTTAAATTAATATTTGACATAGTACCTGTTAGTTGCCCGAGAAGTTATATAAAAATAAAATGAAATTGAAATATTGAGAAGTGGAACGAATATGGCTGGTAATAAGTATATATAAATCTAATTAAATTTTTTGTTGTTATATAAAAAGATGTTCTTGAGTATCAATATATTTTTTCTGGTAATTAAATGTCCTGATGACGCATGTCTTACGGAATACTCCGCATGGAAAATGGGAAAATTTGACAAATTACTTGATATTAGCAAAATTGGCTCCGAAACATTGTACGTTGTACTTGCAAATTGTGATCATTTCGTTTGTCTTTCTCTTGATATTAAGTTATTAAATTTAATTAAATATTTGATGTAGGCGCCTACAGCTTATTATACTCTTATTGTACAAGTGACACTTTCAACGGTAGATTTATATTATAATATATTATCACAAGTACAACGTGTTTGTTCAAAGAGAACAATGATATTATTGTGTTTCGAATATTAACTAAGTACAGTATTTCATTATTCGCCATTCACGTCAAACAACCCTAGTTAACAGTTCCTATACAAATATAGTTCTCCTAACATGGTGCTGGCATTTATAAGTCGCAATAATAGAACATACAAAAGAGTGGGTTTTAGACGATACGAAACTATCCACTTCGGTTTTTTTTATTTAAAAGCTTTTACAATCCCAAAAAAAAAGTATTTTTGTACCTATTGTATACATTAATTATTTTACAGAAATCAAGATTATTGATTTTAATGTTTCTAGAGAATTTTATACACATACATACCGTCACGCCGTGTACCTATTTGGGGTAGGCAGAGAGAACCGAACGCGAGACTCTTCTATCTTGGCATACCTGTTTTGCTTAATTTACATTCATACATGGCGTCATACATGCTCTCCTATTATTCTGACTTCGTATATTCCGCTCTTTCAAAATCTCATTTATATGATCATGCCAGGTCTTTCTCGGTCGACCCTTAAGTACATCTCATTCCACTCTTTTCAGCCTTGTATACTTTCTTTGTCAGTCGTTCATCGTCCGAACCATCGCAAAGCATTTATCTTCATTCTACTCAAAATATCTCTATCAATCTTACATTCTCTTCTGATATCTTGATTCCTTATCCTATCATAAATTGTTTTGTCACACATTCGTCTTAGGGATCTCATTTCCACAGCGTTAATTTTACTTTCATGCGTCTTCAGCCATGTCCATGTCTCACTTGCATACAGTATGGTTGGAATGACAATAACGTTGTGCTCAGGAGTTTTGCTGGCCTTGAAATAATATTTCAAGGGGAGAATTTTATAAAATAATGAATATCTACATATTATATATCCTACTTGCTTTATTTTATTTTATTTATTAAGCTTCATGTAAAATACTGTGTACAATGGCGGGTTTATTGCCGCAAGGCAATTTCTTTCAACCAACCAAAATAACGTGAGGCCATATATAGTAAAGTGGTAGGTACATTAAATTTATAATAAACGGAAAGAAACACGTAACATTATTAAGAGTAAATTCACAGCAACAAAGGAAGGAAGGAAATAGAGATTGAGGGAGGGGAGGGAGGATGGATATGGGGTGTCAGTTAAGAATTATTAGACAGGTACTTACTTACTTACTTTCCGTGTCCGGAACACCATCATATTGGTTGGTGCTCCGGTGGTGGAAGGATTGGCCGGCATTCTGCCGTTTCCAGGGACGCCCGATTGCTTTTCCGAAGTTAACCGAAACTCAATCTACGTGGAGGCTCCTTCCGTGTCCCATTAGACAGGTAAAACAGCTTTAGTTTCTTTTTAAAAAGTTGAATCGATTGAGACGTCGTAGTATACTTAAAGTGTTCTATAGTCTTGCTGATTATGCTTCAAAAGAGGAACTGAGAAGTTCAGTAGAATGAATGGGAAAAGCTAGTGTGGTACGTATAGCAGATCGAAGAGGCAGGTCGTGATTTGACAAGAAAATAACCTTTTTCTTGAGATATTGTGATGAATGAGTGTTATTAATTAAATAATTATACGGTAGAGAAAGTAAATGGATGTTACTTGTATGTTGCTGGTAAGTGAAATAGTAGGTTAGATATCTGATTCCTGAGCGTAAAGTCCCTGTTTCGATTCTCAGTAGACCCAATATTTTCAATTCAGTCTGGATCTGTGAGACGATAAATAATATCATATTATAAGTTTCCAGAATGTTTGAACTTGTTATTGGCTGCGTGTTTAATTAATATTTGACATGGCACCCATTATTTGTCCGAGCAGTAATACTTAATAATAATACATCCTACATTCTCATACATTCCCTTAATTAAGCATACTTACTAAATTCATTGTTGCAGATGACTGAATCCATTGTTTTGCCGATTCTTGATTACTGTGATATAGTGTATGGACAATGTTTGTTGGCTAGATATCAACAGACAATTCAGAGTCCGAAATGCCCGCGCCAAATTTTGGTTTATTATTACTTGCAGGGCACATGTCACATCATATCTGACTAGAAATGGAATGTTGAATATGGCTTACCAGCGGAAACTTCACCTTTCTTGTCAATTGTTTAAAATCGTCCGTAATAGGAAGCCGGAATACCTTGATTGGTCTGTTAGTTTTCATGAAGAGGACCAGAAGCTTCCTTTTGATTGTTCCTAGACATAGAGGGGCAGCAATTGAAGGTAGCTACAACTAAATGTTGGAAAGACCTGCCTTCTCCTCTAAAAGCAGTGGAACGGTTTAACATTTTTTAAAATAAATATCGAGGCTTCTTTTAAAAAAATGAATGAATATGTCCTTGTAACTAGTACATGTAAATCCTCATACATTCCCTAATCTAAGGATAAATGATTGTGCTATAGGTGAACGAAATTGTTCGTAGAATATTATGAGAGTTCTTAATTGCTCATGTCAATTGTCAATAATTGTAATTATAATACGTTGTGCTTTTTGGTGTGCGTATGTATGTGTATATGTATGAATGTTATATGTGTATGTACATGCGTGTGCGTGCACGCGCGCATACATGCGTATTTGTGTATATATGTGCACCAATTCATTTTTTTATTATTTTGTTATGGGATCATGCTGAAAATCACCTGCTGGAGGCTTGTCCTCTTGCTACATACATAGCTGAGCATGATCTTATAGAGACAAAAAATTGTTATATATATAAATATTTTTTTGTCAACGAACTGTTATTTGTAAACTTCTTGTCTCAATAAATGTATTGATATTATTATATATTGATATAATAATATCAAAACATTTGATGGCTTGATTCGAACTCATGATCTCTGTATTTCTAATATAGCGCGCTAGCCATTTATCCTCCTATCCATCTTATTTTTACACCTATTTAAAATGATAATTGGTATATATTTAGCAAAAAAATATTCCTACGTACGCAGAAATGATCCTTCAACACTATAGACCTCACTTTTTTAATTTCCATTTAATATTAAATTTTCTGGCGAGAAAAACCTCCAAGGAAATAGACGCCAGTTTGCCAACGAAAATGAGATAAATTTACTCGTGCGACGAAAATTTGTGATACAACTAGTGCGAAATGAAATGTAATAACATACCACACAACAACAAAAAGTAATATCGGAATAGATCCTTAATGAAATATTTATATATTCTCAGCTATAATAATTGAAAATGTTATTTCTATGAGAGACATATACAGCATAATAATATATTTACTGTTAGTACACAGCTACAGTATTACCTATACACCAATGAGAGTCATGCGTTTTATGCTTAGTGATATACACTGGTCATTAAGGCTTTGGCAAGAAAGAAAACTGCGATAACTGACCACAAAAGAAAGAAGATAAAATGTCTTTGAAAATCCTTTGACATCGAGCTGCTTAAAAATATTTTTCCACCGCTTACGAAATATCCAAATTACAAAACTAATTAGGGATGTTTTTTCTCTCAAAACGCGTGACATACAAATTCTAAATTTTGCAAATCAATATAATAGTTTAACAAAATATTATACTGTATAATAATAATAACAATATCAATTTATAATAACAATATAAACAGTTGATAAGCCGTTCGGTTTCTGTGAGGGCGTCCTGGGTTCGATTCCCAGCAGAGGAGAAATTTATTTAAATTCGTTTCTCACGCAAATATTGCTTGTCGGAACAGGAAACACTGGTGAGTTGGATGGTGCAAGGTGTGTTTTGTTTACAAATAATTTATACAGCGCCGTTTAGTGATTCATGATCATTCCAAGGGCGATTATATTCTGTCTAATGTTGCGCTACGAAATTAAGCTGTTTTCAGACATTTAGAGAAAGTGCTCTTACTTTGCAGGACATCTGGAGGCAATCTATTCCACTTTACTACCACTCACACTAAAACATCGATCACAGCAAACCGCTCTGTTGGCTCTGTCCAACTCCTTTATGGAGTTATTACTCTGTGATCCAGAATGCCTGAGAGTGAGATGCCTCCCAGATAGCTCTTTTCTCTGACACAGCTTTTGAATGTATTGTGGTGCCAGGTTATTAAGAGCATGAAACTCAGTCAAAAAAAAATTGAAATCAACTCGCTCTGGACACTTCAACTAAAGTAGTTGGTTCGAAAACTAAAGAATTATTTGAAACTGGGTGACATAAATGCAATTGAAGGAGGCTTTTGTCCAGGAGTAGATTGGAATAGGTCGAGAAACAAGAAAAAGCTTTACAATATTTTTATAAAATAAAGTTAATTATCAAAATGATTTGTAGCGATTTTAATTGGCACTGTATTTTTCAAAATTTTAGGTAAAAAAATGAGCCCGTCTTGATAAATCTGATAAAAAGTTCATTAAAATATACTGCAAAATTAGGTAGGAACGTGAGGTAGTTATTTGTTATAATAAATATATTTATAAAGTCGTTGTGTCAACAGTTCATTTAGAATAATATTTTATTAATCTGACCAATGCTAAAAGCAATATCTACCCTAAAATAGCCACTCTTGCGCTATTTGTTGCCAGCAAAGTTAATAATATTCTAAAGCATTCTTTGTTCTGGTATTTCTCAAGTTATTTGGTGATTCCGAGAGTCTGGAGATACCTACAGGTTTTGTTTGGTGTATTTGTTTACAGTGTGTGACCTTTGATCTTGTATACCTACATACAAACCTACTGGTCGGTCCTTTCGCGTCGAGATTGGGATATTCCACGGGTGTTGTAAGGGTTTGATGAAAAAGCAAATTCCATGTTATGCTGTCACGTACATGTACAAAAAATGCAATATACACTTGGGTCGAGAAAACAGCTTTGATAATATAATATCTACAAGTTTTTGAATAAAAACAGAAAAAAAACATTATTCTAAAATATCGGCTATCGTTATTTTGAATTTGCTAACTAAGGGAGCCATGTTGGCTTTTGTTTTGTAACTATTTATTTGTTCTGAAATGTTGGGCTCTGTGAATCAAAAAGCGGATCAAGTGATAAGGGGGACGGACACACAAACACACAGACACACTAAATGTTCTATTCCGAATTCTGAGTAAATCCGTATGTAGAGCATATATGCTGTGAAGCCTCTAAGTTGGTGTTTTTTTACTTCAAAGTTGGAAAAGCCGTGAAAAATATAGACCTTGCATACAAATCTCGTATATCTTGGCTTGAAACTTTTTCGATATGTTAAGAGAACAAATTTCTATTGAACAATTCGACAGTTGGACAATATGAATAAACTGAATATGAACAAGAGGCTTGTCCTCTTGTAACATAGCTGAGCATGGTCTTATTAAGAGGAAAAGTTGTTTTATATATGAATATTTTTGTCAATCAATTTGTAAACTTCTTGTCTCAATAAATAAATGTATGTTTATTAAAATCAATATAATTATAATCTCAATTTCACCATTTTCTTATCACGTATGTGAGCAAAAATATGTGTTCACCAAGGTAGTAGTAAAAATAATGTTGTTTTTCTGTAAAAAATGCGCCTAATTGCAAATTCCCCTAAAATGACTTTTTGGTTATCAGAAATATTTAGCAGTTATTAATATCAGCTTAAGTAATGTCTCAGCATTAATTGTAAGTATCTAATTATGATCTTAGACCCATGAGAAATTTAAATTTTAATTGTGATCATTTGTAATTATTACCAAAAATTAATTCACTCTGGGGGATTTTAAAACTCACATCTTTAGTGGGCTTTGCAAAGTCAAGCACACACTATGGATAGAACCTCTCCATCTTAAATGGTCTAGAACAGCTGATCCACATTCCTTGAGCTGTTTGACAATACAAAAACAATTTATTACATTACAGTCACCAAAGACACAGTGGGTGATGAAATAATGGAAAATATGAAGCATTATAATATACGATTTACGCAATTGACTATGTTAAGATACTGATAAGATGTCGAAATATATTAAACAAAAAAAAACGGAGAGCTAGGAAAAATGTATAAACATTGTGTATAGCTACAGCATATTTCATGTTATTTGATTAAATTCACCAATGATTTGAGGAAAACATATTTCCTCGGTAAATTTAAATTGATAATATACATAAAAGCTTCTAGTTTATGAATAATTTATACACCGCTAGGATTTTTTCTCATAATAATAAATTAAATGAAAGCGACGTTTATATGAGATAAATGAATGTAATAGTAAGCTAAGACGAAAAATAACAAGAGGATTTTATGATTTATTACAGCTTTTAACCTTTTGAACGTCATTTGTCAGCTTTCACAGCAATTTGCAAAAAAGTGTTTAAAAAAATTTCAAAGGTTGCTGCGATAAGAATCCTAAAGTTTGAGATATCTCAATAATCTAAGAGTTTGTATATTGTAAGAAAAGGTTTACAAAGAAAAACGTACTTTGGTGTGAAAATACAGAGGAATAACATGAATATAAAATTAGATATCGGCTTCCAGTTTAGTAGGTATTTAATACAAGTTGGCCCCGTCCGTTGCGATTAACTTCTTGTTTAACATATTTTTTGTCGCAGAAATAAATAAAATTATTCTAGCTAATAATTATCAGGGGGTCATATCTGGTCCAACTGGCGAAATCAAAACCCTCGTGATTACCCATATCATGGATATAATTATCATATGGAGTTCTATGACATAAAGATATTATAGAACTCCATATACTTAATAATTATTTCCATGATATAAATAATCGTGAGGGTTTTGATTTAGCCGGTTGAACTAGACTTGCCCTCCCCCCAGATCTCTCTACGATAGCGCTACAGATAATATATCGATTTAATCGAGCCTTGGCCTCCTGCAAGTTTTGGTTCCAATTAAACTTGTCCTGAGCCGTCCTCTTTCAACTCTTAAAGAAACTGCACCGCATCCTTCACCTTGTCATGTCTTCTTGGTGTTTCTGGCGTTCTCTTTATTCGTCTCACCCATCCCAATTTTAGTAGCTCCATATGTGTTGAGATACTAGGGGCCTGATAAATTCTGTCAAGTTCTGTGGGTTTATACTTGGTCATTAAATGTGCTTATTTTTTACATATTTATTTATTAATTTTACTAATTTCATACACCAAGTACCTATTTCAGATGGCGATTGCTTCAAACTAATCAGTGTTTCCAATCCCGAAAAAAGATTTAAATAAAAAAAATAATTCTAAATTAATTTCTCCTTCGCTGGGTATCGAACCCAGAACGCTGGTACATAACCCACTTACCAATATTCCACGCCATCATCAATAAGAGCAAAAACTGTTAAGTTTCTAAATAAAATAAAATAAAAAACTTTGACGTGAACAAATACATACATACTGACTCATGTTAATGATTGTGTGAACAATGGGTGAAAGAAAAGGGTCAAAGCAGAATTTGAATGTAATTCCAATACCGATAACGAATTATTTACTTTCTTGTCATAGATTCATCTCCATAACTTAATTTGCTCTAAAAGATCCATTACTCAATTTATTCTTATTTGTATTTTATGTATATGTGTATTTTAAATATTCTCTAAAACTGTGCAAAGTAATGTCTTTTTTGTTGTAATTTGAATACTCAGGAGACGTTGATTGTACCTACCAAACTATGCACGAGCACTGGAGATTCTTATGTTTTTGTTTCATGATTTCTTTGTTTGTGTTGTTCAGTGTTCTGTTGGTGTCTCTGTGTATTAAATAAATAAATAAATAAATAGAGGAATATTGCTTACATTTATGTAGAAATTTCGGTCTAAAAAAATTTTAGTATTTTCGTAACAATTCCTGCTAAATATTCGCATTTTGAAATTCCTGCTATTAATACCTCTTTTTGTCGCATTTCAATTAAATTTTCCATTTTATTAAGCTCATAACAACAGTTTTTCTATATTATTTATTAAATCCTCACTTTCATGGCGTTACCCACGTCTTTTGCCATACGAAACCCGAATAATAAAACGCTTATCAAAATTTCAGATACAAATAGAATGCATATTTTTTGTCCACGACGAAAAAAGTTTTCCATTTTCATATTTTCTTTAGTAGAGAGCTTTCTTCAAACATTCCATTTCGTTGGTTTTGCGGAAAGTTAATCCTCGAAAATATCTTTTTCCAGCAAAAATATGTCAAAAACAGGAAAAGCTTATTTGCTTTGTTTCCGTCATGCTCGCTAAAACGGATGGATGGTTTTAAACCATTTTAGAAGTTAGAAATGCTTTAAAGATTGCTACATCTGAAGTTACTAAACTCATAAAACCTCCGTAGAAAACAAGGAAAAAAATGAATATATAATGAAATAAAAAACAAAAGGTTAATCAATATAATTTTAGAAAAAAGGTAATGTTTTTTTATTTCTTTTGATTGTAACGCCTTAAAGCAAATCATTAAACCGAAGATGTTTTTAAAGATAAAATAAATAGGTATGTAGCATTTTTTCTCTGTATTTTCTTCAATAAGGACATGCGATTTCTCTGTATTTATTTATTTACAACGCATTTATTTGTTTCTTTTTTTATTTATTTGTTTGTTTATTTATTTATTTATGTATTTATTTATATATTTATTTATTTATTTATTTATTTATTTATTTATTTATTTATTTATTTATTTATTTATTTATTTATTTATTTATTTATTTATTTATTTATTTATTAATTAATTAATTTATTTATTTATTTATATTTTTTTTTATTTATTTATTTATTATTATTTTTTTTTATTTTTTTTTTTTTATTTATTAGAATATAAATTTACTAAACTTATAAATAACACTATTATATATGTGAAATAATTGGTACGACGCCATTTTGAAATAATTGGTATGACGCGTTAGTCAAGTGCTAAACAACCTCTCGACCTTCCTAACTTGACGTTTATGAGATAAAGGTGTAATAAAGATAGTCACGGTTTATAAGTAAACTTCTTCGTCAATCACGCTCTATAACCAGGTACTATAGATAGTTAACGTTTATATGACGGTATTTCTTTACTAATTAAGAAATTTCCGCGTGTATCAAAATACGACAATTTTTTCATGTCATTTCCACGCTTTCAGCGTAACTATAGGTATTCACATTTCTAAAACGTTCCAATATTAAACCTCTCTCTACCTTTTGTCTTTCTTCCACTCTCACTGTATTTGTAAAATAACAATGGAATGCTCAGAATACTATGCAATTGATTTTTATATCCCGTACAAAGCATCTCGCCTTATTGTCTTGTGAGAGTATTTACTTTACCAATATCAGGCAAGTTCCTCACCGTATATATCTTAAATCTTATATAAAATGGACCAGCAAGTTAAGTATTTAATTTATAGTAGGTAACAGATAAAATTATTAGAATTTATTTGAAGAGTAAATTGAATTCTCGAAACCGGTCGACGCGACGCGACGCGGTCGACCTTCGAAGTGGTGAACCCAAAGAAATCGTGATATTATAAAGAATTTAATAAAACTGATATTTTTATAATATATATCAATGAGGTAAATTCATTGAGATGCACCAAACCAACGTTAAATATAATAAATGATTTTAAATAAATACATAAATATTCAAAAATAATTACAAATTGAATCACCTTTCAGACTGAATTCAAAATATAATAAAAAAATATATTGTTTTAAAAATTATAAACGTCTAAATAAAGATAAAGCAAGAATATATATTTATAGGAGAATCGAAAAATCAGGCAACTATAGGGCTTACGATCTGCCAACGGTTGATTTACGTGACCACTTTAAGCGCTTGCGCAAAGTTCACCAATTCCTATTGATTTGCTTTATTAATCCAAATTTAAAATTTTTATATATGTTACTAATTTTTCGGTTCTCCTATAAATATGTGTATATTTTTGCTTCATTTCCATATAGAAATTCAAATTTATAAAAATGTCATTGACTGTCGACAGGGAAAATTCCAAAGTTCGTGTAGCGAAAAAAAAATTCGATTGAAATTTTTCTAATATAATTTCGTTATTTTTAAATTTATCAAATTATAATTGTTAGATTTTGATATTTTCTGCATGATATGTTAAAAATATTAATATATTTACTCAAGACTTTTTATTTTACTGTAATAATTCCAGAATAGCAAGAATTTATATATTTTTGTTAATTTAAAAATCTATTTTTAAAAGGTTGCACATTGATCCGAAATGGTACAATATTTATACTGTATTTTTCTTAGATAAATGTTTAGGATAAATTTAAGGCTTTTTTAAGTTTTAAATCTTAATCTTCCTTTTCAAGTTAAATACCAATATGATTATTATAATATATATAATCATGAACTTTTTCCGATTTCCCTTTTAATAATAATCGCTCTCTTTGACGTTTTTATTTGCAATTAATTTATGATAATTTTCAATTTTGCCACGTTAAATAAATATTGATATTAAAAATCCCAAATTGGAAAAAATATAAAAATCTTAGTTTTTACTTTGCAAGTATAAAATAATAAATTTGTAAGTACGATTTAGTTCTTTTCTTAAGGCGCATTAATTTTTGTAACATGTTTTTATTGTTTATTAGAATCTCGACTTCAAATTATTGCGTAAATGAGAATCTAAATAAAAAGCATGTTAATTTTACAACTAACACAACACATCATCATCATAAGCTCGACAACCCTGGGTGGGCCTTGACTGAATCCAGGAGTCTCCTCCATTCCCGTCTTTCCGTTGCCTTCGTTCTCCAGTTTCTAATATCTGCTGCGGATGCATCCGCATCGACACTGTCCATCCATCGAGTCTTCCTGGTC
The DNA here is from genome assembly GCA_963576475.1 of Molanna angustata. Classification (NCBI taxonomy): domain Eukaryota; kingdom Metazoa; phylum Arthropoda; class Insecta; order Trichoptera; family Molannidae; genus Molanna; species Molanna angustata. The sequence goes on from OY754969.1 coordinate 8,899,206, forward strand.
TTCTAGGACTTTGTGTCAAAGAGAGTGTGAGGCGTTTTATGGGGTTGTCGTCGTCCATTCGGATTATGTGACCAGCCCATCAAAGCGCCCTATCTTGATGGAACTGATCACATCGGGCTCTCCATAGATCTCATATAGCTACCTGTTGTATCGACGACGCCAACTGTTGTTCTCTTTTATTGGCCCGTAGATCGTTCGAAGGATCTGTGGCGTGCGTGAGCGTCGCCGAACATTCTGGAATCAGACTCTTCAGTACTATATAAAGCCGTTACAAATGCCCATCCCGGCATTCGATCACAGATAATACAGAAGAAAACTTCAGATGTGTCACTCAATACATAGAAGCTGTAACCGGATAATCATAAGGTTTCTTGCATCCCCGCTATAGGGGCAATGAATACGCGACCGGTCCATGGCAAATTTAAATTTCCATTTTAAAATGTTTCCAGCTTTGACGAATGGATTCAAGGATAACTTAAATAAACAATAACCATTTTTCAATCATTATTTATTAAAAAAAACACATATGAAGGATTTTATTTCAAAAATCATGTCAAATAATTCATAAAATACATGGTTCTAAATAAAATGTGCATTGTAGATTATTAGGTTTTTTGAATTTATTTTCCACAAAGAAAGATTTATCACTGATTTTCGGAAAACTATATAACTTCCCTTCGCCGTATTTCACTTGACAATTTATTAAAAACACAACAAAACTTGTCAGCCATCTTGCGAAGATAATCGAAAAATACAAAAAGCTGGCAATAGATTAACACCATCACATGGCGTGATGGTATGTATGTAGATCAACACCGAAAACAACAAGAATTTTACAAAATCACACGTGTTATATTTATTATTTGGTTTACTTCAAAATTTTAAAGGATCAAAATGTTTCGCGTCACAACAAACAACAAAACACAACTGAAGTATGCTGAAGGTCTGAAAATTTTGCATTGCATTTTCATAAATACCAACATATAAAAAAAATAAAGGCGCCACCTTTGGAGATGCAAGCGTAAAGTAAAACCAGTGCTACCAATAGAGTGCCACGGGCGTGCATTCGATTCAACCAGTCACCATCTACCGCGGTCGCGCTGTCCTTGCGACCCCTTAGTCTTAATTGTGTTTCTTGAAATATAAGTATTAAATAGAATAAATTATTGCATTTGTATCAGAGTCAAATTATATTCAATAAACAGACGTAAGTAACTATTCATTATCTTTTAATCTCTGTCTAATTACTACCTGTGTTTCATTACTGTATTTTTGTTTCTATATGTACATACGTAGTACTGTGCTGGGTAGATACCTACACAGATATTACAATCCCTACGCTTGGGGATAGGCGCACAGGTAAAAATACCTAAGGCCTAAATAGACCGGCGCAGCCTAACCTGGGTGACTGCCGACAGGTTCATCTAACCTGATCGGCAACCTACACCCAGACCCCAACAAAGGAGGGAAAGATCCTTCTCTCAAAAGCCACCATGGATCCATCAGTTTCCTTTGTATCACACAGGTTTCGGAAGCGGTGAGGATCGGCTTGATGAGTATAAAACAACACATACATAAGTTGCAAAATATTTATTAACATAAAATCACCACAAATATTTTTAATTTTATTTTTATTTTATTTTATAGAGTACAAACAAACATATCTACAATATATAAGCATAAATAAGTTACCAGCATATAGACAAGTGAAGACTCTCGATATTACCGAGTTTTAATTATTTTTATATTTAAATAATAAAAAAAGAAATCAATTTTTTATTTAATAAACAAATAATTGAATTAATAAATTAATTAACAAAAAATAAATAATCAAACAAATAAATAACATAAAATATGAGTTTAAATGGAACAATCATGAACGCCATATTTATATTATTTTATGGAATTCACTCGACAGATCGTAGATAGGTATAATCACCAAGGTGATTTCATGACGCCTATGTAAATTGCCTTAATTTTGCAGCTATAAATATTCTTATTGTGATTTTTCAATGTATAATGTTAGTCGATTGAAAGAATTTACTAATTTTAAGCAAATCTCATGTCATTTTATGATCCATTAAATTGTTATGAAAACCGTTTTTAATTTTATTGTTTGTTACAAATTTTAAATTTCAAATCGTAGGTACGTGTTTTCATAAGAAAATATTGTTTTCCGTAAGCTCTTTTTTTTTATTAAACGTTCTGAAACGATTAACCTTCCAAAAACGTAGCAGTAGTGAAAATGAAAACAAAATGGTGGTTTGTTCTTTCTGGGAATTTAAGATAATCCCTAAGAAATTATTTCCCTTTTGTAGTAATAAAGAGAAGAAAGTTCCCTGAGAACCAGCACCCACGACTCCATAGTCATATTGTTGTGTCTGAAACAAAAGGGAATTCTAATAAAAGTCTAATTGCAATTCTGTGTTTTCTATCCAACGGGATAAATGAATTGTGACGCAGAGCTTAATTTCATACTAAAACCTCGAATTTCGTGGATAAATGCTATTAGAAATTATAATTGAACGCATTAAATATCCAAGAATAATTGCTTCTTAATGAAGGCAAACGTTTAAGAAAAGTATTTGCTTTTAGCCACGATCAATTGAAACTCGCGAGAGCGCAGAAATGAGCTTTATAAAGAGTTATTGAAAATAGATGATTTATTAAATTTTAGAACATTTTATTGTACAAAGGATTTGGTCAAAATTAATTTGAAGTACCTTCTTACCTACTCGTCACTTACACACATAAAATTTATGCTTTAGTGTGTAAGTCATCTAAGAGATAGCAACGTCAAAAAACATTTGATTTTAATGTTTTTTTTAACATATTCTTCCTTATTGAATATATATATGAAAAAGATAAGTCTGGAACCTGAGAGTGGTAGCGTTTTCCAGTGTGCGAATATTGCAGATTTTAGGATCATATGTCTCTTTATAAGTCCTTTTGCTGCTTTTATACCATCCAACTGAATACATTGAAACTTGGTGATTTGTTCAGCGCACACCCGGAAAGATTTCTGAAAAAAATCTTCTTTTTTTACATTTTTCAGTAACAGTTAGTACATATTATTTCCCAAACGGGCGATTTTATAGGAACAAATTAATAACATAAGTGGCAGATTGAAATTTTCAGCGATGAAGAGGATGCACACTAGGACACGCAACCACTCGCAGGTGACAGACTTACCTTTTTCTACCTTACCTGTAGGTACTTACCTTACCTATATTCAATAAAAAAGAATGTATTAAAAAAACAGCCTTAAAAAAATATTCATCGAAAACGTTGCTATTTCTCTATTTATTAGTATTAGTTAATGTAGTTATACAATAATTGTTTTTTGTGTGTAATGATAGGTGTATACAAATTTCAATATTATTTGACGGCACATGATAAATCAGTAATATTGCTTTTAACAGGAAGATCGATCGGTCGCGATCGGTGAGGTTGAGATCAAAGAAGATAGATAGTCATAAAAGTTATGTTTGAGCAAAAAGATGCATGTTTGCAAGTTTGCAGGTTAAAGAAGTAGATGATCAAGTAATAAAGAAGAAAAAATAATGATTAATTATTTGGTGACATGGAATAAGCATTAGTTTTTTTTAAATATTTCGTGTTTTTAAAATTAACTGAAATGTTAAAAAAAAATGTAAGAAAATATCATCGACTCCCAACAAAGAAAAAATCATATATAAGCGATTATACAACTATACAAAATATTCGATTCATAATGGCCCAGCAAAATATGTATTTAACTCCTGAATAATGGGATTGAAAAAAGATCTCTCGAAGGATTTTCAATGCAATTCATTCGCCATGTTGTTAGGCTTCCATCGATAAGTGATTCATTTGATATTTCAATATATTATGTTATCTTATATAAAATGTAAAATAAGAATTCAACATTTCAACAAAAACGTAACTCAATAAATGACGAAAATTCTATCAGACACATCAAATCGTTTTCAAAATATTCATTCAACAATAACAAGTGACTGTTGATGAGAAAATTTAATAATAAAATAAAATATTTGTTGACGACGTAAAAATATGATTATTCACGTTTACAAAACTGCCTTTATTGAATTCTTACTAGAAAAATCGAATTACCACTGAATTTCTTCAAAGGAATACATGCACAGGTTCGTGTGTAGATATACATTTAGAGTACACGCATGTACAAAATATTTTGGAAAGCCTCGGGAAATTTGGTACAAATTTGTGGTTGGGTTAATACGATCAACGAAGCGTGGGTACGAGCAAAGAATTGGGTCTGCCTTGAGGGACACGAAAAAGTCGAACGAAATTTGTAGGTAAATATTTTCTTAGGAAACATCAACAAGATACTGGACATTTTTTCCCTGAACATCAATAAAAAAATATAATTATTAAATACTCAGTGATAGAAATACGAACGTTATAGACAGATGTTTAGTTATTAGAATGACCGATTCAGTCAGTACCTACATCCATTATCACTAGCGGATGTAAAAAAACATGTGGTCTCCAGAGTTTGAACCCTATCTTGATCGATTTCGTTCATCGATCGCACAAGCATTTATGTATGCTTAATTTAAGGGATATTTGAAGATAATGTATTAAATATTTACAAAAATGTAAATTAATACTACAAAATTGTAGGACCGACACAGAGTTTGTAAGATTTTATGAAAGGTATGTTTGAGGTTTGTATACATAATATGAAGTTATTGTATAATATGAAGGCCAATGTTGACTTAATTTTTCAATTTTCATCTTTGATCTTGGATATAGTTTGAGTCAGTAAGTTTAAATTGTACAACTTTTAACTATTTCAACTTTTTTTTTCTTTACATAAATAATAAATAAATAAATAAATAAATAAATAAATAAATAAATAAATAAATAAATAAATAAATAAATAAATAAATAAATAAATAAATAAATAAATAAATAAATAAATAAATAAATAAATAAATAAACAAATGAACAAATAAATAAATAAATAAATAAATAAATAAATAAATAAATAAATAAATAAATAAATAAATAAATATATAAATAAATAAATAAATTTAAAAAAATATATAACAGCTTATAATTTTGCAATAACTATCAGAATTTCAAGCGTTTTTTAGTCATATATCATCAAAATGAAACCGTTACTAGTTATTGAGACTACACTTTTCTTTTGAACCTCTTTGAATAGTCAAGGCCTAAGAGTTACTAAATCCAGATTAATTGTATATTTGTATATTTATAATTGAAAAAGGTACGTGAAAGTACATACATATGTAGGTACATGTTTTGAAATGCCTATTGTATTGGATTTTTGTCTAATACTTTTATCGCTCAACTCAATAAATTTTATTTCAAAGAAAACATCAATAACATCTTAAATTTTCTCCTGGTAAATATTATTCGGCGTTAAAAAAATAATACCTTTTAAGAAGGTGTCGGAAGTAAAACATAAAAAAACACCTCGTGCCTTCATGACATGGAAAATCAAAGGAATGTTTTGCCACAAAAAATCCAACAGAATCGGGACACTTTCGGCCCCAGATAAAATACCAAATCCTCCCTCCCCGACTTCATATTTCCTGGGCGTGACCTTTGGATTGATGTCACTCTATAAATTATTTACGCATTCTTACAGCACAGTCTGGGAAAAAAATATATTTCTGTATGTCTGCCTGCCTAAAGATAAGGGTCACCAGCTGAAGATATACTTTTTACCTGATGTACGAACCATTCATAGTGTTGGGAATATATTTACATTTAGAGGTTCATGAATAGATTTGGTATTTAGGTGGATTGAATTTCCGTTTTTTATTCTTTCTTGATATATCACCGATCTATTGATATCACTCAGCGACGCGACGTTAAGTTGAATGATTTGGTAAAAATCAATGCGAATATATTAAGTTCGTTTCTTATACATTAGTTATCCAACTGTCGATTTGTTCAGGAGAACTTTGTTCTCTTAACATATCGACAATGTATCAAGCCAGGATACGCGAGAATTGTATGCAGAGGTCTACTTTTTTCACGGCTTTTCCAACTTTGAAGTCAAAAAACACCAACTTAGAGGCTTCGCAGCATATATGTTCCATACACGGATTTACTCAGAATTCGGAGTAGAACATTTCGTGTGTCTGTGTGTGTGTCTGTGTGTGTGTGTCTGTGTGTCTGTGTGTGTCCCCCCCCCCTTATAACTTTTGATCCGCCCAAAATTTTAGAATATATAAACAGTTATAGGCCTAAAAAAAATTTATACTCAGAATTTTGAATTTTCGTTTCAGTCAGGGGTTATCAACTTTTGTATTTTTTATTTATTTTTCCATATATCTCAGAAACCATAAAAGCTAAAACGCTAAAAATTGGTATAAGCATAGAAAAATACAAAATCTCAAATTAATTTATTCAAAAAAAATCCAGGGTTTCTCAAACATTTTTTATTAAGAAAAATATTTTTTTTATGATAAATTTATGAGTTAAACTGCCTATATTTTCATTTTTTTTAAAAATATCGAAAAAAGCCGAAACACCCCAACTAGATAATTTATGGTATTAGCACATCTCAAACTTTTTTTAACAATTTTTATAAAAATTGAATGTAGTGACGACATTGCTTCATACAATTTGTAGGGCAGTCGCCTATACACAATATGTAAGAAGACTTAATAGTTTGATAGGTACTGAATCTCCAAACATACATACATAACCATCATGCTGTTTTCATATTCCGGGTAGGAAAACAGGACTGACCTCCATACTGTCCTATCTTGACATACATACCAACATGTGTTAAAATTTTCAATAATTTGGATTTATGGGTTTATAGTTTGATTCTTATTCTTCAACTATACATACTATCGCTATCGACAGTTGGATCTCATGTGTTACATGCAACTAGTAGTATAGATACTTTTTTTATTATTAGAATTTTCACACAATATAGTATGATTTGTGCCATAATTGTATTCATTGAGCACTCAAACTTATAATATGCGCATGTACACTTTGAACAAAAGAAAATAAGGGAAAGTCACATATCATTTAAATACACATACAGTATCAAAAAAAAAATTATTACCTGAAGATTGGATTGAGCACAGATAGTCCAACGTTTCTATGTCTGTATTGCATTCAAAATTCACATACATAAATAAATAAATAAATAACAGTGTGTGCGAAGATCGAATACTTCGTTTTTAAATAACCAACATTTAGATATACTAGTTGCATGTAACACATCAGATCCAACTGTCGATAGCGATAGTACATATGTATAGTTGAAGAATAAGTACCTACTTACTTACTTTTTGTTTGGCATTGGCATACATATGCTTCTCTAAAAATAAGTAGGTACCAAACTATAAACCCATAAATACAGATTTTTAAATATTTTAAGATATTTTGTTTTCTAAACAACACATGTATGTAAGTTTGTCAAGATAGGATGGTATGGAGGTCAGTCCTTTTTTCCTGCCTGAAATATGAAAACAGCATGAATTTATGTATGTTTTGAGATTAAGTATCAAACTATTAAGTCTTCTTAGATATTGTGTATAGGCGACTGCCATACAAATTGTATGAAGCGATGTCGTCAATAAATTCAATTTTTATAAAAATTGTTAAAAAAATTTAAATTGTACTACTACAATGTTCAAATTTTTTATAGAAAGTTAAATTATCTAGTTGGGGTGTTTCGGCTTATTTCGATATGTGTTTAACTGCCTATATTTACAAATTCTTAAAAATATCGAAAAAAGCCGAAACACCCAAACTAGATTATTTAATTTTCTATAAAAAATCCTAACATTGTAATCTCAATTTTTTTTTTAACAATTTTTATAAAAATTGATTTTAGTGACGACATCGCTTCATACAATTTGTATGGCAGCCGCCTATACACAATATCTTAGAAGACTTAATAGTTTGATACTTAATATCTAAACATACATACATTCATACCATCATGCAAAAAAGGACTGACCTCCATATTATCCTATCTTGATATACATACCTACATGTGTTGTATAGAAAACAAAATATCTTAAAATATTCAATAATTTGGATTTATGAGTGTATAGTTTGATACTTATTCTTCAACTATACATACTATCGCTATCGACAGTTGGATCTCATGTGTTACATGGAACTAGTATAGAGCAAGTCATGCGATTCACATGTGTATATTTGAAGAAGAAGAAAGATTTGAAATGTGTCATTGTAAATATATTACCCCAACATAAAAAAGCGCCTTCCTGGCTATTCCTTGCTAGGTTAACAATAATTTCATATCATTTAATTCGATACAATTATTTATATTTTCCGTCTGAGGAAGGAGCAATTAAATTTATTGCACAACGTTATAAATATTGAAAAAAATATATAAAGAGAAATATTTATAGGCAATTTTGTAGAGACTTTATTTACGACTTTACCTGAATCTATTGGAAGGAGTCTAATTTGAAAATATGGGCATCGAGAGAAGTTTTAAGCAAAAGCCTTTTCTCATAAATCACCCGGAGTTACTTCTCGTGTAAGACAAACGATATTTCATCCATTCAAAGGGAGATTTCTTCTCAGCAAGACGAGCACGCCCCTGATAAGATAATGGAAATTTGAATAATTTAAGCAGAAAAAAAATACTAACGATCTTATAATTGCTGTAATCGAACCTCTGTTCCTATTATTCAAAGCTTGAAAACGGATTTTCATTCAACATACCATTTTTCATTTTATACAAAGGTATTTTATCAAAGAAAATCTTTACGCAAACACAATGTTCGACATTGCTCTTTCAAAAAAACGCTTCAGTGATTATGATTTTAATGATATCATTACAATTTATTAGGAAGGTAGGTACTGTCTTTTTTCTAAAAGTAGTTATAAAAATCTTCTTTCTCCTCGTCATGAGTCCTGTCGGGTCCTCCCGACGTTGACGGTCACTTGGGAGAAACTCTCCCTGTCCTGTGCGATGCGGTACAGAACCTTCATTCGCCTAATTCTGGTTTATTCCTGAATTTTTCGGAGCCAGGACAGCTGCTTTCCTCCAGACCCATCTACTCTTTAATCTGATAGCCTGTTTCATTGGATATTTTTATCTTTCATTTTTTTTTCAAGCATATTTATCTTTATGTTTGTTTTTAGTATTAAATGTACCAATCACTACACTATTTATGTTCTCACGCTTTGATTGGTTGGAAGTAATTGCGTTTTGGCAATACACCCGCTTTAGTTCATATAATATTATACTTATTTTTCTTCACCCTTGCTATATCCCTCCTCTTTGTCTGTGCCGACTGTTGGGGTCAGCACTTCTCATCCTTAAATTATAGGTCCTTCTGTCCTGTACTTTGTCACCTAGGCCATGTCTGTGAAGTTGGTTTCGTCTTTGCACGATCCAGGAATTCTTTGATCTTCCTCTGGATGTAAGTAAAGGAAGGTCCATGGTGATTGCTTGGTTTAGCATGTGATCTGGCGGCCTGTGTTCAACGTGCCCTTACCATCTCAACTGTCTTTCATCTATCTTAACGCCCAGGCTTCCACGAATGCGTGAACTTTTTTATTTTGTCCTGTAAGGACACTCCAGCTGCCCATCTTAGCATACGCATTTCAGCAGATTCCAGTTGCCTAGAGTAGGAGTTGTACATTGTCCAGCATTCTATAGAGAAGTGCCGGTCTGACGATTGTCTGGTACACTTTTCCATTCAACTTTGCTGTCATTTTTGGATCGTATAGGATTCCCGACATCGGTCTAAACCTCATCCATCCCACACTAATCCTGTGGTTTATATCTGCTGCACATTCTCCATTGTGATGCACGACTGAGCCAAGATATTTAAATGAATCGATATTGGGTAATGTCTCATAATATTGTATGTACATGAACTACAAAATAAAATAAACAAAAATGCTTAACTTCGTGATTTTCTTTTGACAACATTTCAACTTTACTTGTTAAATTCTATGCAGTGGATATTTTTGTAGAAGTTGCTCTCTGCTTTTTACTTTGTGAATTCAGTTACGATTCCGTGTCAATTTCACATGTGAACATATTTTTAGAAAGTTTGTTTCTTCGTGACAAAATGCAATAACATAACACCAAAATTGGACAATACATACAGTAATACTTTTGCTCAACACTACAAAATAATGAATTTCCGATACCAAACTTTAATTAAAGTTATATTGAAATAGTGCTTGGTTATTTTCATTACTTCTAATACTATTTTTTTTTAAATTCTACGTATCTACATGAAGAGATACCTATTAGTACCTTCATAAAATCGTCGATTTCAAAATTCAAAGAAATATGAAGTAAAATTAATCGGTGTAAAAATGAATTCCCAATACTTACTCACCTTACAACGTGGATAAATGTATAGGTATGCCTATTAATTACTTAATGAGTACTGACCTCAGATTTTGCTACTCCATTGTCAGACAAAGGAAATAGTCCTGTGTATTGAGTCCATATTTTAATAATATTTTCAATACCTATACATAATATTTTCAGAGTTTACTTTGAGCCAAATTTTGTTTATTATTTGAGTTATTCGATACAACTGGTTTTAAGGATCCGCTTCTTCCTCAGGTACCTTCGCAACTGATTGTACCAAATAACGCATTAGTGCTTTTTAAACAATAGGTACATATTAAATATAATATTTTATATTCAAATTACCTTAGTAAATGTAATTAACAGATTCGTTTGTAAAACTCCACGCCATGATAACAAGGCAAACCGAACGCCACATTTTTTTATCTTGATACACTTTCGTCGCTTCAGCAACATTCATGAATCGTCATGTTCGTCTGTTGTTCACGCTTCTGACATTTATGTCTTTCAGAATATCGTTCACATGGTTCAGCAATCCTTTTCTTGGGCGGCCCCGACCTCTTATTCCGTTTTTGTCAGCTTTGTATATTTTTTTCGTCTGGCGTTTATAACAATGATAAGTTGCTTTGTAGACATCGCTTTAATACCCCAGATGTTAAAAAAATGTCCATTGTATGCATTAAATTTGGAGCAAGATCTTATGGTAATTTTTTTGTGAAATTATTACGTACTGCCGGAAAACTGATGAAATCATTATTTGTGGTAAATCGAGTACAAACTCATAGATTAATTTTTCTTATATTTCTTAATAATAATGGGTCAATATATTCAATCATCGATTAGGACGACTTTGAATAACTTCCTTTGAAATATAGCCACCAAACTGGTTTAAATTTCAATAAATTCAGTCCAACAATATTAATTAAGTTTCTCTCGACATATTATTATTTACTCCCAAAATTATGGTTTTAAGTAAAGTTCTCTACTCTGCAGAATATCCAAGATTTTGAAGTACATAGGTACTTCTATTGTTCAGCTAACAACCACGAAAATCAAGTTATAGGATTAAGTGGGTCCACGTTATAACTTTGTTAAATAAAGCCTGTTTTAGTTAGATCCATCGGCAGTTAGGTTATTCCGATAATTCAATAATCCGTTTCCATAAATTTATGGTGAATTAAATCGGGAGATAATTTCCAGTTTGCAGCATCTTTTGCGACGTAATGACAACTTCAAAAGGAAATATTCAAGGGAGAAAATTACTCAATTCGAATACTTATTAAGATGTAAGGATGAAGTCAAAAGGCTCCTGATTTATCCAATCTAAATCTTAAAATCTCATTATCCTAATATCATATCCGGAAAATGCTAATCCTTGTTCGATTTAAGGATATACTTTAAAAAAATATTTTATCAATATTCTCTCTCGTTAGCCTACTCCCGTCTACTCCTGGACGAAGGCCTCCTCCATTTCTCTCCACTTTGCTCTGTCTTGAGCTGCCTGCATCCAGTTTATACCAGCATATCTTACAATGTCGTCTCTCCATCGCAATGGTGGCCTCCCCACGCTCCTGGTAGCTGCTCTTGGTCTCCATGTTATGACTCTTTTTGGCCATCTGTCATCTGAGCTTCTGGCCACGTGACCTGCCCACCGCCATTTTAGAGTTGCTATACGTTTGGCAACATCTATAATTCTTGTTTGTTGCCTAATTATTTCATTCCGCCCTAATTATTTCATTCCGCTATTCACATAATTAAAAACACCATGTTTTGTTTCTTTTTTATTACATTTTTTCCAATAGCTATTCCATCCTACGAGGACAGTGTCAATAGTCTTGATAGGTTATTTCTGTCCACGTGGAAATTTATGATCGTCTTGATATTATTTTGTCCTACCTGGATATTCTGAAGACGCTATGCAAAACGGACTATATATTATATATAGCAGCGAACGATCACTTGCCGGCCATTCATTCTGACCATCTCATTTGCCAGTGGAAACGCTACCATTGCTATCTTCTAGTAAACTCCCGCGAAGTTATATATTTATCGTATAATGTATTTAACAGAATATTCTTATATTCAAATTGTTAGAATAATCTTCGGTCAGTAAACCTATGTGTAAGTAATCCATTATCTTTTAATCTCTGTCCAATAAACCTGAGTTTCATTTTAGTATTAATTTATTTCATTGTAGGTACGTTGTATTGTGTTAGGTGTTTTATTCCAGCATTCAAATCCATACTTGGTTCGATCCCAAGTAGGGATTATATTATCCGCTATTCAATACCTACGCAGTACTACATATTACCTTTGTGGGGTATAAAGGTAATATCTGAAGCCCGCAGAGACTGTCCGTACCACACACCCTACACACCAGGTGACCTTATCATTAAAATTAAAAATAGGTGAAAGATTATCCTCCTTGGACGAAATACTTATCAACAAATTCCATTAATGATGAAGAATGCACAATGGAATATTGACAAATAAATTAATAATGCCAAAAAATATCCTAAATTATTTACTTTTATCTTTTTGAAATCATAAGACTTCTTTATAATACGCTCTTTAATCATAATTCACCGCAGTACCTTAAAACCAAATTCACCTATTTATCTTATCACGGCCTATCGCTTCGATCTGCTGAACGTACTACATTAACTATCCCCATTCACAACACTGAATTTTTCAGCTCTTCCTTTGAATTTTTCAGCTCTTCAGCAAGACTCTGGAATAATTTGAGTCCTGAAATTACTTCGTCAAACTCGCTTTCCATTTTAAAGAAAAGACTAAAGCAGGGATATCTCTCCGATAATATCTGATCCCTCTCCTTTTCCTTCCTTCCCTTTGCTACGTAATAATTATCACTAAACACCTGATCTCGATTTCCTCTTCTTATTCCTTCCCAATCCTTTTTTTGTTGCTATGATGTTTTTCTTTTTATTTATCTTGGTGTTATATATATTTTATTTGTTCTTTTGTAGCTTTCATTTTTTTTTTATTGATGTACATGTATAATTCTGTAACTCTGTAATCTGATTGGTTGGAAGAAATATCCTAATGGCAATTAGCCCGCCAGTGTGCATTTTAATTGTTTATATTATGTACAAAAATATAAATAAATAAAAAAAAAATATATATTCTTTTTGAAACATTTTAATGTACCGCACCAGTTTAGAATAGTGATTCCACTCTTATTAACAATCGTTTTGAGATGTCCCGTAAGATCTGGGTAATCGAAAATACAAAAATTAATATCTCACAGTGTTGTCTTTTTAAGTATGACGAGACTGCAATGCGAAGAAACACGCATTTGTGCCGTGATGGTATGAATGAATGAACTAAAAATCATTGAAATGTGAAATGGTTAATATCGTATTAAAAAATATTTAATTTTCACAGTTTTATTTATATACAAAACAAAGCAACTGAACATTAATTTTCATATATTACATTTTTTTGTGTGTTTTTCAAAAATAAACACATTTATCACATTTATATTTAATTATATGGAAGTACACATCTATATCACGATATTTGATAAACAATATAATACATATGTATGTTTTTATATTTTATTTTATTTCTTAATTGATAACATAAAAAACTATAATATTTATATACATTTGCAGCACCAATTTCTTAAACATGATCAAATTTTTATTTTTTACAATTTTCCTATTAAAGGAAACGATATAATTTTTATTACACGATTAATTCAAATGTTTTATTTAAATTTCTTTTTGATTTTTATACTTAAAGTTAAATACACACATGTATATGACATAAATAAATAATCTTTGATATATTAATTATTTACCTACATTAGCTTGCGATAAAATATTTCCCAAATAATAATATTACATATTAATTAACTTCAAAATCATTATTGAAGTACATAATGAAGATGTGATAAATTTAGTATTGGCTTTAAAGCAGATTAATCAAAAGTCAATATTGCTTTTTCTCACTCAAAAATTACTTTGAAAAACGTATCACCTTAAAATAGGATTATCATCGTATTAAATATTAGTATACATTTTTTCATAGCAATTTTTTTCACAGAATATCTTATTATTGCATATGCGCAAACAGTGGATTTCTTTCCCTGTCGGGAGTCAAAGATATTTTTTTACAGATTTTTAATTATCTCAATAGAGACGAAATTGGAATATTTTACTGTAGGAGAACCTATTGAGATAATTAAAAATCTGTTAAAAAATATCTTTAATGAAAATATTTATTTCATTTATATTCAAAGACATTAATTTTTACCTGATTTAAATATGAAAATAAATCTTCTAATGAGAATAAACTTCAGAATCGATTCATATTTTTTATATTTTTTTTAACTTCACCTGTCTGCCTGTCCCTACTGAAATTTCGCAATTGATTTTGAACTAACTTTCTGACCAGAATTTGTGTATTTCCGATGATAATGGATGTTTCCTGTAGTTTCCAACATGATCAATTTGATATTTTGATAAAATTTTGCAGTATGTTTGAACGGCATTGAAGACCTGATAAAGGTATTGAAAGAAGAATAAACGGAGCATTCAGACCAGTAATGTCCGATCCAAGCATCTCAATGGAAGTCAAAATTGCCGTACATAATGCAAGTGTAGTGCCTACTTTACTAACTATGTATGACAGTGAAATATTGACGTGGCAAAATACGCATGAAAGTAGAATAAATGCTGTGGAAATGAGATCACTAAGAAGAGAACAATATATGATAGAATGAAAAATCAGGACAAAAGGAGAGAATTCAAGATAAAGAAGAGTATTGTGAGTAAAATAAATGAATTCCTTGAGGTGCTTTGGACATATTAAAAGAATGAATGACCAAAAAATATACATGGGTGTAAGAGATGGAGTGAATAGCAGGGGCCGCCCCAGAATGAGATGGCATGGCTATATGTGAATGATATTTTAAAATATGGAAATAAGAAGCATGAAAAATCGACGAGCATGTATGAGACGATGCATGGATGTAAAGGAAGCCAGGAATGTGTGCAAAAATAGAGGAGTATGGCGCTCGGTTCTCTCTGATTACCCCGTAAGGGATATGGCGTGATAGTATGTGTGTATGTACATACAAACTTAGAGTTATTGTTTAAGTAGGTAACATTTATATCGTATCACAATAGATGATGTATGTTCTGTATTTGAATTTGTTTGCTGTATAAAACAACTGCGTTTGACATTGGGAGTATCAATGTGAAAAATCGTGACTTACGTAAAATATTTTTTGAATTATTCATTCGATTATCTGTAAGGTATTATTATACTCTTTGCATTCGATCTTGAACGTGAAAGTTATGGTGAAAGTATTTTTTTTTATTTCATCTTGTTTGAAAGCTCCTAAATAATTTTGTATCTCACGAATATTAAAGGTTAGTTACATATGGTGAAAATTATTGTATTACCATAGTGCATCCATAGTGTTTATTTTTTGGTTAGTGAAATTTAAATGCGACAATATACAATATACAAAAGTTTATATTTTTTTACTATTGTTTACTCTTATTTTATAACATGTGAAAATATGAAAAATTACAGCTACTGTGTAATCTCTGCGTTCATGGATTGTCTCGTTAAAAGTGAATTCTTCAATTTCAATGAATTAATAATTAATCATATATGATGTTACAATTGGTTACTATTCACTCACGATAGATGATTAAATCGATTTAAAATAACTTGTGTTCACTTCTTAATTTATCATATTACTCAATTGAAATATAGTTAAAGAATTGTGAAATATAATAGTTAATTCAGAGTCTTCGGAGAATTAATATTGATAATGTAGGATTAAAAAAGGGATGTAAACTTTTGAACCTAGGATCTTAACCAATTAATCGTCGACAAATATTTTCAAACAAAATTTATATCAACAGTAACTCCAGTACACTTAATTACAATTTTATTTATTACATTTTAAAATTCGTCAACACAGCTAACGCTTTTATTTTAAATTTAAACGTTGTGAAGCATTGTTTGCTTTTTACATTTTTTTTTCGAATTAACGGAATTTTTCTCTGGCTAACGTACCTATGTATGTACAACCCAAAATTCCTGTCAAAAAATATTTCTTTTTTTTTCAACAAGACTGCTCAGATTTTTTAAATATCAGTTGAAAAATTTATACAAAGAATGTTTTTATATAATGATATTTGATATAGGTACTTACTATCTTCGTGATATAGAGAAGTATTTTTTTTTCATATCGGTAACAACATTTCTAAAAATTAAGCAACATTTAATGATATAACTAATCCGTATCGTAAAAAAACTTTGTCAGTTTTACAACTGTAGTAATATTCGATACTTAAACATGCTGAATATGTGTTAAATGTACATATTACATGGCATTAGCCCATTAGTTTTGCTATTTCGGGTAAGAAATGTTTTTTTTACAGCCCAAAGTTTTCTTAATCCATCTAAAGTCAATATTCGTAGCTTAAATAGAAAAAACTTGGACTTGCCATCTGTTTTGATATCGAATTTGTTCTTCAATGGCTTAAAAGCCCATATCGAGCCATGGCCTCCAGAAATTTCTTTCTCCAACATCTCTTAAAATATCGGCTTCCCATTGCTGCCTTGTTCTCCTGAATTTTCATTTGCCTCCGAGGAGCCCCTCTGAGACTCCTTTTGGTTCCCGTAACGTTGGCATCTTCCGAACGTGCCTAAACGATCTCAACCTGATATCGATAACATATTTACGATAACTTTTGGATTCAAAATGAACTCTCAAAATACGATAAACTGCTTTACGCGTTGTATCATCACCGAGTAACTTCCATTAAAAAAACTTGAGACAAATTGTACAACTGGTGAATATTTTTGGTTTGTCAGCAGATTTAATCATACAGACTCCGGTCCACTGTCGTCTGTTGACGAGTCACTTCCATCCAAGAGATTGTCGTCTTCTTCGGGTGGCTGGTCGGCAGAGTCCGCCACCAGGACTGGCAAGTATCATAGTTCTATCGCTTCTGGACCTTTCCAAGTTACTCCCGATCTCAGCATGTGGTAGAAACGCATCACACCCCACATTGCGAAAACCTAGAAGCAACACAAGATTAATCAAATCAACGTTTCAAAGTATAATATTCTATCAGAACTTCTTTCCATTAACCAAGTGGCAATATCAAAGCCATAAGCAATTGCCCCTTGTGAGATATTTTGGTTTTGTTCGGCCGCTTTCAACAAGTTGCATCATGTCTGTAGCTGCGCTCCTGAATGTTCATATAGCCTCACTGCAATGTTCATAGCTTCGACATTTCTCGAACGCCGAGGATTAACGAACTACTTATTAAGGAAAATGTTTTTATTGATTTATTAAATTATTATTGATTGATAAGATTATACGTGAGCGGTGATAGCCCAGCGGTAAGGTCGTCGCCTCACATGCGTGAGGTCGACGGTTCGAATCCGGGCGGGGCACGCACCTCTGGATTTTTAAAAAAAATCTATGTGCGGATTTATATCACTAGCTATGTGTAGCCATTGATCCAATTTGTCTGGTTCCCCTTTCTAAGGGTTACGAAGGTCAGATGGCAGTCGCTTCAATGTAATAACCAGACTGGCCAATTCCAGGATCATGGTTAAAGCGTACCCCGATAGAAAGCGCTAAGGGGGGGAAAGACGAAGAAGATAAGATTATATGTGAGAGTTCAAAAGATTTATTAATTGAACATCTACCTCCAATATTAAGATGGGTCGATGGCAGAGCGGTTAGCGCGCTGGGCTAATAATCCAGTGGTCGCGAGTTCGAATCCTGCCTCGACCGATTTCGTTCACCTATAGCACAAGTATTTATATGCTATTTTAGGGAAAGTAGGAAGATGTATATGTACTTGTTGAACAATGACATATTCATTTAAAAAAAGAATATTATATTGCACAAGCTAATCAGTTCAAAATTAGATATACAACTTAAAATTATGAAGGGTTTCAAATAAAATAATACATACATGATCAATATTAGTGAATTCTTTTGAACATTAATATAATTAATTAAACTAATTAAATAATAACTCAGCAGTTCGTAATGTTAAGGGTTAGAACAATTAAAACTACGATGATCGCGACACTGTATTCAGTTAGTCCATTGATGCATGGATTAAAGCATTATATTCGTTCGCCCGAACGACAATTGGCTGGATTTCGTGAATCTTCGAGAACTGTCGAGGCTATACATACGTTGCAGTTATTATTCAGGAGCGCAGCTACAAGTCAAGTATCAACTTATTACCCATTTGGGGTTCAATTATAATATCAACTTAGTACCCATTTGGTATAACCTCAAATGTCACCTCTATTTTTGATGACGGTTGATTATTGATATTTAAAGAAACCGTCTACAAATAATAATTAATATAAAATAAACAAAAAACAAAACGGAACGGTATTGTACTCAAATGTTTGTGTCAAATTTGTTGATGATTATTTTGACATCGGTACAAATAGATTGATGTGTTGTCACCGATTTAAGGAAAGATTGCTTGAGCAAATTAAAATTGTATCCGTTATTTATTATTGTTATATGGTACCTAGGTATAATGGTGAAATCGGCAGATAAAAGTGTTATTTTTTGTGTTTGATATCATATTTATAAGTTTAGAAGCATATTTTATCAAATTTTAAATTAATACATACCATTAAACATTATAGCTCTTTTGTATTTTGATACAAAGCCAAATTCAGGAAGTAATAAATCAAATCAAGTGAAGAAATATAATTTATTTTCCCGTAATTTGAATTTTCCACAATCTATATTTTATGAGGGTAAACATTTTCCCAGATTTAATCATTATTGACACGTTAACACGTTAATGAATTCGATTAAAAATCCAATCTGCGGTCAAATATAAATTTTGTTGAAAATAATACATTGTATTATTTTGTGTAAATATCTCTTCAATTATATTTAACAAAACATACTTTATGGTTTTAAATTAAAGACAAACAAATTATCTCGTGTATATAATTATTGAAATTAATTAATAAATCGTATTATGGTAATATTGGCTTCGTACTACGAGGTATTTATTAACTCATTTATTAAATTTTTATACTTTCTATTACACAATCTAAAACAAATTGAAGCAAGAGTATTAACCAAAAATATTAGCGGAAGTTTAAACAAAATTACTAGAAAACAATTGAGTTCTTGTTTCTATGTATAACTACATTTATACTTTTGATGGCTTCGTGATGTATGTTTTTTTTGTTTCTTTCTTAATATTATGTCTTTCAAGAAGTTGACTTGCATATTCCACCAACCTACCTTAGTAAAAATATTTTTCATTCTATAAGTATATAAGACACAATCAATTTACTCACATTTATGACAGCTCTTGAGGTGAAAAACGCCATCTCAGCTTTGCACAGAGAGTCGAATTGCTTGAAAATAAATATAATATATACATTAAAAATATTATATTTTGTTATAAAGAAAATTCGGATAATTTAAGCGTGAGTATTTACGTATTTAATTGATCTACGAAAAGATGTAGATCTTTCCTTAAGTGTCTTATTGAAAATATAAAATTCATGTTCCCCACGCCGGGCGCCATTTTTATCAAATACTTTCATCGCTTTATGAGCGAAAATATTACCTACTGAAATAAAAAATCATTACTCTTACTCTGTTTACATGATCTCTCAAAACGTTGGAGTAGACCATTGCCATTGCTTCCAAAGACATGAATGTGATGCATCCAATTATCCATGGCACAACTAATGAAGAATTCTCCTGAAACAAACAAAATTTAAAGTATAATGAATCTGAAGAATCATTGACTACAGTAAATAGATTGAGGTTGATTGTTAATTTCAAAGACAATATAAATTTATTTACTTTTCCACCATTTTCATATTATAGAAAATACAAGTAACAAACTGAGAAATAGGTAAGTGCAAATAGTAGAAATATGTTATTATTTTTCCTAAAAGGACATAGTCATACATTTTAGTATCAAAACAATGAGCTTATGGATGTCACATTGAACGTGAAAATTGACTTGAATTGATCCTCTAAAACAAGAACTTATCAAAACAAAACGTCGTATTATTAAGGATTATTAATCTTGTTTGATTTTTATCAACATATAATATAATAGGAATCGTTTTTTCATTGGAAGCAGGAAAAATATGCTATACATGATAAATCAATGATAAAACATAATGAAGTTTTTTTCCCATATTATCAAAATATGTGAAGAACCATAATAAGGATATTATGTATATTTTAATGAGTATTTTAGTTATTTGAAATATGTTCGTTCTTAGTTTCCCAAGTACGGTATATATTCAAAGGTGCACAAAATTTACCCTTAAAATTCCCTTAAAATTCCAGCTACAAAGCCTATCATTAGTTCTATACTTAGCGACCCTTCAAGAGGCCTAAATACTTCTAGCTGACAAAAGACTTAGTAAATTAAATGATTTTACCATATTCATGACCACCCATAGAATTATCAACTCAGAAGGTAATTAGGGCAGACTTCATTAAACTTTAGTTTCATTGGGAAATCGGCAAACGGGAAAGATATAAACCACAAAACTCGTGTTTTGGAATTGGACCGTTTGTGTAATCAAATCAGAATCACTGCGTAAAATATTCATTTATTTACATACATTGATTTAAGTGAATTTGAAAACTTTACAGAAAATATCGCAAAATAACGATGGTCTGATGATTCAGTTACATTTTTCGGTTCTACTCCTGACTGGTACAGTTCTTCATGGTGTTTTTTTTTAGTTTTAGAAAACAAACAGGATACAATGCTTTAAGTAAAGAATATATTATGATAATATGAAAGAGTATGATTATCTTATTGGTAATAAATTAAAATAATAACTTTTTTGTTTACACCACTTTTGAGTATTTAATGTTAACCGGTTTCAGAGGTGATCCGTTCTCTCATCCGAACAAACTTATACTAAACTTAAAATTTTGTTTATACCGAGTGTAGTGCTACTGTCGTTGGTGGGCGAAGTTTACTCTAGAAGAAGGGGTCGTGAGTTTTACCGCACGGGCAGGTAACTGGAACATATTGAACAGAGGCGTTCTATTTAAATTTATTTAGTTATTTATTGGTATCTATTTCTAATGTCTCCAGATTATCTAGCCTTAGGCCCTCGTTATTTATGTGTAATATTTCAACTCCTGTTTGTTTTTAAAAAGAATGTTTATTATTTATGAGATGATTGGCAAATTCCGAATAGTTGTCGCTCTTTAAGCAACCCATATAGGTACTCTTTAATTCTAGTTTCGAAATTTCGGCCAGTTTTACCGATGTAGAGGGCCGAACAATCGCTACAATTTAATTTATACACTCCGGGGTTGCTCAATTCTCGTTTTTATTTTTACCGTTCCCTAAGAATCTTCTTCTTCTTCGATGGCTCTACGGCCCATGTCGAGCCTTGGCCGCCATGAGTCTTCGCCTCCAACCTCTCCTGCCTCCCGCCTCGGCCTTCTAATCTGTTGCCTGGAGCAGTTCGGCAGCATCCGGACTAACTTCGTCTTACTAACGTAGCCTTGGACTCCGGACCCTCCTTCTTCCACCTGGGTGCCCTTCCAGGATCCTTTTTGGTGCCCGTGATGAAGGCTTCGCCATTATTCACGGGCCCCAGTATTCTACAAAGCACCCTCCTCTCGAAGGTGTCCAGTACCTTTGCGGACTTTTTTGTCATTATCTTCCCGAGAATCTACCCACATTATTATTTGTATAAAGGGCCAGTTAAATTTTATGTTATTTTTATGTTTAAAGCAACTGCTAATAAACTTGATATTATATAAGATAAAAAGCAATGTGCCAAGGTGGGACTCTTGCGGAATACCAGAAAGGCAAATATTAAAATTTGATTGTAAACCAAAAATTGCTAGAGATTACAGCCGACTAGTTATATAAGATGAAATCCACCGCGGCAGAACACCATGTACACCGAAGAAGGCAAGTTTGTGGATAAGAAAATTGTGACTAATTTTTTCAAATATCTTGTAAAAATTTGTGTATATCGCGTAATACCTGTTGTCTCTCATTCATTGTGTCTAAAATGAAATTCGTAAATTCTAACTGATTTGATTCAACTGTTCTATTTAAAAAAAGTCTGTGTTGATTAATATCAATGATGTGTATTTTAATAATTATAATGTTGATTGTGATTTGTGATTAATGAATTTAAAGGAATTTTTATCAGAAAATTATTTGCGTGTTTAAAAGCATTGTCAAAACACTTCTCTTTATATAAGATATACTACAGACAGTAAATATTGGGACAATTGGTAATTTATATAGTGAAAGGTAGTACTCACTCTGACAGTTATTTATTTCAATTAAAGTTACATTTTAGCTGTTAAATAATTAGGATATTTAATTGTTACAGAATAAGAATGTCGAGGAGAATTCGCGATACGTCAAGCCACGGCAACTAGAGATAATCCGAATGATTAGCGTAGGTGGGTATAACTGTATATAACTTCAACTTGCGTTGGTAGGAATGATGTGAATTTAGGGATGTGCGGACATCATAGGGATGTTCCGCCACAATGTCTTTAACTACCAGATACCGTTGATCAAATTGCTAAACATGGATACTTTGAAATAGGGTGGTTATTCTCGATGTTTTTTTTATGTTGCCGCTTTTATGGGTGGGGGTAACATATGACATTTTCCAAACATCGGGAAAAACGTCTGTTTTCACGGAAAGATGAAAGAGGTTTGTCAGAGGAGAAGCAAGTTGGTCCGCACAGTTTCTGATAAAATAGGAGATCATTTATCCAGCCCTGATCCTGGATTTTTGTTTACCTTTTCAGTTGGTTTTACACATTTGTCTTATCAATTTTTATGGTGTGCACATCTACTCTATTGTTGAATTCCACTGTTGGTAAATCTAGTGATCTTTTATTAATATCTGATTGAATATAGTCACTGAACATTTCAAATACTGAAATCAAAATGTATTTGAAATAGATTAATGCTATGTGTATTCAAACTGTGACTCAACAGAGACGTCTTCAAAAAAAGGAAAGTTACAGAACCTTTTTTATATCACATTTGTTTGTTTTGTTACTATTATGTCACTTTTATGCATATTTTCTATATATTAAGCTGAGAAAATCTTTCTTTAAACATCATGATCATACAATTTATTTATTTTGAATAATATCTTTTGCTTTTAAGATTTATCAAATTATTTAATTTTAGTATTTTTATGTTAATTGAACTATTTTATCTAAATCATTATTTACTGTAAATAAAATATTATAAATAATAAACATTTATCTCATATTTTGAAAACAAGAAGTGTTTTTGAATATAGTTTCATGCTGACTTAAACATTTAATATTAGTACCTACACCATTATTTAGCTATATAATAGTATTTATCAAAAAAGAATTAGGTTTATAATGGTTTTTTAGTGACAAAAAATTTCTACGACATCTTAAATCTAGTTTAATAATACCTATGATATCACGATGAACACAAATGTTATATATAAGAGGATTGTTAAAAAAGGAAATCAATAAATAACAATATCCGGTAGTCACATAATACCTAGAACCTTCATCCCTTCGAAAGGGATCGAATCCAATCCATGAAATTGAAACGCTTCATACATAAAAACCTAATATTGAATCACCATTTTTTGTCTATTTTCACGAAATGAAGCGATAAATTTCCTATATCGCATATTTCAAGTGGAAGTAACGGTTTTCGCAATGTTCCATTAAATAAATCCTTAAGAAACCTTTGTCCAAAAATCGCATATTTTTTTCATCGTCTCGATATTTTTATTACGTAGTTCCCCCTTCAAATAAGTAGTCGTCAACAAAACTGGTTAAACAAGCACTATGGATCCTACAAATAACGTTCCAGCAAATAAGTGGTCGTCAACAAAACTGGTTAAACAAACACTATGGATCCTACAAATAACGTTTCAGCAAATAAGTGGTCGTCAACAAAACTGGTTAAACAAACACTATGGATCCTACAAATAACGTTTCAGCAAATAAGTGGTCGTCAACAAAACTGGTTAAACAAACACTATGGATCCTACAAATAACGTTCCAGCAAATCATATCGGTAACCGTAACACCACCCTCTGGATTAACCAAAATCTAAGCATTGATACATGCTGTTGAAATTTATTTAATTAATATTGCAGATAATATGCACGGACAAGTTATATTTGAATCTCTCCATATTTTGTAACGACATTTTTGAAAAATGATTACCTACAAAAGAGTTTAATGGCGGGTTCATTGTCATAAAGACATCTCTTGTAATCGACTTTTTATTTTTATATCGCTTTTAAGCCAATTAACAGATACTTCGAGGTTAGGATGATAAATATTTTAAAATAACCGAAAAATCTTCAACAGTGATAAAAGAATGGGTAAAAAAAGATAACTCAAATTAATTTGCAATTTAATTACCTTCTAACTTCTTACTGAATAATAGAAGAGAATGTATGAGACGATGAACGGGCGCGGATGTAGCGAGAAATGTATGTTAATATAGAAGAGTCTGGCGATCGGTTCTCTCTGCCTACCACAAGTAGGAAACTGCGTGATTGAATGTTATGGAATGGTAATTGGTAGGTATGGTTATTTGTAATTATGGTGCATATCTACAAAATATATTAAAATTTGAAAATAGATATTTATTCCTATACTTACTTAAAAACTTATTCTTTATTTTTTATTTTCACAATACCATTCTATTTCAACCACATCTAGGAGGCAAGTATGGGGGGCAAGTCAGGTCGACCAGCGGAATCAAAACCATCCATTTTTACCCATATCATGGATATAATAATCATTTGGAGTTTTATAATATCTTAAGATGTTAAATGTCTCCATAAGATAATTATATCCATAATATGGGTAAACATGGATGGTTTCGATTCCGTCTGTTGACCAGACTTGGCTTTCCTGAGTTATTTTCAAGGGATAAGAAACAAGAAAGTCAATTTGTTTCCAAAGTTTAGTGAGTTCTTAGAGAAACTGCGATGAATTTTCAAACCAGTGCAACACCGAAAGAGAAAATCCAATGGAGCAGTTCAGAAACTTCTAAGAATTTCTCTTCATCACACCTCAAATATGCATAGTATTTGTGAAAATTATGACGTCACTTCGTGCATACCTATGTTAATATACTTCATCATAAAATCATATTAAATAATAAAATAAAAAGTACGTATCAAAATAATGAAAAGGGTATATTCAAACACTGTAGTGTATTAGCTATATATCATAAAGTAAAAATTGCCATCTTAAAAGACGAACATGATAACATTAATAAATTAGAAGTAAACTCACGTAGAAATAACCTCCGAAAGTTAAACTACCTAAAGAAATATATTTTACCTGTGTACAAAAATGTATATGGCATGAGAACATGGGAATATCTCCTGCCAAAAATATTAAATGATATGGATGATGAGCTCTTGCATATACGAGTATGCACTACATGCCCTAAATATTTTACCCACTAAAAAGGTATATGATGAGGTCCGATGACGACAGCTATGTGCTCTAGAAGTATACTCCTTGAGTTGACCGGCTATCATAGGTCGAAACCTGCATCGTATTATTTTATCTTTATATGTATATGGGTATGTGTATGACTTATGTGTTTATTTATTTACTGACGTATATGTTTCTTTATTTAATTTTTGTTTTATGAATTATGTACCTATATTAAAAATTCGCAAACCTAAAAAAAAAATAATTTAACTTTGTGACAGATTAAAATAAATGCTACGGCGTACGGCGTATACGCCATACAAACAAACACATCACGACGATACAAACATACATGATACCCATTGAGAAATTGATGTAAAAAAAATACGCTTAAATTTTGCGAAATCATGACTCTCCCCTATTCCATAGTGTGGAGAGTCAAAATAACTTCCTTTCATTTATAAATTATCTGTAATCCGTTCTGAGGAAAAAAGGAACCGATCGAATAAAGTGTACCAATTTTTTTAGGAATAAATATATTTTTTATTTTGTTAATTCTGTCGACGGATAATTTGTGGTGAAACTTCATTATATTAGGCATAAATGAAAACTCTTATTTGTTCACTAATTTGTTAACGATGATCTTCAACAGATCGATACCGGTCAGTGCCAATTTTAAAATAAATAGTGAAAGTTAAAAAATAGTGTTTTCATTTATACCTATAATATTAGGTCCTTACATATGAAATTGGCGTTTTGCCGTACTAGCAACTTTGATCTCAAATATCTTCTCTTTGGCTAGAAATTCGAAATTCAAATTTATACAGCTATTAACTCATATATTTGTGTTTCGAAAATTATAATTCATTTGTTTTTTCCTCAATTGTTTTTTACCTTTACGTCACTCAGTTTATAAAATGGAAAACTTGAAATATCGCGTTATTTACGAATATGAGTTCCACCGTGGCACCAGTGCTGCAGAAATGGCTCTAAGGATTAATGATGTGTATGGCGACGGTGCCGCAAAAGAAAACACAGTGCGTTTTTGGTTCCAACGTTTTCGTTCTGGAAATTTCGACCTGCAGAACAAGCCCCGTGGACGGCCGGAGACCAAAGTTGATAATGAAGAATTGAAGGCTATTGTGGAAGCAGATCCATCGCAAACCACGTCCGAGTTAGCTGCAGGCTGCGGTGTTAGTGATAAAACTGTTTTAATCCACTTGAAGCAAATTGGGAAGGTGAAAAAGCTTGAAAGGTGGATACCTCACGAATTGAGTGAAGCAAATTAACAAACGCGCGTTGACTGCTGCGTTGCATTACTCAACCGGCACAATAATGAAGGGATTTTAAATCGAATCATTACCTGTGATGAAAATTGGATCCTGTACGATAAACGGAAGCGCTCATCGCAATGGCTGAATCCTGCCGAACCAGCCAAACCATGCCCCAAGCGAAAATTGACTCCAAAAAAGTTACTTGTGAGCGTTTGGTGGACTAGTGCTGGTGTCGTTCACTACAGCTTTCTTAAATCTGGCCAGACGATTATGGCAGATGTCTATTGTCAGCAACTGCAAACCATGATGGAAAAGCTAGCTGCTAAACAACTGAGGCTGGTTAATCGCTCTAGGCCACCTCTGCTTCATGATAACGCTAAACCACACACTGCACAACAGACGGCTACCAAATTAAAGGAGCTTCAATTGGAATGTCTAAGACATCCACCGTACTCTCCGGACCTTGCCCCAACAGATTACCATTTTTTACGAAATTTGGATAACTTCTTGCAAGGGAAAAAATTCAACTCCGATGGGGCAGTCCAAACCGCCTTCAAAGATTTTATTGATTCCCGTCCGAATGGTTTTTTTAGTAAAGAGATCGATGAAATACCTATGAGATGGCAAAAGTGCATAGATAGCAATGGTACATAGTTTGATTAAATAAATATATTAGATTTTAAAAAAATCGACTAAATGTTCCTCCCATACAAAACGCCAATTTCATATGTAAGGACCTAATATTTTTATTGTTTTGTATACTAAATATTTCTATATATCTAAAATATCTATATTAAGTTGAAAAGAATTATTGAAAATACAAAAAAAATAATATTGTTCATAGAATATTTAAACCGCAAAGCATACCTCGAGTTCCCCAGCCTATCATAAAATTGACCGTCTCGGGAATAGACGCACAATAAATAACATGATGCTTCTGTACAACATTATAAATAATAATATCGACTGCCCTTCATTACTCGATATCATCTCATTTAATACTCCTACTTGGAGAACTAGACATACAAATTTATTCCACCTTCCAACTCATCTTACCAATTATGCACAAATGCACAAAACATGGCAATTCATAGGATGTGCGATTCATACAACAACAGGTTTCAAGAGTTTGACATATTCCACCTCAGTTCCACAACATTTAAATACTCAATACAAAAGAAAATCAATGCCCGCTTAGTATAGGAAACCATGACGGTGCTGTATTTGTTGTAGTTACGTTTAAGTGTACCTACTGTGATGAATCTTATTTTTCTTCAAAGTATTCAACTGATTGTGTATTTTCTATTAGAGGTATATAATGGCTGTTTTGAGATGTGTGGTGAAGCATAGCGTTCAACATATCCGTATATATATAAGTCGATGTATATATTTTATTGCTGGGATACTGGGGGGGGAGAGGGAGAATGAACTATGAGACTCGGGTGGTGTTGATTTCAGTTTTTTAATCGGGTTTTAGTCGCGAAGAAAGATGGTCTGTCTTTAAAATGGGAGTGAAATAGATCAATTACTGGGGAAGCTGGTTGAACTATACTTTTAAAAACGCGCGCGACGAGGTTCAAAGTTCAACACATTTGATATTCCTTTGTTTAGAAAAAAACAGTAATTAAGTATAAAATAATAATCTATAATTTTAATTAATAATAATTAAATAGTTTTTATATAAGTGAAGTGCTGTTGGAGAAGAGGGACCATTTAAATATTAAATATATTTAGTTATTTTGTTTACTAAAAATATAATAAAACCGCTTCGTTAAAAATAATTCGTAAAATAAATTTGGAAGGCGCCATTCTTCCTGAGAGACGCAAGGAGCTTGATAAGTTTTTTTTTTATATATATTTTACTGACACCTTTATTCTTTATAGAGCTGGACTAAGATTTGAAATGTTGTTTATAAAATTATTGTTTATTTTCTAATTTTTATTTTGAAATACTGTTGATCCTAATATTGAATACAAAATTGCATGTTACATTATTTTACATATTTTTCAAGAAATTATTTATTTATAATACTAATCAATTCAATTATTCCTTTTCCAATATTCTGCACGAGGCATGTCCTTTCCTATTAGAATATATTTATATTTCTAAATCCAAATTACCTGACGTTTGGTTTCTGAGTTTCGGGATTAAACGTCTCATTAACAAAATATAATACTAACCTAATTTTTACCAAATCCAAAAACCCTCTGATGTCCCAAAGACATCGCCATCTGACCAATGGCTCCATTCTTCGAATTATCTCTATATAGTTTATTTATTTGTTTATTTGTCATTTAGATAGATAAATGAATAGATGGACACTAGAATTAAGGAGTTACCGACATCCCAGTGGTTGGGAAGTCCTCAACTTAATTAAGAGGTATGTGGCAGATATATAAATATATATAGTAGCGCATGATTTATTTAGTTTATAAGTATAAAAAGTAGTTAGTGCACTCGGACTCAAAAATAGTAATTGTCGGTGTTTTGAGACGTTGAAAGGCGTGTACTGGGGCCTTTCTAATTGCATGAAGCATGAAAATTTGCGTGAAATAAATTTGTACAAATAGAAAAATATATAATATATATACATTGTGTTCAAATCAGCGGTATTGCTAAATCTTTAATATCATTGATTTAATAATGAAAAAAAATTCTCATCTTGGTCCACTTATAATACTGTCTCTATGAACTAACACTAATCTTTGAAAGAGACTAAATAACTATATTTTCTTAGATATGTACCGATCGTTTTGAAATTTCACCCATGTGAACCTGAAGTATTATTTGTTGTGCAATGTTATTTATTGTTCTTTGTTTTCTTCAATATGTTTTGTTTTTTAGATTGGATAAAAGGTAAGAAGAATATTTCTTGTTTTTTTTTCATAACTAACCTCATGGGTGAAATACATAATTATTGATAAAATGTGTACTCCGAAATTTACTGAAACCGTGTATATTTTGTTTTCTAAACTGAAATAATTTTCAATTGTCATGTTTATGAATAATTTATCGAATACATAATTCAATAACTCTGTAGGTATACGGACACATTGTGTCTTGTATATAGAAGAATAAGAAAATGGATTTGTTAAAGATTCATTTTATTATAAAGTAAAATTTATTAAGTCTGTAGGTATATTAATATACATATATCGATCAAATTGAGTAACTATTAAGTTACATAATTTAGGTTTTGAATCGAAGTTTTATCATTACTTTATACGAATTTAATAATTCTGTAGTTATAACTTTGTATGTAAAGATTAACTACCTTTCAACGGTCATGGAGTCTATTAATTTATTAATTATTAATATAATATTTATAAATTTTATTATAAATATTCGTCTGTTAATAACTCGTAAATAAAACACAACGTAAAGGGTCCTTTTTAACGTAAATAATAATAATAATCACTAGACGATCATTGGCCAAAATCCGTTAAAAACATATAAAATTAGCGAAATAAGATAGAAGAATACGATTTTCTTTCATTATAGAATTATCCAGTAATGAATAATCAAATGGATGTAACAAATTCTCGATTTTACTTTGCAGGTAGAGAATAAACTAGTTAGGGAAATTAGCTATAGAACTAGGAAATAGACGTTAGATTTTTAATAGGTAGTTTAGCTAGCTAGTTTAGGAGGTTATGGATCCACAGAAAAATAGTTTAGGACGATATTTAGTTCAGGTTAGGGTGGAAACCATCACAGAATGGTGCTCGTGACAAAGGATATATCAATATTTATCATTTTAAATATTGACTGGGATTGCTACGGAAGCATTAGAATTAGTTGTCTAGAGAAAACGTGGTGTTGTGTCCTCTTTGCCTACCTCGCGAAGGGACGGAATCGTTCGTTTCATTCATGCCATCACAGCAGAATCACGAATCTTGTATAGAAAAAAATAGGGAAAAATGTGGTGTTCTCTCCTCTTTGCCTACTTTGTGAGGGGACGGAATCGTTCGTTTCATTCATGCCACCACAACAGAATCACGAATCTTGTATAGAGAAAAAAAAATAGAAAAGTGTGGTATTGTGTCCACTTTGCCTACCTCGTGAAGATGCGAAATCATTCATTTCATTCATACCATCACGGCAGGATCGTAAATCTCGTATAGGGAAAAGTGTGGTGTTCTCTCCTATTTGCCTACGTCGTGAAGGTACGAAATCATTCATTTCAGTCATACTATCATGGTAGGATCATAAATCTCGTATAGGGAAAAGTGTGGTGTTCTCTCCTCTTTGCTTGCCTCGTGAAGGTACGAAATCATTCGTTTCATTCATACCATCACGGTGGAATCATTAAATTCTCGTCTAGGAGAAAGTGTGGTGTTCTATCCTCTTTGCCTACCTCGTGAAGGTACGAAATCATTCATTTCATTCATACCATCACGGCAGGATCGTAAATCTCGTATAGGGAAAAGTGTGGTGTTCTCTCCTCTTTGCCTACCTTTTGAGGGTACGAAATCATTCATTTCAGTCATACTATCACGGCATGATAAATCTCGTATAGGGAAAGGTGTGGTATTCTCTAATCATTCGTTTAATTCATACCATCACGGCGGAATCATAAATTTCTCGTATAGGGAAAAGTGTGGTGTTCTGTCCTCTTTGCCTAGTTCGCAATAATATGAAGTTATCAGAATTTGATAGATAGCTGAAGTCTCTGGGGGGAGAATTGTTTTGGCATAAGTGTAGAAAGAGGTAGAGAATCGTTTATTTGCTCGTGTCTTTATCTATAAATGATATGTAAATTAAATAATTATTTATTTGAGGGATTGTACAATTGTTAATCTAGGAAAATTATAATCTATATATAGTAGTTGGGAACAGAAAAGAGAAATTGGCTATTCGAAAGTATATATATTTTTTTTTTTTTTTGTTTTGTTTGTTTATTTATTTGTTGTCAACAGCTTTGTACATGCATGTTGCAATGGAGATTACAATTTAAATGATCCAATTATAGACAAGCATAATTTCAAATTATAATATTTACGCTGAAAGGGTACATCAATAAATATAAATTGGTATAAATTGTTTGAAACCGACTCGCCAATATATATGCGAAAGTCGAAATTATAGATACATATAAATAAATTTTGTATAGGATTAGTAGTGTCCACTGTATGTTAGATTTTGGTTATTTTATTGAGTAAAATATTATCTATAGTTTAATATAAAATTGAAATTATTTAATAATGAACAGTGTTAGGAGCGGTAATCTTATTAATTTTAAACACTTAATACATAATTGAATAGGCTAATTAATGGATAGATAAATAAAATGAATACGTAACGGAGACTATAATAATGTCATTATTTATTGAACTAAAGTTGTCTGATATGCCTGATAGAAAAGTGTGGAGTTCGGTTCTATATACCAAATGAAATGTGTGGGGCTTTGTTTGTTTGTCTCGCACCATTACATTTGTGGGGAGGGATAAATATAATTATTTAATCATGTACATTGATGAGAATTAGGAAATAATTTATCATAAATAATATGTTTGATTTATCTTGATATTAATATTGGTACCTAAATTTGTGTTATAAATTTTACCATACTAAGAATAACGAATTTAGAATAGTGATCAGAGTCATAACGTGAAAAGATAATTTCTTCCAAGACATCTCATTGATATTTTGGAGATTTACTGGTAAAATTAAAGCTTAATTTTGTATAAATTGGTTTTGAGATTTTATGATATAGAAAAACTTATATTAACTATCAGGAATAATCCCTAGTTGGACTGTTGATTGTATAAGTAGTTCAATTAAATTGATGATAAAAGTATTAGAGTAGAATTAATTTTCGGTTTTGTTGGAAAAAAAAAATGATTTGACACGTGTCT
This sequence comes from Molanna angustata, assembly GCA_963576475.1. Lineage (NCBI taxonomy): Eukaryota > Metazoa > Arthropoda > Insecta > Trichoptera > Molannidae > Molanna > Molanna angustata. The sequence goes on from OY754969.1 coordinate 8,932,156, forward strand.
TATAATGAATTGTATTTGCCTAACTTATAAATACATTTTATTTTATTTTTTTTAATTACACCATTACGATAGGTATTTGGGTGTTTAATTTGGGGTCTTTTAAAAATATTTTGTTATGGTAAGAGCTGCATTTTAACGACGTCGTCCAATTTGAATTTCTTGTTTAGACGCACATAATATCTAATGTTTTAAAATGTTGGGGTTGCTATCGAGGAGGAACAAAGAAATTATAGACGAAATATTTTATCAGAGTATATTTTGGTGCCTAATGTCTTTAGTGAGATCATAAAATAAACGGGAATGGAATGATATACTTATATATTGGTTGCCTAAGGAGAAAAATGAATAAACAAATAAAAGGTGCTTATTGAAGTGTTTGTTTCTTTTAATGTCGTCCAATGTTAAAAGATGTACTTCGTTGAAACCATGTTTCAAAGGGGATATATTGTATTGTTGATAACTGCATTTTTATTTGTCAGTTTAAATAAACAATATTTTATGTTGGGGCAATGAACTTAGAACAAGAAGGTATTTAAAATCATTATGAATAGGGTTTATTGTACATGTAATGCATTTGGTAATAAATAATATTATTAATTACCTACAGACCCGATGTGGTTAATTTTTTTGAAAGGGGATATTGTTTTCTTTTATGTCTAGGAGAATAATATACATATATGTTTTTTTTATCGTTTACCATTAAGAAACGCATAACATATGCATTTAATGAATCAATGTTTTAAGTTTTATGAGTACCAATGTTTCTGTTGTGACTAAAGATATAAACAATGCATGGACTTGTTATATATTACAAACTGAAATTCGTCGTTTGTGGGAGTGCATTGATTTATGGCTCAACACGCATAGAAAAATATTATTATGAAAGAAAAGGAGTACATACTTTGTCTTTAACTTTGAATAGATTAGGTATATTTGTTTTAAATGGTACTTAAAATGGGCTTATTCAAATACAAACATTCGGAACTGTTGTATGGTATCATGGGTTCATTTTATTTAGTTCATCGGGAAAAAGAAGAAATTGATGTTACTTATATGTAGACATTGTATTTCTAATACAATTTTTTTTTATTTTTTTTTTTTGGTATAACGATTGACAGTGTTTCAGAATTACGATAATTGAGTAATAATAATACAATTTGGCGTGATATTGTTATAAATTAGTTTTGCTAAATTCATCGTTTGATTATTTATTGATTCATTTAGTTGGCTGTTAAACTATTAATGTTTTTGCACTCTTATCTCACCTTTTCTTCTTTTGACGCTTTCTAGTGCAAATAACTTGAATATTGGCGAAATATTTTTTTCGATCAATAGTTTTGTTAACCAATCATTGGAATTTGGAGTCGATATAAAGGATTTATTTAACATTTTCAAATGCGCAGTAATGATAAATACACTTACATTGTAGGGGAGGAAATATAGCAATGATTGCTTTCTTTCTATTTATCTTTTCTTTCATCCGATTAGAGATAATCTTTGAAGATGGGGCGCTTGGAGTATGTGAGGTATTATAATTGACTATAGTTGGGTCGTCAAATATTTTATTGAGTGTTTGCAACCCTCTTCGATTTCTTTTCCTAATTTTTTGTTGATCCACTGGTCATAATACTATTGATATTTAGGTATACTAATTTATATTAAAAAGATAATAATTTATTTAGATGACATTTAATAGAGTTAGTCAGTTTTGTTAGAAAATTATGAAAAAAATTAAATTAGATAGGCATTCCATACATTGGACATATTAATTGAGTTCTATGTAACATGTAAAGTTGACCAGATTTATATGATAATTATGGTATCAGAAATTTGAGGTCGTTTAGGTAAATATTTTCCGGAAAAGAAAAAAATTTTGAAAATTGTTGTTTTTTTTCTCAATGTGGCATAAATTCTTTTCATTATGGTAAACATTAATTTGTTTATTTGGACGAGGGGATCGTTATGTTTCGTTATTCCTCCATTGGTTAGGTATTTTTTTGAATAGTTTATTTATTTAGGTAAAATAAACAGGCTTAACCTACAATTATTTTACACGATTAATCTTAATAAAGTAATTACATCGCTGTGTATAAAATTTCAAATTGTAAATTGCAAAAATTAAATTAAAGCATTCGAGAATGATCTACTGGTCATTCGCTTGTTTGCAAAAGAAAAAAAAGGTAGATTGTACAATCTCCCCAAGTCAGGGCAAGAAAATACATTTTCAGGTTCGTTTAATTTTGGGAAAATATCTACAAGATGTCTGGTCAACGATATGATTTTGGAATCGCGAGTGATTCTGGGGAGGGGGGAGAAATAGCCTTTATTGGTTTTGTATGACTTAAGATAAGGGGTCCCGAGATCTTGTATGATTTTTTTTTCTTTTCTATCAAAATTCGGTGGACGCGGTATATTGGGGGCAACTTGTCTGCGATTGTTGACATAGCATGGGAGTCAGCCGTTCTTCTTCTTTCCTTCAGGGATTTTATAAAAGTTCATTTTTCTCGTATGTATATAGATGTGATTTCTTTGAGCGATAAGCCAGAATCCTGAAGATTTTTTTTATTCTCTCAATTCTCACACTTCGAAATTCGGTGACAAAAAGACCGAATTATATTCTAGAGCAGAAACTATGAGACTTTTGTATAAATTCGATGCTACTGTTTGGTCCAAAAGGTCTTTTGTTTGCCTGCATATAAATCCTTGTGGTTTGAACATTTTTTTTTATTATTTATTTCATCTATATGCGTGTCATATTTAAGTTTAATATCGAATAGGACGACTAAATCTCTCACAGTATCACATCTTGCTAAATAATAATTGTTTATGTTGTATTGGAAAGATATTTTAGATTTATTATTTGTGAAGGGAAAATATTGAAACTTGCTGTCGTTAAAATAAGGGTCATTTAGTTTACATTAATTATGTGTATAGGGAGGCGAGGTCTTTCTGCAGTAGATTACAATCTGTGATAACTTCTACTTTACTGTACAGTATTAGATCGTCGGTAAAAAGAAAAAAAAAGAACAAAGATTCAGATTATTTAGTTCAGAGTAGTGATTTAAAATGTTTATTTATATAATGGCTTCATTTTTACGAGTTGTGTTATATGTAAGAATACCTACCAGCGTTGCATTCTTTGTTTATATATGAAACATATGCGCGGGATTTGTACGTTGGGTCGACACGCATGGATACCACTTAGATTGAAATGATTTATTGCTTACGAGCGGTAACAGGAATAGGGTGACCAAAATATTTTATCGAGTGATACATTATTCGGTTGAAATGGTAGGGTGACCGCATTATTTTTTTTAAATAGATAAAGGATGGAATTTCAAATGGTGTCTTCAATATTATCTATACACTTCAAAGTTTGGATATTGATATCAGGGCATATAGTTGGAGGGGAGAGGTTTTATATTGAGTTTGTTTTATATTTGCCAATTCACTGAAGGGACAAAGACAGTTAAGGTCGGGGGGGAGAAGGAGTAGTGTTGTCTGTTCCTTTTAGTCGACAATAATTTTCAGAATGGATGAATGGATTAACAATCGGAGCGGAGGAAATCTTAAGTTTATAATAGAAATATGGGCTACATAATTTAGATTAGAACAACGCGTCGAATTACTTCTTATGAATTTCGGTTGACTATTTAATGGCTTTTGTGTGAAGTTCCACAATTTTCCTAATAAAATTACGTAACTTCAGAGGGGAGAGTGTGATGAATCTTATTTTTCTTCAAAGTATTCAACTGATTGTGTATTTTCTATTAGAGGTATATAATGGCTGTTTTGAGATGTGTGGTGAAGCATAGCGTTCAACATATCCGTATATATATAAGTCGATGTATATATTTTATTGCTGGGATACTGGGGGGGGGAGAGGGAGAATGAACTATGAGACTCGGGTGGTGTTGATTTCAGTTTTTTAATCGGGTTTTAGTCGCGAAGAAAGATGGTCTGTCTTTAAAATGGGAGTGAAATAGATCAATTACTGGGGAAGCTGGTTGAACTATACTTTTAAAAACGCGCGCGACGAGGTTCAAAGTTCAACACATTTGATATTCCTTTGTTTAGAAAAAAACAGTAATTAAGTATAAAATAATAATCTATAATTTTAATTAATAATAATTAAATAGTTTTTATATAAGTGAAGTGCTGTTGGAGAAGAGGGACCATTTAAATATTAAATATATTTAGTTATTTTGTTTACTAAAAATATAATAAAACCGCTTCGTTAAAAATAATTCGTAAAATAAATTTGGAAGGCGCCATTCTTCCTGAGAGACGCAAGGAGCTTGATAAGTTTTTTTTTTATATATATTTTACTGACACCTTTATTCTTTATAGAGCTGGACTAAGATTTGAAATGTTGTTTATAAAATTATTGTTTATTTTCTAATTTTTATTTTGAAATACTGTTGATCCTAATATTGAATACAAAATTGCATGTTACATTATTTTACATATTTTTCAAGAAATTATTTATTTATAATACTAATCAATTCAATTATTCCTTTTCCAATATTCTGCACGAGGCATGTCCTTTCCTATTAGAATATATTTATATTTCTAAATCCAAATTACCTGACGTTTGGTTTCTGAGTTTCGGGATTAAACGTCTCATTAACAAAATATAATACTAACCTAATTTTTACCAAATCCAAAAACCCTCTGATGTCCCAAAGACATCGCCATCTGACCAATGGCTCCATTCTTCGAATTATCTCTATATAGTTTATTTATTTGTTTATTTGTCATTTAGATAGATAAATGAATAGATGGACACTAGAATTAAGGAGTTACCGACATCCCAGTGGTTGGGAAGTCCTCAACTTAATTAAGAGGTATGTGGCAGATATATAAATATATATAGTAGCGCATGATTTATTTAGTTTATAAGTATAAAAAGTAGTTAGTGCACTCGGACTCAAAAATAGTAATTGTCGGTGTTTTGAGACGTTGAAAGGCGTGTACTGGGGCCTTTCTAATTGCATGAAGCATGAAAATTTGCGTGAAATAAATTTGTACAAATAGAAAAATATATAATATATATACATTGTGTTCAAATCAGCGGTATTGCTAAATCTTTAATATCATTGATTTAATAATGAAAAAAAATTCTCATCTTGGTCCACTTATAATACTGTCTCTATGAACTAACACTAATCTTTGAAAGAGACTAAATAACTATATTTTCTTAGATATGTACCGATCGTTTTGAAATTTCACCCATGTGAACCTGAAGTATTATTTGTTGTGCAATGTTATTTATTGTTCTTTGTTTTCTTCAATATGTTTTGTTTTTTAGATTGGATAAAAGGTAAGAAGAATATTTCTTTTTTTTTTTTCATAACTAACCTCATGGGTGAAATACATAATTATTGATAAAATGTGTACTCCGAAATTTACTGAAACCGTGTATATTTTGTTTTCTAAACTGAAATAATTTTCAATTGTCATGTTTATGAATAATTTTTCGAATACATAATTCAATAACTCTGTAGGTATACGGACACATTGTGTCTTGTATATAGAAGAATAAGAAAATGGATTTGTTAAAGATTCATTTTATTATAAAGTAAAATTTATTAAGTCTGTAGGTATATTAATATACATTTATCGATCAAATTGAGTAACTATTAAGTTACATAATTTAGGTTTTGAATCGAAGTTTTATCATTACTTTATACGAATTTAATAATTCTGTAGTTATAACTTTGTATGTAAAGATTAACTACCTTTCAACGGTCATGGAGTCTATTAATTTATTAATTATTAATATAATATTTATAAATTTTATTATAAATATTCGTCTGTTAATAACTCGTAAATAAAACACAACGTAAAGGGTCCTTTTTAACGTAAATAATAATAATAATCACTAGACGATCATTGGCCAAAATCCGTTAAAAACATATAAAATTAGCGAAATAAGATAGAAGAATACGATTTTCTTTCATTATAGAATTATCCAGTAATGAATAATCAAATGGATGTAACAAATTCTCGATTTTACTTTGCAGGTAGAGAATAAACTAGTTAGGGAAATTAGCTATAGAACTAGGAAATAGGACTAGGAAGTCTGTAGGTATATTAATATACATTTATCGATCAAATTGAGTAACTATTAAGTTACATAATTTAGGTTTTGAATCGAAGTTTTATCATTACTTTATACGAATTTAATAATTCTGTAGTTATAACTTTGTATGTAAAGATTAACTACCTTTCAACGGTCATGGAGTCTATTAATTTATTAATTATTAATATAATATTTATAAATTTTATTATAAATATTCGTCTGTTAATAACTCGTAAATAAAACACAACGTAAAGGGTCCTTTTTAACGTAAATAATAATAATAATCACTAGACGATCATTGGCCAAAATCCGTTAAAAACATATAAAATTAGCGAAATAAGATAGAAGAATACGATTTTCTTTCATTATAGAATTATCCAGTAATGAATAATCAAATGGATGTAACAAATTCTCGATTTTACTTTGCAGGTAGAGAATAAACTAGTTAGGGAAATTAGCTATAGAACTAGGAAATAGACGTTAGATTTTTAATAGGTAGTTTAGCTAGCTAGTTTAGGAGGTTATGGATCCACAGAAAAATAGTTTAGGACGATATTTAGTTCAGGTTAGGGTGGAAACCATCACACTACGTTTTATGTTTTAGATTGTTTGTAAATTTCTAATATTTTTAATCTTTCCCTCTCTTTCCCTTAGCGCTTTTGTCCCGTTTCTATCGGGGTACGCTTTGACCATGATCCTGGAATTGGCGAGTCTGGTTATTACATTGAAGCGACTGCCATCTGACCTTCGTAACCCTTAGAAAGGGGAACCAGACAAATTGGATCATGGCTACACATAGCTAGTGATATAAATCCGCACATAGATTTTTTAAAAATCCAGAGGTGCGTGCCCCGCCTGGATTCGAACCGTCGACCTCACGAATGTGAGGCGACGACCTTACCGCTGGGCTATCACCGCTCTAATATTTTTAATCACATCAACAAAATGTTATAGGCCTTAATACCTGATGTCATTATTGTATGGTTTATATCTAAACGCTGTATTTTGTACAAATTCAACGCAAATAAAATAAAATAATAATGTACCGGAATGCCAAAAATACGAATATTGGCAAAGAAGTATACGGACAGTGATTTTGAATGCGATTGAACATTTTACACGACATTTTACGGACAGTGATTTTGAATGCGATTGAATAATGACAAGAAGTATACGGACAGTGATTTTGAATGCGATTGAACATTTTACACGACATTTTACGGACAGTGATTTTGAATGCGATTGAATATTGACAAGAAGTACAAATATGGACAGTGATTTAGAATGCGATTAAACATTCTATACGACATTCTAAGGACAGTGACTTTGAATGCGATTGAATATTGACAAGAAGTATACGGACAGTGATTTAGAATGCGATTGAACATTCTACACGACATTCTACGGACAGTGATTTTGAATGCGATTGAACTTTCTACACGACATTCTACGGACAGTGATTTTGAATGCGATTGAACATTTTACACGACATTTTACGGACAGTGATTTTGAATGCGATTGAATAATGACAAGAAGTATACGGACAGTGATTTTGAATGCGATTGAATATTGACAAGAAGTACATATATGGACAGTGATTTAGAATGCGATTAAACATTCTACACGACATTCTACGGACAGTGATTTTGAATGCGATTGAATATTGACAAGAAGTATATGGACAGTGATTTAGAATGCGATTAAACATTCTACACGACATTCTAAGGACAGTGACTTTGAATGCGATAGAATATTGACAAGAAGTATACGGACAGTGATTTTGAATGCGATTGAACGAGACAGGTTTACTTTAATTTTCTCCATAGTTTGCAATTATTTAAAAAAAATAGCATTGTTTTCCAATAATTAAAGCATTTTGATTATCTAACCAAAAAATGTTCCATTCAATACAGAATGTATTATCAGTTGCTAAGTCAAGAGAAAAAAGATTATTATCAAAGCCATTTTGTTTCTGGATCGGCAGGAAGCAGCGTTCCCGGAATGAGGCGAGTGGAGGACATGTTCCGCGCCACACAGGACAGGAAGAGTTTTTACTACGTGATCGTCAACGTCGTGTCGGGGAGGATATTATAAAGAAGATGTTTTTGAAAAATGGTGGAAAAAAAAGATAATTGATACTGTCCTATATTAACAATCGAGTGAATTATGATTTCGTTTGAATTTTTAATTTACGAGTATCATGGCTAGATTTTGAAACATTAATTTTCTTTTTATCGATGCGCATAGAAAATCTCTTCGATAATACATACACGAGGCCTACCCTATAAATTAATGTACCTACTCAGTTTAGCATAATACACCTACTATTTTCAAGATCACTTTTATATTCAAATTTAAATATTTCTTGAGTTGAGTATTTTGTGTTTTCGGAACTTCAGGTTGCGCCCAATTGTCTATCCGAAAATATGTTGAAAGTATATTCATTGGAAAAACTCAGACTTGACTTGATTCGCGAACAGAATCTTAATTTTTATTTATTTATTTTATTTTTATTTATTCATTTACTTTTACATAAAAAATATTTAATATACATACAGCGCAAGTGACAACAATAAGAAAATTTTTAGAACATATAAAATTTCAAAATTACATTACATTTTACAGTAGGTATATCATACACTTTAATAATAAAAATACAATTTACAGTGGGAATGCAATTTTTCCAAACTACTACGCTGCATTAAATATATTGTCTCATTGGACGCCCAACTAGGAAAACCTGTTTTAGGACGTCCGATAAGTAGTAGTACTTGTCAATTAGTATCAATAACCAGTATCAGCACATACATAATGATACAAAAATATGTAGGCTTTACAAAGTTAATAATCTGAAATATACTAGAGTGCAGTCAATATATTATTTGGGGACACGGAAGGAGCCTCCACGTAGATTGAGTTTCGGTTAACTTCGGAAAGCAATCGGGCGTCCCTGGAAACGGCAGAATGCCGGCCAATCCTTCCACCACCGGAGCACCAACCAATATGATGGTGTTCCGGACACGGAAAGTAAGTAAGTAATATATTATTTGACTCCTCTATACCAATGGATATAAGCCAAGCAATTATTGTTTTTTTTAGCACAACTCTTTTCATCATTTTCCAATCATCAGGCAGTATGTTAAACATTTTGGGGCCAAGAAAGTTAAAATTACGTTGAGCGAATGTGGTTTTTGTATTTTTCTTTATAATAATAGACTTTTGAGAATTACGAGTGGGGTATGAGTGGGTAGCTATCGGATATTCCTTACTATAATTAACTCTCCTTATAATTAACTCTCACTATGAAATTTGCACGATGACATAATGAAATTCAGATTTCGTTGTATGTAGATATTACGCGCGTGTGAGTGTGCTAGTGTCAGGACTGTAAAAGGTGAAATGGAAGATCAAAAAGAAGAGGAAGGGTATAGGGGGGGGGAGGCAAATGAGATTTAACACTGTGGAGCGAAATTCCACCAAGGTTTATCTCAACGCTCCACTCCTTTAGAATCTCAAGATTGTGACAAATAGATTTGACAAATTTTCAGTTGGGTATTATCAAAATACACGTTTCAAAGTTGCTTTCTCACGTGTGTGTGTGGGTCTAAATTAGTGTGAGAGTTAAATTATAAGGGACAAACATGACAATGGACGAACCGAAATGAAAACATCAAAACATTTTTTGCGCATTGTTAAGATACAAAAGATTTGGGTTGCCAATAATAATTATTATAATCCACAAAAAGATTTTGTATTTATTTTAAACTAGTTGAATGTAACACATGAGATCCAACTGTTGTTAGTGATAGTATGTATAATTGAAGAATACGTATCAAACTATAAACACTTTTACACAAATTAAAAAATATTGTGAGATATTTTGTTTTCTATATAAAACATGTAGGTGTGTTTGTCAGGATAGGATAGTATGGAGGTCAGTATTTTTTCCTACCCAGAATATGAAAACAGCATGATGTTTGTATGTATGTTTGGAGATAAAGTATCAAACTATTGAGTCCCCGTAGATATTGCATAGTGAATACTGCCTTAGAAATTGATGTCGTCACTCAATTCATTTTTTTTAAATTGTTAAAAAGTTTGTGAAACTCTGTAACTTTTTCGAAAAAACAAATTTAAGATTTTGTTTATTCGAAATCTTTGAATCTTTGTCGATATGTTGAGAGAAATAAATTTTCTTGATCAAATCGACAGTTGGAAAACAGAAAAAAAACGAAGAAATGATAATGCATTGAAAAAATACACACATTCTTCAAAAATCATGAAAGAAACAGTCAATCCTCCTAGCAATCATCCCGCATGGTGACGAGATCTGCTTCAGGGTCCTACTCCTCTACTTTGTTCTGTCCAATGCTTCATCCTCGGCGATCTCACATGAATCAGCATCCCGCCTAACCACATCACGCCATCGGAGCTTTGACACTCCAACCCCATGGAAGAAATAGTAATATTAGGTATGTCTCATTTTTCTAACGAAATTCAAAATATATTCTCGTGGTGATGATATCTGTTGAGAAAAATCTTTGGGTCTCTTTGTGAGAATGATATATGGAGGATAAGGTACCACCTTGAACTGGAGAACCTATACAGTGATCCTAACATAATTAAATATATAAAATAAGGTAAGGGCACGTTCAGCAAATGCAGGAAGGCCGAACTCCAAAGAAGATTCTCGACACACGACTGGAGGGTAGACGAGGTATGGGAGACTCAAGCTGGGGTGGATTGACGGCATTTAGGAGCATTTAAAGAGGATTGTCGTTGCCAACTGGAAAGCGCAGGGGATGGACCGATGTAAATAGCGAAAAATTCTGGAGGACGCCAAGGCTCACTATGGGCTGAAGCATCAAGATGATGGTTATTGAAGTATAAAGAAATTTGTTGTGCATGAGCATTTTGTGATGATTCTAACATAGCTTTATATGATATTCTTTATTTCCTTCTTTTCATCCACAGATACTATGTTTTCAATAAAAAAATGTATGTCAAACAAAACTTTTGTCTTTCGTCGTGATGCTTCACAATATTATTCAATGCTTTAAACCTGGATAGGTAAAGGAGATTTACGTGGAACCATTCTGTTGACTCTGTCATCTATCCAAACCTTGTGATGAAAATCTGAATGCAATTAAACCAAATTAGATTAAAGTTATTCGATCATCCTCACTTTATAGCGAGAAATAAACAGATAACCCCAGTTTAATAGTGAGAAATTAACGACAACCCGCCATTGCTATGGTAATGAAGATTGCTAAGCTGTTTGTCACTTACTTCTTCGAAAACGATAAATTTTGAAGCTAGAAATTAACCATCAAAGAAAATAATGTTTTATATTTCCAAATAAACTACGTAATTGTAAAAAGAAATATCGGAAAATCTATACATTATTACCTTATTAATACCAACGTGAAGCTAAAACGTCTTATCCCTTTTTAAACAAACTGTGCGCACGTAAAAGTTTGAGATTTGGCATATTTATATATATGGAGGAGGACTGCAGAAAAATATATTTTATAATTAAAAATTGCTTAAAATACATTCAAGTTAACAAAAAAATATTTCACATCAAACCATTGATTGAACCTTAGGACGTGAAATAATGTGGAAGCGTAACTGTAATACACCCGCGTAGAATAAGCTGCTTGGCCAAAATGCCAAGCTGGTGGCATATAGTCACACGGCAGTTATCATACATCCTTACGTATCCCCTCTCTTTCATGATCGTTGTTTTCTTTAAAAATGTCAATATAGTTCAAAGTCAGCAATTGTTTAAATTCAAATTTCAGAACATGTTAAAGGAAAATACATATCTGAATAGCTAATGGGAAACAATATAAATGGTACATAAACAATAATGCCTTTAACTTAGAACGGGTCCAATACTTTGTTACCTTAAAAATTTAATGAATTACGTGACGTCACAGCCACCAATTCCATTAATTTACTATCGCTTAGCGAGATAATGCTTAGCTTAAATAGCATGTTGTCTAGGGGGGCTGGTTCCAAATGTTATTCGAATCAGCGTAATGGATAAAATGATTCCTTTATTGGTTAATATAAATTAATTTGAATAAAATTATCTCTTATTTTTTCTTAGTAATCTCGAGAAAAGTTATTAGTACCTATTCGAAAAGATATAATAATAATAATAATAATAGTAAATTTTATTTAGACGTAAAAACACATATAAAAATTTCTTCATCTAGTATAAACAGAAAATATATTAACATATATTTTTTTTAAATAATACGTATGGTAAGAGTATGACAATTAATTATAAAAACATGTAAAACTATGGAGAACAGTTTTAAGTATCCATCTAAATATATGTTGCTTATTAAAATTGTTCTCATTCGATGTCATAGAAAAAAGTGATGGTGTGAGAACAGATATGTTAAATAAAAAAATTGCTTCCAAAATATACATATAAGTACCAAGAAGGTGATGTTTGTAAATAATATTTACGTTTGGCAGGATTCTTTATCGTACTGATTTCATACGAAGACTAACAAAAAATATGAAAATCCTCATCAATTTCTGGCACGCGCCCACCATCCTCCCAGATTCCTAATAATTTTAAAAAGCGATCCCCATTCAACAAGCTAAAATGTGATCAATGTTCGCACGAAAAGTTTTCGTAATACATACGGGATCGAATGATGTTTAGAAAACCAGAGAAGACCTACCCTGCCTTCATGAATTACATATAAACAAAATCTACTTAATTCGAAGTTTAGATATATCTTCAACAGTTGTATTGTCTTCTTCTATCGTGTCAGCAACGCATTTAAATAATTTTCTGCCAGTGCCTAGCAACGTCAATAGCACAATCATTGCCCACCGTGCATGGTGCAGTTTACTGGATTTGAGGGGCAGCTGCACAGATGTGCGGTGGTCTGCTGCTCTCCACAGTCATATGTCGTTTGTATTCCATGTTGCTGGAAGCCCCATGTAGACAGGTTATCCAACGTTCTCCCGACGCCCGCCCTCAGTCTGTTTAGTGACTTCCACGTACGCCACTCCACGTTGTGGCCCGGGGGAAGACTCTCCTTAGGGCGGACGAAGTTATCGGGGACTTCTTGCTGCCATAGACGGAGCCTTTCCTGCTCAGGGTGAAATGGAAGTGGTGCGAATAACGATGTGTATAACGATGAATCGTTCATATGAGAAATGATCTTTAGAAAAACATAAAGATAATAATACTGAATATAAAACGAGGTGAGGTTTTCACAAAAACGGCGCTACAAAAATCATCCTAATTTATTTTATTATTTTATTTTATTATTATTACGTTTATGTAATGAATCGCAGTTGAATTTAGTTAATTTTATTATAAATTGCGGAATCATGACATCTTACGTTTTCTTATTCCTCGGCATCTATCTATTATTCCTTTCATAATCACTTGAAGCAGTGTCTTTGGAAGTGTAACAAATGTCGATTTAAGCCAATCGTTTTTCATCCGAAGTACATAGTAATTACCGAAAAATGATGATTATTGAAAAGAGTTATCATTTGATTATTGAAAAGAGTTATCATTTGATTATTGAAAAGAGTTATCATTTGATTATTGAAAAGAGTTATCATTTGATTATTAAAAAGAGTTATCATTTGATTATTGAAAAGAGTTATCATTTGATTATTCATCATAATACGGTTGCTGGTTAAATGACTGAAATCAATTATAGTTAATTCGACCTGGGGGGCGAGTATGGTCAAACGGTGAATTTAGAACCCTCATGATTACAAATATCATCTATATACCTAATTATCTTATGGAGTTCTAGAATATGCAATCATAATATAGAATTCCATATAATAATTATATCCATGGTATGGAGTTCTATAATATCTTAAGATATTACAGGACTCCATAAAAAATTATATCCATAATATGGGTAATCATGAGGGTTTTGATTGCACTGTTTGACCAGAGGGGCACGTCCCATCGAACGGTGAAATCAAAACCCTTACGATCATGGATTTAATTTTCATATGGAGGTCTATAAGATATCACAGAACTCTATAATATGATTATTACTATATTACATATATAATATGATTATTACTATAATATGATTATTATTAACTCTATATTAGATATTCTTAATAGATATAATTGAATATCTTAAGATATTTAAGAAATCCATAAGAATATTATGTCTATGATATGGGTGATTAAAAGTGTTTTGATTTCACTGTTATATTTTACCATATTTAATTATTTTACCAAACATGCGCCCCAGACTTGCCCCCTTGATTTGAAAAAATGAGTCAGAATGTATTTCGTACATTTATACCCAAAAACTATTGAAATCTGTTATTTATAGCAAGCGAAATATGCATTCTTACTATCGACATATCACAATGGACATTAAAAAAATTTCTGCATATTATATGAAGAGTTGATTTTCTGCCAATCACAATGCTCTCTAATGAGTTGGTAGGCTTCGCTCAAATGCGGACTGTTAGTATCCCTATAAATATACTAGAGGGTATACCATATTGTGTGGGCTATGCCATGTGCCGTAAATAAGGGTGGGACATTTTCCACCATAAATATTTACCAGCACTTGTTACCCAGAGGTCAATCTCACCCTCATCTTAACAACTGAACTGTCTAGTGCTCTTAACTTATCAACCAAAATCCACGCCATTTCATCCCTCCAATAAATTTTCCAAGATATCAATTTAATGACTTGGAAATTTTATATCGTCAATTCATTGATTCTCTGTCCTTGTACGCAAGTAACGATTGTCTCAATCATGTTTATAGAGAAATGTGAACATTGCTATAAAAAAGTAACAAGACCAAGTGATAATATATGTTTTAAAATATATTATCACTGCAAAAATATATTACCTATAACTGCAATGTCTTTTAATGAAAAAGAGTAGGTACATTTTATGAACTTTAACTGTCTAAAAAACAATCAAGCAATTTTCAAAATGCAATCAATCGTCCTGAAAAGCCTTTCAAGAAGTTCAAATGTATTAATTCATTTCGTGATCATTTCGTAAAAAAAATTGCAATGCGCGAGATACCAGAGGAAGACCATCAAAGAAATGGAGGGAGAGTTGGACATCCTCGTCCCAGGACCTGTAGAAATAGATCATAGATCTACCGAAAGACAAAGAAGATCATGATAAAAAAAATCTAGACCAATCTGACCACCCTACAAAATAGTGTAACCCAGTCTTCTCTCCAGCCATTATGTTTAGGTACTTTAAGTCTATAAATTGTATTATCATATATCTTAAACATAAACCATTAAGTTTAGTATCCTCCTGAGGAAGAGAACTTTGTTCTCGTAACATATAGAGGAATTTTTCTTCAATTGAATAAAAGTTTTAATTTTAGTGGTGTACACAAAGTTGCGTTTTATTTAATTTAATCAATCCGAATATACTTAATTACCTTGTAAAATATGTTTTTCTATAGCATCATAGGAAATAAAAATGATGAATTCATTCAATTCAAACATAACACTTATCGATCAAATAATTTAAGGGCAATAGCGAGAGTATATAATATATGATATTGTATAATGGAAATAAAAATGAGTGAATAGCGTTATATAATCTTGAATGTGAAACAGTTTTTTCTTTGTTGGTAACTTCTTGTACATATAATTACGAATTTATTGGCAATTTCTTCCAACAAAGGTTAATGTAAATATGTATACGATGTTAATGTAAATGTGTGCGATGACAATAAGATAATGACATTAAAATAAAGATAATAAAGAAAACAGAAGGAAAGTATAAAAGAAAACACAAAAAATAATTAATGTAAAAACATTTAAATTTACTTTTTCTAATATTTTGTACGAATGTTTTTTTTGTATCATTTATTTTATATATATTTTTTAATAAATATTCTGTTTAGTCTTCATTTATTACATGTGAAAATGTGAAAATTACAGCTGAATAAAGATACTCAACTGTGTAAAATAACAGTCCCTGAACAGGCTTGTGCCTAGTGGGGCGTTATAAGTCAACTTATATATGTAATATTTATTTTGTGTATTAATAATAAAAAAAAGTTCATAGCCATGATAGGAAAACAGAAGAACAAAAACAGGAAGAGACATGAGGTCTTATCAGATAGATATTTTTGCTTTAATAACTGAGTATGACGCATAAAAATATAGTTTTTCTACAATTGAAAACTAGTGAATTTGGTGTTTGTATTGTTTAGAGCAGTGTTTCTTGACCGTATTGAAACAATCGCCCCCTCTACCACAGTTAAATTATAAAGCGCCCCCCCACCTACAACAAAAAAAACATTTTTTTTACCTTCATCTATGTAGGTATGAATTTTAAACAATGGATTTCCTACTATTCGTATCAACGAACTGGCATAGATGCCCACTCGGACTTCTGCTAAATGAATAATATTTTTTTAAAACGCTCTCCCAAACATCCAAAACGCCCACAAAGAGCCCCTAGCGCCCCGGATGAAAATCACTTTTTAAGAGTATGAACTTCAATGCAAAATTATTATTCAAAATAAACAACAGTTACGTTTTCATTAATTTCATCATCATCATCATCATTGGCGCTACAGCCCTGTGTGGGCCCTGGCCTCCTCCAGCCCTGCCTGTCTTCCGCCGCTCTCCTTCAGTTTGCAATTCTGATTGCCCTTATTTCGTTTTCTGTGTCATTCAGCCATCTTAACGTGGGCATGCCTCTACTTCTGCCCTCTGGATTAGTGTTAAGAATCTTTTTGGGGATACGATCATCATTCATTCATTTATTTACTGTGTCAAAATAAGTAGGGAAATGGTTCCATGGTTTATTACAAAAAATTACAAGAAATGAAATTTATAACTCTATCACAAAAGGGGTTACCGTAATTCGAGCACCCAATAACCCCTATCTGGTTTACTGTTAGGGTCATTTGTTATTCGGATAAGTTATTGCGGTATCCATTTGTGTAACTGTGTTATCCAATAAGAAATAATTAATGTCATTTCGGAATATTTGTTTTGTAAAAATAATAAATGTCCGCCATAAAGATACCTACGCCGCTTATCTTCGATGAAGAAACAATAAAAACGTGATTTATGTGAAGTATTTTTGTTTATTTCTACATTTATTTTATTTTTTTTATCTCTTTGGCAATATATCTTTTTAATCGTACATTAGTTCAATATAATTTTGTACAGAAGACGATATTTATGATGAGAGAAATGATCCATTTATTCACACCTTAATAATAAAAAAAAAATATGATATTTTTAGCAAGTTTTCTTATGATATAATCAAATGTGTACTAATTAATCAAAATGGATTGATAAAGTAACTAATTAGGTATATATAGAAATGTGAGCATCGCACGGTGAGAATGAAAGTGACTTAATCCAAATTTAGGCAAATTGACTTACGTAAAAGAAAGAAAACCATATTTAACAGAAAAGGGACTGTTTTTTTTTACTTTTAGATGGTAAAGTATGGTTTTTTTAAGTCGATTTATGTATTAAACTAGATTTTCCTAAATTTTGGATTAAGTCACTCTCATTCTCACCATCCAATATACTATTTTTGCACACATTTCTGGCTTCCTTTACATCCATGCATCGTCTCATACATGCTCGTCGATTGTTTAAACTTTTTATGTTTCCTTCTTTCAAAATATCATTCACATGGTCATGCCATCCCTTTCTGGGGCGACCTCTTCTATTTACTCCATCTCTTGCATACATGTATATTTTTTGGTCAGTCGTTCATCGTTCATTCTTTCAATATGTCCAAACCACCTCAAGGCATTCACTTTCATTTTACATTTAATATCCTTCTTTATCTTGCATTCTCTCCTTATGTCCTCATTTATTATTCCATCATATATCGTTCTATTACATAGGTACTCTTCCATCCAATATTATTGTAGAGAAAGTAGGTACACAATTTTATTTCTGGTTTTCATTAATTAGTAAATACTTTATACCTACTTATCTTTATCTAAATATAATTAATAATATTCTTAAGCTCATTCAAAAACCCCATTATTTTTTTGTTCTTCATATTAAACACGAAATCTACTTAATAATACCTATTGAAAAATACCTATGCGTTAAATAGTGAAATTTCACTATAAGAAAAATTACAAATGTTGATATTTAAACCAAAAATTCAATCCATAAATGCGAGACAGATTACAATTTGAGGAAGAAGCGGTTGGTTTCAATTCGGTCGTATGAAATTATTTATTAAAAGATATATTTTTTGTTGTTGTTGATGAAAGAAAGTTTGACTGAGAATTCGTCAAATTTTATTATTTTTATTTTTATAAATATAAATAAATGTTTAAAATAGCCTTTTACAAAAACATTTAAAATGACACGTATTTAATACAAAATCACAGGTAAATAAAAATGAAAATAAAAATTATTTTTAAACACAAATATTGTATTGAATTGCCTTTAGGGCAAGTAGTATAATTAATATTATTTATCTAAACACGCACCCAATAATACGTCACCACTTTCTGAAGACATTGGATATTTAAAAGTTTTGAGGAGCCAGAAAGTAAAAAAATATAAATAAAACCTGTAGATACTTTTAAATCAATCTCCAGTTTTATCGATTGTATCCGATGAAACTCGGGACATGGCTGTTGAAAGAAGTAGTCTGTGTTAGTATGTGCATATTAAATTATTGGTTAATGTAAAACAACCTGAACCCTTCTTAATTTATTCAATACTTTGGTCCCTGTGGAATAACCCAAAGGATAATATTTTATATTTTCACAAACTTCACCGTGTGAACACAATATTTATTGCGTTGTGTGGGTCAATAAATTACAACAATATGAGATGGAAGAGAAAAATATGTTGGTACAATTAACTTGGTAACAGAGAAATACTGTGACCGTGAATCTAATGAAAAATAAGATCTACAAAAAGGAATTTCAATAAGACAAAAGAGAATTTTTAAATAAGTGATTCACTTGAATGAAACCTAATAATCTATCTGTATTCAAGTTAAAACTAAAATAAATTAACTTATTTTTACATCAAACATAAAAGCTTCACATTTGAACAGGTGAAAAACACACTCTTACACGATAGGATCTGAATTAATGAATTTATTTAAGATTTCATGTTCTTGACATATTATAATCGACCGCCGTGGCACAGTTGGTAAGCCGTTTGGTTTCTTTGCGGGCATCCTGGGTTCGATCCCCAGCAGATGAGAAATTCATTTAAATCAATTTATCATGCAAACTTTGCTTCTCTGGGATGATCACTGGTTAGTTGGAAGAAATTGCCATATGGCATTAAACTCGCCATTTGCGCAGGGTGCATGGAAGTGTTTATTTTTGTTATTATTATTATTGAGATAAAAAAGAAATGGCATAGTGGTAATTGTTTGACGTCCATGGCTCAATTTCTATCAAAAGGGAAATTTACTGTAAATTATTTTCCTAGCAATTCTTGCTTCCCTTCAAAACTACTAAACAAATGTAATAAACATAAACACTGCAACAAGAAGAAAATTGTAAGATTCCATAAGGAAACCGATTCATAACAATTTGACACTCATGTTTTGTAGTAGGTACCTACCTAATACCTAATTCAAGAATTAATGTCACTTACTTACTTTCCGTGTCCGGAACACCATCATATTGGTTGGTGCTCCGGTGGTGGAAGGATTGGCCGGCATTCTGCCGTTTCCAGGGACGCCCGATTGCTTTTCCGAAGTTAACCGAAACTCAATCTACGTGGAGGCTCCTTCCGTGTCCCCAATGTCACTACTAAATATTGATCAAAACGTTAATGAAAGCGTAGCAGAACAAAATATATGTAAATACTTTGCAAATAGTGGCAATTTTTCTTGTCGTATAACTCAACGTTCGTATACGCAATATTGTGTTGATTTCAAAGGATTCTTCAAAAAAAGAAACATCCTTAGTACAAAACCGACGATGCAGACTGGTTAGCCGTTTGGCTTCTGTACGGGCGTCGTGCGAGAAGAAATTGGGATCAGGTGCTTAGGGATAAAAATATTCCTTCTAACGACGAGCTGAAAAATTCTGTGTTTTGGACAGGGATGGATAGTGTCGTATGTTCAGCAGATCGAAGTGGAAGATTGGATAAATAAATAAGTGAAGGTACTGTGACAAGTTTGGATTAGAGAGAATATTGTACAATACTAAAAGAATGTGTACCTATATTGCGCCGCTGGCTTATCTTAGGCCACTAAAGAATATCGTGGTACGATGATATAATGATAACTTTTGTTCAATCCAAAGATGATTCTGATACATATATAATTAATAAATTTCATTTTGATACTCGCTCCGACACGGGTATGTTCCCAGTGAAGCGGGTGTCGGTCGCACATAAAAAATAAAAAACAAGTGTAAAGAATTTAAAATAAAAAAAAAAAAAAATAATAATAATAATAACACTCACAAACTATACTTTGACAGATCCATCCTAACTGATAGAACCATACAAAACAATAGACCAGATTTTACACTTGTAGATAAACAAAATAAACATACAATATTAATTGACATCGCTGTACCAAACACACACAACATCGAAACAATTATTGCAACCGAAAAAGTTAGAAAATACACTGACTTGCAAGACGAAATCAAGCGAATCTGGGACATGCAATCTGTGATAATAGTACCAATAGTAATTTCCACCACAGGAATTATTCCAATAAACTTATTCAGCAGTTTAGAAACCATCAAATTACCTAAATACACATACGTCACCATGCAAAAAGCAGCCATATTAAACACATGTAGACTGGTGAGGAAATTCCTCCAAATCGACGACACTACTGACCTTACTAATACATAAATACTACGCATGGCACCAACACACAAAACACCACATTTTATACACTCAGTAAGGATAGCACTTGGCAGCATTACTGGTGCTACCCCAAATCCGACCAGGTGATAAACCTGAGAAGGTATTAAAGAGCCCGAAATAATAATAATAGTAAATAATATATTCAACAATTTTTAATGAAACATTTTGTTGTAATGTTTTCATTCCATTAGGTTACTAGACTATCCACTGTTTAGGACTCAAGCATTTAAATGTTTTTTTTCTACAGAATCTTTATTTAGTATTTCCTCTTTCAACGTAAAACGATCAAAACAGTATTGGATATTTGTTGTTTTAAAAATTAAATAACTGTAAAAAATATTTTTTAAATATAAGATAACTTAAAATATACCTATTCAGACTCTACAAACATCTTCCTCCCTAGATCTGTAATTGAAAGTTGTTATTCAACCGTTTTCATTTTCTTGGTTAGGTGTTTCATATTCTTCTAAAACCGAACATAGTGAAACAAAATGTTTATTGTTATATTAATGTTTGTTTGTTTTTTTTTTTAGTTTTTTTAATTGTTTTTCCTGCAGAAAATCATTTCTTAAATATGTAATCTTTTGTAAGAATGCTGAATGTATGACTGAATGAAAATTATGTACGTGCGTTCATGTATGGGGTATGGAAGATAATTTAATCGTCCAATCATTCCATACATCATATATGGAACATACCATTGGAGTCAATCAATTAGTAAGCTCCATATTCCAAACTTCCAACATTAAACCACCCAAGCAACAGAAACGCCAAATTAAAGAGCTAACTAAATTCAGCCTACTAAACGATGTGGACAAACACAATCTCACAGAAGAAGTGGTATTGGAGGAGGTGGAGGCTGCTCTGAAGCAGGTCAAAAAGGGCAAGGCAGCGGGAGCTGATAATATTCTCCCCGAATTCCTGAAATGTTTGGGAGACCGAGCCAAACTGTGGCTGGCAAGATACTTCTCTGCTGTCATAAACAAGGGACAAGTGCCCAAGCAGTGGCTGGAAGCAAAGGTCATTGCCACCTTGAAGCCCAGTAAACCACCACAAGACCCCAAGAGCTACCGCCCAATCTCCTTGCTTTCAGTTATATACAAGCTGTTTGAGAGAATCTTGTCAAGGAGACTCACGCCCATCTTTGAGTTGGCCCTACCCCCGGAACAGGCTGGTTTCCGACAAGGCAGAAGTACATGCGAACAGGTTCTGGCACTGACCACATATGTGGAAAATGGATTCCAGGAGGGAAAAAAATCGGGCTTAGTGCTTCTGGACTTAACAGCGGCATATGACACCGTGTGGAAGAGGGGTCTGTTATATAAGGTTGCCAATATCCTAGGCTCTCAAAAAATAGTTAAGCTACTAGACAACATGCTTTCCAACAGAAAGATTAGAGTTCACCTCAGCGGCGATGTCAGCAGTCCCAGGTTTCTACAGAACGGACTCCCTCAAGGATCGGTATTGTCCCCGATCTTATTCAATGTCTACACGGCGGATGTGCCAAAAACCTCGTCAGCTAAATTCACCTATGCTGACGATATGGCAGTAATCATACAAGCCAAAACCTTTGAGGAGCTGGAACGTACTTTGAACGCGGACTTGGAGATCCTTCAGAAACACTACCAGAACTGGCATCTTCAACTGAACCCTAAAAAGACTGTTGCGTTGGCCCTCCATCTTAACAACCAAGAGGCAAATAGGGAACTTAATATACACATTGGCACGGAGAGGATCCCAAACGAAAAATTTCCTAAATATCTAGGGGTAAAGTTAGACAGATCACTTACTTACAAGCGGCACATAGAGCAGGTAAAAAATAAGATTAAATCCAGAAACAACATCATCTCAAAACTGGCTGGTACAACATGGGGCAGCAGTGCTGAAACACTGCGGACTTCAGCAATGGCTCTGGTTTACAGCACGGCGGAATATTGTTCCCCTGTGTGGGCGAGGAGCTCGCACTGTGGACGAATAGACGCCGAACTGAACCAATCAATGAGAACCATTGCTGGTACAGTGAAATCTGCCCCGGTCCCGTGGCTTCACGTTCTTTCTAACATCGCCCCTCCTTCAATCAGGAGATATCAGGCTACTGTAAAGGAGGTCAAAAGGATAAAAGAAAATCCAACGCTACCAGTATACTCCTATATCACTCAACCACCAAGAATGAGACTAAAGTCCCGAAAACCAATATGGGGAGTGGAGGAGGAAAGTGTTAGTATTGAGGATGAATGGAGGGCCCTGTGGACAGACTCAGGAGTGAGAAACAATAATCTGGTCCGGGATCCCAACATTCGTGTCCCTGGGTTTGACCTCCCTCGCAGAGCCTGGGTGCAGCTCAACAGAATAAGAACAGATATGGGATGCTGCAACTATCTGCTGTGGAAGTGGGGAAAGAGGGAATTGCCGGAGTGTGACTGTGGCGCTGAACTCCAAACGATCCGCCACATTGTAGAAGAGTGCCCGCTGCGCAGTTTTCCTGGGGAGCTGGAGAACATCCACGGGGCAAAACAAGCGGCAGTGGACTGGCTGCGGGGATTAGATCTAAGGCTCTAGCGAGCTTCATGGACGCAGCCTTTACTGGGCGCAGAAGAGCCTAGCCATCCGAAAAGTAAAGTAAAAGTAAGATCATATATGTTCATAAATGCATGAAACCAGTGGGCTTCAGCCTGTTTTTCATGCTTAAATAAATAAATAAATAAATAAAATAAATAAAACCGTATTTTTATATTTCTTTGATTAATCACAAAATATGTGGAAAAATTGGGTAGGGAAAAAACCCTTAGCTTCTTTAGTGAGTGTGAACAAAGTTGGAAAAACTCTAAGGGAAAAATACACTTCGATACAAAATATTTACCATCCCCGAGGCGATGTATTCATAAATTACTATCGCAAGTTTCGATATTTTATCATGATAAATGTTTAACTTCTGAAACAAAATTTAACACATTCAAAAAGTTTTCTTCTCGATTTACAATCGAAATCTTCCCTTTCCGGAATCACATTTTGGCGTTATCGGCTTAACTTTATCAAAGAACGTAAAATAAATTATTTCGTTTACGATTAATAAAAGGGATGCCATCGCCGTTTTCAAAAGCACTGCATAGAAATGGCACTATAATTCTCGCTTTATTTTATGCTAATTAGATTAAAAGGATGAACAAAAGTATAAGGGGAGGATAGATACGATATGACAGATATTGGTTGAAAACAAATTTATTTATTTATGATTTTATAAAAAAAATACGAACATCGATAAACCAACGAAACATATTGCAAATTAGAATCTTAATATAAAACGAGTGGGTTGTGGCCAACGCTCCGCGTTAAGTTACTCCGCGAAGTATTCAAATTTTGTATGGAAAATTTTCAACATTTTTATGAAATGAGTTAGTACAATATTTTTTATTTGAAGATTTTATTATAAAAATTTAATATTTCTTCAATGCCATTTTATGAAAGTAATGTACCTCCATACCAGATGTACCTACTTACCAATTAAAAATTAAAATTTCATATTTTAAGTTTCCTGAGCTTAGGGTTAAAAATATTCAATTTTTAATCTCCTGAGCTTGGGGTCAATTTAAATATTTGACGTTAAAAAAAATTGAGAAGCACTGTTCAGATATCGTTCAAAATCTTATGGGGTCTAAGCGACTATTAGATATTTACAAAATTTGAAAATAATCGAATGAGTACTTAAGTCTATAATTAATAAACACGTCGTACATAGCACACAGTACATAGTAGGTACGCAGCACACAGCACATAACACACACAGATACATTGTGATGAAAATTTCAGAATACAATCTCAGCATGATACTTGTTGATAATCTGCAATAAAAAAGCCGCAAAAACATAACTCCCACTATATTCCCTTGGGTTAGTGAGAAGTATAAAACCTTTCCAAAAAAAAAAATTAAAATGGTACATTAATTGAACTCATTCATTTTTCTCTAAATAGTGATTTTGTATTATTTTGTGTGTAATAAACTAATCTACTAAAAAAAATTAATAATAACTTTAAAAATTACGACAGAATTGAAAAATCACATAAAATCTATTACAAAGCATCAAATAATTTAATTATAAAGCAGATGGGTCGATGGCAGAGCGGCTAGCGCGCTGGGCTAGTAATCCAGTGGTCGCGAGTTCGAATCCTGCCTCGACCGATTTCGTTCACCTGTAGCACAAGCATTCGCTTATTTTAGGGAACGTAGGAAGATGTATATGTACTTGTTAAGCAAGGACATATTCATTTTTAAAAAAAAAACAAAGTTATTTTTACATCTAGAACAACACTTAATGATATTATGACCAACACCAAAGAACTTTTAGAAGTCGACGCCAAACAGTTAAAAAAAAGATTATCGTCAACTGATTTCATGCCTAAATATATTTATTATCTCATATCATTCATTTGTTAATACAAGTGACAGTTGTGCTGGTGCGCATCACATTTTAAAAGAAAGAACGACACATGCGTGTATCTCCAAATGCCAGTCTCGTCTCACCCGAAAAGGCGAAATTCAGAATGGACGGTGAACCTCATTGCTGAACTATGTGAGATGTTTTGGCATGTGAATTTTGCCCTAAACCACTATATATAGTGTCACTATGCGACATGTTTCGGCAGTGCTGTCCTGCCATCGACCGGCTACTTGAAATATTCGCCGAGTATTTAAACTATATTATGTGAGATGTTCTTGTTGCCTGTTGTATTTTCGATTACCCGGCTCTTATGGGACACCCAAAAACGACGATAATAGAAAATATTTGAAGCACTATTCTGAGCCGGCGCCTCACAGCAATAATAAAGTGACGAATAAATACACATAAATATTTTTCTTTGACATTGTGAAACATGAATATCTAAATAAACATAAATAAAGTACGTAAAATACGAATCAATCCCATGTTTGCTTGTTTATGTTAGTATGTCAACAAAATATTTCCACAGAAAAGACAGAAAAAATAATAGAAGGAATTTATATGATACGAATTTGATTTTCAAAACCACGAACTACAGAGCATATTCAAGGAACCAAATATCGTCCGAACGATAAAAATAGGGAGGCTCCGCTGGTTAGGACACGTGGATGGTATGGAAAATGAACAGACACCAAAAAGAATCCTCACATCACGTCCGGAGCGAAGAAGAGGTGTGGGAAGGCCGAAACTACGATGGATAGATGGAGTCGAGAAGGAACTTCAGATAGCCATTGTGTGGAATGGGAGAGAAAAGACCATGGATAGGGTGCAATGAAGACGATTCTTTGAGGAGGCCAAGACCCATCTTGGGCTGTGGAGCCACTGATGATGAATTTGATTTTAGTAATGTCAAATATTTAATAAATCTCTTTTAATTGTTTCTTAAAATTTTTACTGCTTAATGCTGGTTTTGTAATTTTTTGAAAAAAATAAATGACTTTTTAACTTTTACTAAATAACTTATGATTTTTATAAAAAGAAATAATATATATTAATTTAAATCATAACATATTGAATACGTCAAGTTTAAGAAGCTTTTAAATATTTAAATTTTTAAAAATTTAAAAGTTATAAGTGGAAAGTTATAAGTAGGTAAATGTACTATACCTACTGTTAAAATTGTATTGTATTGTATATATTTTATTTAGATGTAAAAAAAAATACAATTTCTTACATCTAGTATAAACGAAAATAAAAAGAAACAGTAAAAATAAACAAATCAACATCGGATGACTAAATGAACACACAAAAAATACACGTATCTATCAATAACAATAAAACACAAAGTAAAAAAAAAGGAAAACACACTACCACAATAGAAGACATCAAAGAACATGAAAAATAAAAAAATAATAATATAGTATCAAAACAAGCAAAACAGATATTATAGTCTTAGAACATCATATATAAACAATAGAAACACACGATTTTTAAAACTAGTTGCATGTAACACATGAGATCCAACTGTCGATAGCGATAGTATGTATTGTTGAAGAATAAGTACCAAACTATAATCCCATAAACACAAATTATTTAATATTTTAAGATATTTGATTTTCTATACAACACTTGTACCTATGTATGTATGTCAAGATAGGATAGTATGGAGGTCAGTCCTTTGATCCTACGCAGAATATGAAAACAGCATGATGGTATGTATGTATGTTTGGAGATTAGTATCAAATAATTAAGTTTTCTTAGATATTGTGAGTAGGCGATTGCCATACAAATTGTATGAAGAAATGTCGTCACTAAATTCAATTTTTATAAAAATTGTTAAAAAAAGTTTTAGATGTGCTAATACATCTTTTATATTTTTTATAGAAAATTAAATTATCTAGTTGGGGTGTTTCGGCTTTTTTCGATATTTTTAAAATATTTGGAAATATAGGCAGTTAAACTCATAAATCTGCATATAAATAAAGTAGACCTGGTAAGATTGTCGTTCTGGATTTGCGAATGTTTGTGCACGACTATATTCATGTCAGTCTGCCCAAGGCTGCCTGTTCTTACATTCGTTTGAAATCTTTCTATGTGGAAATCGGGAATTTTACAGTAGAGTAAAAAACTTACAATATTACATTTTTATAATATTACATTTGAAACAGTATAAAAACACAAAGCCTCACAAGCTGATATGTTTTTTTTTATTATTTTCAAAAGAAAGTATGTTTAAATGTTATATAATAAGAATTAAAGAATGCTTTTATGCTTTACTCGCCGAGTCGCCAAAATTGATTTATGTGAATTTACCCCGAAGATGACAAAAATACCAACATTCTGATATATGCGTCCCTATCGTAATTAGACCTCAAATGGCACGAAGTAATAAAATCCGACACAGGGAGAGTGAGCAATTCACGTTGAACAAATGGTCTCTTTTGCATTGTGGGTCAGATTTGCTTTCCTCGCGTTGTTCCACCATTCTTTCAGCTGTCAAATATTCGAAAGTTAGCTACTTTTTATTTTTATCGTAATTAATATGTATTGATTTAGTTTATTTTCCAATATTTAATAACTTTATATTTTATTTTCTTTCGGAATCAAATTTTAGCCTATACAGTTACAAAAAAATGTAAGTTGAAATTTCAATTCTCGATGAATTTAGGTAAATTTTAAATCAACATTCACATATGGAAAGAACGTAGGTATTTGTTTAAAGATATTTTCATAAATGAGTTGGTGATTATTGTATTTCGGTGTACAGGTTATGTCATTCTTCTAGGAGTAGGTGAAAGGGTGCAGAAGGAATGGCACATGAAAATAACATGTTGCGAATGGTTGCACTTAGGGCAAACGAATCTAAAGAACAGCAAGAAAGGAGATGTGAAGCCAGTAGATTACGAATGACGGCGTATAGGGTATTACAATTTCTGCAGCAAGAAAGAGGAAGTACAGATTTTCAGTCTTCAAGTAATTGGATAGAGGTAGGGAGTCGTGATAATTTAATGACAATAGATCAGATGAATATGCAAGACGTTGAAGAAATAGAAATTACTGCACTTGAATGCGCCATCTTAGCAGCATTAAAAGTATAAAACAGCCTCTAAGTCTTCAAGTCATAAGGCCCCTGAGTCAAATTGAAAACGCTTAACAATATCGCCAAACACTATTTTTTTTGTATGTAAAATAACAGAAGTGGCATTGAAACATGAATTATGGAGACAAAAGGAAAATTCTGCTTTTTCCTATAGTTGCAATATAGATATTAACCTATAGTTGCAATTTGATGAGTTTAACTGCCTATGTATCCATTTTTTTTAAAATATCAAAAAAGCCGAAACACCCCAACTAGGTAATTTAATTTTCTATAAAAAATATCAACATTATATTAGCAGATCTCAATTTTTTTTAACAATTTTTATAAAAATTGAATTGAGTGACGACATTGCTTCATACAATTTGTATGGTAGTCGCGTACACACAATATCTAAGAAGACTTAATTGTTTGATACTAATCTCCAAACATGCATACATACCATCATGCTGTTTTCATTTTCTGGGTAGGATCAAATGACTGACCTCCATACTATCCTATCTTGACATACATACCTAGGTACATAGAAAACCAAATATCTTAAAATATTAAATAATTTGTATTTATGGGTTTATAGTTTGGTACTTATTCTTCAACTATACATACTATCGCTATCGACAGTTGGATCTCATGTGTGACATGCAACTAGTTATATTCATTATATAACTTCGTCATACTATTATATAATAAAGACTATAAATAAGACTTGAAAAATGTAGAATCTTAACGTAGTGATTGAATTATTAATAAAAATATCAAATTAATAAACATGTGGAGAATAATTAAAAGGTCTACATATCTTGAATATTATTATTTAACCTTTAAAACCAAACAATTGTTAAGTTAATTTCAAATCGTTTAGTAAACCGTTATAACGAGGGTCACGGGTTATCTATATAAAGAAGTAAGTTTTCATTAATTAAACTTCCAAATAATTTAATTTTGTGAAGACTAATGGAGCAAGCATTTAATGTTTATTTGGAAAACTAATAATTAATACAACTACTTCCTAGAAGATTCCACACAAAACTATTGCGCGTCTGTTGTAAAACCATATTATATTATTATCTAAGTACCAATTACAAAGCTCCATTATATGTGGTAAATCGTTGAAATTTATGATTCATACTATAATTATTTCGTTGCTGTATATTCATTTAAACGTGAGATATATCTACGTTTGCATTGTAGCGAAAAATTATATGATCAAAAAAAACATATGCTTAATTAATTAGGTTTGTTTATTGCTAGGTTTATTAATTGATAATATTAATTGATAATTTGAAGGTTTTACTAGGCGTGTTCAAACAAACAACTCCCTCTAAATATGAATTCATCTCAAGTACAAAGAAATGTTTCGGGTCAACTGAATGAAAGAGATTACTTACTGAAATCCACAATTTTGTTCACAAATAACAATCTTTGATTTACTTGATTAATTTACAATAAGATTTTATAATTTCACACGGCTGATAAAATAACGATTGACGCGTACGTTGACAGATCGAGAGAGCAATGGCGGGCGAATTAAAATACGAGTTTATATAGATAGTTTGGTTGTTCTGGAATATTCCATAAATGAGTGTTATCAAGTATTAATATTTTCGCTATGAATTTTAGCAAATCAACACATTAGTAATTTTGTGGTCGCGCCTATTCCGGAGAAGTTTAAAGAAACTAGATTCCGATGGTATTATTATCTTGGACAAAAATATATGGTCAACTTGATCCTTAATAATTGTATACACAAGCAAGACCTAGAGGACAGATATATGAAAATAATTCAGGAAAAAGCATTTGACTAAATAGAAGTCTTAGAGATGGACATAGGGACTGCCTATCAGAAGGGGCGACTCCAGATGGACTTACTACTTACTAGTCGTCGTCCTCAATACTGAGGGTCGTGGCCATCACGTACCCTGCTGCGGACCATTGTTCTCCAGGTATTCCTATCAGCTGCCAGATTCCTAACAGCTCTACGGAGTGACGTAGCGGGAATATTTTGCCTTATTTGGTCGGACCAACGCATTGGCGATCTGCCTGTCGGTCTTTTATAAGGCGCTTTTCCGACCATGATGAGCTTTTCAAGGCTGTCCCTCTACGAGATATGTGTTCATATGGACTAGGAATGGGCAAAGAATAAGCTAGACTCAGTAAAAGGGTTCTTAATACCAATCCAGAGGGCAGAAGAAGTTGAGGCAGGCCCAAGCTAAGATGGCCGGACGATACAGAAGACGACATAAGAACGATCGGAATAGCAAACTGGAGGAGAGCGGTGGAGGACAGGGACGGCTGGAGAAGGATTCTGGAGGATGCCAGGGCCCACACAGGGCTGTAGCGCCAATGATGACGATTATGATGATGCTGACAATAACTCGTTCGGGTTTTAATTCGTTCATATAAGAACAAAGGGAAGGGAGTTTATTGCCGTATGGCAATTTCTTCCAACTAACCAGTGTTTCCAGCCCAGAGAAGCAATATTTACGTGAGAAATGAATTTTATAAATTTTTCCTCTGCTGGGAATCAAACCCAGGACGCCCGCACAGAACGAATATATTGTTGATGATGATTTATTTATACATTTTAAGGATAAAGACAAGATAAGATAATGAAATTGAAAGTCGAGATAGTAATTTATCATAATATTGGTGTACCTAAGTATTTAATAAAGGATTTGTTGTATTATTTCGATTCAGTAGACCGTTACACAATGGACAATTCTATTCAGCACGAATTTCTTTTTAGCGAGACACATCCTACGGTTGGTTTAGTATTGGTTAATGGTTGGTGGAGCTTTACGTTCTGTGTTATATTACCTTGTAAATTCCATAGGAGAGAAGAGCACTTAGGCTGACCATGAACAGCTGCGTGCCTATAATAGCGCAGTAGGCGATCTGGACTCCTGCAATCAAAATAATGACACCATTACTCTAATGTCCAACTTCATTACATTGCCCTTTGCTTCTTTACAACACACCCTGTTTAAGCTGTGTTTATGTCACAGTCAATGCCCCTAAGCCTGGTATTTTAAAACATTGACGTGTACTCACATTTACGGAACCCGCAAAAACGTTAAGGTAGTTTTATTTCATTTGGGGAAAGAAACAGCCTGATAATATATTATGTTAATACATTAGAGAAAATGGACCAATGTATTTTTAAATTTCAACTAGTTTAATTCAACACCTAGAGTTGTCCGTTGATATACTTCATAAATAAAAAAATCGTACTTATTATTATAATTATTCCTACTATTTTTTTCAAGAGCTGCGTTCAAAATGAACGCCGAGTGCACTTAATAACGGTCTAACGGCGATTCCGATCCCATTCACGATCGTGCCATCCTTCCAAATGGCTTGCTATCACTCCAAAATGCGCTCGTGAATGTCAAAACCCGCGCATCCCCAATTAGCCTGACACACCAAAATGGAATTCCAAACGATCGAAACTCCACAGAACCGCGACAAATAGCGCGGCGCATTCTGTCGGTACGGCATGCTCGTGAGTGTGAAAACCAGCGGTACATTACGCCATCTCATTGCGCCGAGCTGTTTGACACTCTCGTGAATACGAAAATACAACATTTTCTCTTTGTTTTTTTCTTTTTATATATAAACAAACTGCTATAGCAGTTGTATATAACCCATCATCAGAATTATAACTCATTTTTACTTATTAATGAGTTATTAATGTGAAAGCGCCGACAGCTTGTGTATACTAATTTTGATGGCTCGATGGCGCGCCCGTGAGTGTGATGGAAATTTTATAATGCTTCAAATGGAGCAGGTCCATATGGAGCGACGCCAAATGACACGATCGTGAATGGGCTGCTTAAG
This sequence comes from Molanna angustata, assembly GCA_963576475.1. Taxonomy (NCBI): domain Eukaryota; kingdom Metazoa; phylum Arthropoda; class Insecta; order Trichoptera; family Molannidae; genus Molanna; species Molanna angustata. Next base: position 8,964,466 of record OY754969.1, read on the forward strand.
CCGTTCATAATGACCGGAAAAAAACTCTTGAAAGACACTCAGATTGTGCGTTCAGATTGAACGTCGAATGTACGCACCAAACGTCTGTAAAATTGTCGGATGATAAACACCCTCGCAGTTAAAGGATCTGTTGACTATTATTTTGTCTGTGGTAAGACGACTATTTGTTATGGTATATATTATGTCACTTGACATTATTAATGATGATAATATGCATTCACAAAGAGGTTAATTTATAAAAATATAATTCAAACATTTCCAATAAAAGGTCACAGAGCATTATCTACTCCACTGCCCAATTGTCTTTTGATGAAAACATAACCTAAAAAGACAGATGTATGATAAATGAAATTTGAATGTTAAATAATGCAAAGGACTATTACAAATAAACTATTTAAAACCAAAAATGGGTCTAAATGATTTTATGTGTTAGTTGCATTTACGAATGTCAATTAATCATCTGTTGTTTTACCCGGAATTGGACGAATGCTGTCACATGGACGATTTGATAGACGTGCAACCGACAGGGCTATTCCGCCGCCACATATTGGAATTGCAACATCTGAGTTCCGGACTAGTTTAGTTAGTTATTTATTATGTCCAGTTGATATATGGCTAATTTTAAAATTCGTCTATATACAGATTGCGCTTTACGTCTAGATTAATTATTGCTTCTGTCGCTGATGGTTTGATTTAATTGTGACTCAACTGTTGACCCATGATTAGATATAAATAAAAAATGGATAAATTTAGGTTCAGCGCACAGTCGATATTGTTCCTCTTACCATAAATCGTTGACTTCAGTGTGTTATAATAGAAACATCCGATAAGTAGGTATGTACGTATTTTTACCTATATATTTTTTGTAAGCGAATCATACAATCCACACATGTGTGTGTTCATAGATCTGGAAATCAAAAGATTATGTGAAAAAAAAATAGAATTGACATCGTGAAATAATATCTGTTAAATATTTTGCATACTAAAATAATATTTTATTGATTTTATTTTATTTATTTTATATTACTTCTCGGGCAACTAACAGGTACTATGTCAAATATTAATTTAACACGCACCCAATAACAAGTTGCCGCATTCTGGAGACTTACGATATTAATCGTCTCACAGATCCAGACTGAAAACACAATTAAAACTGTGTCTCCACCGGGAATCAAACCCAGGACCCTTGGATCAGCAGTCAGATACCCAACCAACTGAACCACTCAGGCCGACAAATATATTTTATGACAATTTTTTAGCACCTCAATAAACGAAGTTGGAAATATTATTGGAGAACCAGGAAGTTAAGTTGCTCATTGTTTTTTTTTAATAATCTTTTTTTTACGAAAAATGAATTTGTCCTTGTTGTACAAATACATCATCCAACATTCCCTAAATTAAGCATAAATGCTTGTGCTGTAGGTGAACAATATCGGTAGAGGCAGGATTTTAACTTGCGACCACTGGATTACTAGCCCAGCGCGCTAACCGCTCTGCCAACGACCCCAAAAACAATGAAAGCAAAAGTCCTCAAACATATAATGTATTTTTTTCACATATTAATACGTAAATACTGAAAAAATCGTTTCACAACGCACAGATTAACGAAATTCTTATGTTTTATTAAAAAAACTAAATTATGTATTACGCCTGGAGCGACGTAACATAATATTTTGTTTCCATAATGGATGAAGAATTTTTTATACGCTTTTTTATAGACAATACATAAAATAGAGTCTTTGGTTTCGTACGCACAAGACATACAATTCTGTGGCAACATTTTTTTTCATGGCTTGATTTTACAGAATGTCATGGTAAGAATATCACGTTGCAGAAGAAACACGCAACAAAGTTCAAGGTTAAGACAAAGAAGAAACGTTAAATATTAACCTAAGGATGTATTCATAAAATCACAAGAGACTTCTAGAACAGAGTCCTCATAAAATAAGAATTTACTTAAATTTCAGTTAACATTCTTTCAGAGATGCGAATTGTACTGCGACAAAAACTATAAATATTTCAGTAGGTATTTGAGTAAAATTTCTCTTGGATCATAAAACAGAGGACCTATAGCAGTCTCCAATCACAAGCGCGGTGCCATCTTTTCTAGGACGAGTTAAAGATGTCTTTCGAGAGTATAAAACCCTGGACAACTTGGATTGAAAAAATCTCTAGAAGGTGCATTACAGTAGTCAAAAATTCATAGCATCGATATCACTCACCGTAATAAACATCTTCTAGTTCACCGTACTTCCTCATGTTGACTTCTATTCTCCAACTGTATAACAAGACGACAAGGATTGATATGTTCTGAAAAAGAAAATAAATGACAAATTAATTCAAAGGATTTTTTAACCACGCGAATGATTAATTTGATTCGACCAATATCGAATCAATCGCTTATTTCTTTGTTGTCATCCGTCCTCACTAATATTCGAAACCTGTCGTCTAAAATAAAACTGTGGTTTAAACGAAATGAAACATTTAAAAATAAAATTATTATTTAAAATTTTGAAGATTGATTTTAATTTTTCTTAATTTAAAATTAAAATATTACTCTTATTTACAACAAACAAAATGTAATCGTACAAAACGAACATAATTTTATAACAACAATATTTAAATTTTAAAATAAAGTAAATTTAATCGTGGAAAATCAATTATTAAATAGATTCCTCTAAATACATTAAAATACTGCCAATTTATTTAAATTTAAAAAAAATATTATTACTTATTATAAATTATATAATTAAAATAAAATAAAAGGGTTTTTAACTAAATTGAGCTTACCTATTTCATATTTTTAATGTTATTTCCAATTTAAATTAATTTAATTTTAAAACAAGTTGCATGCAATTAATGAGATCCTACTGTCGATGGCGATAGTATGCATAATTGAAGAATACGTTCCAAACTATAAACACTTAAACACAAATTAATAATTTTTTAAAGATATTTTGTTTTCTATAAACAAAAATTCAAAATTCTGAGTATAAAAGTTTTGTAGGCCTATAACTATCTATATATTCTGTAAATTGAGCGGATCAAAAGTTATAAGGGGGGACGGACATGCAGATACACATACACACGGATACACTAAATGTTCAACTCTGAATTCTAAGTCAAACTATATACATAGAACATATATGCTGCGAAGCTTCTAAGTTGGTGTTTTTTGACTTCAAAGTGGGAAAAACCGTGAAAAATATAGACCCTGCATAAAAATCTCGCGAATCTTGGCTTGATACTTTGTCGATATGTAAAGAGAATAAAATTATCTTGAACAAATCGACAGTTGGATTATTTTTTATTTAAAATAAATTATTAATTTATTAAATATAATGTTTATTTTATTATTTGTTAAATCGCCTAATATTATTTTTACAATATCTAAATATTTTTTAACTTTAATCTTTACTAGCCTAGCTTAAAATTATCAATACAACCTAATAAAACCTAGTCTAACCTAACACAACCTAGCTTAACCTAACAGAAACAAACCTTATCCAAAGCAATTGTGAAGGGGTTCCTTAATAGCTGACATCCATCCAAATCCCGCATACAAAATAAATATTATTAACTTAATTATATAAATAAAAATAAAACTTGTTGGCTGTGGCCAACACTAAACTCTCCACACCATACTAAGCGTTCATTTTTTCTTCTTGAAAGGTTGATAATCTCTAAATGTAATTTTATGAAGTATATTTCTATTAGATTTTTAAACAAATATAAGATTCCCAGAGGACAAAAGTTTTCACAATAAACCATACACACAAAAACATTGTCAAGAAACTCATTGTATGTATTTTCTAAATGATACCTGTTGAGAAATTTTAAGTAAACCCTAAATGTCTACAATTAAGGTTTAAAACTTTCTTATAATTAAAAAAAACTAACCGGACCTAGCCTAACCTAACATTACCCAACTCAATTCGACATAAAGTAGCAAAAACTAACCGGACCTAGCCTAACCTAACATTACCCAACTCAATTCGACATAAAGTAGCAAAAACTAACCGGACATAGCCTAACCTAACATTACCCAACTCAATTCGACATAAAGTAGCAAAAACTAACCGGACCTAGCCTAACCTAACATTACCCAACTCAATTCGACATAAAGTAGCAAAAAAATATCGTTATAGGTGTTCAGGATCAATACATATAATTGAAAACCAATACTGAGAAAAAAATTTAAATAATATGCTAAGTACAAAACGGGATCTCACGTATTCACAATAAATATTTATATATTTTTACAAGTAATGAAACTTTATCCGCAGAGGAATAAATGCTCCATATTACCACAAGAAAACCAATTACACGCTCAGGGGATAAAAACAGGGTGTTCTCTTTTTTCTTCCTCTTGTCTTTTGGAAAAAGACGTTTAGAATATCGCATTTTCTTTTGTTTTTGTGTCCAAATTTACATATAACGCGACGGTTAGTAAAATAAAACCAATTTTATGGGTGGAATAAAGACGAATGAAAATTTGGCCCGCGATGGAATATTTTTGAAAAACAATGTTGAAAAATGGACCTGTTCGTACACTTTTCATCGCATAAGTCGGAGATATTTTCATTTAGAGTGCTTTTATATGATTATATTTTTTTATTTCATTTTTGTTTGCGAAAATATAGTTGAAACACAAAAAATAAATAAGGAATTTACCAGAAACTATTTTTTTTTTGTTATTCGCGAATACTTTTTGTTCTCCATTGGTCAGTCGAAATGTAAAATATTTTCTGAGATGATGATTATGAAGGATTTAATTAAAAAAATATTATTTGGTAAATATTATTATTACAAAAAAAAATATTATTTGGATAAATGACCTATTCAATGACACAAAACATAAACTCGTTCAAAACATTTAAAACAGGAATTTCATAAGATTATCACTTACGCACAACACACACACACACACACACACACACACACACACACACACACACACACACACACACACACACACACACACACACACACACACACACACACACACACACACACACGCACACACCATCACACATACACACCCTCACACACACACACACACACACACGCACACACCATCACACATACACACCCTCACACACACATATAATTTTGTATCTTGAATATATGACTGTATTTTGTATATAATATATAATATAATTTGGATGATTTATATAGCGCCGTTTTGGTGAATATCTCACCTCAAGGGCGCTGAAAATTGATTAAGATGTATCATTATGGCTTTGGTTAGATTTGCGAAAAAGGTGTGTTTTGAGATTTTTTCTGAAGGTAGATATATTTTCAGTTTGTCTGAGGGTATTTGGGAGCTTATTCCATGCATTTGGTCCTGCCACAGCAAACGCACGATCGTCGAAATTAGTGGTATGCACCCTGTTTATTTCAAATAATTTTCCAACCATGGATGAAGATGCAGAACTAAATAAATTATGATAGTATTGTAAGCTAATAATTGATGTATGGAAATGATAATTGTTATATTTGATATTTTTATACATATATATTTTTCTTTGTACATTGTTAGCTTCAATTTGAAAAAATAAAAAAATAAAAAAAATAAATAATAAATTTAAATATAAAATAAATATAAATCTAACAAAACCCACCATTCAATTAGTTTCCATATACTTTTTGCTCGTAAAATAGTCGTTATTATTTTAAAAATGAATAACAATTTGCTAATACCAGCAATTCATTACATTAATTTAGAAAATAAAGTACATTTTCTCTTAGTTAGATTCACTTGATGTATTTTTATGAACCCCATCAATTTGGTACCTATACATTATTTAATAATTATAAAAAAAACAAATTTATGGTGGATGTTAGAGCATTAGAATGGAAAAATCTATGGAAAACAAATAATATCTAATCAGTTGATTGAGATTATTATTACATTAAATTTCATAGGAAACATACAGTAAAATTATATTTTTGAGAAATTGATGAAAAATAATTATGCTTATTTTTTTTTGCAATCGTAGTTCTCTAATATTTCATTATAGCAGAGTAATAATATTACTAAATATCTGTTTTAAATTATATTTTTTGGTGGAATAGATTTTGACTAAATATTTGTCTAAATATTTGAATGAATCCTTATCAATTATTTGCACTTCAAAATAATACGATAAAACAAACTATACAAAAATATTTACATCCAAATAGATAAATGGGTGCTTTATAAATACACCATGTTGTCTGCCTTCATTACATAATGTCAACAAAACCCTTTTAGTAGCAGTATTTGTATCAACAATATAATATAACAGCCAACAATGGCGATAAAAATAGCGAAGAAATATTTTTTTTATCTAATAATCCAATTAAGCTCGATTCATATAACTTATTACTCCTCAATACCCCAATGTAGTGGGAGCTATGAATTCGCAATTCTAAGTTTATTTTTTTATTGCAGATTATCCACTAGTAATCATCCTGAGATTGTATTGTGAAAGTTTCATCACAATGTATCTGTGTGTTGTGTACTATGTGCTATGTAAGGCGTGTTTATTCTCTTTTTTTGATTATAGACTAAGGTACTCATTCGATTCATTTAAAATTTTGTATATTTGTATATCTTAGTTATCCAAGAAGCCATTTGGTAAAAGCTAGATGCAGAAGAAATAGAAGAGAAATGAGAGGAAGTGTATGGAAGAAGCCTACATTCAGTAATGGAGGAACGAGGACAAGAGAAAATAAAGTAAATCTAATAGATAAAGTAAATCATTAGATTTTGAAGGATATCTGAACAGTGCTCCTAATTTTTTTAACTGTCAAATATTTAAATTGACCCCAAGCTCAGGAGACTTAAAATTTGATAATTTATTTTCAATTGTTAAAAGACAAATCACTTTCATGAAATGGCATTGAAGAATTATCAAGTTTTCATTATAAAATATTCAAATAAAAAATAATTTATCAAACTCAATAGGTAATTTGTTTTATATATATAATGGTAAAATTTGTATGTGATAATTTGTATTTTTTCTGGAAAATAATTAAAAAAAAATGAGGTGAATCATGTGTGTCAAGATAGAAGAGTGACGTTCGGATCGTTTTGCCTGCCACAAAGAGGGAAACGGCATGTTGGTTTGTTTGTAAGAAATTTAAAATTTATTGATTTGTAAGTTACAAATCAAAAAATAAATAAAAATAAATACAATAACTTTGTATAAACCATGAATTTTTTTTTATTTGAGTTTAAGTTTGTCCGGAGGAAGAAGCGGTCAGATTCGAAAACGTTCGACCGAAAATATTCAAAGTCGTGGTTAATACAATTTTGTATTTTTATAATTTGAAAAAATGTGCCACAAAGTAATAGAAAAAACGTACGAAGAAATAATTAATTAATACATAATTTTTCACGAAACACAAAATAAAAGAAGTGGCATGATGTATTCGATACTAACAATAAACTGTAAAAGTAAGGTATGAGTAAGGGAGTGAGCTTGTCAAAATAGAGTACAAATGTAAATGGCATGTTGGCCTTGAGTAACACCAAAATATTAGTGGGAACGAGTATAGAAAAGTTATCCCTTCAAAGTAAGACAGTAGTGGCATGCTTGGCATGCAGCTAACAGCAAATTTAATAGTGATTACATGTTTATTATCAGCTGTTGGGAGCTTGTCCTCCTGCGACATAGCTGACCATGGACCTTCCGAGAAGGAAAAGTTGTTTTACTCATTGTCAATTAGTTTTTCTTGGTAATTGTAATTTGAATGTATATTTTTTTTCTCGATAAATGTTTTATTTTTATGAGTAAGTTGTCATACTTGCCAATATAAAAAGGGGCTATGTTGTAAGTATCGATCTATACAGCAAGTATAAAATAGTTCAGAAGTGGTAGTTTATAGAGAGCACTGCAGTAAGCGGCACCCTAGGCATGATATTTACAGTAAAAGTAAAGTACGAGTATAGCAGTGATATTATCTTCACAGAGTATAGAGGGCACTGTACTAAGCGGCATGCTAGGCATGATATTTACAGTAAAAGAATAGTACTAGTATAGCAGTGATATTGTCTTACCAGATTATAGAGGGCACTGCAGTAAGCGGCATGCTAGGCATGATATTTACAGTTAAAGAAAAATAGGAGTATAGCAGTGATATTATCTTACCAGAGTATAGAGGGCACTGCAGTAAGCGGCATGCTTGGCATGGAGCCTACAGCAGCCTCCACCTTGCAGTGCACCATATGGATACAGCACAGCTGACTTCATATCCTATGTATCGACCACTGTATCATATCTGTAACAATAATAATAATTTTATGAACATATGTATGATCTTGGACAGATTATTTTTTTGAAATCTAAGGTTCCTTGTTTTAGCAATAGGGTGAACACGTTTGTTTTATAGATTACTTAGTACCAACTATAAAGAAGGCAGAAAGTATGGTGAACTAAAATAATGACGTCTCATTAAATGTCGTAGATTTGTGTTGATAAAATTCATAATTTTTGCTTTGTTTTTTTTATTATTTCAAGAATCTTATTAGAAAAGGCAAGCGACAAAAATCGAAAAAAAAACATATTAAATTGCGGACGTTGTAAATAATTGATTGCTTGTTGAAATAATAAAACGATTCGGAGAATTAATTCTAGAAATGATAAAAATGAAATGATTCGGAGAATCAATTCTTGGAATGATAAAAATTAACTGAATCGAATTGTCCAAATATATAAAGGGTCAATGATTACTATTATTAAGTAATACAACAAATATCAAATTGTCTTTGTTCGTTTCAAATTTCATTGAAATCAAATAATTTTTAATTGAAACCAATAAAATCCCCTAAATTCCTCCTGTTTTAATTGGTGGATTTTAATCACTTATCGAATTAAATAATTGTTCGCACTCATTCAACTTTTATTTTGGTTTTCTCTCTTTAACAACCCACATAATCTTGGGCGGTTTCAGGGTTAACGACTTCCATTACTTTTTACAGTTACAATGAACTCGCATCTAAAACAAATAAAACTTTTAATCCAGTTGGCAATAATATTATTCTCTTATCCTGCAAGATAAGGAAGGAAAACTATTTTTTTCTATTATTCGTAGGCAGTAACATTTGAATAAACTCTTCGGATAAAAGAAAAAGAACAAAACTTAAGAACAGAATTTATTGAAATAACTTTATATATTTACCTACCTTTGTTTTCACATCTTCTAACCAAATTGGTGTTATTTGTAGGGAAATGTGGAGGTATATCCTATATAATCCCTACCAACTAATGTCGAGAAACAATACAAAATAAAATATTTAATTAATTACACCTATCATATTATTCATTTTTATTTATTTATACCATCTCGACACATATGATATCATTTATAAATACTATCCCAACCTCACTAGGACTACGCCTGTTTCGAGGTTGAAGATTTACAATATTATATTGATACATTACATCTACATCCATGTACCCACCACACAAAAATACAATATTGACTATACGCAGTTGGGTAACTTAAATCATTATTGTGACAATAATATTATTCCACAGCAAAAAAAGCACACCCAACTGGTACAATTAATGCAAGGTACATGGATATAAATGCAGGGTGACTACACAATAAAAATATTTTTAACATATTAATATAAGAAAAAAAATAAAATAAATCACCAATTAATATAAATCATATCAGGTGGGTGCATAAATTTTGAGTTGTTTTTTGAACAATAGAAATGAATTTATTTTTTTAAGGCATTCGGGAAGATTGTTAAACACCAAAGGAGCTTGAAACAGAAAATTATTATTTTGACCAAAAGATGTTCTTGCATTTACAGTCATATAATTTAAGAATAATGCCATTCTAGTGGTTCGATTTTGTTGGGTTCTGTTAGCTATTTCAATACTTGTATAAATCTTGCACAAGGTTTGCAACATATATTATTATTTTACTGTCATGATATTACATCCCTCAAACAATAAATCTGACGAATATCGGAAACTCTTTTTGAAAGCAATTTTTAAAATAAATTTTAGTGCAATATGAAGTGGCACTGGCACAGGAAAATATGATAAAAAGAACGATGAACGATGAGAAGCCCAAAAGACCAGGTAGACTATAGACCGCCAGGATGCAGTGGAGTAGCTAGACATTTTGAGCTGACTACTCTTTATTTACAAGTAAAGATTAGTAAGTTATAGACAAAGAGGTTTGCTCCAATCGTGAATATGTTAAAAAAATATTCAATTCTAATAAAAGCTCTATTTCCGAGCTTTGTAACCTAATAGTTCCTAATGGGAACATCAAAGGGATCATTTTAAAATATTGAACCGTTTTCAGACTCATTCAATGGGAACATTTCAAATAATTGTCCAAGTATTTATTATGTGCTCATCGATGATTGCTTAGAAGGGAATTAAGTTTATTGAGAATATCGGAGTCAGCTTGACATATAAAAATATGTATATACTTATAGCTAGAAAAAATATCCTTTTTAAACGACTGAAATAGGTGATCAAGTAATTTCATTTATCAAAATTCTACGTACTTAATACAGATAATTTACATCTTTTTTATATTCAATTTAATTGGATTTATTGACTAAATATGTCACAAAAATGTTGCGTTATTTATAAGTTTCTATGTATTGCTATTCAGTTACTATTGTAACTAAAATAGAAACGTTCTAAAATTGTAGATTTTAGATTTACGGTCTTATTTCAGCGTTATGAAATATAAACTTGAACTAAAAAATGGAATATGAACGTACCTATATTGGCCGGAATGTTCTTAAAAAGTTCCTGAATTAGACGTATTTAGAATAAATATGAAAATTATGATATTTTCATATTTTGAATAATTATGAAAATTATGAATATTTCATTATTTTCATAATTATTCATGATACGTCAGATTCAGTAACATTTTAAGAACGTTTCGGCCAATATAGGCACGTTCCTATACCATTTAGTCCAAATTCATATTTTATAACGCTGAAATAAGACCGTAAATCCAAAATCTACAATTTTAGAACGTTCCTATTTTAGTTACAATAGTTACTGAATAGTGTATCTGTGAGTGTGATATGTACTGTGTACTGCGTGCTGTGTGCTATGTGCTGTGTGCTATGTAAGGCGTGTTTATTTTACTTTATCGATTAAGACTAAAGTACTCATTCGATTATTTTCAAATTTTGCGAAATTCGTGTATCTGATATTCACTTAGACCAGATTAGATTTTGAAGGATATCTGAATAGTGTATCTCATTTTTTTTTACTATCAAATATTTCAAAGTGACCCATAGTTCCGGAAACTTAAAATTTTAACTTTTTATTTTCAAATTGGTAAAAAGGCACATCACTTTCATAAAATGGCATTGAAGAATTATCAAGTTTTCATAATAAAATATTTAAATAAAAAAATAATTTAACAAACTCATTTTATGAAAATGATGAATATTTTCCATACAAAATTTGAATAATTTAAATCATTACTTGTTAGTGAGGAGTTTAGAGTTGGCTACAACCTACAACCCACTCGTTTTATTTATAATATTCTGTACTCTAGCAGATTATTTGCCTTTTTGCAATTTTTACTAACACCTTTAAGATTTAAAAGAGGTACACTTCTAAGATAACAGAATTTTCAATTTATATATATTTTTTTGTTGGATTAGGTTAGGTTAGGTTAGGTTAGGTTAGGTTAGGTTAGGTTAGGTTAGGTTAGGTTAGGTTAGGTTAGGTTAGGTTAGGTTCCTCTCCTCTCCATAAACTTAATATAGTAGAGAAATAATGCAGATGGACTCATTAATTGAATAGAAGCTTATTATCCCTATTTTCTCTAACAAAAATATTTAGATAGTGTACCTAACTTAAAAAATGAGAAGAAAAAATATGTTTATGATATTAACTAGTATCACAGTAATTTTGAAATATGTTTTTTTTTGCTTTTTTAAAGTTTGACGATGCCAGACAATTAAGATTATTTTATTTTATTTTAATCATATTGCTTTACTAATTAAAAGCTACAGTTGAGTATTATTTTAATATAGGTACAGGTACATCCAATAACAATTTGCCACATTCTGGAGACGTTTGTCGTATCACAGATCCAGACCACCGGGAAACGAACCCGGGAACTTTGTCTCAGCAGGTCATCACTAGCTCATTTGGTTCACAGCAGCGTAAAACATATAAAGATACGAAATACAAAAAAAAATATTGGGAATTCTTAGAATGCTATACGTCTTATTTTTAAAATAAAAACTTTTCAACATTCTGATTTTTGGTATGGAACAAAAACATTAAAATTTTAAACGAAAATTTTCTGACAAAAAAAAGTTCTTCATAATAATTTAAATTCTTCTAACTAATTATTCCTTAAAAAAAATATATTCAAAATTGTTTTAACAAAAAAGGAGTAAACAGTAGCTTTGTTTAAGTTTGATCCAAACTTAATCAGTAGGTTTCAATTATAATAAGTCAAATATTATTTCAATAGAAAGTAACGAAATTTGAAAGTATTCAATTATATATTATTCATATTACTTCTCGGGCAACTTACAGGTAGGTACTATGCCAAATATTAATTTAAACGCACCCAATAACAAGTTACCACAAAAACTGTATATTAATTTGGCGTTTATGACGACTTAATGAGTATTGTAAATTTCAATAATATTAAACATATGTATATTATAAAAACTATATAATCTGTATATTTAAACTACGAAGGTAGTAGACACGCAAATATAAGGGGATAATTAAACTTATTCAGATAATGCGTAGATAGTAAATTGAAATACACAGTCTATGACTTTTTTTTTCATAACTTTTTTTTGCAAAAAATGATACTAGTTTATAAAAATATAAACATGCACTCATATAAAATAATCCAAGATATTTAAATTTATCGAAAAAAATTGGAAATCCAGTTTGAGATATTACTAACTAAGCCTTGATTTAGAACTTATTTTTAGTAAATTAAATTATGATAAAATAATAATAAACACTTTCTTGTATCCTACGCAAGTGGCAAGTTCATTGACATATGGCAATTTCTTCCAAATAACCACTGTTTCCAGCCGAGAGAAGCGATATTTTTTGAGAAATTTATTTAATTATTTTTTATTCCTCTTCCGGGAATCGAGTCCCGCGCAGAAGCTTACCAACTGTGCCATGATGGTCAGCACATAGTTCAATGAATAAATTATGTCATAGTTCAATGCATTTTTATGTCTGATTTTTTAATTTAAAATTGCAACAAAATTATTATACGTATCTTACCGATAATTTTCCAATAATATTTCCAACGCCGCATTTCAATGTCCTAATTTTACATATAAAGACAGACACTTTTAAACAAATCAATCATTTTTATCAACAGTTTATTGAAAATTAGCACAACGTCAAATGTTTAAATGAATTTGATATTCGTAAATTAGCGTTCGTTCGTATGGGCCTCAGAGCGATCTTCGCCTTCGACACAACCGCGACCGCTCTGCTCGAAGATTCGAGCAAAACTGAATTTTCTATTTGAAACAAACTCGTCGTGAAAACTCAGTTTTACCCGAAAACGCACATCCGAAAGGAACTTTTCTTTGCGCATATCCGTTTTACTTGTTAAAGTAATAAGATGACTTTTTTGTGATCTGATTTATTTTGATGCATCATAGCAATTTCAACCCGTATGGTGCGTCCGAAACTGACGAGAAAGTACATTATTTCAATTTTTCTTACTGTGTAATACGACTTTTTGCCGTAGAACTTTTGAGTATCTTCTTTTAACAAATAATTATTTGTTTCATTTTCAATGTCAACATTTTGCGTATACAAAAGTCGGATTAGGTACATCATTTATAACTTATTTAATGACCAACTGTGACAACCTCAGATGCATCTGAATCTACATACATATATTATATTCAAAAGGGAAATTGTTAAAAAGATCACTGATACATCCTCTTAAGACATGGGTACGGCTGGAATGCACTGTCGATGAAGTGATGTTATATGAGTGATGTCATTCTTGTGTATTCCTAACTATACTTAATACTTCATAATATGGTTTTTTAATAACTATTGATTTTTTATATTTTATAACTTATATCTCTACCTTATTCTCTAAACACGTCTATGTTTACATTGTAACTTCTCTATGAGAAATATTGTGATTGCACATATAAATCATATTTATTATTTATAAAACAAAAATGGGTATGTGAAACGTGTAATTATTTTTTCTCTTAATAAATAAATGTCTTTTTTGTTGGATTTGTCTCCGTTCCGAATAGCAGAATAAATATAAAAATGTTGAAAAAATTAAACACCTTCTTCATCGAGTCATTTGACCAAAGAAGGTGGATTATTCTAAAGAGAAGAAGGTCTTCCATATCTTCGCAGGTGTTCCGGTAAGCCTTCTATTGTTGGGAATTTCTGTCTTTACAATTTTGACAAATCGTATTACGTCAGCTCTGTTTATTCCTTGCTCTATGGAACAAAAACATAATTAATCGATAATTTTTCAATGGACAAAGAAAAAACTTGATTTTCATTTCTTCGCTCGTTTCTCACTTCCACAGCATTGATTTAACCATCATG
>OY754969.1:8984038-9429953 GCA_963576475.1 Molanna angustata
AAAAGAAAGAGGATAAACAATTTATTTATAAACAGAAACAAGTAATCTTTTCATTCCAACACAAATTCATTTTCACGAAAGATGCTGTATTTATATTAAAATTCGTATGGGTGGGAGTAAGAAAGAGATGAGGGAAATATGTAAACTATTTGGATGATCTCTTTGAAACTGAACTAAGACATGATTAAACGAGTGGGTTGTGGCCAACACTAAACTCTCCACAACATAGTAAGCGTTCATTTTTTCTTCTTGAAAAACAATCTCTAAATGCATTTTTATGGAGTAAATTTCTATTAGATTCTTAAACAAATATAAGATTCCGAGAAGACAAAAGTTTTCATAATACACCATACACAAAAAAAAACATTGTCACGAAACTCATTGCATGTATTTTCTACATGATACCTGTTGAGAAATTTTAAGTAAAATTGCAATACTAATTGATGAAGCGATGTATGTGTCAAGATAGAAGAATGCGGTGTTCAGTTATCTCTGCCTTCCCCTTGAGGAAGATAGAAGTGGAGAGTAAAAATAAGGTCTTTGGCAAAAATACACTTGTCTTATAGAGACACGTACCAGGGGCGTGCCTCGAACCTTCGGACTAGGCAAACCCTGAAAGATATTGTGAGTAAGTTCGTTTGAGTGGCCATTAATATATTTGAAATTACATGCCAAAAGAATATATTTACACTTGTGGCCATGTCAAGCATCGTACCTACATACAGTTCAGTTTTTTTTACTTGTAGTAGGTATATGTAGTTTCAATAAAACAGACAAAATTATTAGGACTTGAATTTCTTAACTCACCTAATATTCATAGGCAAGCCAAGATTTTCGGCTTCTATAAACAATTCCGCTACCGACACGTACAATATTAATATGAACCAGCAAATTCGACAACATATTACTTATAACTTATAAGTCTTACTTAAAATATTCTAGTTAGACGGGCATGTTGCCGAGTTCGCGATATTGTCCGCGACGTTCTTTATTGACTATCGTTACCTTGGTCGTTACATTGCATTCGCGTAGGCACCTGCCAATACAGTGACATTCTGCCGTGTCAGAGTGTCATTGTATTGGTAGATTCAGACGTTGCGTCTGAATCGTTGTGACAATTTAATGTAATGACAATGACGTACATATTTTAGAGAAATTGATCTTTGATAAATTGCTTATTTTTATCCTTTAAAGTATGCTGGGCTAAAATCTATTTTTTTTTGTCTCACTTCAATTATTCCTTCTTTTTTTTGTTTTATCTTATTAGTTCAACATTTGTTTCCTTTTTGTTTTCCTACATATATGTATATGTGTATTTTAAACTTTCCTTTTAACTGTGCAAAGTAATGTCTTTTTTATAATTTGAATGGTCAGGAGACGTTGATTGTACCTACCTAATGATGCACAATAGCCATGCGGGAGATACCTGTTATTGGAGCACTGGAGATTCTATTTTTTTTGTTTCATGTTTTTTTTTGTTTGTGTTGTTCAGTGTTCTGTTGGTGTCTCTGTATATTAAATAAATAAATAAATGAAGTTGATCACTCAATTTTCCTTTACAGAAGGTATTTTACTTCTGTTATATACATTTTTCATACAAATATGAAATTTATTTCACATTGATATGGCAAACCATAGATTTTTTTCTTAAAATTTTGTCAATCCTTGGATGCATTTTTGATGAGTGTATTTTTGTTGTATCGAAATTTCAAACAATATAAAAAAAACCTCCATTTTCCAGACCATGGGAGCATTTAGAAAATTTGGATAGATGAAATTAATCATAGAGAAGAAATTAACGGATATCTATGGAAAACTAATCAGCTCTAATTCTATGCATTTTACACATATGATTTTAATATGAAGTCGATCGGACTTATAGTTTGGGCTGTAGAGAGGACACAAAAAGGATAATCCGTACGGCGCGCGGCGTACGGTGATCGTTGTACGCCATACATACAAACACATCACGACGAAGCTCACAGTGTACACTCTCTACGTGATAACCGTAGAGAAATTGATGTAATAAAATACACTTAAAAATTGTGAAATCATGACTCCCCACCATTTCATAGTGTGGAGAGCAAAAATCATGTCTTAATTCAGTTTTATATTATTTAACACTAAATGATTGTTGCATTTTATTTCTATAAAAGGTATGCTAGGTATGTATGTCAAGATAGGATAATATGGAGGTCAGTCCTTTTTTCCTACCCAGGTTATGAAAACAGCATGGTGGTATACATGTGTGTTTGGAGATTAAATATCAAACTATTAAGTCACCTTAGATATTGTGTATTGGCCACTGCCATACAAATTGTCGTCACTAAATTCGATACTGAACCTCGGACATCAAATGGAAAACTGATTGGACCTGGCAAACGGAAAATTGACCTGAAAATCGGCACATGGAAAGTACGAACATTGTATAGGAGTGGAGCTCTTGGAGAACTGACAATGGAGATGCAGAAATATGGGGTGCACATAATGGCTGTACAGGAAACTAGATGGATAGGATGCGAAACCTTTGACACACGAACCCACACAATACTTCATAGTGGCAACACTAAACATGCATTTGGAGTAGCCTTTGTAGTGGATCAAAAAGTAAAGGGGAGAGTCATAGGTTTCAAGCCCATCAACGAGAGAATGTGTGTTCTGCGTATGAAGACCAGGTTCTTTAATGTATCATTGATAAACATACACGCAGAGACAGAGGAAAAGGAAGACACTGTAAAAGATACCTTCTACCAGAAACTAGAACAGGTTTTCGATGCTTTACCCTCTAATGACATAAAAATGGTTATCGGTGACTTCAATGCCAAAATAGGTAAGGAAGCAGTATACCAACACATCACAGGGAAACACAGCCTCCACACAGAGAATAATAATAATGGGCTACGCACAATTGATTTTGCAGCATCCAGGAATATGGTGATATCTTCCACACAATTCCATAGGAAAGATATACACAAGTGGACCTGGACATCTCCCAATGGTAGACATCATAACCAGAATGACCACATCCTCGTCGAAAAAAGAGGCGCCTATAGTATATTAAATGTAAGAAGCTACAGGGGAGCAAACTGCGATTCAGATCACTACATGGTGATCACTACCTACAGAAGCCGTATATCTAATAACAGGCCTTGTAGACAGCAAGCCCCCCCTAAATTAAATATAGAAGCACTCAAAGTCCCCGAAGGATTGGAACGGTACAAGGATGCACTGAATATTAACTTGCCAAATACACTGAATGAGGTAACTACTAAGGAAGCATTGGAAGAAGATTGGAACTCACTCAAGAGTGCAATACTAAACTCGGCAGAGACTTGTTTGGGAAACAGACAGAGACAAGATAGAAACCCATGGTTCGATGAAGAATGCCGTAAAAATATAGAAAATAAGAACAAACTCAGAAAGGTGTACATAGAGCGGAGGACAAGAGCTAAGAGACAGTTATATGAACAGGCCAGAAGGGACACTAACAAACTCCTAAGAAAAAAGAAAAGAGCTCATATGAATAATATCCTATTGAAAGTAGAGCAAGACTTCATAAAAAATAATCCTCGTGAAGCTTACAAAGGAGTAAACATATTCCAGAAAGGATTTAAGCCGAACACAACCCTGTGTAAAAACACAAATGGAGATATTATAGCAGATTCGGACATGATAAAAGATAGGTGGATGGAATATTTTCAATGTCTACTCAACCCACATACAGACACATGAACTCAACCAACAGCCATATCATTAGAGGATGATCAGATAGTGAACTCACCAACACTAGCGGAGACAAAGGCAGCAATAAAAAGCCTGAAGAACAATAAATCACCAGGAGTAGATAACATTGCCTCTGAACTACTCAAATATGGCAGCGATCACCTACAAACGCTATTTCACGAACTGATCATAAAGATATGGTCCCTTGAGGAAATACCTGAGGAGTGGCAGATGAGTTTCATATGCGCAATACATAAAAAAGGAGACAAATTGAGGTGTGAAAACCACAGAGGCATCTCGCTGCTAAACACCGCATATAAAGTATTTACCACCATATTGAAGAACCGGATTGAGCCCTATGCGGAAAACATTATAGGAGAATACCAAGCAGGGTTCAGAAGAAACAGGTCCACCAGCGACTAACTGTTCACAGTTAGACAAATACTTACAAAATGCTGGGAATTTGACGTAGATATATGCCAGCTGTTTATTGATTTGAAGCAGGCCTACGACAGCATAAGTAGAGAAAAGCTCTATGGCATCCTACTAGAATTTAAGATCCCAACAAAACTCATAAGGCTGGTTAAATCCACAATGAGCAATACAAAATGCATGGTGAAAATTGGCAGCGAGATGACCGAAGAATTTGTTGTATCCCAGGGTCTCAAGCAGGGTGATGGTTTGGCACCTACACTGTTCAATCTGGCTCTTGAATATGCTATCAGAAAAAAAATCTGTCAACACCAGCTCCACTATATATTTTAAAAGTTCTCAAATAGTTGGTTATGCAGATGACCTCAATATTATAGGAAGATCCCTTGCAGCCCTACAGGAAGTCTTTGACCCACTTGAAACAGCAGCAGCAGAAATAGGTTTGCAAATTAATGTAAATAAAACCAAAATAATGAAGCAAACTAGAAATGCTAGAAACGCTCTACAAAGCAACATAACGTTCAAAGAAAAATACACTTTTGAAACTGTAGAGGAGTTTGCATACCTGGGTTCTACTATTAATAAAGATAATGAAGATACCCTTGAAATAAAAAGACGAATAATGACAGGTAACAAAGCATTATTCTCTCTGTTACCGGTGTTCAGGTCTAGAAGTGTCCATAGAAAGACAAAAGTAACCCTATATAAAACAATCATCAGGACTGTTGTGTCATATGGGTGTGAGGCTTGGACGCTGACAATAAGGTCTGCGGAGATGCTGGACATCTTTGAGAGAAGAGTGCTGCGTAAAATCCTGGCACCCGTGAATGATGGACAAACATGGAGAATTAGATACAACGATGAGTTTTACAGCATTTACAAAGCACCCAAACTGTCTGAACATATAAGACTAAGCAGGCTAAGATGGGCCGGGCATGTTCAGAGAATGCCATCATCACGGGTACCAAAAAGAGTCTTAGAGGGGCACCCAGGTGGCAAAAGAAAGGTCGGGAGACCGAAGCTGCGATGGGAAGATGATATTGGGAGGGACGCATCCCAACTTCTGAATGTGCCAAACTGGAGGGTCGCAGCAGGTGACAGGAGAGGTCGGAGGAGGAAGTTGCTGGAGGCCAAGGCTCGATATGGGCTGTAGAGCCATTGAAGAAGAAGAAATTCGATTTTAATAAATATTGTTAAAAAAAATTGAGATGTACTACTAATACAATTTTTTTACAGAAAATTAAATTATCTAGTTGGTCTTTCGGCTTTTTTCGATATTTTTAATACTAAAACTAGAATATGAAAACAGCATGATGTTATGTGTGTATGTTTGGAGATTAGTATCACACAATTAAGTCTTCTTAGATATTGTGTGTAGGCGACTACCATACAAATTGTATGAAGCAATGTCGTCACTAAATTCAATTTTTATAAAAATTGTTAAAAAAAATTGAGATGTGCTAATACAATGTTCATATTTTTATAGAAAATAAAATTATCTAGTTGGGGTGTTTCGGCTTTTTTCGATATTTAAAAAAAATTAGATAAATGGAAAAATAAATCAAAATTTCAAAAGTTGATAACCCCTGATTGAAACGAAAATTCACAATTCTGAGCATAAAAGTTTTATTATCTATGTATTATAAAATTTTAGTCACTGGAAACTGAACGGATAAAAAGTTCATAAGGGGGAGGGGATGGACACACAAACAGACACACTAAATGTTCTATTCCTAATTCTGAGTAAATCCATACATGGAAACTATGGTTAGTTGGAAGAAATAATATAAATTAACTAACCAGTTGCGCAGGGTGCAATGAAGTGGTTATTTTTTACATGTTTTTTTTTACTAATCGCGTAACTCTTACTTTAACACTATAACTAAGGTTGAAAAAACCTACATAAATGTTATTGTGGCACCACTGTTATGAACAAAAAATATTTTTAATCACAATATTGTCCCTTCTGATATTTTTGATTATGAAACCAATTTAATTTTTTGAGTATAAATTTTACTAAACTTTTTAAAAGACTTATTTGGACACCATCTGTTGTCTTCAAAATTACATCATAAATAATATTATTTCGAATATTCATTTATGGCGCAAGGTTTAACAATGAAAAGAGAAATGAAAACTTTCAGGAATGGAATGCTTAAATTCATTTGTCAATGTTGAAAGTTGCACAACGATCTGTTGAAGGCTTCTCTCGGAGACTTTTGAAGCAAATATCCGAGAGCGGGGCTCCCTTCCGTTGGAAACTCTTAACAACTATAAATTTAATGGATGTCGTCAGAAACTTCAACTTTAATCAGACATTTCTAGTATAATTATATTTACCGCCGATATTACAGCTGAGAACGAACCGAGTAAACTTAATACCTTAAAGAAAAGTCACAGATCTTGTGGAATTTGGAAAGTATTTTTAATAACTCTGGACAAGCTTGTCTGAAAGAGTTGGTATAATATACCCACTTTGAGAGAAACTTTGAAATTTTTGATTTATTTCGAGTAGAGCGGGAAATAAATTTCATCCGTTCGAGGATTTATATTACGAAAATAGATGTTTAATAATATTAATATCGATATTTTTATTTAAGATTGAAGCACACGGATAAACACTGGCTCCGCCATATGCCATTAAATATATTATCCACAGTACAATAAATATAATTAATCGACTTGAGAGAGTCCAAAAAGGATTCCAAAAATTCTTAAATTTCAAATCATGTAACGCATATAGTTCATATTACGAAATTGAGAAACACTTCCAAATAACAAAGATCGTATACAGGATAGCGGTCGCGGATCAGATGTTTCTTTTCCAAATTATTAATTCTAAAGTTAACTGTTCAGATACATTAAATAAAATTAATTTACATGCGCCGTTGCGAAATGGCAGATCGACCAACTTGTTCTACGTTCCTCGAAGCAACACCAATTCAAATCAAAACGAATTTCTCAAAAGGGCATATCATTTCTATAATGCCAGCCTCTCGGGCAGTATCCAACATTCTGATGTATTCACTGCTAGTCATGATTGCTACAAGAATTCTTGATATAGATGCATAGCGGCGTAAACCTTTGTAAGGTTAAAAATTTTATTTGTGTACTTATTTCGATTTTTGTTTTTATTTAACAGATTCTGTTATTTTTCACAACAGCAATAAATTAGGTCCTTCTTCCTTCCTTTTTCCTTCCCTTCACGGGCAAATGTGTGAAATATATAATCATAATTTCAAGTATATTTAAATTTATTATTTGTTGTGTTGTAGGTACATAATAAAGTAATTGGTCTGTCTTTTTTTCATTTCATAGTGTATTTTCTCTGTTAATCTTATAAGAGTGTATTTGTCCCTTAAATAAATAAGTTGTTATCATTATTTAATTTATATAAACTATTAATATTATTAAAAACAGTCAAATAGTTGGGTATGCAGGTGACCTGAAAATCGTTGGTAAATCGCTAACAGTCATAAGTATTTGTTCCCCTGGAAGCAGCAGCCCATGAAGTCGGACTGCAAATCAATGTACAAAAGACAAAAATAATGACGGAGGGTAGAAACTCATCACGCCGAACTGGAGGAATAATGAAATTTAAAGACAACTCTCTTACTCTTGAAATGGTCATCCAATTTATCTACCTTCCAATCCAACTGAGACAATAAGAAGAATCTCAGCTTCCAACTAGACATACTTCACGCTGTTACCAATGTTAATGTCTCGCAGCGTGCACAGCGAAAATAAAATTTCCCTTTCCATAACCATAGTCGGAACTGTATTGGTATATGGTTGCGAGGCACTGACCTTAAGAGGAGTCCGAGGCTCAATTTGGGCTTTAGCGCCATCGACGAAGAATTTTCAGTGGAAAATTAAGGATCAATCGATGTAATCAATCAAATAATCTCGTGATTTTTTTTAACATGAAAATTTTGTTAAGGCACAAAAATTAGTATCTGTTTTTTAAAGAATGCTTATGTACTTAAAACAAGTAGGTTTACGTACAAGGATAAGTAGTTCTTGAAATAAGTACTCGTACATACATCGTTATGTTTTTTTTTATAATCTACCGATTGCTGATAATAATTGCTGAAAAAGATTATAGCAAATTATTTTCAAATACCTCGGAATTTTTAATGTATATCTTGTTTTTGAATGACTAAATGGTCAATATATCATTACATACTTATAAACCCTTGAAGAGAGAATCAAAGCAGAAGACGCTTCTGGAGAGACCACGTTGAACGCATGGACGACAGTAGAATTGTCGAAATTTAAAGACAAAAATATCTAACAACATAAGACTACCCGGAAACCTGCAAAGAGATGGAAAGACAGTTGTACCTTCTCCTAACAGAATAGTCCACCCTCACATGTCAAATTACCTTATACACGATGAAAAAGAAGTACATCATCTCATCAACATACATACACGCATGGTCTCATACATGTTCACTTGTTGTTTATATTGATTTCATTTACCTCTTCAAGGTATCATTTACATCATCCTGTTCATGGACGAATATTTCTGTCAACATTGTATATTTTCTTCATCAGGCGTTTTTCGTGATGTCTTCTCATATATATATATATATATATATATATATATATATATATATATATATATATATATATATATATATATATATATATATATATATATATATATATATATATATATATATATATATATATATATATTATATATATATATATATATATATATATATATATATATATATATATATATATATATATATATATATATATATATATATATATATATATATATATATATATATATATATATATATATATATATATATATATATATATATATATAATATATATATATATATATATATATATATATATATATATATATATATATATATATATATATATATATATATATATATATATATATATATATATATATATATATATATATATATATATATATATATATATATATTATATATATATATATATATATATATATATATATATATATATATATATATATATATATATGTTATTATTAAGTATTTTGGGGATAACCCGCGTCAAATTCTGATTCCCGAGAGAATCAGTCGTCTGCCGACGTTTCGTCTGAATCACATCAGACATTTTCAATAGACGGAAATTTATTAACAAGGCGCCTATTGAAAATGTCTGATGTGATTCAGACGAAACGTCGGCAGACGACTGATTCTCTCGGGAATCAGAATTTGACGCGGGTTATCCCCAAAATACTTAATAATAACATATTTTGTACTCGCGAAAACCTTAGATTTAACATATATATATATATATATATATATATATATATATATATATATATATATATATATATATATATATATATATATATATATATATATATATATATATATATATATATATATATATATATATATATATATATATATATATATATATATATATATATATATATATATATATATATATATATATATATATATATATATATATATATATATATATATATATATATATATATATATATATATATATATATATATATATATATACATATATATATATATATATATATATATATATATATATATATATATATATATATATATATATATATATATATATATATATATATATATATATATATATATAGAATTTAAATCCTAATAGTCCGCGCTCTTCAATTTTTTAAAAATCCTGCCCCACTTTGGGCCGACAATTGCAAAGGTATGGTGTTTTAAGAGAAAAACAAAAACAGAGAAGCTCAAATTATACTCACCATAAAACCTTACCACCAGCAGTCAGCGATATTGCAATGAGACTCATTTAAAATAATGCAAATATCTCAGTATCTCAGAGCGTGTTGTTTATTGATTAAGACAAAAAAAAGAGTATATTTAAGTATCAAATAAGAATTTTCTGTTCAATGAAACAGTAATTAAAACATGAAAAGCTGAGTCAGATGTGATTGTAGGGAAGACCAAGTGATGAAAGAAACGCACAAATACAAAAGAAATTACAATTTATTCATATCATGGTTGGCAAGGAGTGTTAAATATGATTCAGTTATCTACGTTACCTGAACTAAGCTAAATATTTGACATTTTAATAAAACAATTTAATTCTTAAATTACAATTTACAAGTTTTCAAATGTTTTTCTAGACCATGTGGTGTATAATAAAAAGAAATATCAGACATGACATAATTAAACAGATTCAACTAAATTTTCAAATGATATCAGTATTTCATATGTTTTTTTTTATAATAACCAAGAAATGAAACAGTTTTATGAATTTCCATCTTCTTGAAGATGATCAGCCGGTACAATTTTTGTGATGAGAACTACCATCGTAGTATTTACGTCGATTTGAAGTGCAATTTACAGGTGTTTTAGTCATTATCAAGTCATGATGTGCAAATATGAGCATGCACCAACCATGATATTTAAAATTATTCATTTTCAGTCATCCATGGTGTACATAGTAAAGTACACCAATGTTGAAGAATGATGAAAAGACAGCATGAACAAACAAGATAAAGAAAGTAAAGAAGAAAGCAAAGAAGCAAGGAAGCAAGGAAGCAAGGAACAAAGAACAAAGGAACAAAGGAGGCGGTTATATTTCCTGCAAGAATTCAGTTAAATTAGCGAACGTGACTCATGCCAGATATTTTATATAGACGAGGATCGATGAAATTAGATAGAGAACTTACCCAGCCTCCTTTGAACTTAAATTTCCAGTCTTTGCTGGGTAATTTTGCGTACGCCATAGTTTGGCGATGACACCTCGTGTCGGCTGTCAGCGTTGAAAAGAAAGGCATAGATATTTCGACCCGCCTAGCTAATCCGTTCACGGCTGTGTTCGCCTTACAACTTTTTTAGAAATATTGCCAATATTGCGAAGTGCGTTCGTTTAAGACATTTTTATAAACATTAAATTAAAATAATTAAGTAGTGACGTGTAAATACAAAAATAACGTCACATACCTCCTCTGTTAACAAAAAAAAGAAAAAAAAGTGTTTTGATAGTAAATTTGAAAAACAGAAATTAGTAAATATAACTGGCATAAGTCCCATGCTCCCCAACTCAACCGAATTCCGCGAGGAAAAACACCTACAATTTAAGGATAAGGAAAATGTTAGAAATAGAGTTCAAATGACATAAGTCTATGTCGCTGATAACGACATATCCTCGTCATTTAAATAACTGGTGGCAGATCTGGAACAGTTACATAATAAAAAAATAACAAAAATTATCCACCATAAAAATATATAAAATTCTTAAACTAGCTGAAACAGAAAATTTTCATATTAAATAAAAATTCCAAATTTTGACATACTTGCTGTCAAGATTACTATTCATTTAAATGAAACCCCTCTGTTCATAAAACAGACGTAATAACAATTATAATATAGTATTTACAGATCTGGTGGTGAACGTTTTCAGTCCACTCACGTTTGATTATTTAACCCCTTCAATGACACTCCCGAGAAGCGTTCATTATTTTTTAATCAATGGAAAACTAAGGAAACCCCATCTTAGCTTTTCGTCTTGTCTCCATATTGTGAGCTTGGATTAGCTATCATTTGTGCTAATTCTCATTGTGAGCTAGAATCTGCGGAAGAGGCTCTCATGTTGAAACAGCATCACTCAGACACCATGTATCTTCAAGCGTGATACAGTTATCGTGAGTCCATCCTATAAACACCTTAACTCACGATAAAATTTCATCATAGGGAAAATTTAAAGTTCAGAATATTTTCCCAGTTAAAACAGCATCATAGTCATCATATCAAATTGTGAGCTTAGCTCAGTATCATACATGCAACTCTTAATTGTAAGCCAAGAAATGTGAAAGCTAACATGTAAATTTGTCTATGAAAGATTTATGTGTCAGACATAGCAAATGTAAAATATCATTATTTTAATAATCATTATCAATAACTATAAACATCAGTTATCATGAGTACCTCCTATAAACACCTTACCCATGATAAGAAAATTCATCGGGGAGATAAATGCATAAAATTTATCCACCTTGATCCCAGATGAAAAACATTTTTATATTAAACAAAAGAAATTTCATACCAGCATCTTATTTCTCCATAACAAATAATAATATAATGCAATTTTAAAATTAATATTTCAAGAATGTGATAAGTCCAACATTGAATTTGCATTACACTATTTTGATCATAACAGAATTCAATCTTAACTAAAATGTTGTTATATATCATGGTATTAGAGATCAGGTTTGGTAATAGATTACCCAATATGTCATACATAAAAGCATCAGCTAGACAGAACATCAGAAATGTAATATCTAATGACTAAATTTAATAAAAATTTATAACGTCTAATAACTCTTTCCATTGCACAGCAAGTGTGTCTCCTCATGTATGTCATGTAACAGTGTCTCTTCGTCATGATTAAGGACACTAGTACATACAAAATTATATAAAAATAATCTACAAAATGACAAGAATTGAGAAAATTTGTAACATTCAATAATTTGTAATATCTTCTATCGCACACCAAGTGTGTCACCTCATGTATGTCATGTGACAGTGTCTCTTTGTTATGATTAAGGACACTAGTCCATGCAAGGTTATAAAAAAATAGTTTACAGAATGATAAGATTTGAGAAAATTTATAACGTTCAACAATTTGTAATTTCTTCTATCGCACACCAAGTGTGTCACCTCATGTATCTCATGTGACAGTGTCTCTTTGTTATGATTAAGGACACTAGTCCATGCAAGGTTAAAAAAAATAGTCTACAGAATGATAAGATTTGAGAAAATTTATAACGTTCAATAATTTGTAATTTCTTCTATCGCACACCAAGTGTGTCATCTCATGTATCTCATGTGACAGACAATGATCAGAGTCTCTTCGTTTTGATTACATCAGACATCTAGTTGACCAAACTAAATCTCCAGATGCAGTCTACGATAACTGAGTTGGTCGGCACAGTTATCTGGAAGAAGACCATGGCATTACATGCACGTGATACCATAGATATAGCTCTTATATGGTAGAAAAATGAGTTAATTATCAAATAAATTTCCTATTATTGTAATAAAAAAGAATATAGTAGCCTTTCAGTATTTTAAGTTATACCATGACATATAACAATCAATTTCATATTACAGTATGAAATTGGTATTTATAAACAAGAACATTACATATGCAGTAACCAACATGAAATAAAATAGGAGCTCTACATACAAACTTTTATCAAATTGATATACTTAGGTTTTCATTCAGGATCATATTTATCATCAACACAATTTGTATGACATATACTAGACAATTTTCCTTGGAAAATGTTAGTTTTATAGTCCAATATCTAAACAATATAGGATAACATTTTAATATAAAAAAGCAAGTACAATGTAGCTCTACAAATTTTGACATAAAAATAGAACTAACTCATCTGAATGAAAACAAAAGTATATGACATCTCAATATTGTGAAGAAATACTCCATCACAGCATTCCTCACAATATAATTACATTTAAATTTGTCGAGGAACCCATCATATTAAACATATGCCATCAGAGTACCAATATGTTCCTCGAGAAATTTCTCATTATAAAAAAAAACAGTATATTTACAGTGTAAACATTTATCAATGTTTGATTAATTTGGTCATCTGACATATTATATCCTGAGAATGATAATAGCATTAAGCAGATATGGATGTCATGTATTGGCAATGAAAACATACAAATTATATGATACAGTTGTATCATACTGATGATACAGACATCAAAAAAATTTAATATTAATCTGGTTTTAAGAGATCCTTAATGTGAAAGTTCCCTACAGACTTATTTTGTTCATTCGCTAATGTATAAACTACAGGTGATATTTTTGCTATAATTTTGTTTCTAACAAAGCGTGGAGCTAATTTTGATGAAAAGAATTCAGCGCCTTTGGAGTTTATAAAATTTCTCCGGTAGACAAAGTCACCTACATTATAAGAGCGTTCGACCCTATTTTTGTTATACAAAGTGGCATTGCGTTTAAAAGCTGACATAAGATTCTTCTGAACTTCAAAAAAAACAATTCTTAATTCATCTAGCATTTCAGCATAATCATGGGGCTTTTCTATTTGCATATCATCTACTGAGATGGGTCCAGGTTGATACCTTTGATGCATCTCACCTGACAGAATTTGTTCACGACCATGAAAAAGAAAATAAGGTGTATAACCTGTTGAGATATTTACAGTACCATTCATATAATGCAACAGCATACTTTGATGAAATCATCAATTTATAATTTTCATAAAGCTATAAATTCAAAACTAAGTAACTACTTCAAAACTTTAAGCAAAGTATTAATCAATTAAAAATTACATTCCCAAGAAAGTTGATTTCAAAATCAAATTAATCAAATTTAAAAGCATAATGTTGGATTTGTTCGCCACTTGTTCAAATACACAAAATAGAAATCATCACCGTGCGCCCAATGCCAAACAGTTGAACACCCAAGGCTGAACAAGATTATTATACTGAAATCTGTCCATCCAAAGCCTATCCAAAAATCCGACACCGCACTACACCGCAATATAATTTCATCCCCGTAATTGACTCGTCATTTATACGTTCCATTTTTAAAGAAATTTTATATTGTGGAAATGTCAAAAGAAAGTACCGAAACGTACGAATGATTTTATAACATCACTTATTACTCATAATATAGGATGATTTGATACAACATGATTAATTATTCGTACCGAAAACAATAATCTTTGTAATGTGTATGACAGTTACAAAAAAAGAAGAGTTTCTTTATAAGATTAACATATTAGCATACGCCGTGCATTATTACATTAATATACAATCATATCTAACAATTACAATTATTTCATAACTCAGAACCAACTATTTAGTTGCAGCACGAGTAGTCATGCAACTACATAAGTTTTCCTCCCGCCGTATAGATGGCGTTAATTACACTTTTGACAAAAGAATATAATTAATTTTCATTTATTTTAACTTTAAAACAGTATTATATTCCCAACATTAATTTTAATGATTGTTAATCATTTCTAAAATAAACTACAATGATTATAGTCAGTAAAATGTCAAATAGATTATACAAAAAGTGCATTGTTATACATAAAAGATTCTATCATTTGAACGATGAGTTCCATAACATTTCTGAATTATTAACATTAATTTCTATTGAATAACCAGCGTAACATGTTGTTGTAGGTCGATACTGTGTACCACACATTAGACAACATAAATATAATATGAAACATTAAACAATTTATTCATAATAGAAACAAGACTCATTTCCATATAAAAATGAAGTTATTATCATCAAGAAGTAACATTACATTTGGTAAATTCAAACTAAATCATTCTCAGAGATGACAATATTACATCAAAAGTTTATGCCAGACCAAATTAATAAACATGGAATACCTTAAATAAGAAATTGACCAAAATCCATATAGAAATATCATCTCTCCGAGCCTTGATTTTTTGTGATTATACAGCAGATTCAAATTCAGCATTCCCAAAAAATATTTCATAGAATTCACCAACACATTCCATCTGTAAAAGTGAAAATATTTAATTGCATATTCATTACAATCATAAACAAAACTCCCTATAGCACACATTGATTTGAGATTCAATTTAAAAGAACATTTTCAGTTATTATTTTATACAACATAGCTGAACTTTTAACATCAAAAATTGAGAAAAAACACATGTCCCCAACAGAGAATAAAGACTCAAATTGTTTTAAAACACCATTTCCTTTTAATTATATTGATTCAACATGAATTAAGAAAACTTTTTATTATTAACCAAGAGTATTATAACAATAATATCATTATTTAAAAAGACATTGATTATTTTCACTTGTTACAAGAAAAAAATATTAAGTGCCATGCAACAATGTTGATTCTATGCAGGTATCAGACAGACTTCTTGTTGGTAATTACCACAACAATCTCCTAATTAATTTCTACCCAACATATGATTTTTATAATTATTTTTTACAAGTTCAAATTTTATGACCGACCCAAGAAAAATGTATACTATGTTGTATATTAGCAAAAAGGAAATTACAACGCTTATAAAGATTCATATATTTTTATCTATAACATAGGTATTCAACATTAAAAATGCAAACCAAACATGAAATAACATTTAGCACAGTCCAACGACAAATTAAAATTATACAACCTGATGTTTTTTGAAGACAGTTTTAATTATAAAAATTTGATATCCTCATTATGTATGTTCAGTTAAAATGTGACATTTTAATTATGAAATCAGAAACATAATTCTAATCAATTTATAGATTTCCAAAAAAATAGACATTAATAATAACTCAAGTTTTGTACTGAAAAGAATGTGAATTTTTATGTAATAGTCCTCACAACATTTAATTATTTATTAGTTTACAATACAACCTGATTGAGTAGATTTCTTGAATGGTATTTCTCGAATAAGACTGGTCATAATGGGCTCTTCCACACTTTTTAGAAATAGTTTGGTTGACTTCTGGTCATCTCCTGAATATAATCTCACAGCTCGGCTTTCATGACGATGGATTCTGCGCAGTCCTCAGATTAAGGATGGGTTTAAGGAAGGAAAGGAATCGCTACCACAAAGTACACGAACTAATTATCAATTTTACGTTCTCTACAAACACTAATCTGTCCCACACAAACATCTGATTTTAAAAAGAGTTATAAAATGGGCGCCAGTCTTACAATCAATAAAAATAAAAAATACAAATGGAATTTAAATCCTAATAGTCCGCGCTCTTCAATTTTTTAAAAAATCCTGCCCCACGTTGGGCGCCAATTGCAAAGGTATGGTGTTTTAAGAGAAAACAAAAACAGAGAAGCTCAAATTATACTCACCATAAAACCTTACCACCAGCAGTCAGCGATATTGCAATGAGACTCATTTAAAATAATGCAAATATCTCAGTATCTCAGAGCGTGTTGTTTATTGATTAAGACAAAAAAAAGAGTATATTTAAGTATCAAATAAGAATTTTCTGTTCAATGAAACAGTAATTAAAACATGAAAAGCTGAGTCAGATGTGATTGTAGGGAAGACCAAGTGATGAAAGAAACGCACAAATACAAAAGAAATTACAATTTATTCATATCATGGTTGGCAAGGAGTGTTAAATATGATTCAGTTATCTACGTTACCTGAACTAAGCTAAATATTTGACATTTTAATAAAACAATTTAATTCTTAAATTACAATTTACAAGTTTTCAAATGTTTTTCTAGACCATGTGGTGTATAATAAAAAGAAATATCAGACATGACATAATTAAACAGATTCAACTAAATTTTCAAATGATATCAGTATTTCATATGTTTTTTTTTATAATAACCAAGAAATGAAACAGTTTTATGAATTTCCATCTTCTTGAAGATGATCAGCCGGTACAATTTTTGTGATGAGAACTACCATCGTAGTATTTACGTCGATTTGAAGTGCAATTTACAGGTGTTTTAGTCATTATCAAGTCATGATGTGCAAATATGAGCATGCACCAACCATGATATTTAAAATTATTCATTTTCAGTCATCCATGGTGTACATAGTAAAGTACACCAATGTTGAAGAATGATGAAAAGACAGCATGAACAAACAAGATAAAGAAAGTAAAGAAGAAAGCAAAGACGCAAGGAAGCAAGGAAGCAAGGAACAAAGAACAAAGGAACAAAGGAGGCGGTTATATTTCCTGCAAGAATTCAGTTAAATTAGCGAACGTGACTCATGCCAGATATTTTATATAGACGAGGATCGATGAAATTAGATAGAGAACTTACCCAGCCTCCTTTGAACTTAAATTTCCAGTCTTTGCTGGGTAATTTTGTGTACGCCATAGTTTGGCGATGACACCTCGTGTCGGCTGTCAGCGTTGAAAAGAAAGGCATAGATATTTCGACCCGCCTAGATAATCCGTTCACGGCTGTGTTCGCCTTACAACTTTTTTTAGAAATATTGCCAATATTGCGAAGTGCGTTCGTTTAAGACATTTTTATAAACATTAAATTAAAATAATTAAGTAGTGACGTGTAAATACAAAAATAACGTCACATTATATATATATATATATATATATATATATATATATATATATATATATATATATATATATATATATATATATATATATATATATATATATATATATATATATATATATATATATATATATATATATATATATATATATATATATATATATATATATATATATATATATATATATATATATATATATATATATATATATATATATATATATATATATATATATATATATATATATATATATATATATATATATATATATATATATATATATATATATATATATATATATATATATATATATATATATATATATATATATATATATATATATATATATTATATATATATATATATGCCTGTTCTATATATATATATATATATATATAGAACAGGTATACCTAGTTAGGCAGCAATTATCTATTTTTAATGACGATTATGCAAATGCTGTGATAAATAAATAAAAATAAATATATAAGCAGTATTTCATTACTTTTATTCAAGGATAATAGACGGCGTTATCAAAATGGATCTAAATTGTCATTTCGGTGAAATCAACGTGAACATTTTGTTACATAATAATATCATCAATCAAAGTACCAACTCACTTGACACACGTTGCGTGTCGTGTCATTTGTGTGACGGAGTGTCTATCAAATTACAACTGGTACTTTAACTTTGTACACTCACTCAATATGAACCACTTCAGTGTGAACTCGTGTGACATTTAAAAAAAATGTAAATGGCATTATGAAAAGTTAAATTTGAAAAATATATAAATTTAATAATCCATACCTGGAAAATATCCTTCGCTTGGAAGAACTAAAACTTAATGATCGACAGGACAAATTTATTCTTTACACATAATGTGATTCGTGTTTATTTGTTAATATGAGCTGACTTCCTGTGTTTGTTTCAAAGCGAAGAAAAAAATTCACAAAATTATCCGGATGCGTACTCGTTTGTTGAAGGAAACTGTCAAAAAAAAACTCCAATTAAGCAAGGAAAAAAGTGTTTTATACAACTGAATACAGTTGAGTATAATGCAAAAGATTAACGTATGTATGATCGTGAGTTAAGTCGGGGTATATGTGTATAGCTTTTCAATCATAATTATGAATTTATAAAATTACTAAAGTTAACAACATGATAGGTATATATTTATTAATAATATTTTTTCGTTATTTTCAAGTTTATTAAAAGACACAGGATGGCGCAAGGGCGTTATAAGACATTTCACGTAACCATTTTCACCGTGGAAAAGAAACGAGACACCATCAAGAAAAAAAAATGAGTATTATCTTATTTGACTTTACTTCGAGAGGTTATTTACGTAAATTTCTGGCGACATCTTACCTTTAATATCAGAAAATCTACAAAGGAGAATGAATGTAGATGGGTCGGTGGCAGAGCGGATAGCGTGCTGGACTACTAATCCAGTGGTCGCGAGTTCGAATTCTGCCTCGACCGATTTCGTTCACTTAAGCACAACCATTTATTTGCTTATTTTAGGGAACGTAGGAAGATGTATATGTACTTGTTTAACAAGGACATATTCATTTTTTATTAAAAATAAAATAAATAAATAAATGTTTTTAATATTCCGCTATAACTTATGGGTATATGTTCATATTATCATGCCGTGTCCCTAAGAGTTATGGTATGTCGAAAATTGAATAATGCCGAATATCAGTCGATGGGGGCTAGCCCACTGTACACTCGCTGAATAGGTGAGCACAAATATCAACAACTTTTTGGAATATCATTTTTTTTGTATGTACGTACAAACAAACTATCACTGCATATCCCACAATGTGGAGCACGAGAAGCACGACACATTCATGTATCCTCACACACTAGTCTCATCTCACCTTAAAAGGTACTATTTATTTATTTATTGCATTTCAGAAAGCTACAACTTTAAGTTATATACATTATTTCTATGATAGTTGAGTCAAAAATGCTTTCTTCAATTTAATTTAATGATTATACAATAAAAGGTTACATTGTTGAAAAAGTCGTGAAATAATACATGATAAAATTGAAAGACACCAATAAAAATATACACATATACAGTTAGCGAGTATGTTTCAGAATGAGGAGGAGGGATCATGAGGAGGGAATTGTTGTATAGTGAATTAGAGTTTAAGAAACTCTCTATCTGTTTTTGATAATGTTGTAAAGTTTTATGAAAAATATCTGTGTATTTGTAATGTGTATTATTATCTCGTTGAATTCTAAACATACGTGAAAAATGTCTGTAATTAGTATGGCATACTGGTATGTGTAATTAATTTTGTAAGCGGCTATGTCTATTCGATAGGTACATGGAGTGATCTAGTATTGAGTATGTCAGGGTAATCGATTTGGTTATTGCAAATTTCATGAAGTAATATTTGGTCGAAGTAAAATCTCCTGTCCTGAAATCTATTCATGTTGAAATTTCGGGTAGAACTATTATAATTGAGGCCTCATCACATTCAGAATGGGTTGTGAACCTGACTGCTGAACTTTGTGAGATGTTATTGTTGCCTGTTGTATTTTCAATCCTCGGCTCTTACGGGACATCCGAAAACGATAATAGAAAAAAGTGGAAGCACTATTCTAAGACGGTGCTTCACAGCAGATTGAATGTATATAATTTTATTAATTGATAAAATTTAAATGTTTATGAAACTCGTATGGCACTATTACACTGAAAAAATAACGTCAGTCTATTTTAGAATTCATTCCTGTTTTTTAACCTCAATCTCATATTAATTTTGAGGTAATGAGGTACTTTTTCGCAGAGAAACCAAGCAATTTGTATTTCCTTGCAAATAATCGTAGGTACAAGATAAAGAAAAATAAATGAGAATAATTTTAACAAGCCGTTCGTTACGCCACGCGCCGTTTTGCCAACGGATTCATAGATAAGGCCTACCGGGCGAATCGATAACCCAAAAAATTATCTTTTTTTTGTAAAGAATATTCGTATTTGTCCTTGAAACAAGTACATAACATTCCCTATACTAATCATAAATGCTTGTACTATAATAGGTCATGGCAGGATTCGAACTCGCTACCACACCATTACTAACCCAACTAGCTAACCGCTTTGCCACCACCCATATAATGTAATGTGAATTTCGTTAAAACGTAAGTCTTGTTTGATTTTGCGCTAGTATTAGGTACTCGCTTTTCTCCATTTTCAGCAATTTTCTATTACTTCATTAAGTCTAAAACATGTCGTATGAAAGAAGTTAAATATAAAAGTTGACTTACAATTAGCTTTGCGTTGCGTTGCTGTGTTGAAAAGATTGGCCAGAAAATTTATGTTACCAGGGGGCACCGCGTGGAGGTTTCTTCTGTGCACCCCTCAAGTCCAGTAAACTGCACTATGCACGATCTTATGGTGGGAAATGATTGTGCTATTGACGTTGCTAGGCAATGGCAGAAAATTATTTAAATGCGTTGCTGACACGATAGAAGAAGAAGAACTTACAATTGAAAACATTTATTGCATTTATTGTTTTATCTATTCAGATATTATTATTACGTCTTGAATATGAGAGAAGTATCAAATAAATCTCCATTCCATTCAACCCATAATCCAGCAATCAATTTTACCCGTTTGCAACAGAATGGGATATCACTGTGCAATGAAAGATTTAGGTACTTACGATTGTTAGGATTAGGAAAAAAGTTTATTCAATTACTAGAGTTACTGATATTAAATATACAGAAAATAATTCGTTTTATTAAACAACGTTTGATATGAGTTCATGGTTGGATTTGAACAGCTTCGATGGACTTATATAAACTCAAATAAGCTTTTACTTTTCGAATACCACGAGTAGCATATGCAGTGTATAAAGGTCTAAGGTAGTCTTTAGGGCTAGATATATCATCCAGAAGCAATTGCTGAGGAACCACTAAACTACTACTACCACTAAACAATGCAGTACCAGAAGCAGTCCTGGGTGACTATCGAAGATATCTATTTATCATACCACGATATTTAAAATGTTGATAAGTAAAAATATTTTCTTGTTGAATCACGATCTGCCTTT
Source organism: Molanna angustata (assembly GCA_963576475.1). Classification (NCBI taxonomy): domain Eukaryota; kingdom Metazoa; phylum Arthropoda; class Insecta; order Trichoptera; family Molannidae; genus Molanna; species Molanna angustata. Next base: position 9,006,351 of record OY754969.1, read on the forward strand.
TAGGTTAGCTTAACGTACCACATACACGATTCCTATTCATACAACAAAATTTTATAAAGTGTTTTTTAAGTAAAATAAGCAAGATTTGCCATACATTTAAACGGTTATGATACATTATTGAATTACAAAAGCAATTTGATGAAAATAAGTGTTTTTTTACGCATTTTGTTCTATTATTTTAGAGATTGAAGAAATATAGGTACCTACTTATTTGTCAACAGCTAAATAAAGAGATTCAATGATTCAATATCGAATAACTTAATTAAAAACGTGTTGTTATATTATTCATGTCGTGTTTATCCGTCCAATTCAATTTTGGTAAATGAAATCTAATTCACGGAAATTGACGAATTCAACATCACCACCTTTTTAATTAATTCTCCGGAGAAAACAGATTTCTCATATTTCTTACCTCTATGTTTCTTTCCTCGTCTTTTCCACCTGTTTCAAACCTCTCACTTAATACCGGACCAGCGACCTGGAAGTATACCTACACTTCATTTTCCCGGGGGATAATCCATTATCATAATCATCAATATTAATAAACTTGTCTCGGGGTCTGTTTGCTTAACACAATAATGTTGAAGTTTATTCTCAGAAAGCGCGAACTTTTCCTAAAATAAATCACTCTCGTTATGAAGGGTTCCCTTATTAAGAAATATAATGAGAATCATTTTGCGTGGAATTAGAATAATAACACAAAAAATAATTCATTCAACGCCATTCTAAAGGAATCTTAATAGACGTTTTTCAAAGAAATTGTATACCTTATAGCAACGAAATAAATCAGACTTTTATGAATCATGAATCACTTTGAATTTGAACAGTAAATATTTCTTGATGTTCAAGAAATACATAAACATTTTCCTGTGTTCTCCGAAATCAACAAAATTTATGAACATTAAATTTTTTTTCAGACAATAAATTGCTGATGTAGCCAACGCGTATTATTTATTAATTTGATATATTTAAAATATAAATTCATATGTGTTATTTTTTTGCACATATTTCTTGGTTTAATCGTTAGCCTTTCACAAACAAAAAAAAACAAATATTGAAAACTAAATCACAAAAAAACAAACAATAATAAACTTAGCAAAAAAAGGAATAAAACAACATCGGTAAATGCATTTTTTTAAACGAATGAATTTGAATTGATTGAGATTGTCCTTGAAACAAGTATGTAAATATACATCCTTATACAATTTCCCATATTAAGCATAAATACTTGTGCTTTAGTTGAACGAAATTGCTCGTGGCAGGATTCGAACTCATGACCAATGGATTACTAATTCAGCTTGATAACCGCTTTGCCACCTCCATTGTAAAACGAAAAAAATATCAATAACATTATTGAATTTCTATCTTTAGCAGTACCTACTACAGTATAACATGCAGGTAAACACTCGCGGATAGAGTCCGGAACGAGGATATAAGAAGGAGATGCCATGTAGACGACATCATCCGCTGGGGTAGAGGGCGAAGGCGTCAATAGAGAGAGAATGGGAGACAATCGACCACCCAAAATTGTCTCCAAGGAAGTCCCGGAGGGTCGTAGAGCAAGGGGGAGACCAGCAAAAAGATGGAGTGACAGCTGGACATCCAGATCACGAGAGGCAGTTTCCGACTGAAAAACAGGCCTTCGGCCTAAAACCAGAGGGAGACGAAGGGGAAGTTTAGAAGTTTTAGATTTATCTTAAACATTTATAATAAAAATGCAAAAATCGGTAATAATGAATACACCTAGAATCGTTAATGATTTTTTAAACGATAATAATCAGGAATCGTCAGGGTTAATTGATAGTATAGCGACCTCTCCAGAACCTTATCTTTTGATATGTTAAGTATCTGGATGGGTGAATTGAAAGCTTGATCGGTGCGTTTGTTGCATTTTATTTTGATCAATTAAATAATTTACGCATTGATCTGATAATTTTGCTAAGCAAGTGTATAATGGTGTTTATAATAATTGAGTGTCATTATTTGTAGTAATTAATTATTATTAAAATCGTTCAAAAATTGGCCATTCTTGTAAAGAAAATGTGATACATGTTGTTATACATATTTATTACCTATGATTCCAATAGTCCAATTTCTCGAAAATATGTCTTGTAGGTTTTCCCTTTAAATAGCTATGTACAAAGATTTATTTATCAGCAATTGTGCGAAACTTTATCTAACACACATAAAATTTATCATAAATATTGTAGGCAGGCTATTTCACACATTAGACATCTTAAGTGAACGGACGCCCAACTTGTGTGAGGATAGTCGTACAAAGCGTTAAAACGTGTTGTTTATAGCTCCGTGTGAGCAATATATCACTTTTAGCGCTAAGTAAGTGTGCAATAAAAGGTTTTCTCATTCAATTCCTTTAACACATCTCGTCCGAAGAAAATGGTTTGTTGGATAAAAAGTAACAGGAGATTGGGCAGACAATGAGAAAAACAAAAACATCTCCGGCGCGCTAATAGCCCATGCCAATATGTCATTTGGAATCGAATTACAAACAGCTTTCTTATTATCAGTCTTTGTTGTTGGAACTTTTTTCCTATATCCGAACTTTCCTATATCTTCTTCATATTATCAGATATCTATGTTTTCACTCTGCTCCCACCTTCGTCGTTACTCTCGGGTTAAAAGCTAAGATACCCATCTAAAAAATTGAATTACGGTGTCTTACAGCGAATTCCTTTCATTTCTCATTCTTTCCATTATTTTTAAACCCTGGTGGACGCATTTTTGTTTTATAAAAATGTGAAAAACTTCTTTATTTGTCATTGTTTCTCAAGCAAACTAACGGATTTTATCCATGCATACATACATACATACCATCATGCTGTTTTAATATTCTGGGTAGGAAAAAAGGACTGAGATCCATGCTATCCAATCTTGACATATATACCTACATGTGTTGTATAGAAAACAAAATATCTTAAGGGGGGGACTGCTGCCAACGTACCTATTTTTCAATTTGATATACCATCATTATTTCTTATCAAATCGTTTTGAAAAAAATAATTTAGATAGTTTGGATATTAATAAACAAAAATATACCTTAACTTTTTGATAATGTTCTGTATAAATTCTTGTAGAAAAATAATGGCATACCCCGATTTTCAACGTTTATCATATATTTTTAATAAACTATAAGGCGTAGAGTAATATATTTTTTTTTAAATTAAAGAGCACAAAAATATCTAGAAAAATATGATGTGACGTTGCATTAATGCTTCAGGTTTAGTAAATAAACCTAAAAAACATTTATTTTCCATTCAGCGCCATTGCGTAATAAAAGTTTTTTTGGTTTATTTACTTAACCTAATGCGTTAATGCAACGTCATATCATATTTTTCCAGGTATTTTGTTCTTCTTTAATTTATAAAAAAAATAATGTTCTATACCTTATATTTTTTTAGAAATTTAAAATAAATGTCTAAAATGGGGGTATGTTTATTATTTTCCTACAAGAATATATACAGAACATAATCAAAAAGTTAAGGTATATTTCTCTTTATTAATATCCAAACTAACTAGGTTATTTATTTCAAAATGATTTGTTTAGTAATAATGATGGTATATCAAATTGAAAAAATAGGTACGTTGGCAGCAGTCACCCTCTTAAAATATTCAATAGTTTGGATTTATGGATTTAAAGTTTGCAGATTTTTGTATCATTTGCATATTTGTAAGTCTTTTTGTGTTCTTATACCATCCATCTGATTACAATGAAACTTGGTGATTTGTTCAGCGCATACCTGGGAAGATTTCTGAAATAAAATGTATTTTCTTCTTCTTCTTTTTTATATATATTTCAGTTATAGTACGTACTTATTTCACAAACGAATGGATTTTATAGGTACAAATAACATATAAGTACAAATTATATTTAAATAATGTTGAAATCTGCAATTTTCAAATATAAAGAGGATGCGCACTGATAAACGCAACCACTCCCAGGTGCCAGACTTATCTTTTTCATACCTATAATCAATAAAAAATGAAATATAAAAAAACCAGCTATTAAAAAATGATTAATCTAAAACGTTGCTATGTCTCCGACTATATACCCCGATTTCCATCTATCAGTAAAATATAAAAAAAAGTCAAATATAAAATTAATCGAAGATAAAATATTGTTGGTAAGCATTTATGTTCAAATATTAGTTGAACAAAAAATTCGAATATTAAAAAAGTGTGAAAAATTGCGAGGCTTATATTTATGTATGAAATAAAATTATCCTACTGTCGATTCGTTCATGAGAATTCAATTCTCTGAATGAATCGACATTATTAAGCCAAGATGCGTGTACGAAGGAACATTTTGTATGGAGTAGTGGACTTTTTGCATGCTAATAACACCAAAAAGAGGCCTCGCAGCATATATGTTCCTATACATGGATTTACTCAGAATTCGGAGTAGAACATTTTATGTAAGTTTTGTGTGTCTGTTTGTATGTGTGTCTGTCCCCCCACCCCCCTTATAACTTTTGATCCGCTCAATTTACGGAGCCCAAATTTTCAAAATATATAAGCAATTATAGGCCTACAAAACTTTTATACTCAGAATGGTGAATTTTTGTTTCAGTCAGGGGTTATCAACTTTTGAATTTTTGGTTTATTTTACAGTACATCTCGATTTTTTTTAACAATTTTTATAAAAATTGAATTTAGTGACGACATTGCTTCATACAATTTGTATGGCAATCGCCTATACACAATATGTAAGAAGACTTAATAGTTTGATACTTAATCTCGAAACATACATATAGAACCATCATGCAGTTTTCATATTCCGGGTAGGAAAAGAGGACTGACCTCCATACTATCCTATCTTGATATACATACATACCATAATGTGTTAAAATTTTCTATAATTTTGATTTATTGGTTTATAGTTTGATTCTTATTCTTCAACTATACATACTATCGCTATCGACAGTTGGATCTCATGTGTTACATGCAACTAGTGGATGTTCGAAACTTTTGATATTTTAATAGATCTATATATTATTGTTATTTTTATTTTCAGACAAATATCCAAGCGTGTTTCGAGAGTAACTTTTTCGGTAAGTTACAGTTATTAAGAGGCAAGATATATACTAATCCACTTAGATAAAAACACTCTTCCGAATTTCCCGAATAATAAATTCGTAGAATTTCCTTGTTAGCCAAAGCAAAATTGCCTCCATATTTTTCCTTGTTCTTAACGGAATTACCTCTCACTAATATTCTGATAATCAAATTAATGTTGCACCATTAAATTCCACCTTATTTAGCTCTCTTTATGCTCACCCATTAATATCCCTTAATGTAACATTTCATGTCACACCCACAATTTATAAGGCGATAAATATCGTTTATTTATGTTAGGTATGTGAAACAAATTAATCTGATTTTTAAGAAACTACGCCATCTTGTCTTTATCTTTTAACCAATGTCCTCGAATTTTGAGATAAATGAATATTCAGACCATCTTGTATACAATTCTTCTTCTTCGCCTTAGCCTTCGTCCCATTTACTTAGTGTCGGCTCTCCTAGTTCTCATCCTACAAGTTCATCTGTCCTCCGAACGAAGCCTTGCCTCCTTGAGATATTGAAGTGGCCAATGGTCTACCTGGTCTTCTAGGCCCCACCTCTTTGTCCATCGTTATTTTTATCATATTATCCTGTGGAAGACTCATGACGTGTCCATACCATCTCAGTCTATTTTCGGTCAGTTTTTCACTGTTTGGCGCGACTTTGAAACTGCCGCGGATATGGACGTTCTTCGCCCTGTCCAACCTCGTAGCACCACCAGCCCATCTGAGCATTCTCATCTCGTTGGTGTGAAGAGTTTGGATATGATTGTTTTTCAATACCCAGCACTCAGATGAGTAGGTCATTGTTTGTCTGACCACTGTTTTATACACCTGACCCTTTATTTTTATTGGCATTTTCTTGTCACACAATACACCAGAGACAGACCTCCATTTCATCCAGCCAAACTTTGGGCGTTGCGCAATTTCGTCGTCGATTCCACCCTTTGCGGACAGTATTGTGCCGAGGTACTTGAAGGATTTGACTGTGGGCACTGGTTTGTTCTGAATGCTCATAATAATGTGTGGCTCAGTTGGCAGCTGTCCAGAAAAGTAATATGGCATGTATTCTGTCTTTGGCCTGCTAATTCGTAACCCATTTGCCTCCAATGCCTCTTGTCACCTATTCAGGGCACACTGAAAACCGTGAGGCGTCGCATCCATCAGCACCACATCATCGGCATACAGCATGCTCCATAGAGTCGGCCTTTGTTTATCCGCTGTTATGTAGTCCATCACCAGATAAAACAGTAATGGACTTAAAGCCGATCCTTAATGGGAACCAATACTAATCTCAAACGGATCACTTATTCCAGCTGGGCTTCTAACTCTTAAAAAAATATAAGAGCACATATCTTTCAGAAGTTCTATATAGCGATCAGGAACATTCGGCCTTCTTAGTGCATCCCATAGTGAAAAGTGCATGTCATGAAGACGTCAATAATTTTGTCGCTATGAATATATATGTTTTTCTGTCGCCTCCGCGCATGATTGGGTTACCATCAAAATCAAAGACTCTTTTTGTGAACAAGATTAATTAGGCGGTGACAGTTTCATATCTTGGTCACCTACTCAGACGAGACAAGTTTTATCTCCCGTAGCTCATCATCGAGGGAAAGATCGAAAGAAGACGTGATGTGGGCAAAAGGAATAAGTCGTAGCTCCGAAATATTCCAGCCTGGACAGGTATTCAGATCGTTGAAGGGCTGCTCCATGGTGATGAATAAATGAAAGACCATGGCCGGGCTTGTCTTAGTCTTGGTCATGGACCCCTGGTCTTGGTCTTGCATTTACAAATGTAGTTTTGGTCATTGCTCTTGCATGCCTAGTCTTTACTAAAGATAATATTTTTAGTGCGATACTTCAAACGAAACATTGACATGAAATATACACGTATATTGTACATAGATAATCACAAAACAAATACGATATATATGAAGTCGCTTTATTAATAATATCCATACACGAAATGAATTTAATATACCTACCTACATGATATTAAAATATTTTGTTTTGATCTCTGGTATAAAATTTTCCCCATAAATTTATACGAAACACGTGTACCTACATTTTAGAAAACAAATAAACTCGATGCCCAAAAAATAATGACAAAACATACACGATAAGTTTATTGTTTAAGTAACGTGTTGATGTTAAAGGAAGTACGAGTAGGCATATATACCTATTGTACATAATATGTCGCAGGCATTCATGAAACTTGATATTCCACAATTCCACCGTATAAGCAACACCATAAATTCAAACGTTAACTTAATCCAACTGTCGATTTATTCAAGAGAACTTTGTTCTCTTGACATAAAAACAAAGTTTCAAACCAGGATTCACGAGATTTATATGCACGGTCTATATTTTTCACGGTTTTTCCAACGTTGGAGTAAAAAAAACACCAACTTAAATATATTCAATATAGAATATATATATTCTATATAGAATATATATGTCCGTCTGTGTGTCCCCCCCCCCCCTTATAACTTTTGATACGCTCAATTCACATAGCCCAAAATTTCAGAATATATAGATTTTTTTTTTTTTTTTTTAAATGAATATGTCCTTGTTAAACAAGTACATATACATCTTCCTACGTTCCCTAAAATAAGCAAGTAAATGCTTGTGCTTAGGTGAACGAAATCGGTCGAGGCAGGATTCGAACTCGCGACCACTGGATTACTATAGCCCAGCGCGCTAACCGCTATGCCACCGACCCATCTTAATAGATAGTTATAGGCCTATAAAACTTTTATACTCAGAATTTAGAATTTTTGTTTCAGTCAGGGTTATCAACTTTTGATTTTTTTCTTTATTTTTCCATATATCTCAGAAACCATAAAAGCTCGAATTAACCATAAACGCTGAAAATTGGTATAGGTAAATAAAGACATATATCAAATCTCAAATTCGTTTTTTCAAAAAGTTCCAGAGTTTCTCAAATATTTTTTATTAAGATAAATATTTTTTTGTGATAAATGTATGTGTTTAACTGCCTATATTTCTAAAGTTTTTAGAAATATCGTTAAAAGCCGAAACACCCCAACTAGATAATTTAATTTTCTATAAAAAAATATTAAAATTGTAGCAGTAGGTACATCTCAAATTTTTTTTAACAATTTTTATAAAAATTGAATTTAGTGACGACATCGCTTCATACAATTTGTATGGCAGTCGCCTATACACAATAATGTAAGAAGACATAATAATTTGATACTTAATCATAAAACATACATACATACCATCATGCTGCTTTCATATTACGGGTAGTAAAAAAGGACTGACCTCCATTCTGTCCTATCTTGACATACTATATGGCAATTTCTTCCAGCCAACCGGATTTATTGTTATATATACAAAACAGTGTGAACTATGGCAATAATTTAATCACATAACAAAAATAAACAAAGATAGCAGAAGAAAAGTAAAAAAAGTAGGTAGCATATAAGAACAGTTCATAGCAATGATAGGAAAACTAAAGGATAAGGAAAGGAATAGGAGAGGAAGACGTAATCAGGTATTGTCAGATAAACATTTTTGCTTTTGCCTTTTCTTGGAGGTGTTTAGTGAGATAGACGAAAAAATCAAAACTATGAATAGGAATAGATACTAAAATACGTTAAGCAGATCGAAGTGGATGCCCGTGGCTTAGTTAAATTAATTATCATTAGTCTTTAATTATCATTAAAGACTAACTTAACCTAACCAAAAAATTAACGGGTATGTAAATTTACGTACACATCGTACTACTATTTCGTTGTCGTATTTTATTACATCCCGTATAATTTTCAGCTAGGTTTAGTTAGTCTTTAATGATAAAAGTCTCTCGCGTGAGCGAGTTGCTTTACAAATTAAATATAAATTAATTGCAGGAAAATTTTTATCAACACCTTTGCTATTTGAGGTTTGGAATTAGTTTATTATGTATTCGTATTTTTCAAACCATTTGATCACATTTTTCAAATAAATTGTATATGTCAACATATTTTTACCTAGCTGTATGATTTTGAACACTATTATTTTTTTATGTTTAAATTTCGAATTTAATTGCAACTTTGACAGCTCATTCGATTTGGTAAAAAATAACCCGGCGTGTTTTTTAAGGTCTAGTAAAACATTCTGGTAATGACTTCGAATGTGAATGTTATTACATGGATTATATTATATATTCGTAATAATTTTATAATAAAATTCCACTATGTGAACGAAACAACATTAAACTTAATGAAATTTCTATTGTTGGTAAAAGGAATGCTTCGACACATCATTAAATGCATATTTTTTACGACCGGTCTGCGACAGTCAAAAGGAGATATACAAAGGACCTTCTTAATCCAGGTTGTAATTAAACTGAACGAGATCAGCGTAAATAATGTCCCTAGAAAAAGCAAAAGCTCAAATAAAATTAAATATGCCAAAGGCTTTGATATCCGGAAAATACGCAGTTTTATCACATGAATAAGTAATATAAAAAGAAAATGTAACTAAATTTCTAAATAAGTTAGGTACCTCCTAGGAAGAATGGTTAAATTCAATTAAGAATTCAATTGCAATCTGAGTTGGAATGTTCTAGGGTTCTATGTGGCCACAATTTAGCACTTCGTAAGACAATGGAATGTTTGAATGGTTTTGATGAATGGATTCTCACTAATGCATAGTGTAACAGGATTGAGGATAACGATATCGGAGAACACTGAAGGCACCTTGTAAGATGTAGTAAATAAAAATAATTCATAATAGATTTTTAATCGTAAAAATAATTTTAAAAATATGAAAGAAAATCTTCGAATACCTATATTAAAAAGTAAAACTATATAATAAACCTTTTTCAAACATCAATAAAAAATATGGAATAAAAAAGGCCAAATTCGTATTCAAAGTATTTTATTCTGATCTTTGTTTTACAACTCTGATAAAAATTTACATAATGTTCATCGCATTATTAAATTGTTAGACAACAAATTAGATATAATGCGCATCGTCAGAGACCTATCGTAGTCCACTTAGAAATCCTGTATTTTGTTGTGAAAACATTTCATTTAAATCAATTTTTTATTTTTGATTATTACCATTACCAATAATAATATTCCATATGCGCAGGGTGCAATGAACACTTCAGTGCACCCTGCGTATGTGGCAATTTCTTCCAACAAACGAGTGTTTCCAGAACAGAGAAGCAATATTTGCGTGAGAAATGAATAAATTCCTCCTCTGCTGGGAATCGAACCTAGGACACCCGCATAGTAGCCAAACGGCTTACCAACTGTGCCACGGCGGTCTGAATACACTGCATTAAAATTGCAGAAACGTGATTTAAAACGTTAAAATAATTAAACCGCCACGTTCTATATCCACGGCAGGGCAACGTTATTTATTTTCTATTAGACTGCACGAAAATATCCCATATTTTTCAGTACGAAAGAAAGTTTTTATCTCTGTGGCCAGAAGCTACCGTCTTGAAATTTAATTAAAAGTGTTCACCGGAATGCAAAACCACTCTTTGAATATTAATTAGTTGAATTTCTGTTGTATTAATGCTTTGTGCACTGTTGTACTAACTTTGCCGACCAAATAAATATACGTTTAGATATGAATATCAATAAAATATGTACAATATTTCAAAAACAATTATACCAACACTTTCTTGCATCCTATATAAGTAGCGAGTCAATTATCAAATGATAATTTCTTCCAACTAACGAAAGTCTTAAGTAGGTACGTGTTCAAGGGTATTATATATAAGAACTAAAAATATTTATTACGCGATCTTCCAAAAACCTCTTCCTCTAGGCAGAAATATTTGAACTCGATTTTTAAATTTATGTATTTGTTTTTTGACAAATTACTTTATAAATAGAGATGAAGTTGGAATATTATTGGAGAACCAGGAAATCAAGGAAACATGCAGGACTAACGACCTGTCATTGGCTGCTTTGCTTTATAACTAAACTTTAAGCGCTTGCGCAATATTCATCAACTTTGCCTTTTTTATAGAATTACCTTGTCCATCCAATTTTGAAAGTTTTATATAATGTTAATCATCAATATCTGTAATTTTGAAAAGAAAAACTAAGAAACCGAAGAAACTTTTTTTTAACACCATCGATTAAGAATTTGGTTAGTTAACAATGAAAGCAACGATACGTATAAATTGAGGTGACAATGTGACCACATATGTGTTACCTCTGAACAGCGCCAAACATAATAGTTCATTTTTTATCTTATTTGCATACAGGTACCATTGTGTTATTTTTTTTACTTATTTTATTTCTTTATTTTATTAAAAGGGTATGTGGGGATTGAGGAGGCAAGCCCCTCTGGCTTGCCTACATATATTCCCACCAACGACGAGCCAAGACAGTCCTCATTTAGCATTCTCGCAGGCCAGTCAATAAACCTAATGTAACCAATCAGCAGTTTCAATATCTTCCCACTATAGGTACCCACCATACTTCTCTATAGTGGTGAAACCGACGTGATATATACCTATATTGGGAACAGTGTTGATGTTTAGAAATTTTGTAAATTGAGCATTCGTGAACCGTGGACTAGATAACGAATCCATCCTACACGTTCATCACAGTGCAAGCTTGCAAAAATAAACATCAAGCGATAACACCGCTGTGAGAATTCAATACTGCTGACACCTACTTTGTTTTGACGTGAGAACTCATAATCTTCAATCTCCAACGAGTGCCAATTCGGGATATAGACGTAGCAATCTTCAGCGACAACATGCCTTCGATGACCTCTGCCAGCATCGACCTCCCAGAGAAGACATCCAAGAGAAGTGACTACTGCCCCATCGTGACGTCTACCGCGTTACCAGCAACTCCCGCCTACGATCTTTTTTGCATCCCGTCAAGCTAGATCCGCTTGACCACGACAACCCAAAGCTGCTTGCCTCTGTCTCACCGTCACGACACGCCGAAGCTGCGCGCTCTCGTCTCATCGCCACTACGACAAGCCAAAGTCGCTCCCTCTCGTCTCATCGCCACTACGACAAGCCCAAGCCTTGGGTAAGTGAGGAGTAAAAAGTATTATCTTCGAACCAAAGACTTGTGTCGCAAAGGCTGCTTATATTATCCTATATCTCAAACCAATAAAAAAACTCAATCTTAAAGGTCAATACGAAAAAAATAAAATCAAATTTAAATCACAAGCGAGTATTTCACCTTTGAAAAAAAATCAACATGGTGGAAACAATGCTTGACATGTCAGACAAAATATTTTTCTAGTCCATTTAATATATTTTATATTTAAATTTTATTCTAATGTTTCAGTCAATCATAAACGAATACGCGATGTTTTATAAAGAAATGAAAATAATAATGGATGTCTTTTTAGCGTTGGGTGGTTACGATGTATTCAGTGATTTCATTTTATTTTCTTTCAGAATTTACATTCCTTAAATCTTAATGTTTTCAGATATAAATCAAATGAAATAACGTGTATAATGTACATACATACTTACACATCAAAGCATTACATCATCTGATTGCGCGAAACTACTTCAAAAGCTTTAATATGAAGCTTTTTGAATCAAATGTGATTTATGTATGTTACATATATTCATTATTGACTCGTGAAAGTCTAGTAAGATGTTTAATATCCTTGTATATAATGAATATACATAGGTATTTATAATTCATTATATTATGTAAATAAGAACTTATTATAACAGTACTCATACATCAATTTGCTTTAATTCACTAGTTAGCCATCTAGACAAAATTGAATTTAAAATACCTACTCACGTAGATATCTTTATTAACTAATAAAAATCGACTACACATCCGTTGACTAGTGTTTTAATTACACACTGTGCAGCAATTATTTAAAAATCTTACTAGTAAACGCTGCATAACGACTGGGTAGTTAAGAGGCTATAGTAGGCTATACATTATATTTTGAAAATAATTTCCCTAATACCCTCAAAAGATACGTCTTTGAAATAGGGAACAGTTTGTATGTACATCTTTAATCTATTGCATGATTTTTTTGAATTTTGAATTTGTTTAATACTTTTCTTGTAAAATTAGTTTTAATAAAACCCTTTTTTTTATTTTTTATTGTAAGTAACTAAAAAACTACAAGACCTATGAAGTATATTTTTACTTTATTCGATAGAGAATATGAAAATCTACCGGCTGAGTTTATTATTATAAAATTTCAATAACTTTTCGTGCTATTTAAAAAAAACTCTAAATTTTATCATTTTTGCACGATACAATGTTGTATATCACATATCAGGTGATATACAATATTTTCTCGTGTTTCATACATTAGAAGCTAATTTAGTGTGCATTTTTGCGTACATCCGTATATCCAGGGTATAGTAGGGCCTTAAAACATAAATTACTCCGACAATGTTGTGATTTCGCACACGCGCATGCGCAGGGTCCCAACCCGTCGTCCGCCAATCTAATTTTGACATTTCCCGTGGTTAATATTTTCATATTTTTTCACATTTTAAAATAGGTGTATGGAAAATATTACAAATAATTTCATTATACGAATATCCATACGAACACGTTTGTTGGTATTATAAAGTAGATAATTTATTAACAAGTTTTCGCTCCTAAAATGCACAACTACCGATAATAAAATAATTTATTAAGATTTTTCATCACATTATTCCAAGATATAACAATATTAACATGCAGATCAAAATTCAAATTTGATTTATGATAGATGACAGTTAATTTTACTTATTAACTATGGAGACTTACTATATTAATCATCTCACAGATCCAAATTGAAAACACAATTAAAAATTGTGTCTTCACCGGGAATCGAACCCGGGACCTTTGGATCGGCAGTCAGATACCTAAACAATGAGCCACAAAGGCCGACACATACGAAAGTTGTCTGAAAACACCGCTAAACTACGTAAAACAGGCGTGCAAGCTATGTGTAAAATTTGTTTGAGAGATACATAGTCGTTAACCAACTGATCTGCTACACAGCGTTTATTGGTAGGTAACGTTTTTGCCTACACTGTGTTAAACGGTCGAGTAACATTTACAACACAAGACTGGTATTCAATATTTGTACAAGTTACACTACCATTTAACACCCGTGTAGGCAAAAACGATACTAATAAACACTGTGAAGCAGATCAGTTGGTTAACGACTGTGTATCTCATACAAATTTTACCACATATCATAAATCAAATTTGATTTTGATCTGCATGTTATATTGTTATATCGGATGGGTCGGTGGCAGAGCGGTTAGCGCGCTGAGTTAGTAATCCAGTGGTCGCGAGTTCGAATCCTGCCTTGACCGATTTCGTTCACCTATAGCACAAGCATTTATTTGCTTATTTTAGGGAACGTAGGAAGATGTATATGTACTTGTTTAACAAGGACATATTCATTTTTATAAAAAAAAATATATCTTTGAATGATATGATGAATAATCTTTATAAATCGATTTACTAACGATACTTTTAAAAAAAATGATTAATAAAGATTTATTAATAAAATGATTTATAAAGACTATTTTTTTTTCTTAATATCAGTGTTTAGGTTTCAGATTAAATACACATATTTTTTTAAGAATGAATTTAATTTTTCCTATTGCTTACTACTTAAATTTATTTTGTATTAATTTCGACATCATATATTTTTTAATATACTTTATTTACTTATTAAAAATCCTTTTTTTACAAATATCATAATATCAGAATAAGTACAATATATATCAAATAACCTTGAAATTTGTAATATAGGTGATACTCCAACATTTATTACCGCAATAAGGCGTGAAGTTCTAGACATAACAATTGCCAATGAATATGCTGCCCAATATGTAAAAGAATGGAAAGTCTCAGCTGAGCACTCCTTCTCTGATCACCAGTACATTGAATTTAACTTAAACTTTCAGAAACCAGATTGGATTACATGGTAAAAACCCTTACTAATGCTTGTAACCAAGCCACCAGGGAATCGTGCCCGGTGCGTATAGCTAAAGGGAGAAAAAGACCATCATGGTGGACAGAAGAGATAATTGACCTAAGAAGGGAATGTCGCAAACTATTTAACCTAGCCAAGAAAAACAATGAATGGGAAACTTATAAGGCTAGTCAAAGAGTTTTTAAGAGTAAAGTAAAAACGGCAAAAAGAACCTCATGGGAAGATTTCTGCACAAAAATTGAAACAATCCCTGAGGGAAACAGGATTCGCAAAATCCTAGCTACAGATCCAGAGATGCCTGAATATATAAAGAAAAACGACGGCAGCTGGACCTCAAGCAGCTCTGAAACATTAGAGCTATTAACAGAAACACACTTTCCTGGATGTAAACTCGACATGCCTAGGGAAACCGTCCGCCCGATAGGGGGGGCGCAGACCCACCTGCAAAGAGAGGGCATGCCTGAGACAACAAACCAAACCAGGAAACAGAAAAACTCCCAGAAATTATTTAATACAGAAATGATTGCTTGGGCAATTTACGAGTTTGAACCATACAAGTCGCCAGGTCCGGATGGTATCATTCCAGCGGAACTGCAAGCGGCCTCGGAGACTGTCATACCCTGGTTGGGGACAATCTTCGAAGCATGTATAGAACTCTGTTATACCCCCAAATTATGGAGAGAAGTAAAAGTGGTGTTCATACCCAAAGGTGGAAGAACATCTAATAATACATCCAAGGATTTCAGACCAATCAGTCTATCCTCGTTTGTCCTTAAAACGCTAGAAAGACTTATAGAAACCAGAATAAGGGGTAAAATAGAACCTTCAAAGTGGTCAGAGTCTCAACATGCGTACAGCAAAGGGAAATCTGTAGAAACAGCATTACACACCCTGATACACAGAATCGAGAAATCGATGAAGTATAAAGAGTACACATTGGTCTCCTTCCTAAACATAGAAGGAGCCTTTAATAACATTAAATATGAAACAATGACTCAGTCTCTGAGGAAATTGGGGATAGAGACTTCGCTCATAGAATTTATCGACAATATGTTGAGAAATAGAGTTATAAACTCAGAACTTGGGGGCTCAAAGATAAAAAGATACCCGGTGAAGGGAACACCCCAAGGAGGCGTTCTATCACCTCTTTTATGGAATCTAGCCCTAAATAAACTGTTGATGGAGTAAGACGACACCGGGGTCGGAGTAATCGCTTATGCAGATGATCTCGCCATAGCGGTGTCCGGTAAGATCCTCAACATACTCTCATCTCTCTTACAGAGGGCACTAGACAGGATAACTTAGTGGTGTAATAATAGTGGGTTGGGAGTGAACCCAAAGAAAACAGAGTTGATCCTCTTTACAAATAAACGGGTAATCCCGGCATTTACATTGCCAACCCTAGAAGGGGTGACATTAGAGATCTCAGCTCAAGCTAAATACCTAGGTCTGATCCTGGATAGAAAACTGAGCTGGAAGCCCAACACGTAGGAAAGAGTACGGAAAGCTACAAATGCACTGTACACCTGCAGAAAGATCGTGGGAAAACGGTGGGGACTACACCCCAAGATAACCCACTGGATGTTCAAGGCGGTCATAAGGCCAGTCATGATGTACGGAGTGGTGGTATGGTGGCACTGCTTGAAAAAAGGAGTGCACCTAAAAGAGCTGGCAAAAGTTCAAAGACTAGCAGAAGTGACAACCACTGGCTGTCTGAGAACTACACCATCAAAAGCCCTTGACACCATCCTGCATCTGATGCCGCTTGACCTCCTAGGAAAACAAATGGCAACGAAAGCTGCCATAAGAATGAATTGTGTCAACCCTTGGAGGGAGACACACATTGGACACTCCATGGTTCTTCAGGAGTTCAAAAAGCCATCCGAAGGTATCGACTATGTCATTCCCAAGCCTTTCTTCGAGTGAAACCTGGACATGGTAGAAATCGCACGAAAGCAGAATAAATACTGTTGAAATGAGATCGTTAAGACGAAATTATAATAGAAAAATGTATGACAGGGTACGAAACGAGGACATAAGGAGAGAATGTAAGATAAAGAAAGACGTAATTAATAGAATGAAAGTGAAAACATTGAGATGGTTTGGTCACTTGGAAAGAAAGAACGAGGATCGCCTGACGAAGAAAATATACAAGGCGGACAGGAATGGAATAAGAGGTCGGGGGCGCCCAAGAAAAGGATGGCACGACCATGTAAACGATATTCCGAAAGGTGTAAATGTAAGAAGCGTGAACAACTGACGATGTATTTTTATTTTATTTTTATTTTATTCGGTTCTCTCTGCCTACCCCGTGAGGGACAATGCATGATGGTATGTATATTTTTATTGTTGTACTGTGTCATTTTCATTATTTTGAAATTGTTCCATGAGTATTTACGATTTGTGCTGACTATAAATTCCTATACAAATTGTCAACTACAAAATCATAAATATCTCATAACAAAACTTAAAGAAAAGTAGAAAACCCATTGAGTGGATGTAAACACAATTTGAGGCTTGAGTTGAATATATGACTGGTATTATTAATATTAATATAAAAAAAATACTATTTCGTTGGCTTTACAAAAGCATTATGTCAAGAAAAACAAACCGCAATGCTTTCTTCGTCTTAATAAAAGTAATATCAAAGCGGTTTTTCTACAAAATAATCGTTTATACTATTTTATTGCGAGGATTACAAATGATAAAGTTTGGTAGGCTTAGATAATGTTGAAATATTATTTTATTGCATTTTATTTTAATTAATATCCTTGATTTTTTTTAAATTGATAAATGTTTTATACGAATATTTTACATTCTTTCAACACTAACGACGCTTTCTTTGCAGAACTCTCCATTTTATAGAATTAATTTTAAATTTAATTTAAAAGAGTTTATAAAATTTTGTGAGTCCCCAAGATTTTTGGTTTTGTAAAGCCTAGTCTTGATCTTGGCACCCCCTATTCTTGATTTTTCAACGACACGTGCGGTCTTGGAGTTATAAGACTCTTGCTCGTCACTACGAAGGGTACGAAGATGTATTTTGTCGAAAAATCTGTTTATTCATCTAACGAAACGCTAAGTGAAACAGTTTTTAATAAGCATGGGCTATTCTTTGCATGTTTGTATATAATATAATCTGTGACGACTCCGAGTTCTCTGTTTGGGAGCCTATATAGTATTAGCCAATAAAATACAATTCCTTTTACCTGTCTTCGGATAGCTATTAATTTAATTTTGATTTTGCTAACGACACATTGAATATGTGTAAATAATAACATAGCTGATATCTGATATCATAGAGTGCAATGGAGACGATTCCTTGAGGAGGCCAAGGCCCATCCTGGGCTGTGGAGCCACTGATGATGATGATGATGATATCTGAAAAAGGGACACCTGTCCCGAAGAGAGAAGAAGTAGAGGCAGACCTAGGTTGAGTTGGCTGGACGACGTGCTGTGCGATATAAGAGAAATGGACTTGATAATATGTTGAAGACTGGCGGTCGATTGGAATGGATGGAGACGATTTCTGGAGGAGGCCAGGGTCCACAGAGGACTATAGCGCCAGTGATGATGATGATTTTTATATCTGTACATTAGCGCCATTATAATTTTACTATTGAAATGGAGATTAAGGAGAACCCGAATAATATAAAGGTCCCTTTAATATAACAGAAATATATGAGTAAATGTATAATGGATATTTCATTACTTTTCCACACTTAACGCTGACTTTCCTTGGAATTTTACCCACAACTTGAATACAAATGTGAGATTTCAGAATTTATGGCACATTATCTGTAATAGAGGCGATGATGGGAATTGCGAAATAATTACGAAGAATATCATTTATGTAATTTATGACCAACTAAATGATCCATTTGAAGTAGATTATTTATTAAAAAAAACACAAATTATTCAAAAAAGATTCAATAACCTATAAATACTTATTCTTTTCTAAATCCAATATTCTCATGAATAATTTTCTAGGTATTTGTTCTTATCTATTTCAAGGGGTCAAATTTTTTTTTTGGTAGGTAATACTACTTGATTTTTTGACTCATTTGTTGATTTTTATGCTATGTACTTAATGGTTGTATCATATTTGCCGGTCATAATTTATCGTATTTCACATGAGAAACGGAAAAAAGATTAATAGTCAAATATTTTGAAACACATGCGTATTGACAGGAAGGTCAGAATATGAAGGCCCCCATTCACGATCGTGCCATCCTTCCAAATGGCTTGCTATCACTCCAAAATGCGCTCGGAATGTTAAATCCCGCGCAGCCCAGTTGGCCTGACACACCAAAATGGAATTCAAAACGATCGAAACTCCATCGTGCGCGACAAACGGCGCGGCGCATCCTGCCGGTACGGCATGTTCGTGAGTGTGAAAACCAGCGCTACATTACGCCCGCCATCTCATTGCGCCGAGCTGAGAAAATGTTGTATTTTCGCATTCACGAGAGTGTCAAACAGCTCCGAGCAATGAGACGGCGCAATGTACCGCTGGTTTTCACACTCACGAGCATGCCGTGCCGACAGGATGCGCTGCGCCGTTTTCGCAGTACTACAGAGTTTCGATCGTTTGGAATTCCATTTTGGTGTGTCAGGCCGATTGGGATGCGCGGGATTTGACATTCACGAGCGCATTTTGGAGTGATGGCAAGCAGTGTGAATGGGGGCCTTAAGACATGCGTGTGACCGATCATGACGTATGCTGTGGAAACTCGAGCAGACACTGTACGAACCAATTGGCTCTTAAGGACAACGGAAATGAAGGTTCTAAGGTCAATCACTGGAAAAACTCTCCGAGATCGTGTTCAAAATTTTCAATAAGGAAAACATATGGAATAGAGGACATTGTTCGGTGGAGTAGATTTAGAAGAAGACATTGGAGGGACCACCTAGCCAGGATGGACAGTGATAGACTTGATTATATAGCGGCCTACCCGGAAGACCACCCAAGAGATGGAAGGATTATTGGACTTCGTCATCCCAGGAGGCATAGTTTCTGAAGAACAGACCAACTATGTCTACTAAATAAAGAAGAAGAATATATTTTGAAACCATTTGAAACCAATACTTTTTAATGGCCAATTGGCAATAAACTTATATAGGGTGCTACAATATTTCTTATAACTTTCTTAATATTCATTATAAGGAAATGTCAAACATTGGAAAAATAAATAAAAAAGTGTTTATTAACTAATGTAGTGGAGAATTAGGTGCCTTTTTTTATTAATTGCAACATTATAGTATATTTAACAGAGCCACTGTTTTATATACCTATCTAAATAAAATATAAATCTTTAGAAAATATTTTTGATTATATGTACCTATGCGTTTATATTTTGGTCACATAATGAGAGGCGAAAAATACTCGATCGTACAGTTGATCACAAAAGGAAAGATTGAGGGCCGTAGAGGTGTCGGCAGGAAGCAGCTATCCTGGCTCCATAACATTCGGGAGTGGACCGGAGTGAGGCGTGTGGAGGACTTGTTCCGCACCGCACAGGACAGGGAAAGTTTCTCCCGAGTGATGGTCAACATCGGAGGGGACCCGACAGGACACATAGAGAAGAACAAGAATGCGTTTATAAAAAATAAGAATAAAAACCACATCAGTCATGATGTAACCATTTCATTTACAACAATCGAAATTGATATACCTAGTAAAAATAAAGATTATTTTTCTGGTCAACTGTATGTATAACTTTCCGTTAAGTTCATATTAGTTATTCTGTTGAATATATTCCTCAGAATTTTCGCCCCTATACTTTAACACGCGACATCATTATTTCAAGTTGTCACCATAGCATAATATAAATGGTCCCATATTCAGGTATATTCTGCGATAACGGATTTTGCCATATATCTTTCTCCCTCTGTGTACCTACTCTACTCCCCCCCTCCCCTTCCCCTTCTTCTTACCAGGTATCAGGTTGGCACGATGAAAAAGAGAGGGAAATTTACCGTGAGATTACCATTTTTCACAGTATATTAACGTGAATTAATATCTCTTTACCACTTTAATATACCCCAATAATTTAACAATATCTCTTATTCATGACGAATAAAGTATTTTTTCACGTAAATTTTTTCTCCTATAAAGTACAGGAAACAAAGTTACACTACATTAAATAAGTACCAGCAAAGCTCATTGTACATACACAATTATAATATTATAGTCATACCAGTTGCTTTTAACAAAAAAGCTATGAAATTTGAATCTCCCAACATTGATATCAATATAATAAGAACATGATTAAAACTCTTGTTTGTAGTGTGCTGCTGTATCGTAGAGAAACGTAGACTATCAGCCTGGGAAACACCTTACGTCTGACTGCCTTCGAAATGTGGTGCTACAGGTGTATAGTTATCCATTGGTCAGACCACATTCCAAACGACGTGCTACTGGGCAGAGTCGGAGAAACGAGACAACTCCTAAAGAGGGTTGCTCAACAATGATCCAAATGGATAAGCCATGACATCAGGCATCCGGGTCTGCTTGTTACTATTGCAGAAGGAATGATGGAGGGCAGATACTGTAGAGGTAGGCCTAGAGAGAATAATATGAGCCTGGTGATAATAACAGCTACAAAAAAAAGGCTGGCGGACAACAGAGATATGTGAAGAGATGGAGTGCTTTGTGTAAACCTTGAAGCCATACCAACAAAAATGAATAGTTTAAAGACATGATCAAGATAAAAGAGGCATGTAAGCAGAATTGTCGGTAAAACTGAGGTCTCTAAGACGAATGTGTGAGTAATCCGTTTACGAACTATTTTAAAACTTGCAGATGAACTTCTACTACTCTGTTGAGATGAATGTTTTGTAAACTGGTAAATTTTGACACAGCTGGTTTTAATATAATAAATTTTAACTGAACTTCGGTGAACGATGTTTTGAATATAAAAAAAAAAACTAATAAAATTAGAATTGTTTGATTTTATTAAAATATTTTAAAGTTTGACTCATTACTAACACAAGCGTTCTTTGAACTCCATTTCATGTCAATACATATTTATTTAATGAAGTGATGGCTGACGTTGGGGAAAAGAGATTTATTTATTCGCATAAATTGATGGATTAATAATGTATGATTTAATTTGTTAATTCTCTCGGAAAATATAACTTCTTCCGTTCATTATATATTCATACATTATGAGTTCCTCAAGTTCTTCATTTTGAAAGGCCAGATCTGCGAATAAATTGATGTCAAGTCATATTTATCTCTTACTGCCGTAATGTACATGGACATAATACATTCATATTAAGACGAGAATCCAAAATACGCTATAATATTTATGAGTCGGCAAATACCGCTTAGGAAACTTTCGTTGCGTCTAGAGTTTTGATTCAAAAGCAGTTTCTGCTGCTTCTAATAACTACAGGTTATAATTAACTACTTGAAAATGTGCTTAACGCGAAACCGTATGGAGTCTAAATATTATACATAAGCAATAGAATCATGCTGAAAATCAGCTGCTGGGGGGCTTGTCTTCCAGCAACATAGCTGAGCATGGTCCTTTTAAGTCAGAAAGGTTGTTTTTCTGTATATTTCTTTTTATATGTCTGTGTTTTTGTATGCAAACTCCTTTTTTGTCTCAATAAATGTTTATTTATTTATTTATTTAAATAAACAGTGGAATTGAGTTATAAACGTTTTTTATTTTTATTTTTAGTGTTTATTGTTTGTTTTAGCTTGAACTCAATTTGGCATATGGTATTTTTTTTATTAAAAAGTAATTTAACTTTTCAGAGACGTTGGTTTAGATTGTCTTTTTTTTCTATAAAAATCGTTTTCGTGTTTCCCGTAAGCGAAAATATCTCAACAGGTAAAAAAAAATCTCGTATAATCGAATATTTTTATTATTGCATATGCGCAAACATTGGATTTTTTTCCCTGTCGGGAGTCAAAGATATTTTTTAACAGATTTTTTAATTATCTCAATAGAGACGAAGTTGGAATATTTATTGTAGGAGAACCGGGAAATCAAGGCACCTACAGGGCTTACGACCTGTCATCGGCTGGTTTACGTGATCACTTTATGCGCTTGCGCAACGTTCACCAATTATGCCTTTTAATGAGATCCCTATCAATTCAATTTTGAAAGTTCTATATATTGTAATACTGAAATTCTCTTCGCTTGAAAATAAGGAATTTTTACTACAGCCATCTATGGGTGAAATTATGAACAACAATCTTATTATTTTTATTTATTTTGTTGGAACGCCATCTATTGAGAGAATTGGTTTTTTGTAAATAATGAAAGCTACAATTCTTATATCTGAGGTGACAATGCATTTTTCGCATAGAAGTCACCCCTGAATTGCGCCAGACTTATAAGGTCATTTTTGTCTTATTTACCTACTTGTACCAATGTGTAAGTAATCGAATATTTTTATTATTGCATATGCGCAAACATTGGATTTTTTTCCCTGTCGGGAGTCAAAGATATTTTTTAACAGATTTTTTAATTATCTCAATAGAGACGAAGTTGGAATATTTATTGTAGGAGAACCGGGAAATCAAGGCACCTACAGGGCTTACGACCTGTCATCGGCTGGTTTACGTGATCACTTTATGCGCTTGCGCAACGTTCACCAATTATGCCTTTTAATGAGATCCCTATCAATTCAATTTTGAAAGTTCTATATATTGTAATACTGCTTACACATTGGTACAAGTAGGTAAATAAGACAAAAATGACCTTATAAGTCTGGCGCAATTCAGGGGTGACTTCTATGCGAAAAATGCATTGTCACCTCAGATATAAGAATTGTAGCTTTCATTATTTACAAAAAACCAATTCTCTCAATAGATGGCGTTCCAACAAAATAAATAAAAATAATAAGATTGTTGTTCATAATTTCACCCATAGATGGCTGTAGTAAAAATTCCTTATTTTCAAGCGAAGAGAATTTCAGTATTACAATATATAGAACTTTCAAAATTGAATTGATAGGGATCTCATCAAAAGGCATAATTGGTGAACGTTGCGCAAGCGCATAAAGTGATCACGTAAACCAGCCGATGACAGGTCGTAAGCCCTGTAG
This sequence comes from Molanna angustata, assembly GCA_963576475.1. Lineage (NCBI taxonomy): Eukaryota > Metazoa > Arthropoda > Insecta > Trichoptera > Molannidae > Molanna > Molanna angustata. The sequence goes on from OY754969.1 coordinate 9,030,419, forward strand.
GTGCCTTGATTTCCCGGTTCTCCTACAATAAATATTCCAACTTCGTCTCTATTGAGATAATTAAAAAATCTGTTAAAAAATATCTTTGACTCCCGACAGGGAAAAAAATCCAATGTTTGCGCATATGCAATAATAAAAATATTCGATTACTTACACATTGGTACAAGTAGGTAAATAAGACAAAAATGACCTTATAAGTCTGGCGCAATTCAGGGGTGACTTCTATGCGAAAAATGCATTGTTACCTCAGATATAAGAATTGTAGCTTTCATTATTTACAAAAAACCAATTCTCTCAATAGATGGCGTTCCAACAAAATAAATAAAAATAATAAGATTGTTGTTCATAATTTCACCCATAGATGGCTGTAGTAAAAATTCCTTATTTTCAAGCGAAGAGAATTTCAGTATTACAATATATAGAACTTTCAAAATTGAATTGATAGGGATCTCATTAAAAGGCATAATTGGTGAACGTTGCGCAAGCGCATAAAGTGATCACGTAAACCAGCCGATGACAGGTCGTAAGCCCTGTAGGTGCCTTGATTTCCCGGTTCTCCTACAATAAATATTCCAACTTCGTCTCTATTGAGATAATTAAAAAATCTGTTAAAAAAAATCTCGCATAGTTCAGCAATGAGGTTCACCACTCATTCTAAATGTTGCTTTTTTAGGTGATACGAGACTGGTGTGTGGGGATACACGCGCGTGTCATGCTTCCTTTTATAGGGTTATGCACACCTGTCGCTGTTTACCTATACGTGAAGTTTCAAGTAAATTCGGTATATCTTATAGTGATATTTGCATGGGTTCGGAAGAGTAATAACACCGTATGCCTTCAATATGAAGCAACTTGTAATTGTTTGCGTTTTAAAACAACAATTAACGTTGAGTCTATAAATTACTTTAGAAATATTATTAAGTTCGTACGTATTCTTTTTGTTTCGTAATACCTATCTTAAAATATATAACGAATAGGAGGTAGAAGTCATCCAAAAAAAGGATAGCACGATCGATATCCATTTCAAATATTCAAACAAAATGATCCATGTGTCTAAAATGCAATGCATTTTTGATTTCGGTAACAAATTAGTCAAATATTATAATAACGCTTGTACTGTATGAGATTTCATTTCCAAACTACGTAACTAAGTTGTCAAATATAATAAATATCGCTTGTATTGTATGAGATTTGATTTCCACGATACGTAACAAAGTGGTCAAATATGAATAATATCACCTGTGTTGCATGAGATTTGATTTCCAAGGCATGTAACAAAGTGGTCAAACATAAATAATATCACCTGTATTCAATGAGATTTGATTTCCAATGTACGTATCAAAGTGTTCAAATATGTATAATATCGCTTGTGTTGCATGAGATTTGATTTCTGAGCTACGATAAAAAAATGATCAAATTATGTACAGTATCGCTTGTTTTGCATGAAATTTGATTTCCAAGCTACGTAACAAAGTGGTCAAATATGTATGTATAATATCGCTTGTTTTGTGTGAGATTTGATTTCCATGGTACGTAACAAAGTGGTCAAATTAGTATATATAATATCGCTTGTATTACATGAGATTTATTTGAGAGTGCAGCGTGATATTTCAATGTTTTATTTCTTTACACATTACCTATAGATGGTTCGACTTTATATTCGAGGATATTCTGCACACTGAATTATTTCGAATAATTTATTTCATGTATTCATAAACCTACGTACATTAATAATACTCGGGGGCGGATCGCTGTCTTTGTGTAAAATATTGGTTATGTCCATTTAACAAGTACATATAAATTTTTATATTCCCTAAATTTAGTAACAATGCTTGTGCTATAGTTGCTTTAAGTATCATTTTATATATTGACTATTAATTTTGGCTCATAGTTGATAACTATGTACGTGTAATAATTCAAATAACCTATTGTTAAAATATTATTTTTACCTAGTAGGTACCTACATTTCAAGATATAACATTGTGATGCACCTTTTTTCAATTTATTAAAATTTTTCTTTCAATTAAGATTTTATTGTTTATTTATATTGTCATTACATTTATTATTATTGAGGACTGTGTGTAAGATATCGAAGAATATCTGTGGTATTGCTAAAAGAGGTGGAAAGAAAGGCGATGCATGGTGGAATGAGAGAGTTAAGATAGTTGTGGGTGAAAAGAAGAAAGCGTGGATGGCATTAATAGCCGCGAAAGGATCGAATAATGAAGAAAGAGTAAAATAGAATTATAAAGTATGCAAGAAGGTAGTCAAAGACACAGTAAAAAGGGAAAAAGATAGTATAAAAGAGGAAAAATGCCTGAAAATAGCCAACGACTTTCCTGGAAACATGAAAATGTTCTAGAAAGGCGTAGCGAAAAGAAAAAATGGAACTGTGAAAGCTTCGAAAGGAATAAATTGTCATGATGGAAAAATAATTATGGACGAAGACGGCGTGAAAGAACGATGGAAAGAATATTTCAAGGAACTGTATGATAGCGGAGTAAGTGGGGACGTGAGTCAGAGAACATGGCAAGTAAGCGAAAGTGATAAGGATGAAATAACGCAAGAAGAAGTGTTTGAAGCAGTAAAACACGCGAAAGCGGGGAAAGCTGCCGGGTATGACAGTGTATCAGCTGAACTTATAAAATATGGCGGCGAATAGACGTTGGAGTGGTGTCTCTCTCTTTTCAACAAATGTTAGGAAGTAAGAAACACTCCCTCAGACTGGAGAAATGCAGTCGTGGTACCTTTGTATAAAGGTAAAGGATCGAAGCTCGACTGCAAAAACTATAGAGCCATAAGTTTGCTAAGCTCAGTTGGTAAGATTTATGCAAGGATCCTGGATCAAAGAGTACGAAAGGTTACAGAGAGCAAGATTTGGGATGTTCAAGGGGCTTTTGTGGGCGGCAGAGGATGTATAGACCAAATTTTTTCTTTACGTATGGTCACAGAAAAGGTTTTGGGTAAAAACCAGAAACTTTAGTGGAAAGTCAGTTTTAAAGAGGTTAAATATTTTATTTGTGTCAATAATTTGAATTAAGTATGTACGTGTGTTTTTATATAACGCAATCGTAGTGCCAGCCTTGACTTATGCAAGTGAAACCTGGACATGATAGAAATCGCACGAAAGCAGAATAAATACTGTTGAAATGAGATCGTTAAGACGAAATCATAATAGAACGAAAGAGGACACAAGGAGAGAATGTAATATAAAGAAAGATGCAATTAATAGAATGAAAGTGAACACATTGAGATGGTTTAGCCATGGTTTAGGACAAGGATCGCCTGACGAAGAAAATATACAAAGCTGACAGGAATGGATTAAGAGGTCGGGGGCGCCCAAGAAAAGGATGGCACGACCATGTAAACGATATTCTGAAAGATGGAAATGTAAGAAGCGTGAAAAACAGACGAACGTGTATAAGACGATGTATGAATGTTGATGAGGCGATGAATGTGAGTCAAGATAGAAAAATGTGGCATTCGGTTCTCTCTGCCTACCCCGTGAGGGACATGGCGTGATGGTATGTATGTATTTATGTATGTATGAACATTTATTAAAATTTCTTACACCTACTGCAATGTTTTGTATCATTTTTTTTCAACCATTATTTTTATCACAATCATTTTCATTTGTTATATTTGTTTACTATCTCTACACAATTTATTAAATTTACTGTTCATTTAATTTTTTTCCTAGAGTCCGGATCTGCATTTAGGAGTTCGCAAAGAACATAGAGTTCATTTTATGAATTTGAAAATATTTATGACCTCCATGTCTATGTTCATTCAAACTTTTAATTAAAAAGAGAAATCGGAATGAAAAATTTCGTGTCATTTGTTATACTCGGAAGAATAATGGATAGCTGTTACATTTACATTCAACTTACTAATTAAACATATCAATTTAATGTGGTTCAGTGCCTTGATAAATTGAGACAATACCATATCGTGTTTTTTGTGCACAAAATAATATAACTTTTCCAAAAAAAATACAATAAAAATCGTTCAAATTTATCATTTTAAGACGAAAAATATTGGAGTATTTTATTTATTATAATATTATACAAATTTACTCATAAATATATCATGATTATACAAAATTTCTTATTATGATGATATGAGAACATTTAGAATATCGTGACAGAGGAAATTATAGAGCTTAAATATCTGTGAAAACACAGTGATATTTTGATGAAAATAATATTCTGTGAAAACGCAGTGATGTTTTCTGTGAAAACACAGTGATATTCTGTGAAAACACAGTGATGTTTTCGTATTTTACATATGTATAATTAATGGTTGTCTTAATTTACATATGTATAATTAATGGTTGTCTTAATTTACATATGTATAATTAATTGTTGTCTTAATTTACATATGTGAAATTAATTGTCTTAATAATTTACATAATGCGTAATTAATTTTTGTCTTAATTTACATATGTGTAATTAATTCTTGTCTTTATTTACATATAAGTAATTAATTGTTGTCTTAATTTACATATGTGTAATTAATTGTTGTCTTAATTTACGTAATATGTGTAGTAAAATTTGTCTTAAGTTACATAATATTATGTATGATTTACATTTGATAGTATGCCATAGGTAGGTAGTAAGTACTCACAATACTAATGATTGTATAACTTTTAGATGCTTAACAAAGTCGCTAGTCGTTTTCTTCCTTGGAAAGTCTGTCATTTTTATTTCTTCCCGATGACTAAAATTTCTGATTCGTGGAGTATTATTGATGATTAGACCACGCAATTCCTTACTGGACACGGCAGTTTCAAAAGATGTCTTTTTCGTTTACACTTATCATATTCGAGTTCTGAGCACTAACTTCTCCTTTGGTATAGCACTAACTTCTCCGTGTCAAAATTTCGGCGATAACTCTACAGCAATGTCCGAGGGAATTTGTTTGAACCCATTGGACATGCGGACCTTGTGGTCATGAAGAGTAACTTCAGGTCTTTCAAGATTTTTTGTCACAAATACGATTCACTCTTACTTTCACTTTCATTGGTCGATAAGCCTGCTATGACCTTATAATTTGTTCTCTTTTGCACTTATTGTGGTGTCTGAAAGGTTGTAGAGTTCTCCGGACTGTATGTTCTTCATGCGTTCTTTCAGAGTTTTGCAAGGGGCCATCATAAGCAGAACTGGTGGTGATGGGGGATGAAGAAGTATTATACTGATTCATAATAACACCAGCGGGGGAAAGTTTGTTCATCCATGTTTACACATATCATGAATAAAATTATCATGTGGAATATAATATATTTAGATATCGCAAGATAATTATATCCATAATATGGGTAAATATGGATGGTTTTGATTCCACCGGTTGACCAGACTTGCCCCCATGTTGGAAATTTGATAGAAAAAACAGATTTTTCGTACTCTCCATTATTATGGAATAGTGGATTTCTACAGAAAACTCGTTTTTTGTTAATAGTTTCCTTCCTATATTATTTTGTTGAAATCCGATAGTACTTTTTCATACGATTTCTTGTTTTTGTGACTTTTCCTTTAATTAAATACTTGCTTAGTCTAGACTCCTCTAACCTGCGTCATATTTCACCAAATACTTAACTAAATTGAACTATCACGTTTCCTACTTCTTAACCCACTTAATTGAACTGTTCTTAACGTATTGTGTCATTTGATATACCTACATAATTATCAACAAATTAAAGCGAGAAAATAACGTTAATATTAATTTTCCAACTGTCGATTCGTTCATGAGAATTCAATTCTCTGAATGAATTGACATTATTAAGCCAAGATGCGTGTACGAAGGAAAATTTTGTATGGCGTAGTGGACTTTTTGCATGCTAATAACACCAACTAGAGGCCTGGCAGCATAATATGGTCCCATACATGGATTTACTCAGAATTCGGAATAGAACATTTTATGTGAGTTTTGTGTGTGTGTGTGTGTGTGTGAGTGTGTGTGTGTGTGTGTGTGTGTGTGTGTGTGTGTGTGTGTGTGTCTGTGTGTCCCCCCCCCTTTTAACTTTTGATCCGCTCAATTTACAGAGCCTAAATTTTCAGAATATATAAGTAGTTATAGGCCTACAAAACTTTTATACTCATAATTGTGAATTTTTGTTTCAGTCAGGGGTTATCAACTTTTGAAATTTTGATTTATTTTTCCATATATCTCAGAAACCGTAAAAGCTAGAACGCAGAAAATTGGTATAAACATAGACTAATACAAAATCTCAAAATATTTTTTTTTAAAAATTCCATGGTTTCTCAAACATTTTTTATTAAGAAAAATATTTTTTTTATGTAAAGTTTATGAGTTTAACTGCCTATATTTCCAATTTTTTTAAAAATATCGAAAAAGCCGAAACACCCCAATTAGATAATTTAATTTTCTTTCAAAAATATTAACATTGTATTAGCACATCTCAATTTTTATAAAAATTGAATTTAGTGACGACATTGTTTCATAAAAATTGTATGGCAGTCGCCTACACACTACACACAATATCTAAGAAGACTTAATTGTTTGATACTAATCTCCAAACATACATACATACCATCATGCTGTTTTCATATTCTGGGTAGGATCAAATGAATGACCTCCATACTATCCTATCTTGACATACATACCTAGGTACATGTGTTGTATAGAAAACCAAATATCTTAAAATATAAATAATTTGTATTTATGGGTTTATAGTTTGGTACTTATTCTTCAAGTATACGAACTATCGCTATCGACATTTGGATCTCTTGTATTACATGCAACTAGTTTTGTACAATTTGTAAGGCAGTATACAATATCTCACTCAATAGTTTGATACCTACTTAATCTCCAAACATATATACCATCATGCTGCTTTCATATTCTGGGTAGGAAAAACAGACTTACCTCCATACTATCCTATCCTGACAAACATACCTACGTATTTTATTTAGATAACAAAATATCTTAAAATATTATTAATTTATATTCTTCAATTATACATATCATCGCCATCGACAGTTGTATCTCATGTGTAACATGCAACTAGTATTATCAATTTATATAATATTATTTCAGGGAAATGATGTGTGGTTGATATGATAACTCAGTTAGTTTGATTTATGGATTATCTTATATTTATATTTCATCATCCATGAAACTGAACAATAATAATATCTGCCTATAATGGTATTAAGGTTTAATATGGCGAATCGACATCCAACCAATTTCGTTTTATCTTAATCCATTATTATTAGAATGATTATTCCAAAAACCTTTATGGGGCAATATGTTATTTTCTCTTTATTTGAATTCTTTGCCTGTTCCTTATACTTTCGATTTAGTAATTGGATTTTGAATTGTCTAATAAAGCTTAAAAGATATTCTTAGAATGTGATTACATTTCGGAATATATTGTTATATCTTTATTATTATTACAAATGCTTACGTTAAAAATTAATTTTCTTCGGATATGACTACAAGATATGTATACTCAATATGGCTATTATAATATATTTATAATTCAAGTATTGGTTTTCGGGCAACTAACAGGTACTACGTAAAAGATTATTTTAACACGCACCCAATAACAAGTTGCCAAATTCTGGAGACTTAAGATATTAACTAGTTGCATGTAACACATGAGATCCAACTGTCGATAGCGATAGTATGTATAGTTGAAGAATATGTACCAAACTATAAACCCATAGATACAAATTATTGAATATTTTCAGATATTTTGTTTTCTATACAACATATGTAGGTATGTATGTCAAGATAGGATAGTATGGAGGAAGATCCTTTTTCCTACCCAGAATATGCAAATTGCATGATGGTATGTATGTATGTTTGGAGATGAAGTAACAAACTATTAAGTCTTCTTACATATTGTGTATAGGCGACTGCCATACAAAATGTATGAAGCGATGTCGTCACTAAATTCAATTTTTAAAAAAATTGTTAAAAAAAAATTGAGATCGTCTACTACAATGTTAATATTTTTTATAGAAAATTAAATTATCTAGTTGGGGTGTTTCGGCTTTTTTCGATAATTGTAAAAGTCTTGGAAATATAGGCAGTTAAACTCATAAATTTATCATAAAAAAAATATTTTTCTTAATAAAAAATGTTTGAGAAACCCTGGAATTTTTTTGAAAAAACTAATTTGAGATTTTGTATTTGTCTATGTTTGTACCAATTTTCAGCGTTCTAGCGTTTATGGTTTCTGAGATATATGGAAAAATAAAATAAAAATTCAAAAGTTGATAACCCCTGACTGAAACAAAAATTCAAAATTCCGAGTAAAAAAGTTTTGTAGGCCTGTAACTGTTTATATATTCTGAAATTTTAGGCTCTGTAAATTGAGCGGATCAAAAGTTATAAGGGGGGGACGGACACACAGACACACACACAGACACACAGACACACACACACACACAGACACACACACAGACACACACACACACACAGACACACGAAATGTTCTACTCCGAATTCTGAGTAAATCCGTGTATGGAACATATATGCTGCGAAGCCTCTAAGTTGGTGTTTTTTGACTTCAAAGTTGGAAAAGCCATGAAAAAAGTAGACCTCTCCATACAATTCTCGCGTATTCTGGCTTGATACATTGTCGATATGTTAAGAGAACAAAGTTCTCCTGAACAAATCGACAGTTGGATCATCTCACAGTTACAGACTGAAAACACACTTAAAAAATCGAACCTAGGACCTTTGGCTCAACAGTCAGACATCTAACCAACTAAACCACGAAGGCCGACAATAATGTATCTAGGTACCTCCACAAAAATATGGTTTAATCCAACTGTCGATTTGTTCAGGAGAACTTTGTTCTCTTAACATATCGACAATGTATCAAGCCAGAATACGCGAGAATTGTATGGAGAGGTCTACTTTTTTCATGGCTTTTCCAACTTTGAAGTCAAAAAACACCAACTTAGAGGCTTCGCAGCATATATGTTCCATACACGGATTTACTCAGAATTCGGAGTAGAACATTTCGTGTGTCTGTGTGTCTGTGTGTGTGTGTGTCTGTGTGTGTGTGTGTGTGTGTGTCTGTGTGTCCGTCCCCCCCTTTTAACTTTTGATCCGCTCAATTTACAGAGCCTAAAATTTCAGAATATATAAACAGTTACAGGCCTACAAAACTTTTATACTCGGAATTTTGAATTTTTGTTTCAGTCAGGGGTTATCAACTTTTGAATTTTTATTTTATTTTTCCATATATCTCAGAAACCATAAACGCTAGAACGCTGAAAATTGGTACAAACATAGACAAATACAAAATCTCAAATTAGTTTTTTCAAAAAAATTCCAGGGTTTCTCAAACATTTTTTATTAAGAAAAATATTTTTTTTATGATAAATTTATGAGTTTAACTGCCTATATTTCCAAAACTTTTACAATTATCGAAAAAAGCCGAAACACCCCAACTAGATAATTCAATTTTCTATAAAAAATATTAACATTGTAGTAGAAGATCTCAATTTTTTTTTAACAATTTTTTTAAAAATTGAATTTAGTGACGACATCGCTTCATACATTTTGTATGGCAGTCGCCTATACACAATATGTAAGAAGACTTAATAGTTTGTTACTTCATCTCCAAACATACATACATACCATCATGCAATTTGCATATTCTGGGTAGGAAAAAGGATCTTCCTCCATACTATCCTATCTTGACATACATACCTACATATGTTGTATAGAAAACAAAATATCTGAAAATATTCAATAATTTGTATCTATGGGTTTATAGTTTGGTACATATTCTTCAACTATACATACTATCGCTATCGACAGTTGGATCTCATGTGTTACATGCAACTAGTTATGAAAATATAGGTAAGTATTTTATTTTTTCATTTATTATTTTATTTGTACATATTGAAAGAATTAATGCTGAACGACTGACCAAAAAATACACATGGTCGTAAGAGATGGAGTGAAAAGCAGGGGCCGCCCCAAAAAGGGATGGCATGACCATGCGAATGATATTTTGAAAGAAGAAAGTACAAAAAGCTTGAAAAATCGACGAGTATGTATGAGACGATGCATGGATGTAAAGGAAACCAGGAATGTGAACAAAAATAGAGGAGTATGGCGCTCTGGTTACCCCGAAAGGGATATGGCCTGATGGTATGTAGGTATGTATATATTTACTTCATGTAAATTATGTGTACAATGACGGGATTATTGCTATTAGGCAATTTCTTCTAACCAACCAAATCAACGTGAGGCCATACAATACATTGTGTAGTGGTAGGTACATTTAATTTAAACAAACAGAAAGATTTTTAATGATACGTAACATTAATGACTTTACATATCTGGGTTCCAACATATGTGACACCGGTGGTTGTGAAGCGGAAGTAAAAAGACGCATCGCCATGGCAAAGGGAGCACTGGGAAAGCTCACAAGAGTATGGAAGGACAGGACCATTACGAAAAACACGAAGGCTAGACTCATCAGGGCTCTGATATTCCCGATGTTCCTGTATGGTGTGGAAACATGGACACTTAGGGAGTCAGAGCGAAAGAGGATCGATGCTTTCGAAATGTGGTGCTGGAGGCGTATGCTGCGCATCCCATGGACAGCCAGAAGAACCAGTGTGTCAATTCTAGACGAGCTAAGGATCGAGGATCGTCTATCGACGATATGTTACAGACGTATCCTTCAATTCTTTGGACACATTGCCAGAAGGGAACCAGACTGCCTCGAGAAGCTTGTTGTGATGGGCAGCGTGGAGGGACGGAGATCTCGTGGTCGCTCACCGACCAGATGGAGCGATTTGATTAAGTCCACAATGGGGTCTTCGGTGACTGGTGCTCTGCGTTCAGCCCAAAACAGATTGGCATGGAGGCGGGCCATACGTGTGGCGACAGACTACAGCCGCTATCCTCAGTCATGAGGAAAAGGACGAATGAAAACATTAATAAATGAAAAATTACAGCAACAAAGAAAGGAGGTAGATAGAGGTTGTGGGATGTGAGAGAGGATGGGAAAGGAGTGTCAATTATTAATTTATTAAACAGTTATAATGGTTTTAGTCCTTTTTCACAGAGTTGAATCGATTGAGATATCGTAATATCATCTCTTAAAGTATTTATAAACAATATGAGCAGATTTTTTCACAGTTTAACTGATTACCCGAACCATAACAATGCATACTGTTTTGCTGCAAAGTGCCATTCAAGTGTATATATACCATTATAAACAGCGCCATACTATAAAGAATCAGTTTTCATATGTCCAGAGGAAAAAGCGGTCGTTTGGAAACCAGTCGTATAAAATAGCGCATTCGTGGTTTAACCTCCAGGACAAAGCCTTTTGCCTCCATGGCGACCTATCCTGTGCAGTCTGCATCCAGGACGTGCCAGCATAACGTTTGATTGTATCAACTGTCCATCTAAGTTGTGAGTCCCTATGTTAACACTGTCAGTCACAAGCCAGGGCAGAGCAAAATATGCAAGTACCTATATAATAAACGACGAAAAAAAAAATTTTCTATGGATATCTGATAGATTTATAGTAGAGGGAAGACGGAGTTTGAGTCGTTATAGAATATCGAGGCTTTAAAATCTCAGACAGTGGCATCACTAATTAGGTTGACACAAAATCGGGATGAGATTGATGTGATTGTCGCCAACCTCCTCTAGGAGCGGCACAAGATGAAGAAGAATGGATATCTGAAATATCCTACGATATCATATTGTTATCCTACGATAAACTGTACCATTTGGAATGCCATTTGCCTTCTGTGCGGATGTCTTGGATTTCATCCCCAGTATAGGAGAAATTTATCTTAATTCATTTCTCACACAAATATTGGTTTTTCTGGGCTGGAAACACGTAGTTGTAAAAAAGTGTCATATGACAATTAATTCGTAATTTACGCAGGGTGCAAGGAAGTGTTTATTGTTTATTATTGTAATTATTATATACTTTATCTATAGGTACCAACTTGGTTTTAATTTTGTTAATTTGTCAACAGAAACACTAGAAAATGCGTACATAATAAATCCAAAACATATCGGAATATTAGGGCAAAAAATGTCGTTCATATAATATTTTCCTCTACTAGCGCTGTGATTCCTCACTTCTTTCAATCATTTCGGTAATAGGATAAACTTTTTTCTATTGAACCAAAAAAACTTAGCATTGCCTCGGTTAAAGTTGGTTTTTACGTAAAAACAGTTACATAGTCTGTAGGTATCATATATTCAACTTGTTAATGATGCCAGGAGGGTATGTTAATTAATTTAGCTCAAATTATAATTATCTGCCTCCTTTGTATACATATTTTATTACTTGATATATTGTGTTCGCAAGAAATTACATAAATACGAAATTGTAAAATATCGTTGGTTATATACGAGTACATCAGTGTGGCGTAATTTTAAATTGCGCCATTACCGGTCATCCATAAATTATTTAGGGGCGCCACCTTTGGCTCTCTCAGAGTTGGCGTTAAGCGTTAATTATTTGGCGCATTGTACTACCTATAACTATCCGATGCTAAAGTTATATTAATTATGTATTTTTGTGGCTGTGCATCATAATTTGTTCTTTTTATCTATTTTGAAGAGAACCGTTCTTAAGTGTTATGCTAGAAATTAATAATGCAAACTATATTGGCCTTATTATTTCTTCCTCAGCTTATGCCTCTTCTATTCTCTGACTCTAACCTATCTGCGCAGACCGAAAGTTTGAGTTAAATTTGTATTCCACAGATTTTGTGACAAATAATTTAGCATAAACGTTTATGTTGTATTTCAACCCAATTTTTCAGTGGACACGGAAACTTTAAAAGTTATCTTCACTGATTTCATCTCCTCGGCCTCATGTCAGTTCTGCCAATACCCGGTTCAAACTTCGGTACATATCCTGTGGGATTGTTGCCATCTAATGGTGTCCTCTTATAGATCGGAGTTCCTATGCTTGGCAACGTCGCTGGTCTTCTTCTTCCGTGGGCAGACTAACATTTTTATTTCTTCCCGATGTGAGGACTCGAATTTCTTCCTCGTGGATTGTTCCCGATTGTTGAACCACGCAATTCCTTACTGGACTCGGCAGTTTCAAAAGTTATCTCTTTCGTTTTCACTTATTCGATTCGTCTTCATGTCAGCTTTGTGATAACCCTGAACAGACTTCTGAGCATATTCTATGGGAATGCACTAACTTCTCCGTGTCAACTTTCCGACGAGAACTCTACGACGATGTCCGAGGGAATTTCTTTGGACCCATTGGACATGCGGACCTTGTAGCCACGAAGAGCAACTTTAAGGCTTTCAAGACTTTCTGTCTTAAATTCGATGCTCTCTTATCTTCACTATCACTGAGCAGTGAGCCAGTTGTTTCCACATGATTCTTTCTTTTTGTGCTCTCTTTGGCACATTAAGTGCAGTGTCTGCAAGGTTTTAGAGTTCTTCGGACTCTTTATGTTCTTTATGTGTTCTTTCAGAATTTTGCAAGGGGCCGTTATTAGTCCCCATAAGCAGAACGGGTGGTGGTGGCCGTGGTGGGGGAAGAACATATCGGAGTTCCTCATTCTGTCCATGTACCTCTTTAAGGACCTATTGGAAAGAACAATTTTTAAGAACTTCTGTCATAGTTATGATGCTTTACCTACTTGTGGTAGATTCCATTTTATCATTTACAGAGATCTTGGTCTGAAGTCAATGACAGTCCATGAGTGTGAATCTCCAATTCACATTCGTCTATTGGTCTTTTTGCACGCTTTGATGCCGAGATTCCCAATCTAGAGGGCTCCATGAGCTATTTTTCGTAATAGACTTTTTTTATCGCTCACTTGATGTTCTGTTAGGAGCTATTTAGTCCACATTTACAGAGCGGGTGGTGATGACAGGAGGGAATATGTTTCTGTTAAATGTTATGTCTACTAAGACATAAATTGTTTTCACCAAAATTTTCGATGATCATTCTCTGGATCTGCCAGATTTGAGGTTTAACTGAAGGTCACTCATGCTTTTGTCGCAATCGTTAATACCTAATCTTTAAAAACTAGCAATAATACAGAAACTCTCATATTTTCTCTTATCAGTACAAAACTGCATCACTGTTCTCTTGTAGTCAAATTGTAGATATTTTCTGGACTTCATCGGCGTTTTTTATATTATATATTCTCTCTTTGTGTCATTTCTTTTTTGTTTTGTAACCATGTTTGTAACATACCGATTTCAGTTTGGATTTTCGGAGGAAATTTTTTTATTACATGCGCCATAGATATCAGTTACCCACTTTTATTCAGTAAGTTATTGATTTTTCAGAATATTCCATCATTTGAACAAAAATAGAATTATAACAATAGTAAATAGCTCATCATACCGACATTGTATTTTATTCATATTGGATTCTCTTCTAGTACCACTTAACGTTTCCAATAATCTCTTTTCCGATATTCCATTTGGAAATCCGATACTTCTGCCATTAAAACCTCATTGTCTGCATACAATTCTTAAAGAGATTATTGATTTTATCTAGAAATTCAAATCAATTATAGGATTAAATTAGATTATATAAAATTTCGTGTTTAATATATATTTTGAAAAATGGTGTCTATTTCGGGTGTTTTAACCAACTTTAAAAACGGAGGAGATAATCAATTTGACGAGATTTTCTTTTTATTTATGTTCAGCGACAACTTTTTAGCACGTTCAATTTCGAACAACGTGCTAAATTTTTCTTGTTTCTTTCAATAGAAAGGGAGTGTCTTACGATTGGTCCCATTTCAATTTGGTCAAGATTTGATGATGGTATCCATGATGAAATCATTTAACACTTAGTTTTTGGATAATCAGCTTTAATTATTACCACGTCGTCCTCCGAATTCGTTGATTACTTTTTTCATTTGAAACTGATTACTTCTGGGGTGGTTCTATCTGAACTATGCCAAGAGATTTGAGAATCGTGAGAAATCATGAAATTCATCAATTGCGTATGAATTGTATGAGAGATAATATCACTACATGGGTAAGTACATAGTATTACAAGAGGTAAAGCGGAGAGAACCAAACGCCACATTTTTTCTATCTTGAAACACATTCAGTTTGAAGTCGATTTTTGATATGAAAGATTATTTGTAATTGCTAAGCCTATGGACTCAAAATCAAGTTTCTATACGATTTCAATATTATTCATACTATTATTAGGTTTTAGGTAGACGATAAGATGACTAACATAACAGATATTCACACATTGATGCCGTATTTTTAACAAACCGAACACTACCTACATTCTCATTACACATTTCTATCCTTGTAACCATGCAATCATTGATTTATTTTCATTTATGAGGGTCTCTATTGTCTCATTATACATGCTGATCAATTTCACTGTCGTGCCACCTTTATCTTGGGAAACCTTTTGAAACTCTTTATAGGTATTAAGAAATCTTTATAAATATTAATAAATCAAAAATGATACGAAGTAAACTAGTGCCAGTTGATTGAGTGGTAGCCTTATGCTGCAGACACCTTCATGACATTCATTTACCTTTGTCCTTCCTATCCCTTCATCTCCAATCAAAATTCTCCAAACACTACTATACCGTTTAATTTATTATTCTGATAAGTTCTATGTATTTATTGTTTTGTGTATTTTTTATTCTATTTTATTTAATAAGATATTTCGTTTCTGTTTCATGTTTTGTTGTGTTTGTTGATCTTAATGTTTTAATTTGTGGATTTAATTTGTTTTGTCGCGTGTTTTTTTTCTTTTTTTAGTATATTGTTTTTCTGTCGCTGCTTTCTGTCCCAAATAAATAAAAATCATCTTAAATTAACTGATATTCATTCGGATTTTTGAACAACATATCTGTTATATACATATCTATAGTGGAATAGTTCAGAACCGAGTCATGATAAACCTTTAAAACTGTCGATAATACCAAATTTCGCTGATTCTCTTAAAAATATATCTACTTCATATCAGTCTAAATATATTTAAATTCTTTACATATTTGAGGTTTGCCAAAAGAATAAAGTTTACTGAAGTTCACGATTAATTTATGTGTAGCTAAAATATATAGGTATGTGAGTGTGTATGTTTGTTATATGATAAGTCACCTGGGTAAGTGAGGTTTAAGGTTACCAAGGGAGTGTACATTATAAGAAGTGACATCTGATTTTACAGGGTTGTGGGTTCGCCACATAATCCTCCCCATAAATCTGCCTTCACCTGATACTCTCAGAACGTTAAGATAACGAGGTGGCCTTAAATACCTTTGTCGACTTATCGGTGGCCACTCCCTCTCATACCCATTCTTTCAACAAACCGCTTCTGGATTACACACTCAACCATATTATCTTTATAATGAAACTGAATACCGCATCCGAGAAAATTTAAAGGGAATTTTACAACTTCATTTTCAGAATTGAATTTGTAATACATTTTTAGAAATTGCATATGTTACCATTTAAGAAGTAGTAGTTGCTTAAAATCTGGTCGAATCAAAATAACTCATTTGTGGTGTGACAATGTTAATTAATATAAATTAAATTGTATAACATGTTTAATTATGTCAAATCAATTCAATTTTAGCTCTCGCTCTATATTGTTTCGCTTAAATAAAATTCAAGTAAAGGTTTTTTTATACAAAAACATAGATATTGTTAAATAATTCATAATAAATAGAATTCGAATTGACGATGAATAAGGAAATATATTTCGCTAAAATAACAATATAATGTTTCATAAATACTAGTTGCATCCTATGACATCCAACTGTCGATGGCGATAGTACCTATGTATAACTGAAGAATACACATAAACACACAAATTATAGATATTTTGTTTTCTATATAAAATATGTAGGTATGTATGTCAGGATAGTGTAGTATGGAGGTCAGTCTGTTTTTCAGTCTGTTTACCCTGAATATGAAAACAGCATGATGGTATGTATGTATGTTTGGAGATTAAGTATAAAATTATTAGTCTTCTTAGATATTGTGTATAGGCCACTGCCATACCAACTGCATGAAGCGATGTCGTCACTAAATTCAATTTTTATAAAAATTGTTAAAAAAAGTTTGAGATATACTACTATAATGTTCATATTTTTATACAATTTAATTTTCTAGTTTGGGTGTTTTTTTCGATATTATCAAAAACTTTGGAAATATAGGCAGTGAAACTCATAAATTTATAAAAATATTTTTCTTAATAAAAAACGTTTAAGAAAACTCTGGAATTGTTTTGAAAAAATGAATTTGAGATTTTGTGTTTGTCTATATTTATAGCAATTCAGGGTGCTAGCTTATATGGTTTGAGATATATGAAAAATGAAAGTAAAAATTCAAAAGTTGATAATCCCTTACTGAAACAAAAATTCAAAATTCTGAGTAAGTTTTGTTGGCCTATAACTATCTATATATTTTGAAATTTTGAGCTCTGCAAATTGAACGGTTCAAAAGTTATGAAGGGGGGGAGGGGACACAGACACACAGAAACTCAAAAAACACACACATTAGGTTCTTTCATTATGAGTATTTAGATTTAGTTGGGGATGTGTGTTGTTAATAATGAAATTCTCCACCCGCTATAATTCGTTTGAATTTATTTAGTTCAGATTAATAAAAAAATTCAAACATTTGAAATAATTCATTTTTCCTAAAACGTCCTACAAGATCCAGCTTCAAGTATCAGTACAGGGCCAAAAGAAGGTACCTACTGCTGAATATGAAAATTAAAATTGGAGTAATAATCTAAATATTTATGCGCAATTTCGAGACGCCTTTCGCTAAGATATGTTAATAAAATACTCCATACATGGATGGCCCAGCCTAATGTACTTTCCCATCTTTCAAGTTCCCATTTATACGATCGTGTTAATATTTTTACTGCCGACTCCACTCTTTTCAGCCTTTTATACTTCCTTCGTCAGACGTTAGTTATTCTATAATACATATCTATATTGTGTAGTTCAGAGGTTCCCAAACTTTTTTTTCTCGTTGACCACTTTCAAAATTTCACTGGTTTCGGTGGACCCCCTGCTGCTTGATTTCTACCATATTTTCACAACTCGACAAAAAATATGAAGATCAGATCTAACGATGGAAATTTGCGTCGCAACTTATTTCCAACCTTCAATTCGACCTCCTCCATTCAACCTCCATTTTCATTTTATGTCATCGTAGATCCCCGTCGAGTCTCCCGTAGACCCCTGGAGGTCCACCTGGACCACATTGAGAATCACTGGTGTAGTGTATTTTATTTTATTTTATTTTATAGAATACAACAGCAATACAATAAAGATTTATATAGATATACAGAGATAATTTTTATGTTGCCAATTATAGTATTCTAAAAATATATTAAGTACCTACCTCACGATTTTACCTCACGTGTCTCAATGTATGAATAATAGTAAATTAAAATTAAGTCAAAGGGGCAAATTAAAAAGTTAAATAGTTTAAATAGTGCACAACAAGACAGCACAGATTAAATAATCGACAAATTCACAATTTTTTTTTGAATACATAAAAACTTGAAGCAAACATATCCAATTCTGGATCCCTCAAACAATTTCTATTGTACCCAGTACAAGCTCTATTTAAATAAGAATTTAGCATATAGTTACTTTTAGAAGGTTCTATGTAAAAGAGAGACTGGTTTCTATTTCTTCTAAGTGGACAGTGAAAACGGAGTGTATATTATTATCTTTCTTATTTGAATTTGTACATTGCTTTAATTACTTATTAATTTTGTTGACAATATTCCTACATTGAAAGACTCAGAGGTCAGAATTTTCTATGAAGATTATTTTCACAATAATTATTTCTCTGCTTTAATTTTTTCCAAGCTGAAAGCCATTAGATATATAAAACGATAAAATTTTCACGAGCGACGAGTTTTTGTAATCCCATTTCGAATTTAAAATTCATTCCACAAAGGGTAAATAATGCATGCCGTAACTTTATTGTATAAAATTAAAGTAATCAACACAATCCTTGCAATTATTTTTATTGCCATTTTCGCGAAATGAAAAAAATCCAATTCGAAAATTTTTTAATGACTCTTTGAATAATTTTGATAACAAAACCAATGACGAGTGTTAACATATTGGCAAATTCATTTTTTGTCTATTTTGAAATTTTTTGTGCACTTTTGAGTACTGATGTAAGTAGATAATATAACAAATAAAAAAAATCTCTTATATTTATTTATTAATTTATAAAAATCTGACAATCTATTGAGTACAATTAATATGCAATAATGTATTCAACCTCACTAGGATAGACCTGTATCGAGGTTAAATAAATTCACATTTTTGACAGACATAAATGACACAAAAACAATATTATACAAAACAACATGTCACTAATGTCGCCAGTTGGGTACTTATAAACCACTTGCAACAATATTTTTTAAATAATATACATGATAAATAATACAATAACAAAAAATATAATATGTAGGGTAACCATGAGTATTGTAAATAAAATTAAAAAGAAAAAAAAAACACATATTTCAACTTGGTAAGGTTAACGATGAAAGAATACTTTTGACATCCTCAGCAATACAAAAAACTTGATTTTTTTTTTAAATTTGACACAGGAATTGATTGATATTAGATATTGATATAATATTAATCTATGTTCTATCAAGAATTGTCGATCGACAAACTAAACTTAGTTAACTGATGCAATTTTTGTTTAATAAAACTCACTGCTTCTAGCAATTTGCTGTCTGGGGTCTATTATGATATTAAATAGATTATTTTTTTTTTTTTTTTTGCTGTTGTTATAGTACCTATCAAATTTGCCTTCTGCTTTGGTTTCAATCTTGGAGATTGTATTGCAGAAAAGCGATTCGTCTCTTCCTCCACTCTGCTCGATCTTAAGCGACATTCTTCAACTTTGTGTAAGAGGTACACTTCATGTCCTCGCATACCTGCTCTAGATACCTACTTCCGACGGGGACGCTCTTTGCCAGTTGTTCCTTCAAGCATTCCCTCCAAGATGATGATTAGGAGATCCTCGTGGCCTGTCTTATTTACACCCTTTTTTTGATATGCGCTTGGTTTCTTCAATACTCATCATTTGTAATGTAGATATACCAAGTGTTCGTAGTTAGGTAATTTGCCTAATGCTTCCTATAACTAGGGTTGGTTGACAGACATCGCTATGAATCTCTCCTTTCTACATGAAAATTAATTAACTTAAATATAGATACTTACGTGCATTTTTTTTACTTTCTTGGCATTGTCCCACTTAGAGATAATAGATTGTCAAACACTTCTTTTCCACATACGAGTTCCATAACATGTTTGTTGTGCGCCGACTTAAAGAAATATTTACAAGCTATCGGTCTTAAGTATTATATTTCGTCAAAAGCTTATACAAGATAATCACGATAGTTAAGATCGGTATTAAAAAATCTTATTTTTTTTTTTAGTTTAAGGCAAAAATCTTACTTATAAACGTACCTATACAACTAGTTCAAGGAATTATTTACGAACACCCTCATTTATTTTTTTCATATGGCCGCATTGGCTTCAAAGATGTCAAAAAATAGATAAATGCATGTAATTTTGGATAACTGACATCGAAAAATGAAAAAAAAACACCGCGCTGTGCCATGTTGAATCAATTTAACGAAGAATTGCAATGAAGAATAACAAGGAAAAACGTTGTAAGGATTAAATTTTTCTGTCAAAATCAAATATGCGTCGGATCATACATATGTGAAAGTTCCGACATTTTGAAATATTTAGTATGTAGTCAAGCGTTAAACAACCTCTCGAACCGTCCTAACTTGACGTCTACAAAATAAAGGTGTAATAAAGATAGTCACGGTTTATAAAAGTAAAAAATTTCGTTAATCACGCTCTATTACCAGGTACTATATGTATATAGTTTACGTTTATAAGTAAGTTTTTTAGTCAAATGTGTTGTGTTGAAGTAAAATTAACGTGATTTATTTCAATTAAATTTGGCAAATATTTTATACTTTTTAGTGCACTTTCGTTGCGTTTGGTTATTTACGTTTGTTTTATTTTAGTTATCGTTGTTTTTGGAGTCAGTTTTTTGCTCGTAAAAAATCAAAACTCTGTCAGGTTTTCCGTGTTTATTTTTTTTTTTATTATTATTATTTTCCAGAAAAAATACAAATTATCACATATAAATTTTAACATTATATATATAACAAATTGGTATTACATTATAAACACTTAAATGTTACATGGAATATATCACCTCACTAGACCTAGGACTGTTCTGGGGTGATACTATTTTTTATAAATTTTCGTCATGATGTATGTAGTGAATATAGTAATAATATGCAAGGAATGTTAAAATCAATTTATTTTAATTAAATTGAAGAAAATTTAATGTGTACTCATCCCGTTTATTATCATAGGTCAAATTAATTCTAAGTTATATACGAAACATCTTTATTAATATACAAAATTTAATTAAAGCTATCGTTCAACCACAAAATTAGATATTTTATTCATACTTATATATGTAGGTATATCAAAGACCTGCTAAAATAAATAATAGGAAATAAGTTAATTTCATACTGACGTAGATTCAGGTATATTCCTAGTATCGACTGTTATAATATATATTGTAGCATTTGGTACTGAAATAATATTACTACCCTTTTGGGAATTAGCGAAATTGTTATTCCCACCACAATCTTTCTGACCACACCATCCACCCATAACTCCCGACCCCATCCACAATTGGTTCTCATCATATTACTACTTCCTTCATTATTGTATTTCATTATTTTCCACTCGTGAGCACTGGATAATTACAACTTTAGTTATGCTTTAACCGAACACTGTTATTTCATACTTACCTCTTAGTCTTGTACTTACATTTTCTGGAAAACAGAGGATGCGGTGAGCACAATAATATAAATCAAAGATATTCTAAATCAAATCAGGATTCAAGATAAAAGCAATATTACTCTAACCAAAACTATCAAATATCACTTCGAATTCTTCTCAACACTTCGAATTCCGTAAACCATAAATTTGCAATAATCCTCCTGTGGGCGCCGAATTGTCGATTGTACCTTGGAATAAGAGATTAGTAAGCTGTATAATGTAAATAACTGCACTTTGTCACGATGCGTTATTCACGGAGATAAGAAGAAATGGATAAATAACGGGATAAGAAGAAATGGATCGAGAAAGAAAATCACCTATTAGTACGGAAGAAATCCTCGTCTCGATCACTCACCCAGTCCGACAAAAGATGAATAATCGATTCAGGGGCACATCACTACACATTGAATGTTTCCTATAAAGATTTTTCATGGTGATAATGAGCACTCAGCGCTACATAACGTAGTGCGAATGACGCGCGTTCGAGGTCGGCGGCAAGCAAGTACTAGTTGGTGTGAAGCAGGAACGGAGCAGAGCAGTTACATGGAACGGATGTATCAAGACAGGTGATTCGTATTCACGCCAACGAACAATACCGAACACCTCCATCCCCATCAAAAGTAACAGATAAAATATGATTATTTAAAAAAAAATCATTGTTAAATAGTGTGGCGATCAATCGTTAAGCTTCCGTAAAGTCCGTAGTCTCTCAAAGATTGCCAGAAGACTAAGTACCACTCGAAGATGGTCTCTCACTGCCGCACCGGATATTTGTAAATATAGTTTAAGGACATAAAATATATTTATTTATTAGTAAGCTTAAATAGTCGGCCTCAGTGGCTCAGTTGGTTGGGTATCTGACTGCTGATCCAAAGGTCCCGGGTTAGATTACCGGTGGAGACACAGTTTTAATTGTGTTTTCAGTCTGTATCTGTGAGACGATTAATATCGTAAGTCTCCAGAATGTGGCAACTTGTTATTGGGTACGTGTTAAATTAATATTTGACATAGTACCTGTTAGTTGCCCGAGAAGTGAAATAAAATCAAATAAAAGGTGAGAAAACTGAATTGAGTGTTTTCTTCAATCAATATTTTTTTTTATTTAGATGCAATTTAAATAAATTTTGTAAATCTGAATATGATACACGCAATTGAACACAAAACATTGTGAATTCACATAGGTGAATTATTTTTTTATTTTATGTAAAAAAAATATCAGAAATTTCAGAAGAAATTATGAACTGAATCGTTTAATCAAAGAATGTGCTATTGATGACCTTTTTCATTAATTTAATTAATCTTTGATATTTACTTTTTCTGACTATATTAGACACAATATTGCAACTGTTACTCAGTGTACACAAAATTGAATATAGGTATACAGGTAAAACAATATTCATATTTACATACAAGAATATTTTCAAACCTTGTTTCAAAAAATACCTTGTTTGATCATAAAGGCAAAGTAATAACAATTTAAGTATACGATGAGAAAATATTAAAAGGTGTTTTTATTTTTACTTTAATAAAAACATAGTAAAGCTTACAGCCCATTGCTTTCTTCAATATTTGAAATATTATATTTAACTAAATTAAAATATATGTATAGTAATATGTTAAATCTTGTATTATATAAGCAGAGAATAGAAGATAAAGAACACATGAATTGTTTCAGTAGAAAGTATTTGAGAAAAAAATACCAAAGGAAAATGAATCATTAAAAAAATAATAAATTAAGCAGGAACTATGTCCTTACTTACTTCCGATGGCCGTAGCTCTGGTAGAGCTTTTAGCCTCCTGAACAATGGATTTCCAAACCATTTTCTCAGTACTAAGGGACTCCCAGCTATCACAAACAATCGGCACATTCAGATCTCGGGTGACATTGTCCATCAATCTCTGCCTTGGTCTTCCCAGATGTCTCTTGCCTACACGGTTATTTTGCAGGATATATTTTGTGGCTCTTTTTTCTCCGACTCTGGCGACATCCGATATAGGCTTATCTTCTAGACCTGATCTCACTACTGATTAAGGGTCTCCCTGTCAATGCTCGAATTCCTACATTGCTTCTTGGTCTCCGCGATTCCCGACCGTGTTCCTGAAATTTTCCGCAATATCCTGTTTCTTAAAGGCAGCAATATAGAAAGGCATCTTCTATGTCTTATATTAATTTAACACTCACCAGATTCATACGCCCAACGGTGTTCCTAAATTCTGGTTTTACAAATTCAGACATATAAAAAGCTGATCCATGAAGGCCGGCAATATAATTAATTGTGTTTTCTGTCTGTATTTGTGAGACAATAAATATCATATATTTCCAGAACGTGGCTACTTGTTATTGTGTATGTGTGTGTGTGTGTGTTAAATTATTATTTTACATATTAGGTTCATGTTTTACATATTAGGTTCAGTTTGTCTTATAATATATATAGTTCATGTAACTATATATATTATAAGACAAACTATGAAATAAACAAAAATAGCGGAATAGTGATATACGTCAGATCAGAATTCTCCGACGTCTCTGTAAAGGAGATACCAATACGCAATGTTAATTGTTTACAAATCGATTTTAAATATAATAATACTCATTTTCAATTAATCGCATTATATCGAACACATAGTTCTAATATTAGAGCCTTTATTGAGGAATTAAAAAGAAATATTTATAATAAAAATGCTATAAACTGTGTCATTATAGGTGACATAAATAATGATATCAGCTCAAATAATGATAGTTTAAATAAAACTGAATATATAAATGCTTTAAATGAAATGAATTTTGTATCTTATGTTAAAAATTTCACTAGAGAAATAAATGGACAATCTCCCTCATGTCTTGATCATATATGGAGTAATATAAAAAACACGGAAAATATTAAATCAATTATTTGGAAAAATGATATAACAGATCACCACACAAACATTTTTGTTTATGAATCAAGCAAAAATACTCAAAGAAACACTGCCTTCAAAAATAACACGATGATAATAAATAAATTAAACCTTTTAGAGCTGCATAATAAATTACGTAATGAATCATGGTCCACAGTACTAGACTGCTATAATCCTGATACATGTGCAACAATCTTTGAAGAAACATTAAACACACATATGATAACTTGTATAAGAAAAAAAACTATAAATCAATCATCCAACTTGAGACAAATTAAACCATGGATAACACAAGGATTAGTTATATCCATACGCAATAAAGAAAAACTCTATCGACTTACAAAAATAAATCCACTAAGTGCTATACACAAAATGCAATACAAAGTATTTCGAAATAAATTAACAAGAATCATCAAAATAACCAAGGAAAATTACTATAAGGAAAGGATCAATCAGGCTCAAAATAACAATAAAAAGACATGGAATGTTATTAATGAAATAATAGATAAGGATAAAACAAAAAAATCGCCAATAAATTTCATCAAAATGAATGGTATTACAGTAAACGCCAATGATGATCCTAAAAAATGTGCAAACATTTTCAATGCATTTTTTGTTAATGTTGGTAAAAATCTTGCAAGAAATATAAATGAAAATTATACTCAAGATATAGATGATGACATTATTTCCGATGGCGGTCTAACAGTATTTGAACTTACCTCTGAACAGGCCGTAGAAAGTATTATTAACTCTCTAAAAAAAAGCGCAGCACCTGGGTATGATTGTGTAACCACCGAGATTTTAACACAAAATTGCAAATTTTTACTAAAACCAATTACACACATAATAAATAGAAGTATTGAAACAGGAATATTTCCAAATAATTACAAAAAGTCCATTGTTGTGCCCATATTTAAGACAGGAGATACTAAAGAAACTACAAACTATCGGCCGATAACCTTGATATCAAGTATAGCTAAAATTTATGAAAAAGTAATAAAAAAACAAATTGTAAGTTATATTGAATCTAATAAATTATTAAATCCCGGACAATATGGTTTTCGGGAGAAACTAAGCACGCAAGATGCAATAGCAGAATTAACTAGTAATGTATATGCAGCCTTAGACAAAGGAAAAAAATGCTTAAGTATATTTATAGATCTACGCAAAGCGTTTGATAGTGTTTCGCATTCAATTTTAATAAATAAGTTAAACAATATAGCAATCGGTGGAAAAGCTAAAGCATGGATAAAAAGCTATTTATCCCAAAGAACACAACAAGTTAAAATAAAAGATGAACTAAGTGAACCAGAAATAATAGAATTTGGAATTCCACAAGGAACAATATTAGGTCCAATATTGTTTATTTTATATGTAAATGAAATGCTTAAAATACCAATTGGTGGAAAGATCATATCATATGCTGATGATACAGTTATAACTTTTGAAGAAAACACATGGAAAGAGATAGAATTAATAGCAAATAGCTCAATAAATATGTTGAAAACCTGGTTCGATAAAAATCTACTATCATTAAATGCCGAAAAAACCTATTATATACCCTATAGCCTAACGGAAAGTATTGCAAATATAAATATTACAATCAAAGTTCATCATCGAAAGTGCTTGCTAGGATATATAAACTGCGATTCAAAATGTATTGACATATCTGGTAAATCGAGCATAAAATATCTTGGAATTACAATAGATAACAATATTAAATGGAAATCTCAAATAAATTCAACCGTAGTTAGAATGAGAAAGTTGATTTACATTTTCTATAGACTACGGAACACTGTATCACTGAACTCGCTAAAAAACATTTACTTTGCACTAGCTCACACGGTATTACAATACGGTATTATTGGATGGGGAGGTTCGTATAAGTCATCATTATTGCCACTTGAAACAATACAGAGAATTTTAATAAAAATTATACTAAAAAAACCGTATGACTTCCCAACTAATAATGTGTTCAAACTTTTTCCAGTCCCGCCACTCTCAAAAATATACAACAAAATCGCATTGCTACAAATACATAAAGAAATCAGCAACAATATACACACAGACACAAATATTAGTACTAGAAATAGCACCATAGGAGGTCTCACGACACCTTTATTTCGAACTACTACAGCACAACATCATTATATATATAAAGGCATTAAATTATTTAACAACCTACCAATAAATATTAGAACAGAAACAAATTACAAATTATTTAAGGATAAACTCAAGACACTTTGAAACACTCTCCCTCATATTCCATTCTATAAAATTGCTATTTTTGTGGTTAATTTTTAATTTTCTATGTACCTGTTGTAATTTTAATGTTGGTGTTTTTTTGATTTTGGATGTATTTTCTTTTTTTTTTTTTTGTTCTTTATATATTTTGTTCTGAAATTGTGTCCTTTTTTATATATAATTGTTAATTGATTTGTTTTATATATTTTATAAGATTTAATAATGAAGTATTCATATAATGTAAGCAAAGAGCTGCTGCTTTCCTAAACACAAGCTTCTAGCTTAAATAAGGAAAGGAAATATAAATATAATGATATATGTAACCAAATATTTGTAAACGTATGTTTTGTCTAATAAAAAAAAAAAAAAAAAAATGTTATATTTGCCCCAGAAATAAATAAATATATAATAATATTAGTCATATTTTTGAAATAACGATGTTTCCTCTTTCTGATTTCTTTCAAAGTCTAAACGATTATTGGCTTATTATAAAGATTTAAAACAGTTTTTATATTGAATTCCTCGTTTCATAATTTTAATAATTTTTTACATGAATAATTATTAAATTTTGATATAATATTTGGTATATTAACCTCAAATAACGACTTTCTTTGTACACATTGCTTCAAATCTTATTTTAAAACACATCATTTTGGATAATGATCATTTCCTTTTACATAAGCACTGTATGTAAATATCAAAAGCAAATTCTCCTTAACA
Organism: Molanna angustata; assembly: GCA_963576475.1. NCBI lineage: Eukaryota > Metazoa > Arthropoda > Insecta > Trichoptera > Molannidae > Molanna > Molanna angustata. The sequence continues at coordinate 9,058,138 of OY754969.1, forward strand.
AGCATAACAAGATACAACGTTCGAATGGTAATGTCTGATGGCAGAATAATTTAATCATAAAAATCTTCCCTTTTTCACATAATAAATATTTCAATTTGAGTAGGAATTTACATATTCATTGAAATAAGAGAGATTATGATAATATAAGACGCTTTTGAGGTTATGAATAGGCTCGTGTGAAGTTAACTCATCAACTAAGACATATCTCTCAATTCCTTTGACATATTGCCAAGAGAGAACAAGATTATCTCGAAAGGCTTGATGGGCAGCGTAGAGGTATGAAAACTTCTTGGTATCAGATGGAGGAAAACGAAGGAAGGGAGAGATAGAGACAGAGAGAGAGAGATTCAATCAGAATAAATGTAGGCATATCCCACAATGTGGGGTGACCATCGACAGGCGTGCGGGTGTGCGTTATCTTATAAAAGTACATGTATTCCCTCAAACCAATCTTATCTCACCTAGAAAGTAACATTCAGAATGGGTGGTTAGTATAATAGTAGTGACTAGAAATGTTGGAACTTAACCTATGTAGTACATCGGGAATGGTAAAAATATTTAACAATAAATATGAATAGTAAAAATATAATCAAAAGAAAAATTGCCTGATACGCGTGGAGCGAGTGCTGATAATATTTCAAAGTTGTTTTTTATACCTATTTTTATTTTTAAAGGTTCTGGGAATTGGATCCGACGGTATTGCTAGAGGCGTATTGGATATGTACAGGTAGTTAATCTTTATGTCTTGAAACGAAAGAAGATAATAATATCATCAAAAGGTTTATATTCGGGCATATTACGACTGCTTATTTCACGTTGATCTCGAGAAAATTTAACATGATTTTATATAGGGTTACCATACGTCACATATGTATTATTTAACTTTTTGGTTATTATTATTTGGTTATTTGGTCCTGTATTATTGGTTTATTTAACTGATTTTCTAAACGTCCCATTATATTTAGCTTTTTGGATATTATTAATTGTTACCAAACGTCCCCTTAAATTGTACTTTTTGAATAGTTATTTGGTTAATTGGATTATACATTTTTTTTACATAATATCTTCCAAACAACCTCATAGTAAATTAAGTTAACATAATACTATGCACAACGGCGAATAAGAAGAGAAAAATATTTTTTTAATAAGTATATTTATCTGAATATGTATGTCGATACCCTCAGTTAACCATAATAATAATTGTAAATTGTTGGCCAGTGTTTTTGGTAGCTCCGTGGTTCTCATCTTTAGCTGTTTTCATTACATATTTGCCTTGTCTTACGCTTATTTGGAAGGACAATTTTCGCCTCAATCCTGGTGATGTACATCTAAATTTTGGTGTTGTACAAACCCATGCACAATTGGAGGACGCGTACCTTGAATTAAACGCGAGTTTGCAACAAACTCGTGCGTAATTCGAGGCAGAACTTGCCTCTTATTGAACAAGGAAAAGGAAATTCGCACTCCGGCTGAGAAAAACGTGTTGTGAGAATCACATGCCTATGTGTGGAATTGTGGAATTCTCCCTGATATTATTTCTACAAACTGGTACATGTAAAAGTTCAGGTGGGCGAACCGTTGTGGTGTAAAGTAGTTATGGTGACCCTAAGTATATTCGTAAATAAAATATATTTATCTCTTTTTATCCCAATTGCGTCATTGGCCCACTCGGGATGAAGACAAGTATTTCAATCGTTTGTTAAAAATAGGAATACTTTTAAAATAATCAGTTTGTACAACGAGAAAATTTTGATCTGAGATAATAAGGACTTGTAAACTTTATTTATTTTATTTATTTATTTATTTTATTTAGAGGACAACATACAGCATATAGTAAATTATATAACATAAAGATTTGATTAATAATAAAACCAATTACAGGTTGTCGCTGAAGTTATTGTAGTGTATTAATATACATTAGGAATGGTTACATATTATGGTGAGATATTTTGTGAATGATGTGTGAAATTGCATATATAAATGTGTCAGTATATTAAGTTTTAAATTTGATTATGAGGATGAAATTTTAAGTTTATGATTGTGTGTTTACTATTTTTTTATCATCATCAATGGCTCCACAGCCCGTTGCGAGTCTTAGCCTCCTCCAGCGTTTCTCGTCATCCCCCTCTATCCTGGCATGCACCAATCCAGTCCCTTATACCAACAGCCTCCACATCCCGCTGCACGACATCCAGCTATCGGAGTTTGGGTCTACCTTGGGGCTTTGTGAGCAGGATCCGCTTGTGTAGTTGTGCAGGATTTTTACATAAGTTTACATTACTTAACTTATAAAATATGCCTTGAGCCACCGATTTGGAATAGTGCTCGCACTATTTTCTAATAATATCGTCATTTTTGGGTGTCACGTAAGAGCCGGGTAATCGAAAATACAACAGGCAACAATAACATCTCACATAGTTCAGCAATGATGATCACTACCTTGCCTTTCAGGTGAGCCGAGACTGGTGTGTGGGATCGTACTTCATTTTATAAGGTAATATACACCCGCACATGTGTCGCTGGTTACTCCACATTGTGGTATATACCGTGATGGTATGGATAAAGGAGATATCTTTTTTCAATTTGAGTAACCATCAACTAAGGACATATGTATCTCCACTCTGGATTCAATGAATAATGTTAATGAGAAAAATCTTTGTTAACCTACTGCTTTTAAAAATTGAGAAGCACTATTCAGATAACCTTCAAAATCTTTTGGGGTCTAAGCGAGTATTAAGTATATACATTTGCATGTATAAGGTATATTACTTTAGTCAGTAATCGATGAAGTACCTACAATAAACACGCCGTACATGGTACATATTACACAGCACATACACGGATACATTGTGATGAAATTTTCAGAATACAATTTCAACATGATACTTGTGCTTAATCTACAATAAAAAAATATCCTTATAAATTGTCAATTCACAACTCCCCACTATATCCCCTTAGGGTAGTGAGGAGTAAAAACAAGTTACGGTAGGTACAAGCAAAATCTGGCAATCTTCGTTATGCCTGTATAATTAAAAATGTTCCCTCCAGTTCAATGTCTCCCGTCTCTTCAATGCCTCCCATTCCTTTAGTGCCTTCCGTTCCTTCAGGCCTTTCAATACCTCCCATCCGTACAGGGCCTTCAGAACCTCCCGTCCCTTCAGTAACTCCCGTCACTACAGGCTTACCAGTACTTCCCGTCGCTGCAGGCTCTTCAGGACCTCCCGTCCCTTCAGGCCTTTCTGCACCTTCCGTCCCTTCATACCCTTCAATGCCTCCCGTCCCTTCAGCGCCTCCTACATTCCTTCAGTTCCTCCCGTCTCTTCCATTCTTCAGGAAAAAAATTACATTACATATATAAAGATACGAGATTGTCGTAACATTCACATTTTGTCATTACTTTATAAGACTATTTATGATCCCTATTCACCACAATATTTAAAAAATAACGTCGTTTTCTTGTCAAGTCACGGCTACCCTTCGATCTGCTAAACGTACTACACTAGCTATCCCCATTCACAATACAGAAATTTTCAGTTCCTCTTTTCAAGTACAATCAGCTAGACTATGGAATGGCCTAAGTGATGAAGTAACGTCATCTCAATCCATTCAAATATTTAAAGGTAAACTAAAAAAACTTTATTTGTCAAATAGTTCCTGAATTCCTTCTATATCCTTCCGTAACCTCCTTTTCCTCATTACTATGATCAGTGTTATTTTTTATTATTTTCTTTTTTTAAAACTCTCTTTTCATTTTTTTTTCTCTTTGTATTTTTTTTTATATTTCTTACTCTTTTATGTTATTTTTTTATCAATTTATTTCTCAATAAATTAGTATTGTACCAATTTAACTTAAAGACTTCACGTTGCTCGGGTTGGTTGGAAGAAATTGCCTTATGGCAATAAACCTGCCTTTGTACATAAATTATATAAATAAATAATAAATTTATGTTCGTATTCCTAAGGCGATATTTTTCAATAAATTCCTTTGTGAGATATTAAATATATGTACCTATAAAAAAGTTTAGTACAGTGTTCGCTTATAGAGAGTCCATGTTGAACGCATGGATGACAGTAGAATTGTCAGCCTTCATGGCTCAGTGGGTTGGGTACCTGACTCTTGAGCTAAAGGTCCCGGCTTCGATTCCCGGTGGAGACACAGTTTTTAATTGTATTTTCAGTCTGGATCTGTGAGATATGAGACTATATTTACCTGGAGACTTACGATAAATATCATCTCCAGATAAATATCGTAAATTAATATTTGACATAGTAACTGTTAGTTTCCCGAGAAGAAATATTAAATAAATAAATAAATAAAATTGTAAAGACAGAAATACCTAACAACGGAAGGCTACCCGAACATCTGCGAAAAGATGGAAGGACAGTTGGACATCCTTCTCTCAAGATAGTCATATGACTTTATACTCAATGAAGAAGAAGAACCAAAACCCCAAAAAGAATTGTTTTTCTGAGATGACTTAGATGAATTGTTTTTCAATACTTCTCAGTATGATTGTGTTTTCTAATAATTTTCATAAACCATTGCGAAAACGATCGAGAATAGGTACCGGGTACCTACCCTGAAATTCTTCATTCAAACTTATATTTATAGCAACATTTGAATGTAGTCCACCTTCATAGATCAAACGTCCTAATACAATGTGGCAGAATACCTATATCAAATATATGGTATTTCTGTCACAAGTAAATTCAATCAAATCAATTAGAAAGGGATACTTAGACTTCAAGTGTGACACTTTCACTTTACTCTACAAAAATAATGAAGTCTCCATACTGACATACCCCTAAGGGCTGTTTTCCAGACGACAGTACAACGACCCCTATTTACCAAAACAATAGGGGTATTTAAGCAAGACAACAGATGACACATTATCTCTTTACCTGTCAAACTTCTTAGTGAAAACATCGACCTGCTAAAGTACTACTCGCGTGTGATATTGTTATTATTATTAATTTAAATAAACTCTGTGTTCATGTTAATATACAAATTTGTAAGTTGTCATTTCAGTTTGTTATTTTTTATCTCTTCTCTAGCTTTGCCCTGTCTAAATTACTTTTAGAGCAACTGTAGATATTTCGCCCTTCGTGAAATACGCTCTCTACTTGATTGTGACTTGTTTGAACTTTTAATATTACTAAATAGAGTTCGCACTCTATTTAGTGAACAGTATTCTGTTCTGGTGACCTCTCTTCCAACACGTCGCAACCAGGAGTTCATTCAGGATAAAATTTCCTTTTAGAGTCTAAACATAGAACCTAACTGAGGTATCTATCGTTATATAGTAAACCCCTCTGGTTACTACTAACTAATTTATTTGACCTACACTGGTCACCTGCCAAATTGGTAATAACCTCACACCCGCTATAGTGGTGACTTGCTATATTGGTACTACCACGCCTTAGTGGTAACCCCCACGCCTTAACATAATGAAAAAGAAGATGTTGCATTTTTCCGATAATTTATAGTTATTTTGTTATCCGGGTCGGAGATGAATCCAACGAAAAAGGGATCATTCCAATTGATCCAGTCGATCTTGATTTATAAATTATGTAACTAACCCGACTTTGTTTTATATATATGTATGTACCTATATAGATATTGATTGTTCACTTTTACCAAATATCCAATATATACAATTTTCTTTTACGCTATTAATAAACGGAGAACCTAAATAGGTAGTATATATCAAAGCAACTACAATAGGGAAGGTATAAAGGTAATAGTTTCATAGAGAACAAAACATAATCTCCGAGATACTTTTTGAGTAATTAACTTACACACGCCAAAATGTAGGAATTTCGTGCGTTAGTAACTAACGAGTTAGGGATAATCCGATAAGCTTTATAAGCTTTCATTTTCTTTAGGTACCTACCTACCCACTATTTCTGCCTCCATAGGAGAAACCTTTTGTAATTATTTGCGTGTGTGGAAGTTTCAATCTTGCTCGAAAGCAATAAAGAAAATGTCCTGTTTAATATGATAATTGATTAAATACTTAATTTGATAGATAAAATAAAGAAGACAACTTATTTCAAGAGAAAAGTTGTATTATATGTAAAAACAATCACGTCGTGTTCTAAATAGAGTAGACAAATTAGTATCTTTATAATAATTTGTGAATTCCTCATTAAATTGTTTTAATACGATTACTCAATGGAATTAGCAGATCAATGACTATATTGTAAATTATCCAAAAAAGCGAAGTAAAATTCACCAAAAGCTATCAAGCTTTATTAGCTGAGCAATCCACAACCTTTATATAATATAAAAAAAAACCTTTATATAATATAATATAGAATGAAAGTGAACACATTGAGATTGTTTGGCCACATGGGGGGAATGAATGAGAAACGCCTGACGAAGAAAATATACATTGCGGACAGGAATGGAATGAGAGGTCGGGGCCGCCCAAAGAAGGGATGACACGTCCATGTGAACGGTATTTTGAAAGACGGAAATGATAGAAGCGTGAACAACAGACGAACATGTATGTCAAGATAGAAGTAAGTGGCGTTCGGTTCTATCTGCCTACCCCGTAAGGGACATGGCGTGATGGTATGTATGTATGTATGTATATTATATCAAAAATAACTCAATATAGACAGTTTTAATTACTGTCGCTGGCTGTTGACGAAATATTGTATGGAGAAATAAACACATGCTTACCAGCAAAGGCAGAATATAAAAGGCGTGTTGTACGCCTTATATTATGACATATGTGATAGAAATCAGAGCCGACTTCAACGGAACAAAAAAAAGTCTTAGAATAGCTTAAAATAAAAAACAAACAGGATAAACGATGAAATCGTAGATAAAAACATAACGTTTGTCAATCGTAAACTAATCAGCTCTAGGTCTATATACTTTATATATACGATGTAAATATGAAGTCGATCGGGCTTTTAGTTTGGGCTGCAGAGAGGAAACAAATTGGATACGGCGATTGCGGAGTAGGCAATACATACAAACTAATAGCAATCTTTATGATGTAAAATAACACGCTTCAAAATTGTTAATTCATGACTCACCACTATCCATACAATGGAGCTAAAATTTATACAATAATCAAATCAAAGTAAATCAATGAAAAGTTCATTTAACCAGACAAAAATTTTGTATGTATTTTTTAAGAAAGAAATTCTATTATTTCGTGTAATCAAAAAAATAGTAAGGTAATAAAATTTCATAATTCAAAAGATAAATCACGATTACTTTTATGAACATGAATATTCATAAATCTTTAAAATGTTAACAATTTTTAAATCATCATCATTTAAGCATTATTTTCTCAGACAAAATGAAACGCGCATTTTACGTCAAGATGTTTTTTGAGCATTAAGTATTTGACATGAAATTAAATATTGAAACATAAAACACGCCTTCAGTAGTTATGAATTTGATTTGTTGTGAAAAAAATATTAGACTAATCATTTAAAAACATCAAAATATCATGAAAATTATGATACAGGTAGGTATAATACAAGGTTTTATGAAACCGATATATTCAATAACACATATCCGGAATATCGCAGGAGTATATATCGGCAATGACGCTGTGATATATGAGGCATAGAAAACCTAAATCCCTTATTCCTCCCCACTCCCATCATTTCTCATTATCATTTGTATGTTTAAAAATTTAAATTACTTATGGTCTTCTCTCTCCCTCTCTCTCTCTGTCTCTCTCTCTCTTGTTCAACGGAGAAAACAATATATTATGAAATTCAGGGTAAAACTTTTATCAAAGTTAGCAAATTGCTCCATTTGATTTAATCATATTATGTTGGAGATTCTTTCCTAATAGTTTTAATAGACATATCTGTAGCGCACATATACATACATAGGTTATATGTATTCAGCTGGGTGATATTACTGACTTGATAATAAGGTATAAGCACACACAGAGTTCCTTTAAACTCCTGAAAGTATTCAACGTAACAAAAGCTCGGGATAAACTTTGAAATAAACTCAAGAGTATATTCAATTCAACTGGAACATTAATATCAAATTCAGAGTCAAAATCATTCAGGTGTTTTACTTTAAGTTTCATAAATTGTTTGAAGTTTTTTTTGTTCAACTTTATGTTTATCAAACCATTTTTTGGAAAATAATTGTACTCGAAAAATAAATTAATATTCATCCAACTGTCGATTCGTTCATGAGAATTCAATTCTCTGAATGAATCGACATTATTAAGCCAAGATGCGTGTACGAAGGAAAATTTTGTATGGCGTAGTGGACTTTTTGCATGCTAATAACACCAACTAGAGGCACGCAGCATATATGTTCCCATACATGGATTTACTCAGAATTCGAAGTAGAACATTTTATGTGAGTTTTGTGTGTCTGTGTGTGTGTGTGTCTGTGTGTCTGTCTGTCCCCCCCTTATAACTTTTGATCCGCTCAATTTACAGATCCCAAAATTTCAAAATATATAAACAGTTATAGGCCTACAAAAGTTTTATACTCAGAATGGTGAATTTTTGTATCAGTCAGGGGTTATCAACTTTTGAATTTTTACTTTATTTTTCCATGTATCTCAGAAACCATAAAAGCTAGAACGCTGAAAATTGGTATAAACATATACAAATATAAAATCTCAAAATAGTTTTTTTATAAAATCCAGGGTTTCTCAAACATTTTTTATTAAGAAAAATATTTTTTTTATGATAAATTTATGAGTTTAACTGCCTATATTTCAATTTTTTTTTAAAATATCGAAAAAAGCCGAAATACCCCAACGAGAAAATTTAATTTTCTATAAAAAATATTTAAATTGTATTAGCACATCTTAAATTTTTTTTAACAATTTTTATAAAAATTGAATTTAGTGACGACATGCTTCATACAAATTGTATGGCAGTAGCCTTCACACAATATCTAAGAAGACTTAATTGTTTGATACTAATCTCCAAACAAACATACATACCATCATGCTGTTTTCATATTCTGGGTGGGATCAAAGGACTGACCTCCATACTGTCCTATCTTGACATACATACCAACATGTGTTAAAATTTTCAATAATATGGATTTATGGGTTTATAGTTTGTTTCTTATTCTTCAACTTTACATACTATCGCTATCGACAGTTGGATCTCATGTTTTACTTGTAACTAGTTGTATTAAAAAGTGGTAGTGCCTCGGTGTCTATTAATAACAGAACCAGCATTATTTGCACATTTGAAGTAACTTATTTCACAATTCGCTGGTTTTATTAAATGGGAAGAAAGGATGTAAAACAACTTACTGACAAAGAAAATTTGCATTTGATACAAGACTAAGGAGCCAGCTAAGGATACATTGGCACAATCATGTGAATAATATTCTGAAAGAAGTAAACGTTAGTAGTGTTAATAACAGACAAACAGTTAATAACAGACTCATATTTATGTGTATTTAAAGATTTTAATATAATTTTTATTATAATTCAACTATTTTTTATTCATTTCATACGAATAAATAACAATAAACTTGAATCAAGTTATCAGCTGGATTTAAAGGGGCGAGGATCAAGAGCTGAATATTTTGTTTTGTATAAATATTAATTATTTTGTATAAATATTAAAAATCAGATAATATTACCTAAACAGAGAAAAATGCATGATATAATTAAAACAACGTAAGATCAATTTTTATTTATGTTTAAATATTTTTTTTTATATTCTACAAACAAATAATTACATTTTATAAATACGTTATTTTACAATTAATACAAATATGTATTCAGAACATTACATACTAAGCCTTTTTATGATAAATTATAAACATTAGCGAGGAACAGCGTTACTACTTAATATTATTAAAATAAACTTATTTAGGTATTCATTATTTGAAATAATTTAAAATTAATATTTAATCATATAAAAATATTTATTTGATATGGATCAGAGTTCAATAGCTTCAGGTCCTTTCCATGACATTCCGGCCTTCAGTAGATGATAAAATCGGATAACACCCCATATGGCAAAAGCCTGTGAAAAATAATCAGAAAACAATATTTAAGTACTAATATTTTTCTTAGTTATGAGGATATACATAAATGTATATGTACCTACATACTTGTTTTAAAAACAAATTTATTTAAAATATATAATTTTATGCACAAGTACAAAATAAGCATATTGCAGTAAGATTGTAAATATGATTTAGTAGGGAGTAAAAATATCAATTTTTACAAAGTTTAATAACTTAATTAGGTACCTAGAGAAAACAAATTATTGAAAAACTCACACACAAATAACCAGCCTCACATGTATATGCAAAATATGCATCCCTAGACTCATACACCATTGTTATAAATATATAAATATTTTTCATATGTATAAGTATGTAAGCACATAAGTTATTTTTTTTGTTATACTGTGGAAATTATTAATTAGTTTTGTTTCTTAGATAATACATCTATATGTAAATGTTACTCTACTGTTAATTTCCTGAAAATAAAATGGGAATATAATAAAATAAACACGGTAAACAGTTCAGAAATACAACAAATGGAAATTGGATAAATAAGTTACATACAATATGTCATTAAGGGCAAATAATGACATATTGTATACAACTCCTAGACTACAACTTGAGGGCTATATAAGACTCCCCATGAGGTTAACGAAGTTGGGGCAGAGCCATTATTCATTCATGTGTGTAAAATGGTACAATGTAGGTACTGGATAGAAATATAAAGTAATAAATAATACTGACAACTTGAGGGCTATATAAGACTCCCCATGAGGTTAACGAAGTTGGGACAGAGCCATTATTCATTCATGGGTGTAAAATGGTACAATGCACTGGATAGAAATATAAAGTAATAAATAATACTGACAACTTGAGGGCTATATAAGACTCCCCATGAGGTTAACGAAGTTGGGACAGAGCCATTATTCATTCATGTGTGTAAAATGGTACAATGCACTGGATAGAAATATAAAGTAATAAATAATACTGACAACTTGTCAACTTTTAAATAATGACATATTGTATGTAACTCCTAGACTACAACTTGAGGGCTATATAAGACTCCCCATGAGGTTAACGAAGTTGGGACAGAGCCATTATTCATTCATGGGTGTAAAATGGTACAATGCACTGGATAGAAATATAAAGTAATAAATAATACTGACAACTTGAGGGCTATATAAGACTCCCCATGAGGTTAACGAAGTTGGGACAGAGCCATTATTCATTCATGGGTGTAAAATGGTACAATGCACTGGATAGAAATATAAAGTAATAAATAATACTGACAACTTGTCAACTTTTAAATAATGACATATTGTATGTAACTCCTAGACTACAACTTGAGGGCTATATAAGACTCCCCATGAGGTTAACGAAGTTGGGACAGAGCCATTATTCATTCATGGGTGTAAAATGGTACAATGCACTGGATAGAAATATAAAGTAATAAATAATACTGACAACTTGTCAACTTTTAAATAATGACATATTGTATGTAACTCCTAGACTACAACTTGAGGGCTATATAAGACTCCCCATGAGGTTAACGAAGTTGGGACAGAGCCATTATTCATTCATGTGTGTAAAATGGTACAATGCACTGGATAGAAATATAAAGTAATAAATAATACTGACAACTTGAGAGCTATATAAGACTCCCCATGAGGTTAACGAAGTTGGGACAGAGCCATTATTCATTCATGGGTGTAAAATGGTACAATGCACTGGATAGAAATATAAAGTAATAAATAATACTGACAACTTGTCAACTTTTAAATAATGACATATTGTATGTAACTCCTAGACTACAACTTGAGGGCTATATAAGACTCCCCATGAGGTTAACGAAGTTGGGACAGAGCCATTATTCATTCATGGGTGTAAAATGGTACAATGCACTGGATAGAAATATAAAGTAATAAATAATACTGACAACTTGAGGGCTATATAAGACTCCCCATGAGGTTAACGAAGTTGGGACAGAGCCATTATTCATTCATGGGTGTAAAATGGTACAATGCACTGGATAGAAATATAAAGTAATAAATAATACTGACAACTTGTCAACTTTTAAATAATGACATATTGTATGTAACTCCTAGACTACAACTTGAGGGCTATATAAGACTCCCCATGAGGTTAACGAAGTTGGGACAGAGCCATTATTCATTCATGGGTGTAAAATGGTACAATGCACTGGATAGAAATATAAAGTAATAAATAATACTGACAACTTGAGGGCTATATAAGACTCCCCATGAGGTTAACGAAGTTGGGACAGAGCCATTATTCATTCATGGGTGTAAAATGGTACAATGCACTAGATAGAAATATAAAGTAATAAATAATACTGACAACTTGTCAACTTTTAAATAATGACATATTGTATGTAACTCCTAGACTACAACTTGAGGGCTATATAAGACTCCCCATGAGGTTAACGAAGTTGGGACAGAGCCATTATTCATTCATGGGTGTAAAATGGTACAATGCACTGGATAGAAATATAAAGTAATAAATAATACTGACAACTTGTCAACTTTTAAATAATGACATATTGTATGTAACTCCTAGACTACAACTTGAGGGCTATATAAGACTCCCCATGAGGTTAACGAAGTTGGGACAGAGCCATTATTCATTCATGGGTGTAAAATGGTACAATGCACTGGATAGAAATATAAAGTAATAAATAATACTGACAACTTGTCAACTTTTAAATAATGACATATTGTATGTAACTCCTAGACTACAACTTGAGGGCTATATAAGACTCCCCATGAGGTTAACGAAGTTGGGACAGAGCCATTATTCATTCATGGGTGTAAAATGGTACAATGCACTGGATAGAAATATAAAGTAATAAATAATACTGACAACTTGTCAACTTTTAAAAAAAAGTTAAAATAATTTTCCTCCTCATTGTACCATATGAATGTATTAATTTTAGTGTATTGTATTGTGTGTGTGAGGTCCTGTGTATATCTTTATTAATTGTTAGCTTTTTTTTTTATTTATTTTTCCACTTTTGTAAATTAAAATAATATATATTTTTTTATGCACTCTTTATATGTATTTTATGTATCTTGTTAAATTTAAGTTTTGTGAACTCCTCCCCGAAGCACAAGGTTTCCTTCTTTTCGGGGAGAATTTCAAATTTATTTGTGATGTATATTTTTTTTATAATATGTCAAAATGTATCCTTTTTATACTTTCTTGTTAATAAAATTTACTTTACTTTACTTTGTATCTCCATAATTCTCGTATGTAAAATTTATACCTGTAGTACCAATTATTAATTAATTCTTAAAATAAAAGCAGTATTACAAATAACAAAATTAACGCAAACGATACATTTATCAAAAATTTAATATTCATAACATTAATGATTTAATTTGATATGTATTATATCTTTATTGCTATAAACATGCATGATTATTTGAATTTTATCTGAATGAGTTTCAGGTTAATAGATATATTATTGTTCTTTATATTTCATTCATTAATATTATGTATAGGTAGGTACATATTTGGTTGTTATTTTTTATATTCGATTTAAATAAAAAAAAATATTGCATATACGCAAACGTTGGATCCTGACGGTATTTCCTGTCGGGAGTCAATATTTTTTGACAAATTTTTAACATCTCAATAGAGACTTGGAATATAATAGAAGAACCAGGAGTGCCTGGTTATCTTAAAATATTCCAACTTCGTCTCTAGATGTTAAAATTTTGTCAAAATATAAATACAATTAATACATAATTTTATTAGATCACATGGGCGAAGAAGAACAGAAAGGCCAGAATCTGTGATGGATGGAGTCAACGCTTATACATCTACACTACAAATAACTGCAAAAGCAACGAAAACTACGATGAAAGAGGCTTCTAAATTCTGTCATAGCTGACCCAAAGCTCTCAAGCTTGTTATGATGATAACCATTTTATTTGATTTGTGATAAAAAAATAAAATAGGTATAGACCCTCTGAAAGAAGTATGAAAGTGTATGGAAGAGGTCTAGCAGTAGAGGAACGAGAGCTAGAAAAGAAGAAGTGGTAAAACAATGCTGATTTTAAAATAGAATGAGGAATTGCTAACAAAACTTATTTTTTATTTCCAGCATAAATATTATGAAGACAAGATTGTCAAAGTAATAATTGGCAAATATCTTGACATATTTAGGAGAGAGGGATGGTTTGCGAAGAAACCAACCAAGCAAAAAGCGCAAATTTGCGCTCTGTGCAGCCCACGTTATCTTTTCAGTTATTTTCTATAATAAATTTCTTAGAAAATATCTCACTTCACATTCCAAACCGCAATGTCAGATCAAAACCTACTTTTTCTATGTCACACTGTAAAACTAATCTTAGGAAAAACTTTTTTACTAACCGGGCCACCTCCAATTTTAACAACCTGCTCAATAACATTGACTTCTTTCATACCCAATCTCTACTCTCGTTCAAAATTGCGATAAAGCGCCAACTTTGCACTGATAACACTACATAATTCATAATGGTTGCAACACTTTTTTCGTTAATCCTTAAGTACGTCAAAATCCCATGTTATGATTCTAGAATATAATCTTCTTTGTACTGTTCCTTGTATGTTTCAGGTATGATCCTATAATTTTGTTTTTCTTACTTGTTAAAAATTGTATGTAAAACTTTAAAAATCACTTGATATGATGTCCTGTTATTATGTACCGTAGTCTATCATTTACTGTTTTTTCCATTGTTCTTAATATCATACTATGTTATTATATTCTACTGTACTGTTGGATATCCAAAATAAATAAAATAAAAGTAAAAATATCAGTGTAAGTTTTGAATCATCTAATTCAATGAAGCTCTTATAAATATATATTTCATTTTCAGCTGTCTAAATAATAATTTGAAACATTACATTCAACCGATATACAGTATTTTTTCAATTCAATTTAAAAATAGTTGAGGACAAGGAAGGACATCCAAAGTAATAGATTACGCTTCCTTTCATTTCATTTCATTGTCCCTTGACATTTTAATACTTGGGCAAAAATAGTATTTTCCTGGATATAGTATGTAGGTACATTTATGGATTTATTACTTTTCAGTATTCCTTCGCAGGAGGGAGGAAAACCTAAGGAAACCTATAAGTAATATGAAAAGTATAACAGATGAAATGGAGACAAACTCAATATAAATTGAAATCGTAAGTACAAAAGGAAAATTGAGTTTTCAGTTTGAAAAAAAAAAGAATGATTGGTTCACTGATATATTTTATATTGAAGTAGTAAGTCCCTACAGAAGAATATGATAAAAATGCGTGTGTTGAAAGTGAATTAATAAATGGTAACACTCACGTTCAATGCGGCTCTGCAGACAAAAAAGGACACTTCAGCTTTGCAGACGGCGTCAAATTGCTGAAAAATAAGTAAACAAATTATTTAATTTTTAATTTTTTATTTATTTATAACAATACAAAAAAATACATATATTAAAACAATATTTTTTATTTATTTTTTATTTTATTTGGTTTATTTGGGACAATAACAGCTTTAATTAATATGAATATAAAACAATGAGTAATAAATCAAGGCCAAAAAAACTGTCCACAAAGTACGTATTTACAGTTGATTCTGAAAAAATATTAATATTATATTAAAAACTAAAAAAAAATATATACATGACAAAAGCAACAAGAATAATGACGGAGATGGGGGAGGAACTGTAGGAATAGAAACAGAAAAGTGGAGGAATGTGAGAGGTAGAGCAACTGATGGTATGTCACAACACCTTTCGTTATTATGATATCCGTCCGCACTCGCACCTAACCCTCTCCCGGAATTGATTATAAGAAAGGAAAAATATGTCTATATCATTAAAATTTTCATTATATTGTCGACAAATTCGAGGGATAGTTGAAAACTTCCGATAGTTCGTTCTACAAAGAGGAACGTGAAACAATTCAATATAATATATACAAAACATAATCTTATACAGCATCGCCTCCATCTTAAAGCTGACAAAGATTGTGTAGGGGGAGACCGTGTGTGTCTTATCATAAAGGCCAAAATATTGATTTATACATAATTATTAGCTACGTATGTATTTATTACATTTTATTTGATTTCACTTTATTCAAAGCACACAGTCAATGACTGGACAAATATAAGTGATACACAAGATATAAAACATAGTCACGCATAGGGTCGTATTACGGGAGACACCTAAGAAAAATTTAAGAAAAAGGTAGGGTCCCGCACTGCGAGAATACTCGTTACAAAACGTCAATCTCCTCCCACGTATCTCACAAGAGAATAAAGGCATACCCTCATCCATAGTCCATTTACCTATACAACTCATAATGTTATTGTTACAAGGACAAATTAATAAAAAATATATTTAAAAAATCTTGCTTAGCACCACTAATTGGAAAAAAAAGTATGTATAAAACAAACCATCATTCCATGTTTCTGTTTTTAGGGTAGGCAGAGAGAATCGATATCTATACACGGTCTTTACATTACTTCATTGTCTCATTCACATAATTTACCCAACCAAATGCATTAACGATACATACGAAATATCAGGATGAGTTAATTTTTTTGATTTTCTGACCTTTTTTATTTTGTATTTTGATATACTTTATTTTATTTCACTAATACTATCGATAAATATTGCGTGTATTTTCTCTGGGATTATCTCCGAAAAGTGTTTGAATCGAAATATACTGTGAAATAATCAGTATAAAACATAATATGTTTGTATGTAGCACGCAGAAATGGTAATGCGAAATATATTTGCGAATATTTTATTAGAAACACGTGTTAACCAAATTCCGTACAAAACTAAATACAATCTCGCGAAATTCTTCAATCCCTACAATTTTTCTCGTAACATTTATAGGTATACAGAATTATTGAAGCGGGCATTACAAATAAATTCCCTTTGTGAGGATTTATATTATTAAATCTGAGAACAAATTTCAGAAAGACTCCGAAGAAATTCAGACTGTCAAATAACAAATTGAATAAATTGGTATTGTGTAATTCAATTTAAAGTGAAATCCACGTTATAGTTTTATTTAAAACTTTTGAGTTTTATTGGTTTAAGTCTCCGAACTAGAATTTATTTGATTGTAAGTTTAGAGGGGCTTTAGTCTGTAAGTGAACCGTTACATTTAGCCTGGGAACAGCTATTATATTTTTCAATCATTTTGATTTATTACGCATAGTACATATATACATATCATTAATAAATGCCATAGATAAAATAAATATTGAAAAGCATATTAATATAAATAATTTACGTCGAATGCAGTGACGTAGTGGTAAGGCTTTGACTTCTGTACCAAGACCTCAAGGCTCATTCCAAAGAAGAAACTTAACATTCACATTTGTCCGGGATTAAAATATGTAGAATTAAGCGGGAAAAATGTTAATCGACGGTAAATTTAAAGAATTTCAATTAATCATAGCCTGTTATTTTATTTAAAGATACTGAATATCCAAAAAATAATAATAGAATCCTCACAGCAAACAAAAAACTTATGAACAATTATCTATAGCAATAATCTAATGCGAAATGACTTTGTGGCTCCATCATTAAATAACAACAACAAAATTACTTTGTATACACCACTTTATTTGACAACAGTCAACATGTTTCAAGAACGATGTCTCTTCCTTATACGAAGTGTCCTCTTGTCCTCGTGTCTTCTTGTGTCCTCCTGTCCTCGAAGTGTCCTCTTGTCCTTGAAGTGTCCCGAAGATAACGATGTTCTCTTCCTCATACGAAGTGTTCTCTTCCGTATACGAAGTGTCCGTAAATAAAGTGTTGTATACAAAAGTTATTTTGTTGTTGTTATTTATTATGAGCAAAATAAAAATAATTAAAATTGCACTGAAAAATTGTGACCACCGAACTTGCTACCTGCGTTTTTAGCCAAATCTTTGTTATCAGTAATAAAAGTTAATCCATCTATGACTGTACTGTTTGGTTAAGCGCACAAAATATTTAGTAGCACAAAACGAATTGTTTTGTAGTCACTATAGTTCGGTTAATTTTAACACAACTTTTTTTTCAGTGTACATGAAAATAAGAATATATTTATTTATTTACAGATCATCGGTGGCAGAGCGAGCATTCCGATGGATTAGTTGTTATCCAGTGAAGACGAGTTCGAATCCCACCCTACCTCGACCGATTTCGAACACTACTAACTTATTGTAAAGTCTGATTTTTTTAAGAGTGCCAAAGCTCATAGGGTGACCATGGTGTAAAAGAAAAAAATATAATGGGATTTTTTAATCATTTCATGATTTAAAACGGTTGTAACTTTCACATGCATATATCTTCAAAACCTTCAAATCTTTTCATACCTATTCTTACTCCCGTTACCATGCGGCTTTAATGGGTTTATATTATTAGGTATTTTCTGCAAATGTTAATGGGCATCTCCTGGGAAAGTAATATTTAAACAAAATATTTATTTGATACTTTTTATTAGGAAAATAAAAGAATACATTATGAAGTAATTAATCCTTATAATAATAATCAGTTACATATTATTTTACAAAATAATAAATTATATTATACAAAATATTTACATAATAGTTCATTGAGGCAAACACACATACATAAATAATATATCTATGTAACTAATACAAATAAATAATGGACACTTATTCTATACTAAGACGGTGATAACACATGTTTATAATAATAATTATATATCGATATTAAACAAAAAATAAAATACATAAGTTAGAAATAAAAAATGAAATTCTTAATTTAGAACACATGGTCACCATAAAAAATCAAACGTGCGCTCACTTCGAGAGATAGAGACGTACTGTCGGGTTTGTTGATGTTTGTTGTTAAGGACACCAAATGGTGTAAACCAATCAGCAACCACGAGTCTACTAATACATTTACATGCGTAAATACTATGTATTTTTTTTGTTTATGTATAGAATTGGCACTTTAAAAAAAATCAGACTTTACCTGTGTACTTTTTGTGCTAATTTTGGGGAACATACATATGAGTATTTATATGGTCTTGTTTAAGTTTTTATTGAAAAAATACACTTACTTTATTGACGTGGTCTCTTAGGACATTGGAGTACACCATGGCCATTGCCTCTAAAGCCATGAATGTGATGCAGCCTATTATCCATGGTACCACTAATGGAGACTTCTCCTAAACAAAACAAAATAATCAATAAATGTTATATGCATTATAATCACAAGCACAACAATAACAAGGACACCTAACGGAGCTTTTATTAAAACTAATTTTGTAAAAAGTACATAACATTTTGCTTTTATATTATGATTCTATAACCTATAAATTGAATTGGATACGTAATGTGTAAGTACGATGCTCGTCTCTAAAATACGATTCTTAGCTCTTTCGAAAAAGTATCCACTTAGATATTTCATTATAAATTGTTTAAACATTGTAAATATATTGTAATGTTGTGTGTATAAATAACTTTATTTAATTATTTAATTGAAGGAGAACTATACAGCAATTACCAAATAACAAAATACAACAGTGAATGTTAAATATTTGACAAAGATAACTATACAGCAATTTATAAATTATAAAAGATAAAAAAAAAATATTTGACAAAACAGTTCGCTCATTATCATAGGTTGCATAATGCGTAATACAAAAATAAAATTACATGAAGATATGTAAATAGTAGAATAAGTTTAAAATTAAACATATTAGAAATTAATAAAATATAAAAAAAATACATGACCCAAGACACCAACTCTATGAACACAAAACACCAAACCCTCGCCTTTAGTCAAGGAATAGCTTTCTCAAGTCCGCAGCCGATCTGCAGACAGAAGCAACGCCGAGAGGAGTTGTGGATGGATGACCCAATCTCTGCATGGATGGACACAAGCGAGAAGGTGAATAGGGCGCATTTCCTGCCATTCCTAATATGGAAGACATTAAACAGGCTAAGGGTGGGTGTGAGTGGCTGCAAGAGCAACATGCACAGGTGGGGTTTCTCTATGGAAGACGATACCTTCTGTAATTGTGGGGCAGTGCAGGATGACGACCATCTGCTGTCCTGCCCAGAACTGGACGAAGGCTGTCACATGGACGACCTGATCAGATTAACCGACAGGGCGATTTCCGCTGCCATACATTGGAGTGACAAAATATGAGCTCCGGACTCGTAAAGTATAAAATATATAAAAAAAGATGACCATACAAGAGTATTGATTCAAAATTAAACGCATATAAATGATAATGGAATATGTAGTAATTGGAGGGAGTGGGGAGGGAAAAAGAAGTGAGGTATTTTATGCCTCATATCACTGCGTCATTGCCGATATACTCCTGCGATATTGTGGATGTGTTGATGAATATATCAGTATCATAAAACCTTGTAATAAACTGCTTATAAATGCATGAAAGGCATGAATTAATTTTGTGAATAGTACCTACTACAGTGTGGTATATGACTATATAAAATAAAAAAATATATAAAAAATACAAGCATGAATCATGAAAGTAATTCGCTGAACCGATAAGTTAACTTGTTTTGTTTTTATTTGACCTTAAAAATAAAGGATATCGGTGTATAAACACAATAATATCAGTATGTTATTTTATAAGTACAAAACGAAAACATAATACATAAAACCTAAGATATCTACCTAAAGCTGTTGAACAGATTGATTGAGAGGTTTTGATGAGTGGATGAATAAAAAAAAGACAGGAAATTGAAAAACAGGATGTTCTAGAAGAACGGATGAAGCCACTTGGTTGATAAAGGATTCTATAGACTGGTTTGAAGTTTGAGGGTTTTGGTCCGTGGGGGGTAATGAAGAAAGTAGAGTAGGTTCTTTGAATCAGGTTGTAGGTACATTATACACTGTTTCAAGCAAGATAAGAAATTCTCTTATGGAAAATGCTAGCACAAAAATATTCTTCATACCTAAATAAACTAAGAAACAAAATCATATTACATATCCAAATTGAAAATATTTTTTTTATTTACGTATCTAAAAACGAACATAATTTTTAAACATTATTTTTTATTTATTTATTTTCACTTATTTATTTATTTATTTATGTATTTATTTATTAATTTATTTACTAGTTATTCATTATTTATTTTTTTTATTTATTTACTAAGGAATCATACATTTTTGTAGTTCATTGTTATTTTTAAAAAAATCGATTCAACCAAGTTTCCATAAATGGTTAAGAACGTTCCGGCCAATATAGGTACGTTCCTATTCTATTTATTCCAAGTTTATATTTTTTAACGCTTAAATAAGACCGTAAATCTAAAATCTACAATTTTAGAACGTTCCTATTTTAGTTTCAATAGTTGAATAGGGGGTAATATAATATATGTAATCTCACACAACATAAAACCGTTTTGTTTTAAATGTGGAAACATTGCTTTGTTGAATATCGATATCAGATAATTTTAGACAGAATAAGATAATTTACGACTGTATAATTTACCATGTCTCACAAACACATAGCAAAATACTTCACAGAAATTTTGCATTATACCTCCCTTTATACACTTGAATAAACAAAAACTAAGATCGTATATTTATAAAACAAACATGAGTCTTCTTCTTTCCCCTTAGCGCTTTTGTCCCGTTTCTGACGGGGTACGCTTTGACCATGATCCTGGAATTGGCGAGTCTGGTTATTACATTGAAGCGACTGCCATCTGACCTTCGCAACCCTTAGAAAGGGGAACCAGACAAATTGGATCATGGCTACACATAGCTAGTGATATAAATCCGCACATAGATTTTTTAAATATCCAGAGGTGCGTTCCCCGCCCGGATTCGAACCGTCGACCTCACGCATGTGATGCGACAACATTACCGCTGGGCTATCAAACAAACATGAGTATTCAATAAAAAGAAATAATAACCTCAAATAATATGAATTCAAACGTACAAAGTATATTACACTCGCAATAATGGAATTATTAAGATTCAGTGAAATTTTAGCCATTGTCACGTACATATTTGTATAATAATTGCTTCTAGGTAGTGTTATTCTCTCATTGTTCGAATGAAGCACGAAATCAATTATCTAAATTGACAAATTGAATAAAACGTGCGGAGAGTGTTTATTTGGTCTTTAATAAATAGTATTCGCATATTTATTAAAGGATGAATAAATATCGGATAAATGTAAATATGGTCAGTATTATTTAAGGGTTCTACCTCAATCGGTTAAATGATGTATTCAAAACCATCAAATGCGCTATGATATTCATAGTATTTAAGGGTAACTATTATTAACGATGGACAAAGCGTCTGCTAATATCGGAGACTTTATGACTTACATTGGCCCACTTCATAGAGAAAAAAAAATAAACGGATATCTATGGAAAACTAATCAGCTGTAAGTTTATGGACTTTACATTATATGATATCAATATGAAGTCAATCGGACTTATAGTTTGGGCTGCTGAGGATACAAAAAAAAAACAACGTAAATGATGAATTCATAGAGAAGAAAATAAAAGTTGTCTATGGAAAACTAATCAGCTCTAGGTCTATGCACTTTACACATATGATGTTAATATGAAGTCGATCGGACTTTTAGTTTGGGCTGTAGAGAGGACACAAAAAGATAATCCGTAAGGCATACGCCGTACGCCATACATACAAACACATCACGACGAAACTCACAGTGTGCAGTGTGCATTCTCTACATAATACCCGTTGAGAAATTGATGTAAAAAAATACGCTTAAAAATTGTAAAATCATGACTATCCACTAGATTCCCGGACAATTTACCGTAGCCGATTGACCGTGGACAATTGACCGTACGCCCTTTTTACCGTATGGACAATTTACCGTGGGGAAAATTTACCGTATGGACAGTTGACCGTATGTACAATTTACCGTACGGACAATTGACCGTGAGGACAATTTATCGTATGGACAATTGACCGTATAGACAATTCACCGTGCGGAAACTATTTTTAGTATCAGAAAAAATCTTTTTCTTTTTTCGTTTGAGTTAAATAAATTGCGTGAGTAAAAAAATGTTCGCTTATGGCGACGAACTCATCGTAAATTATAAAATTGGTATTTATATTCTTTTTTATCATGTAGAAAGTGCAATTCTATGAGTTTTGTGACAATGTTTATGTGTGTATGGTGTATTGTGAAAACTTTTGTCGTCTGGGAATCTTATATTTGTTTAAGAATCTAATGTAAATGTTCTTCATAAAAATGCATTTAGAGACTGTCAACCTTTCAAGAAGAAAAAATGAACACTTACTATGGTGTGGAGAGTTTAGTGTTGGCTACAACCCACTTGTTTTAAAACAATCTCACTTGAAATGACGAAACAAACTAAATCGTTTTCTTTATGCACTATTACAAACGTTACGTAGGCCTTCGTTGCTCAGTTGGTTAGATATTTATGTACTTTGCTCCAGAGCGAAAGTTACCCGATTCGATTCCCGGTGAAGAGACAGTTTTTAATATCCTGAATTCATTGAACTGACCTAACCAGTTGAGGATTATTGTTACTCGTTTGACATCGCGGGCGATGAACTCGGCCTAGCGACAAACAAATATACTTGCCGTCGCAAAAAGCGTGCTCGAAAGAAATTTCTAGATGTGGTCTGCCAAAATATTATAAAAAAAGATTTTACTCATATTTTTTCGTT
Source organism: Molanna angustata (assembly GCA_963576475.1). Taxonomy (NCBI): domain Eukaryota; kingdom Metazoa; phylum Arthropoda; class Insecta; order Trichoptera; family Molannidae; genus Molanna; species Molanna angustata. The sequence goes on from OY754969.1 coordinate 9,081,799, forward strand.
AGTTTAGTTAACTTTTTAATACAAAGATTTTATCACCCTTGGCTCATTTGGTAAGATACATATGATTTATTACTTGATATTCTCAATCGTGTGGAAAGTGTTTAGTTTTTAAATAAATTAATGGAATAATGCCAGTGAATAAGCTTTGATATCTTGACTGAACAAGTTAAAAGTTCACGGTGCAACCATGCCAATTCAATTTAGCTCATTTCAGGGTGCACCTGATGATATTATGGATTATTATGTGATCTGATAATTGAAGTACATACCCACGTTATAACTACCTATGTACCTACATATATTATGTTTCTGGAACATTCGAGATTAATATAACACGTGACATAATATGTTTGTTACGTATCCATTCGAGTAAGAATAATCTGATATTCTAAATTATGATCATATCATAATTATATAAATAATTGAAGTCGCAAATGATATAAACAATTAGTACTATTTCTAAATAAATAAAACGAAGTCGGGTTAGCTACACCATTTATATCTAAAGAACGGCTGGACCAATTGGAATGATCTCTCATTTTTTGGATTCGTCCCGAATAACAGAATAACTATTAGAATATCGTAAAAATTAACGGAAAAAAATATCGGAAATATTAACGCAAAAAAAGATTATACAGAAAGTTAATTTTAAATAATTCAAAACACACCGCAATGCGAGCGTGATAGTGTTGTTCAATTTTTATTGTCTTTATAAATAATATTATTATATTCATATAAAGTATTCATTTTATTATGTTAATGAAATTAAGTTTAGCTAAAAGTTATTGGGATAGCCTCCAGATATTGGTGATTTGTTATTGAATATGAGTTAAATTATTTTTTGATAGTACCAGAGAAGCGATACAAAACAATCCCACGCTATGTCTGTGAGAAGTAGTACCTACTCTAAAATAAATAAATAAAATATTCGCATAGTAGTAGAAAGCTTAATAAATATATAAATGTATTGTATAAATAATGGAAATGTGGTTAGTATCATTTAAAGGAGCATTTTCCCTTTTCTGCGCTATAAGCCTAAACCGCAGGGAATTGTTTAAAATGATTCTGTTACATTTTTGCGGCTGAATCTGTTTACACTTGGGACCCTCACCCAAACGCAGTCGTATTCATTAAAATAACGATATATTTTAATTTAATTTACCGAAAATAAATACATTTCCATTCTTCACACAAAAATATATTAGAGTAGTGAAACTGTCGATTGCGGTTTATTAAAATTTTAATCAATATAGGTACTCAATAATAAAGCATATTTATTATATTTTTATTATTATTTCAATATAGGCAATACGACCATTTAAAGACGATTTGTGCCATTTGACGACGTGAGAATTTTATATAACTACAAACAAAAAACAGTTTAAGAAAAGATAAACAATGCCTACAAAACTACCATGTTTTTCTCAACGATTTTTTTTTTATAAATTATCGGGGAAGCAATTGCAAGAAGGTGTCGGTCGAATCTTTAGTGGAAACTGCACTTCGTTAATCTTTCCACAAAAAGATCGGTATAAATTGTATCGATCTCTAAAAGGGCATCCAAAGAATAGGTGATCCAGATCTTCTAGATCTAGGCCACAATCGCAATGAGGAGAATCAACATGATTCAATCTATACCTACAAATGAGCGTCGAGTCTTTAGTGACCGAACCGCATTCGGGATATACTTGTTATCTGGGGTCTATTAAACTTCATCTTGTGATATAAATTATATGATTACATGAAAATTCTTCGAAACACAATTGTTCGAATGCGCAATTGTACGAATAACAATTTTTCGAAAATCAGTTATCAGAATGACAATTGTCCGAAAGCAAATTATTCGAACTAACATTTGTTGGAAAACCAATTAACCGAATTTAATATATTTTTGTGTCATTATGTTGCCTCCTTTGACATATTTATTGCCAGTAAAATATATTCGATGAAGACTATTATTACTTGTTGTATTATTGTTGGGTACCTACGTATGTTTGCACATTTTTAATAACTGATGTTTGACAGCGCGGGATAGCCTAGTTTGTACACCAGTTTATGTTTATCTAGTATTCACACCAATTTAGTTATTTTATTTTAATATTATAGTTACTTTTTTAAATATATAATGCCACTGGCTCACGCCAGTCGCAATTATAACTACAAACAACCCTAACCAACCTATTTTTACCAAAGTTTTGTAGGTTTAGGTTTAAAAAATAGGTGTACATCCTAGGATATCTGACAGAGCGGTGCTTCGCCTTGTTGTTTATTCCATAGATTTTTATTATACATATGTAATATACTATGTAGATGTAGTACTCCGTGCAAAAAGTGAGTCATTTGTTTTCGATTCATACAAAATTTGCTAACTACGACATCTAGTATATTATAATAAAAATCTATGGTTTATTCCTCTCACAATACTACCAACATGACGTCATTAAAATTCGAACAATTGTAAATTCTGATAATTGTGTGTTCGGAAAATTGTTTTTCGAAAAAATGTGATTCGAATAATTGCCATTCGTAAAATTGATTTTCATAAAATTTAGCATTCGAATAATTGTTTTTCGAATAATTTTCCTGTCACCAAATTATATGAGTGGTGACAAAGTGCGCTCGGTTGGTGACCTAGTGGTTGGTAGTTCGTATACTGCCACGACCAATTTCGTTTGCTTTTGGCACAAGCATTTATGATTAGTATAGGCCGTATAGGGAATGTATGAGGATGTATAATATATGTACTTGTTACAAGGAAATATTCATTCTGTTTACATAAGAAAGTTTTTAAAAATTAGTGATACACAGTTTTTAATTGTGTTTTAATAATAATAATAATAATAATAATGAGAAGCTTTAAAACAAAAAACATGATAATATATATACCTTTTTTTTATTTAATGACATTTTTTATATAAAATATAGTCAATCATCGAAACCCACAGGGTTTATCTGAGGTTGACTAGTTCAGTATTTGGTAATTTTAATAAACATAATACGATGCATGTACCAACCTACGTCAACCGAGCAACTCAAAGAGCATTGCTCTTAGAGCACATAGTATATTTATTTACTTATATATAAAAAAAAATATAAATTATACGACATTACTTTATACTTTAAAAATATCCTGTTTCTTTTGTTGATAGGAAGAGATTTTATTTTAGCAAAAAACTCATAGTTAGCGGCAAACCCTTAAGCACGTCACTTGGGTGCTCAGAGTGCAAATTTACGTTTTTTTTTTGCCTTGTTTGTAGGTATATGCGCAAATTCGAAAACTATACATTGATTCACTATTTTTATACACCAAATGAAAAAAACTACACCTAAGTGTACATTTAAGTTGAAGACACAAAACTCATAAAATTAAATTGAATTGTTAAACGAGATTTGATTTTTTTAAATTACCTACGACACGTTTAGCCGTATCACGGAAAATGCGTTAAACGAAAATTAACGACCCATAAACCTATTTGTCTAAAATAACTTAACGTACGTAGCATATGCATATTATATAGGTAGGAACATAGGGAAAGGTTAAATTCTACCTTTGCTATAATATATTAACAAACATTAATTTAATGCTATAATTTGACTTAACGTTTGATGTTGGAAATTGATTTGACGAATGGGTTTAGTTCGTAATTAAATGTGTCCCGATTACTATAATTATTATTACTTTTGTGATTTATGTTACAATGTAACATATCGTATCTTACATACATATCAAATATTGAAAGAGTACATATCGTTATTACATACATTGAAAATTCGCCTGCATTTATACAAAATTAAATGCGGATTTTTTTAAACTATTATGGTAAGTCTGTCTTATAATCATTATTAAAATATCTTACGCCGACGATACAATTACAACCGTGATAACAGAGACATAGGTTGAGGTAAGTATAAAGGCGAACGGTTGCCTAAAACTATTAGGAAACTGGTTCCTGAAAAGTCTCTTGAGCTTAAACACAGAAAAAACATTCATTTTACCCTTTTCAATCAACAAAGTGAGTATACAGTACCCAGTTTGTGTCAGATCACATAAGGAAAAATGTGCTGTTGCTTTTGTTGACTGCCTATTTATCGATTGTTTTAGCAGCACAAAATACCTAAGCTTACACAAAGATGGGCAGTTCAGGTGGACTCGCTATATTAAATATGTCAAAATTAGGGTAAGGCAACTTCTTTACGTTTTTAAAATATATCTGCCATGACTTATGCCGCCGCGGCGTGCCGAGTGCTAGGCTCTGAAGAAGGGCCACCAACAGTGCAACCACACAGCTAAATTGAGAATGCTGAGATGGGCGGCGATTATGACTATGATGGACAAAGTGTGGAATGACCCTGCATGGTCCTAATCACCGATAATTAAGTTGCTCGAGAGCAAATTGAGATGATGAGATAGGCCATAAGGCGACCAGAGGACAATATGATGGGTACCCAGAGCGATAAACATCCAAGTTCAGGCCAAAAGAAAAAAACAGGCAGACCGCTGACAACGTGGCCTTCCACCATCAGAAGAGATTTTGTGGGAGGCAGACTTACGCGAAGAAGACGCACAGGAGAGAGAGACTTGCAGAAACTGGTAATAAAAATATGAACGGAAAGCCAAGAAGATTTTTAAACAAGCAAGCTATTACCGATATAAATATGATTTATTGAGCAATGCCTCAGATTTATTCACAAACATCCAGACTACTTTGAAACAAACCATTCTATAAGTAGAGCAAGAACGAGTGGATAATTAAGAGCGCCCATGCGGAGACGGAGAATTGCACAGGGACATGCTTTTTTCGCATCACCAAGAACATTCAATTTTTTACCATCGAATGTAAGAATAGAAAGAAAACCGTATACCTTCACTTTCGGAAAAGAAGTAAAAAAATGGCTGCAAGGTGAGATCTTTCCAAATAAATATATCAGCCTCCCTAGACAACATGCCATTTACGTTAAGCGTAATCTCACTAAGCGATAGTAAATGTATGGAATTGGTGGCTGTGACGTCACGTAACAGCCACCAATTCCATACATTTACTATCGCTTAGCGAAATAACGCTTAGCTTTTAAATGGCATGTTGTCTAGGGGGGCTGATCTGCTGTTGTAGAGGATACTATTCCGTACATATGTGTTCCGTACTTTGTTGATTTTTATTGGTCTTTTGGGGATTGCTCATGATTCTTCATGTTTTGTAAAACATAATCTTAAATATTCCTACCTACGTACCATGGTGTGTGTGTGTTTATATGCGTGTGTACCCAACTTTGCGTAACCAAACATTATTTTAATATAAACACGTATAGTATGCACTAAAGAATTAAAAATATACATAGGGAAAATGTGAGTACTTTTTAAATATATTTGATTATGTTTCACACACATTTCATTTTTATTTTTTTTTGTCATATCTGTTATTGTAAAAATTTGAGAAATGTTAACGTATGTCACAACCCGTATACTGTATTAATATGTTTTAGTATATTATTACGATCTTGTGTTACCAAAATCACAACTGCTAAAATAACAGTCATGTAAGTGAATACTTCACCGAATCCAATCGCTTAGACATTGATGTATCGTTTGAAAAGATTACACTTTTGGTCACTCGATATAAGATTTCAGAAATCGCTCTCTAATACCTTGTTTACATTTGTAGATTTTTTTTTTTTTTTGACGAAGAGTGGTAAAAGTTTTGAGTATTAAATTTTCCCTCATAAGTCAATAAATCGACGGTTTTTATCTGATAGCAATGAAAGTTACAAAATAATAAAGAAAACATTTGTATAATTAGGGCCCGCCCGTCCCTTTTTTTAATCCTCACTAACCCAAGAGGATATAGTGGGGAGTTATGATTTTGCAATTGTTAAGGCTATTTTTTTATTACAGATTATCAACTAGTATCATGCTGAGTTTGTATTCTGAACTCCATGGAGCTTGTGTTCGAGATGGAGTTCGTGAACTCCATCATTTATAAATTTTAGACTAAAGTACTCATTAAATTATTTTCAAATTTTGCAAATTTGTGTATCTGATACTCACTTAGACCCCATTAGATTTTGAAGGATATCTGAATAGTGTTTCTCATTTTTTTTAACTATCAAATATTTCAAAGTGATCCTAAGCTCAGGAAACTTAAAATTTGAACTTTTTATTTTCAAATTGGTAAAAAGGCACATCACTTACATAAAATGGTATTGAAAAGTTAACGAGTTTTCAATTAAAATATTTAAATAATAAATAATAGAACAAACTCATTTCATGAAAATGCTGAATATTTTCCATAAAAAATTTGAATATTTTATAGAATGACTTGTTAGTGAGGAGTATAGCGTTGGCTACAACCCACTCGTTTTATTATTATTATTATAGATTGATCTCGGCCATGGTCCGGTAATCTCCTTCACAACGGAGCGCACTCAAGTTGTGAGGCTATGTGTTTGTGTGGTTGTGTGTAGTTGTTTAAAGTGGTATCTGTAGAAATTTTCTGACTATTGTGCATGTGTTGATAATTGTAGTTTTTTGTATGTTGGTGATTACGTATGGGGGTAACTTTAGTATGTCTATATTTTTTTGGAGAGTTTTTGGTATGATGCCTGTAGACGATAATATTATTGGGACTATTGTTACTTTTTCTTGTTTCCACTGTGATTTTATCTGTTCTGCTAAAGGTATGTATTTATCTATTTTTTCTAAATGTTTCTTTTGTAGATTTGCTGTATTTGGTATCGATATTTCTATTAGATATGTGTGTTTATGAATTTTGTCGATTAATGTAATGTCTGGTCGGTTATGTAGGTTTGTTCTGTCTGTGATTATGTCTCTATTCCAGTATAGTTTGTAGTTATCATTTTCTGTTACAGCTGGGGGTGTGTATTGATACCACTTGGGGTGTGTTTCGATAAGTTTATGTTTGTGGGCTAGTTCAAAATATATGTGTTTGCAGATGTTATCGTGTCTTATTGTATATTCCGTCGGTGCAAGAGTTGAGCAGCCACCTGTTATGTGTTCTATTGTTTCTTTTTGTAATTTGCACTTTCTGCATGTGTCGTTTGTTATTGTATTGTCTTTTATAATATGTTTCGTGTAGTTTTTTGTTTTTTTCCATGTTTCAATTTTTGCGTCATGTGTTGTTATTTCTAGATTGCGTTCGTTGTCGTTAAGTGTAAGTGGTGAGTATGTGTGATCTATGTTTATGATTTCGTTATGTATTGGGCTATTTCGTTTTGTGTAGAAGTATTGTCTTAAGTTATTTATTTGTGTATGGTGTAGATTTTTTATGTCTATGAGTCCTCTTCCTCCTTCCTCTCTTGGCAGTGTGAATCTTTCTATTGCTGAATGTTCGTGGTGAATTCTATGTTTTGATGATGATGTTCTGAGTTTAATGTTGAGATCGTCAAGTTCCGTATTGGTCCATTTAATTATTCCAAATGTAGGTATATGTTAGTACTGGTATTGCGTATGTGTTTATTGCTTTAGTCATATTTTTTCCATTTAGTTATGTTTTGAGGAGGATATTTAGTCTTTTAAGGTATTCGTTTTTGGTGGTTTCTTTTATCTTTTTATCTTTTATGCTTGGGTTCTGGAGAATTCCCAAGTATTTATAAAATTCATCTTCGTCCATTGCGCGTATTATTTCATTCGTATCCTTCAAGGTGCTTCCCGTGTGTTCCTTGGGTTTACCTCTTACTATTGAGCATGTGTTGCATTTATCAATACCGAATTTCATTTTTATGTCATTACTAAAGCGTTCAGTTTTATAAATTAGTTGTTTTAGTTCGTCATTATTTTTGCCATATAGTTTTAAATCGTCCATGTATAAAAGGTGGTTGATTTTTATAGGATTGGTATTTAAGTTGTGTGTTGTGATTTTGTAGCCAAGTTTGCTTTTGTTAAGCATCTTGGAGAGTGGGTTGAGGGAGATACAGAACCATAGTGCGCTTAGGGAGTCACCTTGAAAGATTCCGGTTTTAATGTTTATTTGTTTTGATTTTATCATTTTGTTGTTTAGTTTTAGGTATATTGTCGTGTTCCAGGTGTTCATTATTTGTTTTAAAAATTCTACAAGTTTTATGTCAATTTTGTATATTTCTAGAACTTTTACTAACCATGAGTGGAGGACACTATCAAAGGCTTTTTGGTAATCTATGTATGCACAGTACATGTTCCTTTTCTTCTTTATCGCCTGATTTGTTATTGTCCGGTCGATGATGATTTGTTCTTTGCATCCTCTGCTTTGCTTTCTGCATCCTTTTTGTTCTTCTGTCAATATGTTATTTTGTGTTAGGAAAAGATGTATTTTTGTAGTTATAATTGAGGTAAGAATTTTGTATATTGTGGGTAGACATGTGATTGGACGATATTTAGATGGATTTTTTGTGTCTGTTGATTTAGGTTTGAGATATGTGATACCTTTAGTGAAAAAAGATGGGAGGTTTTGGTTTTCCGTTACGCATTTGTGTAATAGTTCGGAGAATTTTTCGTGTGTTACAGGGAGATATTTGTACCAGTAATTTTGGATATTATCTATGCCTGGTGTCTTCCAGTCGTGTGTCTTCTTTATAGCAGTTTTGAAGTCAGTTATATTTATTTGTATTGTGGCCATGTTTTGAAATTGGTTATTGTCATTTTCTTCCTCTGTTATCCATGTGGCATTTTCGTTGTGTTTTTTTGTTTTCAGACCAAATGTTCTCCCAGTATGATTTTATTTCATTTAATTTAGGTGCATCTGTAATTTCTATATTGTTGTTTTTTAGGTTGTTGTAGAAGCTTTTTTGGCTTGTTTGAAAATTGAGATTGTGTGTTTTCCTTTCATAGCATTTTTTGTAGCGTTTTAATCTATGTGATTGTGCTGATAACTTTTGTGTTAGCGTATCAAGGAGTATGGTTAGGTTGTGTTCATTGTATTTGTCTTTAATCGTTTCAATTTCCCGTAGTTTTCTTGGATTTTTTAGATTATCTTTAATTTTTTGTGTTACTTTGCCTATTTCATTTCTTAATGAGTTGATTTTGATTTGTATTTTGTGTTGCCATGCTGGTATAGTGCTTCTGTGTGTTCTATGGGAGTTTTCTGTTTTATTGTTTATATTTTGTTTGTTTAGTGTAATAATGGTGTATGCGCTACAGTAAACTAATAGATGTAATTTTTCGAGTGTTGTTTCAGTGTTAATCATGTTATGTAGAATTGTGTTGATAATATTGATCATATTAATGGTTTGTTTGTTGATTTTGAGCTTTGGTAGGTGTGGTCTTGTTGTGGGGTCGCTATCTTTATATATTTCGATTGTGTGTTCTAGTGTGTTTGTGATTTGTGTTTTTGTGTCTGGGTTTTGTTCTGTTCTTCCGTTGGTCTCGTCATTGTTGTTAGGGTTTATTGTTATATTATTGTTCATATTGGTGGATTCGTTAGTTATGTTTATATTTGGTTGTTCAGTGTTATTTTGCTGTGGTATTATTGATATTTCCTGTGGATTGTTGTGGTTTATTTGTGTATTTGTTATGTCTTGTGTTAATGTACTTATTCTATTTTGATTACTCATTCTGATTGCGTCTTGTTTTATTTGATCAAGTATTGATAGTTGTATTCTTTTGTTGTTTATTATAACTTTTTTCTGGTCCGCCAGTCGCTGTTCTGTGATGTGTGAGAGTTCTGGATAAATTGTGGTGAATTGTGTATGTAGCTCCTGTCTGTATCCAATTATTTGTGTGTCTCCTTGTGTGATAGTGTAGTAGCAACGCATGAGGTTTATGTTCATGTCATCTGTCCATTTCATGCGTTGTCGTGGTTTTCCCGCTTTGGTGGTTGTCGGTTGACTTGCCGGCAAAGCACTTTCAGCAGGTCGGGTGTGTTGGGTTTCGGCTGTTGTTTCTTCGGGTGTCCCGGCATGTGTCCGCCTGTTCGACAGCATGTCATTAGCGGCTCTCATGCTGCTACGCCCAGCGCTAACTCCGGACGTGCCCTGGCGCTCCCCAGGTAGCGGTGTTTGTCCGAGGCTTGTGTTTTTTGTGTGATCCATGTATGTGTTGTGTGTTTGTACCCTTTACCCGTTGGCAAGCTACTCGATGTAGTTGTGTAGCTCCCCGCCCCTCACGTAGTTCTAGATGTTTTTAACTGGACGTGGGTTTGGTTTTTGAGTTTTTTGGTTTTTGGTTTTTTTTTTTTTGGTTTTTGTTTTTTGTTTTTTTTTTTTTTTATTATTATTATTATTATTATTACATAACCGAAGAATTTTTTCTGTAGCATTATATTTTTAACTCATATTTTGTATTTTCAATAACGAAAATGTATTCCATCTTAACCACGACACAACATAAGACGGTATTAATATGACGATTTTTGGTATAGTAAATTATACTGTATTCAAAAATTAACGAGTAACATTAGCAATAAGGGATTTTTGAGACGAAGACGAAGAATAGATACGAAGTTGAAATAATAAAGGAGAACCGGTAAATCAAGGCACCTACAGGGCTTACGATCTGTCATCGGCTAGTTTACGTGACCACTTTATGCGCTTGCACAATTATGCATTTTTATTGAGTTCAATCAAGAGTATCAATCCAAGTTTTGAAAATTCTATTATACTTTATTCATCAAAATCCTTTCACTTGAGAATAAGCTGAAACACCATCGCTATATATGTATGTAGCAAGGAACAAACTTTTTTGTAACGCCATCTATTGAGAAATTGGTTTGTTATTGGTATATTATTGAGAAATTAAAAAATATTCTCCCAACAGGGAAAAAATGTGTGCGTATAATATGCAACTGTATTCGAACAATAATCCAACTGTCGATTTATTATTTTATTTATTTACCTTTTATCCACCATATTTATGAAAACAATAAGTAGATTACTGCTGTTTAACTAGGAAATTCAATTCTAGGGCTAGCAGTTTGTTCAAGAGAATTTATTTATATTAATATATCGACAAAGTATCAGCCTTAGATACGCGAGATTTGTATGCCAGGTCTATATTTTTCACTGTTTTTTCAACTTTGGAGTAAAAAAAACACAAACTTAGAGGCTTCGCAGCATATGTTTTCTATATAATATGGATTTACTTAGAAGAGAAGAACATTTAGTGTGTCTGCGTGTAAGCCCCCCCCCTTATAACTTTAAATCTGCTCAATACACAGTATATGAAATTTCAGAATACATAGAAAAATTAAGGGCAATAAATCTTTTCTACTCCGAATTTTGACTTTCTGCTTCAGTCAGGGGTTATCAACTGTTAAAATTTTACTTTATATTTCATATATTATCTCAAAAACCATAAATTAAAAATACCGAGAAAAGCCAACTGGATAATTTAATTTTCTATAAAAAAAATATGAATATGTAGCAGTAGGTACCTACATCTTAAACTTTTTTTAACAAATTTTATAAAAATTGAATTTAGTGACGACATTGTTTCAAACAATTTGTAAGACAGTATACACTACACAATATCTGACTCAATAGTTTGATACCTACTCAATCTCACAAACATACATTCATACCATCATGCTGTTTTCATATTCTGGGTAGGAAAAACAGGCTGACATCCATACTATCCTATTCTGACATATATACCTACATGTTTTATATAGAAAACAAAATATCTTAATTTTTTTTTATTAATTAGTATTTAAGTGTTTATAGTTTAGTATGTATTCTTCAATTATACATACTATCGCCATTGGATGTTGGATCTCATGTGTTACATGCAACTAGTATTAACTAGGCAGATACTTTTTACTATTCTTGCACAAATCGTCGATTTAATTGTCAAATTCCTGATATAATTATTAATACAGGTACTAGGTACAATCAAAGCGTAATTTATTAGAGCCACTAGAGATAATAGGTACCTACCTACAATAAAGGTATCTATGTATTCGATTCCACTTGATATATTCCGTGCAAAAATCATTGTCTCAGTCGTGTGCGTTCTCAAACGACTTCTTTAAAGGGATATGTTTTATTATGTACGAAATACAAAAAAAGAAGGCAGTCTGTACAAAGATGAGTCCAATGTAACTAGACGTGATTCGTATTGGGTAGAGATTCGGTCTTCTTTTTGCCTTCTGAAATATCTGTTCAGGTCACGTATCCCCCGAGAAATTTCACTAAATTCTCATTTTGTTTGACGTCAAATAAAATGTAAGATGTATAGCGCAAAAAACACACGAACATTTTTCTTCAACCTCCAAAAACCACAAACGCTTCATTGGTATTCTAATATGCCGATTTAAAAAAGCATGTTTTCAATATGCTTCAAAAATGAACCCATCTTGAATTTATCAATTTACGATTTTCTCGAGCACAACCAGCCGACCATATAGCGAAAGAAAGTTACGTATATTCATTCAAAATACTATTTTTAAGATGTTTCATTTTTATTTTTGTAAAATCATGGCAAGTGTAAACTTACTCACATATGAAGAGGATTATATTTACTGAAGTGATCCATAGCAACAGAGACAAATACGTGAATAGCTTTGTCGAAGAAATAGTAAAACTATAACTTAAGGGAGAGATACTCAACATATAAACATTTTCAGATAATGCGAAAATGATAAATTGAAATTAATTGAAATTTATATTTAACTAAAAAAATGCTTGATCTGAGAACACAATAATATGCATAAGAGAAAATTTTGCGAGATGTTTACATTAATCTCTTACGTGAATCGAAGCTAAGTCATACATATACATATATACCATCACACCATGTCCCTTACGGAGTAAGCAGAGAGAACCAAGCGCCATACTTCTCTATTTTTGCACACATTCCTAGCTTCCTTTACATCCATGCATCGTCTCATGCATAAATGCTCCTCGATTATTCAAGCTTCTTATATTTCCGTCTTTCAAAATATCATTCACATAGTCATGCCATCCCTTTCTGGGGTGGCCCCTGCTATTCACTCCATCTCTTACACCCATGTATAGCTAAGGCATAAGCTCTGTAAGGAATTGTTAAAAATCAAAAACGAACCTTATCGTCGGCATTGTATGCGGTTTGATTTGCGGTTAAGAGGAGGACTTTAAGATTATTTAAAAAAAATACCAAAACAGAAAACAATGCTTTATGAATCAAAATAATTTTATGCATAGTCAAATGTACTATAGTATCAATTTATAACAAGACCCACGAGTCAATTAAAACATAATTCAATTAAGTTGGTTAAAGTTGCAAATGTGTTATCATAATAAACAAATATGAGGATTCGTTAAACTAAATGTTCATTTGACGTACCTACCTAATCTTAACCTTTAACTACATATCTGTGGTCCCTGGGACCACGCACTCCTTTAAAATGTTCATAATTTCTATGTATATTATTTGTTATTGTTTGCTGCAGATTCTCGTATGCTCTCTGAGTACGAGTCAATCTGTGGTACGAGTCAGACCCGCGTAGGAGAAGGACGTGTCCATTTCGCATTTTTTTTCTATAAATTATTGTAGTGCAGGGGTCCCGGGGACCTCACGTGTGTATTAGTGTCAACAAAGTGATTTTGTAAAAATAGATATTTCAGCACCAAGTACCTCCTAATTAAATTAAACCACATGACAACTTATTTTATAATGTAGTCCATCAATGGTTACAGCAAGACGAAATTATTAATTCAGAAGAGTTGAACACTTAAAATCCTTGCCAGTAGGTAAACATCACGATCGGATGAAGAAATTTCTAATGTTGCAGATTTTGATCCTGCCTAGCTTCCAAGCACACACGACAATACAAGGCAGAGGATGTTTGTTCAGCACAAACTTCTCAAGAGACTGACTATCAAAGCAAAGACAACTATTTTTATGCACGCAATAGATACAACTTAATGGTCAAAAAAGCCCCGTATATCATCCATCAATCTCATAAGGATGTAAGAACTATGTAAAGATAATGAATATATAAATAAATAAATATCTTAAAACTGTAGCTCAACAACTACAAACGCCTTTACTCTTGGAACAAATGCAGAATGCAAGGATTCCTAGGGAAATTCGTTTGGCTATATCCCGCGCGAGTAACTGCTATTCCGCTTATTTAACCAAATCTGAGAGAAAAAAGATTAGAAAGAAACAAAAAAAAATACGTTTCAAATATGTCCTGCTAAAAAGAGAACCAAAACAGCGTACTTGTGTTCATGCTGCCATTGTCCAATATGTCTCACGTCTTCGAAAAAAGTATGCCCAAATTGCGAGGATGAATTTAAGTCAAGACAAAAACATCCATATTTACCATATGCAGGTTTTTTTACTATTTGATAAATAAAGTTAATTTTTTAACTTTATCATTTTATATTCATTTCATTATTTGTAACATAAGAAATATTTCGTTTTATTTTATTTTTCTAGAGAGTATATGTTTTTTCTTAAGATATGTTTTTTTTTCACGAATAATTGAGTTTTTTTTTTAAACTTAATAAATACTATATTTTTCATATTTTTTCAGTTTTTTTTTAATAAATTGTCTTTATAATTGTTTGATCTTGAATAATAAAGAGTATTTTGTTCTATTACTTATATAGTTTTATTTAAATATCACGACAAAATCAGTGGTCCCAGGGACCGTACATATGTAATGTATTAATGGGAAGGAAATTCACCTATGCCGTCAAAGGTTAATTATATCATCTTGGATTGATCTGTCTTAAAAATTGATTTATGAGTTTTAACTTTTCTCAATATCCGCTAGGAGCTCAATATTTTTGATGTTTTGAGGAGTTTTCTTGTCTGAGTTTGAATTGAACGGAGGATTGATATCGGAATTTTAATCGGTTTTAGAAAACTGGAATTTCAGATATGATTGAGCAAAATTGATGGGTAATTTTAAATAACCTTAGTATTATTTTATAAATTTTGACGAATAAAAATTCAACCAGAATTCATTATTTATTCAGTAGCTTAACAAAAACTTAGTACAAATACAACTAAAACATTGCATAATAACAAGTGAAATTTGATTTTTTAAATATTTAAAAACAAATTAAATTCAAATTCGCAATAAATATTGCTGCAAAATTACTAGTTTTTTTTATTCTTCTGCATCGTAAAAAGTGTATTTAGTAATAAAAACACTTCTTTAGCTTTTTGGTAAATTTTGTTTGTTCGGAAATCACCTTATTAATAATTTATTTAATTATTTTATATAGGTAAGTGAATTCGTCTAATTCAATTACTTTAAAGAATACAAATACCAACTAACGTTAATTTGGCAAAAAAGATCCATTAAAGTTTGAAAAACTTTCCTTAAGAAGGTACGTCTGTACTTTTGACCTACAAGTGTGTTTTCGATAATGAGATTTCAGCACGTATTAAAGAGTATTCAGTGGTTTATATAACGACGACATGAAAAGGCGATTCACTATTTTTTGGCTAATATGGCTACGTTGGGGACACCAGCTAATTGGATGTGGGTCCATTATAGTCTTCCGAAGAAGCGCACTACGTATCGTTAGGGAGGGTTTGGAATCTGCTAAGGGCTACGTTCACAATGAACGCCGAGAGCACTTAGTGACGCTCTAAGCCGTTCATAATGACCGGAAACAGACGCTCGAAAGACACTCTGTGGCGTTCAGATTGAACGTCGAGTGTACGCACCAGACGCTCGGTTTTAGTACCTGTTGACTTATATTTTATCTGTGGAATGTTGACTTCTATTCGTTTCTGTGTTATCTATTATGTCAGTTGACATCAGTTGAAAAAATATGTAAAGTATGTCCATAATATAAATAAAAATAATATCCTTATTATACTTTATGATTTTTAAAAATGTAACTTTTTTAAATATCTGTTATTATAATTTAGTTTTTTACCCTTTCTTAACCGAATTATGAAAATAAATGTGTTTCATAAAAATGGGCAAAATATATGATATGAAGAGAGTTTGATAATTTTTTTATTTTTTTTCCTTTTTTGGAAATTTTAACTATTCCCAATTATCATCATTGATATTATAAATCTATATACTTTACATAAAATAAAAAAATCTTTCATTTTTAATTATTATTAGAGATTGAATGAAATATAATTAACTAATTAAAAGAAATATATAGCAAAACAAAAAAAAACCTCACATTAATTAAATTTTGAATAACCGTCTTTAGCAAGAAAATCACATTTAGCAATAACCGAGTTTTCAACTGTACAATAACCGAGTAGGTACAGAAGTTTCCGTCATTCTCAATATTGTAAGCGATCAAAAATATTGTGATTAATAATTTAGAAGAGAAATAACACAGCAGATAACAATTTTCATTGAGATATACGTAAAATACATAAATGATTCCAATTGGAATCATCGGTTAAGAAATGGTTAAAAGAGTTTAATTAGAAAGATCTATCAAATAAGAAAAGCCATTGTTTCTTTTTAATCAAAGCTGTTTCAAATAAATTATAATTATGATTGTATGTTTCGTAGTGCACATAATTTCGAAACTTGTGTATAATTTTCATACGTGTCCAACAATATGTTTCTCTCGATGATAAATTAGTGGGCGGTGAATGCGAATGTCATAGAAATATGGAGAAGATGGATGTTGCAAATGTGACTAAAATTAATGCGTTAACTGTGTTAAGCCACATCAAAAAAATATCAGAAATTTAGCAATTATTAAACATAATTTACTTAAATTAAATTTGAAGATTATATAGATTATAGGTAAATCGTTGAACGGCACTGTTATAATTATATTTTTAATTATATTAAGAATAAAACAATTTGTTTTAAATTATACGTATATTTGTTAATTCGTCGATAGCTATTTCGCCTTGCTAGGGAATCTTCAATTAACAAATATACGTAGAATTTAAAACAAATTGTTTTATTCTTAATATAATTTAAAACTCTACTACGTAAAATATCCACAAGTACTTAATTATATTTTTGATAGACAAACTATAGGTTTTCAATCATTTTTTCAATAGTTTGATAAAATGTTTTCTTTTATCGGTCATTCTTAATGGTAGGTTAGTAATAATCGGTACTATTTGTTTCTTTAAAGTAAAATTGTTGTAGAAATTTCTTTTTAATATTTTTAAATGATTTTTATTTCTATTAATTCTCATATTGTACTGCCGTTCCCACTTGTCGTGTGACGGGCACGATATAAAGTCGTGCGATCTAGTGGTAATACAATTTAAATGGAGTTGTTCAAACTTAAACGTTACAAGTGTGAACAGCTTAATTTAAAACGTATTGCCACTAGATCACACGACATTTTATCGTGCCCGACACACGGTAAGTGGGAACGGGCAGTTACTGTGAATTATTCGTGTTTCGTACGGACGGATTTCGTAACAAAAATAATAAGTCTCAATATTTCCATACATCACGCCATGTCCCTAACGAGGTAGACAGAGAAAACCGAAAGCTATATTTTTCACATTCATCGCCTCTCCAACCATTCATACATCGTCTCATACATGTTCGTCTGTTGCTCATGCTTTTTACATTTTTTTTTTCAAAATATCATTTACATGGTCGTGCCATCCATATATTGTGTGTCCCCGACCTCTTTAATCAGCTTTGTATTATTTTATTCGTGTTTAATTTTCAAACACTAAATTGGACTTAGGTGTGCCATTTTTATGCAATTCATTTATCTGGAACAGTAAAAGGATGTATCTATTTTTTTGCATGCGATTTGCTTTGAGTTACGAGTAAATTAAATCGTCTGTATTCCAATTCATTTTCGGAATGCCTCAGTAGAAAATAATGTTTGTCTTTC
The DNA here is from genome assembly GCA_963576475.1 of Molanna angustata. Taxonomy (NCBI): domain Eukaryota; kingdom Metazoa; phylum Arthropoda; class Insecta; order Trichoptera; family Molannidae; genus Molanna; species Molanna angustata. Next base: position 9,099,520 of record OY754969.1, read on the forward strand.
TAATTTCTTTTGTACATAATTCAATCAGGACACATACCTACAAACACGACACTTGGATTAATGTTTTCCACGAAGGACTGTATTTTTCCATCCAAGGATAATCCCTCAAGCTACCCATAATATATTTATTATCAAACAAAGGTTTGTTTTTATTTTCTTCGGTTAATTTAGCGGCGATGGTGAACGTGTTGAATCGTGACCAGTTCTAAATAAATAAGCGATCTCCACCAGAGCCTGTATGTCTTTGGTTCACTTCTCCGAGAAAATCAAATTAACCTTTTCAAATGTTGTTTCTTCCACACAAGTAAGTAATGTATTGTGTTACTTACTCGGTGAAGATCTAAGAAGACTCGGATTGAAAATAAACATTCCACAGACAAAATTGTTGTCTTGCTAGACTATTTCATTGGTTTTTATTTGATCAAATTAATATAAGGGAAACCAAACCGGAACTGTTTTTAATTGAAACCAAGAATGTCTCTAAGTAACTCCTACATAATTAAATAATAATTTAACCAATGGATTTTGGCTAGCGCTAAATAATATGATAATTTTTGTTGACCGTTATTATTGAATATTTCTTCTTTTTTTGATGACTCTAATTTTGCTTTGTTGTTTTACTTATTCCTTTATTGATGTAGGTAATTATTTCTTTTTTAAAGTACCTTCCTCATCACGGCATTTAATACTAGTGGCACTAATCAAAGAAAATGAACTATTTGTAAATGAACGATGTTTATGGTGTTATTGTTTTGATGTGTGCGTATGTATGTGCATATACAGGATGTCCCATAAGTCAACGTATTCCTTTTAAGGGCTGTTATACCAACTCATGACTCGCCAGAATATGCAAATATGACCTTAGTAAAAGTGCCTTAGTTTTCAAGATATTGCCACTTTGTTATTCAAGATTCTAAAACAAAAATTAAAATTCCAAAATATTGAAATTTGTAAATATGGCACTGGAAAAACCAATCTAAGGTGGAGATTTTCGGGCACTTTGTAAAAGTGGCAATATCTTGAAAACTAAGGCACTTTTACTAAGGTCATATTTGCATATTCTGGCGAGTCATGAGTTGGTATAACAGCCCTTAAAAGGAATACGTTGACTTATGGGACACCCTGTATAATAATAAATTTGGATGATTTATATAGCGCCGTTTTCGTGAATATCTCACCTCAAGGGCGCTGAATGTATGTGTATATGTATGTGTGATGTATGTGTATATATGCATGTGTGCATGTATATATGTATAATATTATTGTACTGTCTGAATAGCCTCATCTTAAGACAGGCGTAGCCGTTTAGGTGAGGTTATGATGAATAAAAAAAAGGAGGAAGTTAATATGTACTTGCATTTTTAATGTTTAAATAAATAAATAAAATGAATTTATAAATTTTATTAAATAAATATAAATAAGAATAATCTTTTGACTTAAAAAAAATTGATTAGAACCTGTTTAGATTGACAAATAAATTTGTAAAATTTCAACAAACTACTCTTTGCGTTCCACTACTATATATCTCTATTTATCACCAGTACATGTTTCGGGAACAACCGTTCTCTTTTTCAAGTGAGTGCAGACTGAAGCTTGTGGATCTAGCATAGGTATATCAATAACCAAGAACAACCCTCAAGTATACAATTAATTTTGTGGTTCATTTTAACAAAAAAAAAACTATATATTTGATTAGTTTGTACTAACCACATTAATTTTTGAAACTATACAACAACTAAATTTTCAACTAACACAAACTTCTTCAAGGCACACCGTCAGATTCTGTGTTATTAATAATATAGTAAAAATACATATGTATGTATATGTCCACATTAACAACACAACCGTTTCGCCCGTTGAAATCCTTTCCAAGTGGTACTATGTTTTATTTGCAAAATTGTAATAATTTTAATGAAAAATTACATTGTACCTTAACGTCGTCAGGATAAAATAATGAAGTACAAATACATGTTATTTATTTAAATTCATTTCTCACATAAATATTCTTTCTCTGGTTTGGAAACATTGGTTATTTGGAAGAAATTTCCATATGTTAATTAACTCACCACTTGCGCAGGGTGCAAGGAATTGTTTATTATTATATTTTATCATTTGCGTAACATAAAAAAACAGCGTTGAAAAAATGGAAAGAAAATGGAGATTGTACTAGAATGGAATAGGTAGGTACGTAAGAAAAATTCAAGAGAAATATTTAGGTGAACTTTAAATCGAATTTGGATTTGTGACTGATGTAATGATGCTTCAATTTGTATTTTAAAGCTAAGAGCAACGGCATTTTTTTATTTTATAAAAATGTAAGCGAACAATATAACCATGCAGTAGGTTTTAACAATTAAATGTTTACCTTGAATACTCCGTAACACAGCAAAACACTCAATCCAACCATGAATGTTTGTGTTCCAATGATTGCGATGTAAGCTATTTGCACACCTGTAAAATAAACAATCATTGCTTGTATAAACCGTATTGTAATTGATTGAACGTTCGACAATCACAATTATCAAACAATTATTTATTAGCACCAGAATTCAATACAATGGATGTTTAAACAATGGCTCAACAAAGGGTCCGTGCTTAGGTAAATGCACATTGTATATACATACATTATAAATACCTAACAAACTAATATCACGACTATCTACATATGTACATTTAGAGAAAAATAAAGAAAGTAATAATGACTTGAAAACAAAAATTAATATCGTGTAGAAACTTAAAGATACAGATTTTTTAAAAGAATTCAGGTTATCAAATAAAAATAATCTCATTCTGGTGATGGTATTACATAAATCGATACTGGGAGGCAAGTATGATCCAACTGGCGAAATCAAAACCCTCACAATAACCCATATCATGGATATAATTATTATATGGAGTTCTATAATATCTTTAGATGTAATTGAAATCCATATGATAACTATATCCATGATATGGGTAATCACTAGGGTTTTGATTTCGCCGGTTGGACTTGACTTGTCCCCCTGGTTTGTGCTTTTAAATCCATTGTGATTTATTTTATCATCTAAGAATTCAGTATGACTGTTAATACAAATATACATAAATGTTTTTATGTTGCCTATCTGTAATGCCTCCAGTGTCTTGTCTGGCATTCGATACTGGTAATATGTCCGTAAACATGCTCATAATTCCCTTTTGATCACTGTTACCGATTAATCAAAACGTATGTCTTCCGGGAATAATATCATTGTGTATGTTTTTTTTTAAACTTTTTCTTCTTCAACCCTCCTTCGTCCAGTAATGGACACAGGCTCCTCCGGAGACCTCCACAGCTCTCGATCCTGAGCGCAACACATCCATCCGTCTCCAGCCACTCGTCTAATATCATCAGATAACCTTGTTTGAAGCCTTCCAACACTTATTTTGCCCGTTCTAGGTCGCCATTCCAGCACTTTTTTAGTCCATATGGTCTATGTGTTTCGGTCGTCATGCCCTGCCCAGTTCCACTTCTGCTTGGCAACATTTTAGTCAACGTCGGTTATTTGGATTTTCTCTTTTATCCACGAGTTGGTTTTTCTATCTCATAGCAAAATATCCAACATTCTCCTTTCCATGTCTCTTTGTGTGTCTGCTAAATTATGTAGCATTTTGTTTGTAAACGCAAGAGTTTCACAGCCATTTGTCAGAATCGGAAGAACGCTAGTGACAAAGATTTTCTTTTTTAAGGTGGCGTAATTCGGAGACCTGAGGCTGCAAGAGGGTTTACCAAAGGCAAAGTTTTTTTTAACGATGAACAAGTATTGTAACATCTGCAATTTAAGATATATTGTTTATTGAAGTCTAGTGTCATAATTGTAACAATATTTTCTTTCGAATAGAAAAATTTCTTAACACTTATTCAATAAATCTTACTAAATGGACGTCTTTGTAATGTTCGTTCTTCCAAGGATTCGTTCATTGTAATATTAAAAAACAAAACAATTTGTTTGAAGATCCTTAAAAATAGTATTTAAAAAATAACAGACGGTAACAAGCTGACCTACCATAGTAAACATCCTCTAGGTCTCCATATTTTGTGACGTTAACGTCTAGTCTCCATATGTAAAGAATGACCACTAAGATTGATATATTCTGAAACAAAAAGAGAATGTTATGAAACAAATATAATTACATTAATAAATCAAACATTTTTTTAAAGTTGCATTTACACAAACATTGGATTTTTTTTCTATCGGGAGTCAATAATATAAATTTATTTCAAAATTTGTCAAAATTTTCAAGTTTTGTCAGTAAATTTGTTAAAATTTGTTAAAATTTACTGACAAAACTCCTTTAAAATGATCCCGTTTTAGAAATCAATCGAATCGTCAGTAGTAGACTCATATCATCACGGCATATATCACACAGTGTGGGATAACCAGCGACAGGTGTGCATAACCTTATAAAAGTAAGTACGATGCATGCGTGTACGGTCTCACGCTATTATTGTCTCACCTAAAAAGGCACTACTTTCAAAATGGGTGGTGAACTTCATTGTTATTGTTGTATTTTCGATTACCCGGCTCTTATTGGACAATCGAAAACGATGACATATACATACATACATACATATACCATCACGCCATATCCCTTACGGGGTAAGCAGAAAAAACCAAGCTCCCATACTCCTCTATTTTTGCACACATTCTTCGCTTCACGATGAGAATAGAAAATAATGGAAACACTGTTCTATGGCGGTGGCTCACAGCATAATTAAAATAATATATATTTTGAATATAATATCCTATGAAATTCAATCTATCAATTTATTCTCCTAGCAATTGTCCCGCATGGAGATGGGATCTGCTTTCCGGGTCCTACTCTTCCATTCATCTCTGTCTTGGGCTTCTTCCTCGGTGATCTCGCATGGTTCAGCATCTCGAGGATTGTTCATTCGTTCCACACCATGAGATCGAAGCTTTGGCCTTCCAACCCCACGTTGTCCCGGCTACATAATATTCATTACCTCATTGTCAATATATTCAGGTGGTCTTCTTGTGACATGACCAAACCATCAGATCCAATTTTCTTGGATAATTGTTCTTGTTATTCTCCCTTGCTACATCCCAACTCTATATCTGTGGTGATTGCTGAGGTCAGCTCTCCTCATCCTAAATTTATAGGTCCTTCTGTCCTGCAGTTGGTTTCGTCTTTGCACGATCCAGAAATACTATGATCTTACTCTGGATGCAAATCGAGGAAGATCCATGGAGATTGCTTGGTTTACAATGTTTTTTTGGCGATCTGAGTTTAATGTTCAATGATCTTGGATAAGTCATTTAGATAAAATTTATCTAGATGAATAATTAAATATAAGTAATAATAATCTAAATTGATTGAATACTCATAAATTATTCTATCAGAACTAGATGATATTGTTATTGCTATATCATCAATCTAAAATACAATGTATTGTATGAAATCACTAATAAATGTACCAAGCGTTCGTATATAATTCAAGACAGCATTCGTCAATGTCCTTTGGAAACAGTGTGGGAGGCAGATTGAGTTACAAATAGACATCGTTTCCATAGGAGACAAATGGCATTTGGAGAAATAGAAAACAGTGAGAAATTTATTTTTTCATATGAAATATATAGATTCTCTTATAGTAATTGACGTAATATTGTTAGAGTGATGGATATACGGCAATAATTTTAGAGAAAAGTGGAAATAATAGCTTAAACATTACTTGCGTTTTAATAATCTAGTTTTTTATAAAAAATAATTATAGCAAAGTGCATAATGGCGGGTAAGGAAATCTCTTCCAAAAAACCCAAGAAAAGTAAAGCCACGTGTAAAGATGGTTCAAAAGAATTAACAAGCAAAATAGAGGAAGTAAAATATATAGTTAACAGCAACGAGGAAAGGAAGGAAAAGTAATAATATGGAACTTTGTTGTATATCCATTTGAACATGTTTGTCAGAGTTCACAATTTAAATCGTAATTATAATAAATATTTTATTTAACTTCACGGTACCTATTTAGAAGTCTTAGATTTATCGAAAAGATTTAATTTTATAAGGTAATACAAGTCCGCATATCTGTCGCTGGTTACCCTATATTGTGGGATATTTCGTGATGGTGTGAATGAATGTCATATTTGTTCCAATTTAAATACATTTATTTTAATCGACTTTAAATTATATTCGTGCGATGGCTGGTTGGTTTTGGAACAAAATCAATTATCCAATTTAATTCCTTCTCATAACATTTAATGCGGCCATTGTTGCCAATATATGAGTCTATTGTTTTAAATTTCAATAAAACACAAGAAAACCACAGTTATTAGCACGAATGAAAAACAAACACGTGAAATATATTTCAAAACAAAACGATTAGTGTTATATTACATAAGTGGATTTTTGTATCAAAAACAAATTCTAGGTAATGTAATACATCTCGATTATAAGTTGAATATTGAAGGTGAATAAAATATTGAAATGAATATTGAATATTGAAGGTGAATATTGAAATCCAATAGTAAGAACTCACAAGTACACACAGCAAAATTGTCTTTATTGATTTAGCAAACTACGCTTAGCGATTTCTGATATTTATTTATTTTTATTATTCAAAGCCAGTCCACGGAAGATATATACATATGTCTATGGTTATGACCTGGTAATGAAATGTTTGATATCTGAACACTATGAGAGGTTACTTTCTGTTATCTGGAAGAATCTGTATGCGGCGGGGGTACAAGATAGAAACGAGTGGAAGCAGATAAAAGAGGCCTATTTCCAGCAGTAAAGAGAAGAAGGCTAAGTATGAAGTAGATGAAGATTGTTTATTTTTCATACACCTGCAATAAAAATATCCATTATATTCTTTCTATCAATGAACGATTTTTGTATCAAACATTTATATAATCAATTTAAATATTAAAATGAATAAAACAACTTGTTTTGATTATATTACGTGTTTATTCAACTTTTTTTGATTGCTCTTTTGTCCAATTTGGACATTAACTTTTTTATTAGAGACATTATTACTCAGATGAGACAGTATTCGCACCTGCAACTCATCATCAAGGTAAATATCGAGGGAAGGCGTTGTATGGGCAGAAGGAATATGGCGTGGCTCCAAAATATTTGAACCTGAAGAGCTTCTCGATACATCCCGAAATAGAGAGGCATTCGCCCAATTGTTTTTCCAACGCGAGAGGAATCTGACACATCCTTTCAAGAAAAAGAGAGACATTATACATAATATAAAGTGTCATGGAAATGTCCTCCTACAACGAAATAGCTTTTGAAAACCTTGAATAAAAACTTAATATATAATATGGAATAACATAAATACCTATGTACATACACACCATCACGACGTTTCCTTATTTGGGGTAGGCAGTGATAACAGAACGCCAGACTCTTCTATCTTGACATACATATGTGTTTATTTGTTCTCCTATTATTCGTATATTGCCATACTTAAAATTCTTTATATGATCATGTCAACTCTTTCTCTGCCGGCCCCTACTTCTCATTCCACTCTTATCAGCCTTGTATACTTTATTTGTCAGGCGTTCGTCGTTCATTCTCTCTCAGTGGCGGCTCTTCCTAAAGGGCTCTCGGGCCCAGCCCTTCCAAACACTTTGTCAAAAGATTCCAAAAAATGTATGTCATTAAGTCTTGAGAACATTTTATTTTTCTAATTAATCATCATCATCAGCAATGGCGCTACAGCTCGGTGCGAGCCTTGGCCTCCTCAAGAAACTGCCTCCATCCCGCCCTGTCGACAGCAAGTCTCCTCCAGTTTGTCTGTCCGATCGCTCTTATATTGCCCTCGATGTCGTCAAGCCATCTCATCCTAGGTCTCCCTCTGCTTCTTCTTCCTTCAGGACAGGTGTCCAATACTTTCTTTGGGACCCAGTTATCCTCCATTCTACAAACGTGTCCGAGCCAACGTAGACGTTGTATTTTGATGTATTGGACAACGTTTGGTTCGCCATACATTATTTCTAGCTCGTGGTTAAACCGGATCCTCCAAGATCCTCCTTCACAGGTAGGACCAAATATTTTGCGAAGTATTTTCCTTTCGAACACCAACAATGCATTTTCGTCCTTCTTGGTCAATGTCCAGCATTCTGATGCATATGTCATGACCGGTCTAAGAAGAGTTTTGTAAATGAGGGTTTTTGTTTTACGAGAGATGAGTCGTGACCTTAAGTGCTTTAGCAGGCCATAATAGCATCTATTTGCCGCGGCAAGTCTTGCCCTTATTTCCGCACTGGTGTTGTTGTCCGCTGTAACAAGAGATCCCAGGTATGTGAATGATTCAACGGCTTCTAGCTGATGGGTTCCCACTGATATTGACTCGTTTCTTACGGTGATGCTATTCAGTGATGCTTTTCTTGTTGCCATGTATTTTGTCTTTGAAGCGTTGATCTTTAGACCCATGTTATTGGCTGCAGACTCAAGTCTCAGTGTGGCTCCATCTGGCGACTTCCATGTGATTTTGTGTATACGTTTATGAGGGAAAAGGGTACTGCCAATGGTCATGTTTCTGGAGGATGCAAAGTCCACCAATCTTATGCCGTTATTGTTTGAGGCGTCATGTAGGCTGTAAGCACCTGTTGTAGGCCGTGAGTTATCTTTACCCACCTTGGCATTCATGTCACCAATTATCATCTTTATGTCACTACTAGGACATGAATCATATATTTGTTCCAGTTTTTCATACCATGCGTCCTTTTTATCTTCTCATCTTCCGTAGGTGCATGGACGTTGATAATACTAAGGTTGAAGAACCTACCCCTTACACGAATCACACACATTCTTTCATTAAGTGGTCTAAAATCTATTATTAGATGCTTGACTCTTTTAGCAACTATGAACCCCGTACCGAAGATATGATGTTTTTCGTGGCAGCTGTAATATACACTTCTAAAATTTTCCAATTAATATTTCCGTAATAATGCCGCCTCACGCCTGTAGTATATTTAGCGAAAGTATTTAAACCTACCTGCTTTGTTAAGCAAACAAAATTCTATGAAACATTTCATTCCTCGGGCACAGTCGACTTGTGCCCGGAGAACCAATACAATTCACGCGACCGCCCGCTGCTGCCGCAGCTCGCCGTACACGCTGAATGTATGCCGATTTTCAGCAAAACGGGGCATTGCCCGCGAAGGATTACAGTATATTTTCATTCATTCATATTTTGTTGTACATTGCGATGGTCTAACGTTAGGTAAGCAGTTGCAATTCCTTAAGGCTAACATTAATTGATATTAGATAGTTTAAACTATAAATCATCCGAAATATATTTTTTTGCTGTTTTTTTTTCTATTCCAACTGTCGATTTGTTCAGGAGAACTTTGTTCTCTTAACATATCGACAATGTATCAAGCCAGAATACGCGAGAATTGTATGGAGAGGTCTACTTTTTTCACGGCATTTCCAACTTTGAAGTCAAAAAACACCAACTTAGAGGCTTCGCAGCATATATGTTCCATACACGGATTTACTCAGAATTCGGAGTAGAACATTTTGTGTGTCTGTGTGTGTGTGTGTGTGTGTGTGTGTGTGTGTGTGTGTGTGTGTGTGTGTCTGTGTGTCTGTGTGTCTGTGTGTGTGTCCGTCCCCCCCTTATAACTTTTGATCCGCTCAATTTACAGAGCCTAAAATTTCAGAATATATAAAAAGTTACAGGCCTACAAAACTTTTATACTAGGAATTTTGAATTTTTGTTTCAGTCAGGGGTTATCAACTTTTGAATTTTTACTTTATTTTTCCATATATCTCAGAAACCATAAAAGCTAGAACGCTGAAAATTGGTACAAATATAGACAAATATAAGATCTCAAATTTATTTTTTCAAAAAAATTCCAGGGTTTCTCAAACATTTTTTATTAAGAAAAATATTTTTTTTATGATAAATTTATGAGTTTAACTGCATATATTTCTAAATTTTTCAAAAATATCGAAAAAAGCCGAAACACCCCAACTAGATAATTCAATTTTCTATAAAAAATATAAACATTGTATTAGCACATCTCAAACTTTTTGTAACAATTTTTATAAAAATTGAATGTAGTGACGACATTGCTTCATACAATTTGTAGGGCAGTCGCCTATACACAATATGTAAGAAGACTTAATAGTTTGATAGGTACTTAATCTCCAAACATACATACAGAACCATCATGCTGTTTTCATATTCCGGGTAGGAAAACAGGACTGACCTCCATACTGTCCTATCTTGACAAACATACCAACATGTGTTAAAATTTTCAATAATTTGGATTTATGGGTTTATAGTTTGATTCTTATTCTTCAACTATACATACTATCGCTATCGACAGTTGGATCTCATGTGTTACATGCAACTAGTAATAATACTTTTTTTATTTAATGTTTAGGTTGATTTTGAGTCTATATGCACATCATTTTTTATGTTTGCATACGTTATTGATTTTTTTAATTTAAAGTTTTTTATTTTTGAATTTACTGTTTTGTTTTTTTTATTATTTTTTATTTTTTTTTCTTATTGTTTAGGTTTAAGTTTTTTTTGTTTGCCAAGTGTATACCTAATTTATCATCAATATGTGTTTTTATCTACATATGTATGTAAAAGGCATTTTATGCCGTTTATAAAGAAATAAATAAATAAATTATTAGGTATTTAATTAATTGATACCATAATATTGCAAACAAAAATTATATTAGATTTAAAATGTGTAAAATCAGGAAGCAGTCTTGCGGCTGTTGCCAGAAGTTTTTTTTCAATTTGGTATGATCAAAATTTATTAGCTGTCACAAATTATTTTATAATTTATCTATGCATTTTATTACAAACGTTATTTAAAACCCAACCAAATACAGCATAAATGATCAGGTTCAAGTTTTAATTTCCGATGAACAAAAGAAAAACACTGATAATTTTAATATACGAAAATAATATTGTGTCCTTGAAGGAATAGTGTCACATGTTTGCTTTCTGATTCCTGTAGTAAGTTAATTTCTCTTCTAGGTATAATTATAATTTTTAGCCCTTCTAAGATTTAAGGTCACCAGCCGCCTCTGTTCTCTCTACATATCTGAACCGTCGTAGAGCATTTATTTTCATTCTACTCACAATATCTCTATCAATCTTGCATTCTCGTCAATTTTTTTTATCCTATCATAGATTGTTTTGTCGTTTACATTCACCTTTTAGGGACCTCATTTCCACAGCGTTAATTTTACTTTCGTGCATGCATGCACGAAATTTTACATGCGTCTTCTGCCATGTCCATCTCTCACTTGCATACATTATTGTTGGAACGACAATTGCGTTGGCCTTGAGATAATTTGGACAGCCTCATAAAGTTCTCTCATAAATAGACGCAATCGCTCCTATCAGCTTTCTTTCCACTCCGTGCACTGATAGCACGTTCCAAAGTTTTGCCACGGTCAATTTTATCATACGCCTTTTCCGGGTCAAAAAAGCACAGAAAAGCTTCTGGTTTTTTACCAGAACCTTTTCAATTGCCATTTGAATGCAATCATTGGTCAGTGCATCCTCTGCCTCTAGCTAACGCAACTTTTGCATCCTTTACATTGCTTTCAGTCACCTTCCATAAATTTTGATCTAAAATCCTAGCATACAGTTTTCCAACTGAACTCAGCAGATTGATGGCTCGATATCTCTCGCAGTCTTATTTTGACCTTTTTTTTAAAAGAGGTAAATACCCGGTGGGATACGTCCCGTCTCCCAACATTTTATTGAAGAGGCTGTTACACCATTTCATCGCATTTTCGCCACTTTATATTTGATGAATTCAGTAATTATACATTCAAATCCTGGAGCTTTTGCTCCTGGATTTGATCAGAGCGAGCATGATTTAATGCTTCTCTAACTTCGTTCATTGAATATTTTTTTCTGTGTTATTCACATTTTTGTTATGTGTCATTTTTTTACACCTCGCACTTTCACCCCGCAAACTTTCGTACAGTTCTTCAAAATACTCATTTTGGAATCGAAATGGAATACTTCTATATAAATGTTGACGCAAAAAATAATTCTATATTTTTCTGATCAAATATTTTTCATTAGAAACGAGCAAATGAATGAAGTTCAAGTTATGGAGATAAGAAAAGATTTTTCATATTGAATCTCCCTCGAAAAGGTCATTAACATTTATCCCGGAAGAAGTATACTGAAAATGTGTTTACTTGAAGTTTGTTTCAGCAGTGTCTAAAAAGCAAGAAATAAACTAAGCAGTAGATAGGTATATTAAAGATTCCACGGAGCTGGCGTGAATAGGGTAAAATGAATGAACAAGATTTCCCGCTTTTCCTACCCTTCTCTTTAGTAATACACAACAATGCAAGCATGATTTTGTATGGAGGAGAAGACTTGAATAATTACAACAGGTAGGCACGTAATAATAAATTCATTTTGTTGGTAGTTTAGGTACATCCATAGTAGGTAATACATACATACCGTAGGTTCCTTCGCGCGCTTTTGTGATATTGTCTATTACCCGTGTTATTAATGTACGCCAATTCATAAATTACACACAAAAGTTACACAAAGTGTAACGACCGACTGTATTTAACAGGGTTTGTTTTATATATTACGCGCATACCATGCAATGTATGTGTACTATTTTGTTACAAAAACGTGTTACAGGTTTAAAGAATTAATTTTTATTTGCGACACGATTAAAGATTTAGGAAACAGAATCATTGATAAATAGTAAAGAAACTAAGTCTTATTTTCTGATATATTAAGCATCTTAAAGGCTGAATTATTCTATTTTATTTATTACAACTCAGTTTAAATAGAGTGAACGGACATCAGTTATGAATGATCGCAACATATCAAATGATGCCAAAATTTATTGCCATTCATAGCGCAACAAGTGCCAACCTTGACGTATGCAAGTGAAATTTGGACATGGCACAAGTTGATCGAAAGCAGAATAAATGCAGTTGAAATGAGATTGCTAAGAAAAAAATGTAGCAGAACGATATATGTCAGGGTAAGAAATGAGGACATGGGTAAAAAATGCAAGATGAAGAAAGATGTCATTGATGGAATAAAAGTTAACACAATGATATAGTTTGGGCACTTGGGAATAATGAATGAAGAACTCCTGACGAAGAAAATAAACAAAGCAAACAGGGACGGAATAAGAGGTCGGGGGCATCCAAGAAGAGGATGGCTCGACCATATGAACGATATTCTGAAAGACGGAAATGTAAGAAGCGTGAACAACAGACGATTCATAAATGTTGACGAAGCAATGAATGTAGATAAATTTGGGGTTCGGTTCGGTAAGCGGGTAGATCTGTGAACAAATTAACATAATATTATGGTGCCGCTATCGAGACTATGTACATTATGACGTGCAGTAGCTCTGTTTAGAGGAGAGAACTGACCCACAGTCGAGTTACTTATTCTTAAGTTAAACAGTTCTCTTTTTCTAATGATTTTAGGCATTATATTAAATTTTGTGTTACAAGAATACATCCCCTAACTCTCTTCTAAATCGCAAGATTAATTGCATATTCAATACATATTTAGTTTATAACAGTATAATTAATCTGGACTTATTAATTTCAACAATACCTTAACGACACAATAGAGGTCTATAATTTAATTCAGTTTTACCTTTTGATACTTTACATTTTACTGCGTCTAGCAGATACAAGTTTCGTCTTTCAAAGCTGTGTAAATTTTATTTTTAGACTATTTTAATTTTGTGAATCTTGAATATCACTGAATATTTTTACTCTCCACACTATGGAATAGGGGAGAGTCATGATTTCGCAAAATTTAAGCGTATTTTTTTTACATCAATTTCTCAATGGGTATCATGTAGAGAATGCACACTATGAGTTTCGTCGTGATGTGTTTGTGTGTATGGCGTATACGCCGTAGGCCGTACGCCGTACGCCGTAGCATTTATCTTTTTTGTGTCCTCTCTACAGCCCAAACTATAAGTCCGATCGACTTCATATTAACATCATATGTGTAAAGTGCAAAGACCTAGAGCTGATTAGTTTTCCATAGACAAATTTTGATTTCTTCTCTATGAATTCATCATTTACGTTGTTTTTTTTTTGTGTCCTCTCTGCAGCCCAAACTATAAGTCCGATTGACTTCATATTGATATCACATGTGTTAAGTCCATAAACTTAGAGCTGATTAGTTTTCCATAGACAACGGTTCATTTTTTCTCAATGTTTCTTTATGATTTCATCTATTAAAACTGAAAAAATGCTCTCACGACCTGGAAATTAGAGATATTTAAATTTGGTTTCAACTATTTATACAACATCAAGAATCTTCATAAAATTGTATTCAAAGTTGGTCAATGTTAAAAGAAAAATATTCAACGGTTTCAAAAATTATATTTTATTTAATGGATATTTATATGAAACTTATATGTAACAAGAGAATTTTTTTATATTTGGCAATGTTCAGTTCATTGATTTCATATTGATATAAGAATATTAATAGCTAGAACTTAGAACTGATTAGCTTTTCATAGATATCATAAAATATTGTAGCGGGTGCAACCAGCCGAGTTGACCACCCACTTCAAGGAGTAGGGGGACGTCAGCCGGCTATTTAAGATCCTGCACATCGCGTTCCCGTTGTTCAGTTTAACCAAGGCCAGCGGTAGATCGTCACTCTGCTCGACTCACATTTCGATTCCGCGCATTCATCGATCTATTTTATTTAAATCATTTAATAGTCAATTATTGAAGTATATACCAATCTTGAATTATAATTAGAGTCAAACTATCAAATAAACACGTAAGTCAAATTCAAACTATTTTAATACCTGTCTGTAATATCAATTAATTTATATTTCATATGATAAATTTATAAATGTTTTATGGTGTGGCGTGGGTACCTCATTCTGCTGTGTAACGTTCTTTAATTAGCTTGCAACTAATTACCGAGTTACGCACGGCAGGATCGAGTACACACGCGACATCATTTCGCGTTGGATTTGGGGAACAGGCGACAGGTTATCACCTAGTGCCTTTCTAGACCGGAGCACCCTTCTGTAAATAAATAAATTAACATTAAAATCCAATTCCCAACCACAGCGCGAAAACTGGTGACCACCGAGCGTGCAGAACAGGTATATTTGTTGTGTAAAGATAATATTTGTAAAATAGTGCGTAAAACTGGTAAAGCCCCAGCTCTGTTGCAATTTTGTCGATTTTTAATTTGTGATAATAATTTTTTTGTGTAACAAACGATAATCTGTTATCAGGAACAAATTATAATATTCGTTCAATAACAATTATCTAGTCACTTTGCACATTCTAAACTCATACGACAGAGATTAAAATTTTATTGAATAATAATTATTTCGGTTATTGGACCTGGTTAGACTGAACCCTACGGGTAACTTTAAACATGTAATAATTTAAATTCATAACCGTGCGCAGGCCCGTACACAGCGCACATTGTAAAAACCAAAAAAAATCGACGAAATAGATAAGTAAAGCATATAAATAGTTTGTAAGTATTAAACATACGCAGTAATAGTATGTTATCCCTAATTGTTATAAACCATTGAAAAAAACACATTTATAACGTAATTATAAGTATTATAATTAGTTATATTGTTGTATTCAAAACTTAAATATCGAAACTGGTATTGAATAAATATATGCTAAATAAATACCTACCAAAAATTGAAAAATATTTCCCTATGTTAATTGTAAAAATATATAATAATGTGTATTTATTTTTTTTCATGACCTAATACTACGCTAAAACGGACCAAAAAAAAACTACCAAACGGAGGTAAAATAACGGAAGGAATACCAAAAAAAACTAAAGGAGATTTAAAAAAGATAAAAATATAAAAATAAAGAACCTAAAGAAGCATGTATTATGCGCAAAAACAGCACGCATAAAAAGATAAGTAAAAACCACATTTTATTATTTAAAAAAGCCAAAGTAAATTCATTTGCAGTAACATAAAATCATTGCAGAAATAAAAATAAAATATCTATCTAAAAATTCACGTAAAATCCTTATTTTTAAATACCTACAAGACAAATTATTAACCTGTAAAGTAAATACGTAGGTAAATAAATTTTAGTATTATTGCTTAAAAATAACGCATAAATGTTACACGGAATGTAAAATAAAATTATTGTCTAAAAAATGTCACAAAAAAACTTGTTTACCATGACGCGCACATTTTTATCGCGATAATAAAAACATGTAACAAAATTAACCAAAAATATTATTTTTAATATTATTTTGCGGTAGTAAAAATAAATCCAAAAAAAATATCCTGTAAAAAAATTACAATAATAATATCTTCCCGAACATCAATCGGAATACATTATCTGATACCTACTTATGAAATAGGTAGAATCCTATAGTGTAAATTTAAAATATGTAACCGAGGTAATAATAATAAAAATATTCTCCACGAAAAAAATCACGAAATCGAAGCTCGAAACGAAACATTAAATATATTCGAAGTACATACAATAAACATATTCCATTGAGCGTACAGTGCCGTGCACATTTGAAACAAAAAAATAAGAAAGATAATAAATGTAAATGTAACAAAAATATTTATTTTAAAATAAAATAGAAATATTATATCGAATAATAATAAAGTACGAACGCAGTCATATTAACAAAAGTATAAAAAAACGAATATTAAATACGAAATCATAACATAATTTAATAATCTATAGAAATATCGAGTAAACATCATCGAAAAATATATTCCACTCCGCGACATTGTACACCGAGACAATACCGGGTACGTAGGCGTAAAATACGAAATACCAAAATCTAACACCGCGACGAATCACGCATGAATCTAGGACTATTCGCCACCAACATTTGTTAGCCAGCGAAACGTAATATAATATATCTCATTGATAATATATATATAACTTGTACTTTTATTTCAGATTAAAAACGTTTAAACATTTATTCATTTTAAATTATTAAATCAAATATACATTTAAATTTAATAAGAAATTATATCCTATTTAAAAACAAAGCATTTAAATACTTTACGCTGAATATATTAAATAAAAAATAAATTATTTTTTTAAATTTTTTTTAAATATAGTTACCTAATCACAATAACAACAAACATATATACGTATAGGAACGTCCACAAACAAGAGACCTTATAAGCATCGAACAAAAATAAACTCTAAAAATATTTACAATTTAAAATTCATACAATTAAAACAAAGCAACTTCAATTATAATATACTGATAATATCATAATAAATAAAACACAAAAAATTATATTTTAGTTTAAAACAACTATAAAAATATTTTTATTTTTTATTTTCTAAAAAAAATAGTTATAATATTTTTTTTTATTTTTATTTATATTTATAAACTGTAATACAACTTGAAGAATATAACTCACATCAAATGTTATACGATAAAATGAACATCATGGACAAAGAAAATACAGAACAATCGTCACAAGACCAAGCAACTGAAATTTATTCAACAAACATCAAATTGCCAAGCGTATGGAGACATCAGATACAATTATGGTTTTTCACCATAGAAGCCCAATTTTCAAACGCAAGAATAACTAAGGATGAATCCAAATATAATCATGTATTAGCCGCATTAGATCCAGAAACCATGTCATGCGTCGCCGACGTCATACAATTTCCGCCAAGTATGGATAAATACAAAAACCTCAAACTCACACTTCTGAACCGTCTACAAGAGTCTGAAGAGAGAAGACTCACGCAATTACTCCATGGAATACAGTTAGGAGACAAGACACCATCAGAACTATTGCGAAGGATGAAAAGCCTAGCTGGACCAACATTAAATAACAACACGCTAATTACAAGATTATGGATAGAACGACTACCTCATCGTATACAAGAAATAATTTCAGCCATTAATACAGATGACGTCACAGTACTAGCCACAACAGCAGACAGAATAATGGAAGTCAACAGTAGAACTGACGTTCAAGCAGTAAACCTACCATCAACTTCTTCATTGAGCAACTCAGCAACAAGCAACCAAAGCACAGTAAACCTACTTTGTACAATGCAGCAACAAATACAAATGCTAACCGACAAAATAATAGGACTTGAAATTCAACAGAGGCAATCAAGACCATTCTACAGAAATAATCAACGCGACCATTCAAGATCAAGATCCACAAGCCCAAATAGATATCAAAAATATAATAATAATAATAATTATAATCGGCAAAACAAACGCAATTTTAAATACAATTATAATAACAATAACTTCCAACAAATGTCAAATAATAATAATAATAACAACTACCAGCAAACGCGTAATAATAATAACGATAACGTCAAGCCGCTGGATATATGTATACCACATCAAAAATATGGAAGTCAAGCAAAATACTGTCGACAGCCTTGCACCTATAACCATCCGGAAAACTAAAAATGCGACAGGTGTGTGAGACAACACCGTCGCAAATGAAGCATCGTCTCTTTCTACCAGATATAATCACGGGCGTGCAATACCTTATCGACACAGGAGCCGAAATAAGCATCATACCAAGATACCTAAAAAACGACAAGGCAACCATCGCTACAGACAGTATCATCACTCCTATTTACGCAGCAAATGGAACAATAATACCTTCATATGGACACCGAATTATCAATTTAAATCTCGGATTACGCCGGAACCACAAATGGAAATTTATAGTCGCCGACGTAACCAAGCCGATCATAGGGGCAGATTTCTTAACCAATTATGATATATTGGTGGACTTAAAAAGAAAATTACTCATTGATAAAAAAACAGGGTTGACAAGCAAAGGAACCGTCTATAGAACAAGTGTTATAGACATAGCAACGGTACAGTCAACATCAAAATTCCAAAAAAATTATACGAAAATACCCAAGTTTAACAAGAGCAGATATGGCACAAAAAGGATCAAAAACAAATATTACTCATCACATTCAAACCAGAGGACCACCCGTCACAACCAAAATGAGAAGGCTCAACCCATTACAATTAGAAATAGCAAAAAAGGAATTCGCATATATGATCGAACAGGGAATATGTCGCCCTTCGAAAAGCAATTGGTCAAGCCCTTTGCATATGGTAAAAAAACCAGATGGAAATTATAGAATGTGTGGAGATTACCGACGCCTAAATTCAATAACAAAACCGGACAAGTACCCGATTCCACAACTTCAAGACTTCTCACATAAACTACACGATGCAAAAATATTCACTAAAATAGACCTCTCAAGAGCATATAACCAAATAAACATGGAAGAAGAAGACATCCAAAAAACCGCCCTACTAACGCCATTTGGACTGTATGAATTCACGAAAATGCCACCAGGACTGTCCAACGCCGCACAAACATTTCAACGACATATACATAACATAACAAGGGACCTAGAATACGTCTTCACGTACATTGATGACATTCTGGTCGCCTCCAGAAACATAAACGAGCATGAGAAGCATCTCGACAAACTTTTCGAAAGATTATCCGAAAACGGATTAATTATCAACCAGGATAAATGCAAATTCGGCGTAGAAGAAGTACACTTTTTGGGTTACCGAATCAACAAAAACGGAAGTACACCAATACCAGAAAAAGTGGAAGCAATAATAAAAATTGAACCCCCAAAGGACGCAAAAGGACTCCGACGTTTCATGGGCATGCTAAATTTTTATAGAAAATTTTTGCCAAACGCAGCCGAAACGCAAAAAAATATTATTCGATCAATTAAAAGGGTACACCAAAAATGACAAAAGAAAACTACAATGGACAACTGAATTAAAAAAAGCGTTCGACAAATGTAAGCAAGATTTGACACAAGCCGCACTACTCGTACACATAAACTCCTCGGCAGAGATAGCAATAATGGTCGACGCATCAGATCACGCCATGGGCGCAGCACTTCAACAAAAAACGGATAACAGCTGGCAACCTATATCATTTTTCTCCAGAAAATTTAATAGCGCACAAGAAAAGTACAGTACGTATGACCGAGAACTCACCGCCATCTACGAGGCGATTAAATATTTCAGACCACAAATAGAAGGAAGAAACTTTGTAATAATCACCGACCACAAACCGTTAATTTTCGCCTTTAATAAAATCAAGCTCAACTCTCCTAGACAAGAAAGACAGCTGGATTATATAAGTCAATTCACCACGCGCATCAAACACATATCAGGCGAAGAAAACATAGTCGCAGATACTCTATCAAGAATCGAAGAGATAGAAATAACATCAAACATCGACTATATTAAAATGGCAAGAGAACAACTCACAGACAAAGAGCTCAAGAAAATGCAGGAAAATTCATCTCTATCACTAAAGAAAATCTCAATACCTAACACTAACAAAATGTTATGGTGTGACATCTCAACCAACACGTTACGACCATATGTACCAATCACAATGCGAGAAGAAGTAATAATATCAGTACATAAATTAAGTCACCCCGGAGTAAAAACAACAGCAAAGTTATTAAAACATAAATATATTTGGCCCAACATTGACAAAACAGTAAAAAATGTCGTGAACAACTGCATCGAATGCCAAACTTCGAAAATTCATCGCCACACTGTAACACCTTTGAAACAATACAAACCAGCAGATGGAAGGTTCAAGAATATACACATAGACCTGGTGGGGCCGCTAACTCCATCCAGAGACTACATATACCTGCTGACGATAATTGATCGCTACACAAGATGGCCCGAAGCGATCCCATTAAAAGACATGTCTGCAGAAACCGTTGCAGACGCTCTCATGTATAATTGGATAGCAAGATTTGGCGTCCCGAATTCAATCACGACCGATCAAGGCCGACAATTCGAAAGCTCACTATTCAATAAACTGATGAATAAGCTCGGAATAATACATAACAGAACGACTGCATACCACCCACAATCGAATGGGATGATCGAACGTTGGCACCGCTCATTAAAAACATCACTAATGGCCGCAGGAAACATATCATGGTCGACGACATTACCACTGACACTCCTAGGACTACGAACCGTAATCAAGGAGGGGTCAGACTATACACCAGCAGAGATGACATACGGAACAACCCTCAGACTCCCCGGAGACTTCTTCGAAGATGGACCACCTGAGGAGCAAAACACCTATGGACATAAACTACAGCAAACAATGTCAGAAATCCGACCTATCCCAATAGCAAATCACGGGAGAAAAAAAACATTTGTGCACAAACAAATGGCAAACACCAAATATGTCTTCTTAAGACATGATGCTGTGAGACGACCTCTACAAAAACCATATGACGGACCATACTTGTTAATAAAGAAGGATGACAAAACGGCTACCATCACAATTAATGGTAAAAACAAACAAGTATCATTGGACAGACTCAAACCAGCATTCTTCCTGAACGAGAACACAGACTACGGCGTAGAACCAAGCAGTAGACACACCACCTCTACAGAACAGAGATGGACGTCCACGCCACAGACGCACCAAGCCACTACGCCAGATGACACTTCAGATGACACTTCAGATGACACTCCAGATGCCACCCCAGAACGGCAACCACATACAACCACTAGAGCCGGAAGACGAGTATATTTCCCGGAGCGATTCACCAGCTACAAATATTTCTAAGCTGAGTAATTTTTAATCATTTTTATAACCTGAATAATTTCTATTTTTAATTTCTGTGTAATTGTAATATGTATTCAATATAGATAAAAAATTTGGTCAATATGCAACTAATATTTGAATATAAAATCTTATAAAATTCCAACTTGACCAAATCAAAATAAGAAAATGCTGTATAATAAGAAAATGCTGTATACTAAGAAAATGCTGTATAGAAATGTAAATTTAATTGTAATTTTATCTTCTTGTTCAAATTACAGTACATATAAAAAAGTACATTGAACAAGTTAATATAAACAATATTTTTTTTTAGAAATGTATAAGTATAGAAATAAGAACATGATAAATATATGACCTCTAAATTTTTATTAGTAAAATAAACTGCTATATATATATATGTAATGCCATTTCAGGTAACCAATATAAAATTTCTTTGTATTTAAAAAAAACACATGTCATTGTTACAGACAATCAGAGGAAATGCTGAGGAACGGACCAGGGTGGCGCTATCCAGCTGGCAGGGGGGTGATGTAGCGGGTGCAACCAGCCGAGTTGACCACCCACTTCAAGGAGTAGGGGGACGTCAGCCGGCTATTTAAGATCCTGCACATCGCGTTCCCGTTGTTCAGTTTAACCAAGGCCAGCGGTAGATCGTCACTCTGCTCGACTCACATTTCGATTCCGCGCATTCATCGATCTATTTTATTTAAATCATTTAATAGTCAATTATTGAAGTATATACCAATCTTGAATTATAATTAGAGTCAAACTATCAAATAAACACGTAAGTCAAATTCAAACTATTTTAATACCTGTCTGTAATATCAATTAATTTATATTTCATATGATAAATTTATAAATGTTTTATGGTGTGGCGTGGGTACCTCATTCTGCTGTGTAACGTTCTTTAATTAGCTTGCAACTAATTACCGAGTTACGCACGGCAGGATCGAGTACACACGCGACATCATTTCGCGTTGGATTTGGGGAACAGGCGACAGGTTATCACCTAGTGCCTTTCTAGACCGGAGCACCCTTCTGTAAATAAATAAATTAACATTAAAATCCAATTCCCAACCACAGCGCGAAAATATCTTCATATGATATCACGTGTCAACATTGTCAAAATGCTCTAACGCTCTTTGAAACAAAATTTATCTGCTTTTTTTAAAATATTTCATACAACATAAGCATTCTTCACTATACTGCATTAATAGTTTGTCTATCTTAACATAAAAATATACTATCGGAAGAAAATTTATATTCCTGGTAGTAACATTTAGTATGAATAAAAATGTAATTAGATAAATTTCTGTGTATGGAAAAGTTCAGTAATTTGATTTCATGTTATAATGTAAAGACCTTGAACATAGAACTGATTAGCTTTCCATAAATAACAAAAAATTTCTTCATATGATATCACGTGTCAAAATTTTGAAAATGCTCTAACGTCTTTAAAACAAAATTTATCTGCTTTTATTAAATTATTTCATACAACATTAGAATTCTACACCATACTGCATTAATAGTTTGTCTATCTTAACATGAAAATATACTATCGTTAGAAAATTTATATTCCTGGTAGTAAAATTTAGAATGAATAAAATATTTCATTGTCAATATTTGTGGTGTGGAGAGTTTAGTGTTGGCCACAACCCACTCGTTTTGTGAATATCTTCGAAAGATAATCAGGAATAAATATTAAATATTTTCTCTTTGGTTGAAAATGAAAAATTATTATGTTTGACACATCCACAAAAACAAACAGCAAATCATATTTCAATGTCAGCACAGCATAACAGAAAAGAGACAGAGACCCTGTCAATAAATAATTTTGCTCATGAATATTTTATCTCACTTGACCTGAGCAGAATCAGAAAACAGAAATGTGAAAAATATGAATTATTTCATTTCATTATTTGAGATACCTACTGGATCATTTTCCAGAATGTTTTTTTATGGATAGAATTAACCATTTTGTAACATTTAGAGCAACCATCGCAATGATATATTTTTTTAATTCTCCACTACCTTAGGTAAGTACATGATTTAACATTTTTTACGCCTAATTTTCAACATCAAGTTTATTTATTTTCTTTGGGAAACCAGCAAAAACAAAAAAACATCAAATTTAAACGAGTGGGTTGTGGCCAACACTAAATTATCCACACCATAGTAAGCGTTAATTTTTTCTTCTTGAAAGGTTGACAATCTCTAAATACATTTTTATGAAGAACCTTTATATCAGATTCTTAAACAAATATAAGATTCCCAGAGGACAAAAGTTTTCACAATACACCAAACACACAAAAACATTGTCACGAAACTCATTCTATGCACTACATGATATCAGTTGAGAAATTTTAAGTAAAATTGTATTACTAGCAAGATGAGCATGTATGAATGTTGATGAGAAGATGTATGTGCCAAGATAGAAGAATGAGGTGTTCGGTTCTCACTGCCTACCCCTTGAAGGAAGATAGAAGTGGAGAGTAAAAAATTCACTTGTCTATAGAGACGCATACAATATCAATATGAAGTTGATCACTCAATTTTCCCTTACAGAAGCTATTTTACTTCTGTTATACACATTTTTCATACAAATATGAAATTTATTTCACATTGATATGGCAAACCATAGATTTTTTCTTTAAATTTTGACAATCCTTGAATGCATTTTTGATGAGTGTATTTTTGTTGTATCAAAATTTCAAACAAACCTCGATTTTCTAGACCGTGAGAGCGTTTTGAAAATTTGGACAGATGAAATAATAGAGAAGAAATTAACGGATATCTATGGAAAACTAAATCAGCTCTAGGTCTATGCACTTTACACATATGATGTTAATATGAAGTCGATCGGACTTTTAGTTTGGGCTGTAGAGAGGACACAAAAAGGATAATCCGTACGGCGAACGCCGTACGCCATACCATACAAACACATCACGACGAAAATCACAGTGTGGACTCTCTACACGATACCCGTTGAGAAATTGATTTAAAAAATACACTTAAAGTGTGTAAAAAGTAGGTAATCGAGTCATTCATTTATTTATCACGGCATATCCCAAAATTTTGGGTAACCAGCGACAGGTGTGTGAGTGTGTATAACCTTATAAAAGGAAGTACGACACATGTATGCATCTCCACAAACCAGTCTTGTCTCACCGAAAAAGGCAACATTCAAAATGGGTGCTAAACCTCATTGTTGTACTATGTGTGATAATATTTTGCTTGTTGCATTTTAAAATTAATGTGTTTTTTCAGTTGGTTTGATATCTGACTGCTGATTCAAGGATTTTGGGTTCGTTTCCCGGTGGAGACAGAGTTTTTAATTATGTTTTCAGCCTGGATCTGTGAGACGATTAATATCGTAAATCTCCAGAATGTGGCAATTTGCTATGGGGTGCGTGTTAAATTAATATTTGACATAGTACCTGTTAGTTGCTAGAGATTTTCAAAAAAAAAATATCTATCTATATAGATTGGTGTGATAATAGTCAGAAAGAATGAAGATTGATGCCTTCGAGGTGTGGTGTTGGCAAAGACTTAAGACTAATAGAAAATCCAATTTTTCCATCATATAAAATGAACGGGAAATAACGGATCATCTGTCGACATAAAAAACGATTTATAAAAACGATTGCTTATTCCTTCACTAATTTACATTCATGGCCAACGGCGGGACATTAAAGCTAGTCAGTAATAAATGTTTGTCTATTTATGACTGTACTGTTTGACTGTGAGCACAAAACATTTGGTTGCACAAAACCTTTTGGTTAATTTTAACACGAAATTTTGTTATTTTCAGTGTACCTACAGTATTTTGGACATATTGCCAAAAGTGCCCTCGATAATATTGCCGTATTTGGAATCATGGAGAGTAGAAGATCCAGAGATCGATAACCGAACTGACCTTCAGCCCTTTAAGGCCTTTGATCTGACCTAAACGAGTGATTGAGTGTAGCCGCCATCCTTAATCATGTCTATCATGACGTCAAACGAGTGAAGAAGAACTTCTCTGGTCTTTTATCATTATCAATTTATATACTGTTTGAGTTGCTTAGTTATATTATAGTACTGAATATTCATACAAAATATATGATGTATCGTTAAGTATTGACAAGGAAACTTTGGTGGCCGTTGGTGGCACACTTAGTGTAGAGCTCATAACAATAGAAACTACAGAAACTTCGTATCGTATTGTTTTAGCAAAAGATAAACAAGCAAAAGACAACGGACAGTAGCATTCTCAACATGAGACAACATTTAAACATAATGTATGTACACAAAGGAGCATTATCACAATAGCCAACTCTATGGTTCATAACTCTGGCTATTTGCAAGGTATAAATAACATAGGAAACATGTTCTTTGAAGTAACTAGGTATTCAATTTACTGCTGTTTGTCTCAACAATAATTGTAAGATGTATCTATTCAAGGTACTTAAGAGAATACAGAAATGTAACTAAAAAATATCAGGGATGACACAACCACGTGTTCGGCAATATTAAAGAAAGAAAGAATGAGAGATATTTAAGAACCTTGCACAATAGACGAACATGTACGGTACGATACTTGAATGTTGACGAGGCGATGAATGCGTATTAATATAAAATAATGTAGTGTTTAGTTCTCTCTACCTACATCGTGAGAGATATGGCGTAATGGTATGTACATAATATGTATAATAAAAGATATATTCTACTATGATAATTATCAAGAGTGAAAAAGTTTAAGCGTGAAAAAACATAAGATTGGTTAAGAACTTACATTCAGATTGAAAAATGGAGAATAATAGTTAATTGTTACCACACAAGGCTGACACAAAGAGCGATGGAAAGAAGAATATTGAATATCTCGCTAAGGAACCACAAAACTACTGAATGGATTGGGAAAAACACAGGAGTAGCGGATGTAGCGGATATCTCGGAAATCGGACGACCGATGGACAAAAGTCATGATGGAATGGATGCCAAGAACAGGAAGCAGAAGCATGGGAAGGCCCCAGACCAGATGGTCCGATGACATAAAAAAGTGGCAGGTCCAGAATGGCGAAGAATGGCACAGGATAGAGACCAGTGGAAGTTCAAGCGGGAGGTCTTTGTCCAATATTGGACTCAAGAAGAGGCTGATTAAGTAAATAAGTAAGTAACCACACACTCCTCTTCTTCTTCTTGTATAATAATTTATTTATTTATAACTTCTCGGGCAACTAACAGGTACTTTGTCAAATATTAATTTAACACGCACCCAATAACAATTTGCCACATTCTGGAGACTTACGATATTAATCGTCTCACAGATCCAGACTGAAAAACATAATTAAAAACTGTATCACGGGACCCGGGACCTTTGAATCAGCAGTCAGATACCCAACCAAGTGAGCCACGAAGACCGACAATGATTCGATAATCATATAAAATTTAACATCGAAACTGTTACTTGCCCGAAAAGCAATATCAACCTACAGCCGAAAACTAAAATACCTACTTATTTCTAAGAAAACTGTGATATAAAAACATTCTTACATCAAAGTGTTAGGTTTGCTATGTGGAATGTTTGTTTATATGAATTGTGGTGTTGTTATGAGCTAGAATCAAACAAGCTTTGTTATTTTTATATTATATACTTGTCACAATAGAGTGTCAGTCAAATGAAAGATAAGGGTATAAAAGGCAACAGTGGTGTCAGTGAAGAATGGTATCCGAAACATGGTTCTGGTATATTAAACGATTCCAAAAGAAAAATGTAAGTCAATTTATTGATGCTTAAAATGGACTGTATAAAATCCTTTAAGAACTGTAGGCCTGCTCTGTGATTTGTTGGCAACTAAATAAGGAAAGGAAATGTATGATTGAAGATTTACAGACCATGACTAATCATTTCTTTTCTCTCGGGTGACATGAGAAGATGATGATAATTTTATAACAGGTAATGTACACTGTACGCAAATCTTAAAAACTGATGCAAATGCGATTGTAATAAAAATATTCTGTTCAAAATGGCGGATGAATAAATAAAGAATCTGATCTTGATGGATGAACTTTTCCAAAGTATTTCCAAAAATGTGTCATTGCTTGGCAGAATAAGAATAAACATAAATAAAATGAACAAGTCTACTCATTTATAAAACAATAGAATCATGAAACTGTTTTGAAATTATCCTAATTATACAAAACCGAGCTATGAGAATTTATTGTTTTAAACTGTAATAGAAGAACAAAGATAAATAAAATTAATTTTAAATGATCTTAACCTATTGTCTGTAAAACAAAAAATATACTTTCATGTTTTAATTTTTATACATTAAATGCTTCATGGTATGATACAAAAAAATCTCAAGACAAGATGTAATAAAGAATATCACTAACATGACACATGAAACGGAGAAGATAAAAGATTAGACAAACGAAATATGGTCTCAACGTCTATTATGCATACCTTCGAGTATAATAGTGATATCTTACCAAAGTATAGAGGGCACTGTAGTAAACGGCATTCTAGGCATGATTTTTACAGTGAAAGTAAAGTACGATTATAGCAGTGATATTATCTTCACAGAGTATAGAGGGCACTGTACTAAGCGGCATGCTTGGCATGATATTTACAGTAAAAGATAAGTAGGTAATAGTATAGCAGTGATATTGTCTTACCAGATTATAGAGGGCACTGTAGTAAGCGGCATGCTAGGCATGATATTTACCTACAGTAAAAGTAAAGTACGAGTATAGCAGTGATATTATCTTACCAGAGTATAGAGGGCACTGCAGTAAGCGGCATGCTTGGCATGGAGCCTACAGCAGCCTCCACCTTGCAGTGCACCATATGGATACAGTACAGCTGACTTCATTGCCTTATTTGTACTGATGGCTACATGTTCTTCTGAAATCAAAGAGACCATATTCATTGTATTTCATTGCATTTCTTTACAATAGTCCAGCAGTATTGTGTCTTTAAATCAATATTATTTATACTGAACTAGGTACTGTAGATTATTTTCTTAATTAGAAGATTTATTGCCTGGCCATGTTTTCTACTCCTCACTACCCCAAGGGGATATATTGGGAGTTATGAATTCGCATTTTTTTGCAGATCATCAACTAGTAGAGTTGTCGCCAAATAACTTGAACTTTTAGCCGAGAGACTTCCTCAAAAGACTTTAGCAGATTGTAAATGATTTAATAGAACAAAATAAAATGCAACAAACGCATCATCAAGCTTTTATTTGGGAATAATTCACCCATCCAGATACTTAACATATCAAAGAATCAGGCTCTGAGGAGGTCTCTATACTACCTATCAACCCTACTGATTCCCGAATATTAACGTCTTTAACGATTCTACGTGTATACTTTATTACCGTTTTTTTCATTTTTATTATAAAGGTTTTCTAAAAATCTAAAATTTCTAAATTGTATTTTGGAATAATGCCAGTGGCTGAAATAATGAATGGTAATATTATTATTTTTCGAGAATGCCAAAGTCTTTTAATCTTGTTACCTAAAGCGGTGAATTTTCTATTTTTTTAAATTTTATCATGTATTATATCGGGTCTGTTATGTTGAATTGTCCGGTCAGTTAATAATATTTTATCGTAATAAATCGAAATATTATTATTTTCTCAAAATGAAATCGGTTCATGTCCTTAGTATGGTTTTATGTTTAGCACGTCAATTAATTCATATTTAATGGCTAAATTTTGATATATTATTTTTACTACTTGGTTATGTTATGTTTAAATTTAAATGGACATGTCGGAGAGATAAGCATGGACTACCGTTTAGTGCACGGGGGATATGGGTATGGTCACTTAAATCAGCAGGGGGAACAGATATTGGATTTCGCGATGGCCCACGACCTAACAATAGTAAATACATTTTACAAAAAGAAGGATGACCACAGGATAACGTACAGAAGCGCAAATAACCAGTCGCAAATTGACTACATACTGTGCGATAGGAAGAACCTTCTAAAATCAAAAGATTGTAAGGTGGGAACCTGGGGAACCTCTAACTTCTCAACATAGACTCCTGGTCGCGGTCTTTTCACTCTCTACACCCTTAAAGAGAAGGCTAAACCGTACACCCAAGATCAAATGGCATGAGCTAAACAACGAAGCAAAGGGTAAACTACTCACGGACAATATAGCACAATACTTGATAAGTGACATTGGCAAACAGCAGTCCGTAGATGAAATGTGGAACGGCTTTGAAGATAAGTGTAAGCAAGAGGCAAAAAAGATTTTTGGGATGTCTAAGGGTGGATTGAGCTCCAATAAAGATACATCATGGTGGAGCGACGAAATCAAGGAGGTACTTAAAGAAAAAAGAGCAGCATTCAAGACTTGGCAAAGAACAAACCTGGATGACGACAAGAAAAAGTACAAAATTTTGAAAGTTCTGGCCAAGAAGAGGGTAGCTGTCTCAAGAGCAATGGCAAACCAAAGTTATTATGACAAACTGAAGAATTCTGAAAACGACAGAGACATATTTAAACTTGCTAGATACCGACATAATATAACTAAAGATATAAAAACAAATACGTACATAAAGAATGAGGGGGGAAAACTGCTTACTGCGGATGCAGATATAAATACCAGATGGCAGCAATATTACTCCGATCTGCTAAACGAAGAGTTCCCTAGTAAAAACCTTGAAAATGTGAAACCTACAATGGGTCCCATCCATGAAATATCTGAACTTGAGGTTAAAACAGCACTTTCCAATATGAAAAACAACAAAGCAACGGGTCCCGATGAAATATCCACAGATCTACTTAAGAGGCTCGGCCCAGTCGGTATAAGGTGGCTCACAAAATTATATCATCACATTTTGAATGGTAACAAGATCCCTAATTCCTGGAGACATAGCACATTGATCCCATTTTTTAAAAATAAAGGAGATATCAGTCAATGTCATAACTATCGAGCAATAAAACTCACAGCCCATGCATTTAAAGTCTGGGAAAGAATAATAAACATAAGATTGCAGAAGATACTTAAATTATCACCCAATCAGTTTGGTTTTACAGGTGAAAAATCAACCACAGATCCAATACAGTCTATAAGAGTACTACTGGAGAAAAGTCGAATAAATAAAAAGAATGTACATATGGTGTTTATTGATCTGGAAAAAGCGTTCGACAGGGTCCCACGTAGACTGATATGGCACACATCAAGAGCACATAATATTCCCGAACAGTATGTTGACCTCCTGAAGGATATGTATAGTGAAAGCAATACCAGGGTCAGAAGTCCGGCGGGTTATAGCGAAAACTTTGATGTTAGGGTCGGTGTTCATCAGGGCTCAGCTCTGAGCCCCCTAATCTTTAACATGGTGATGGACTACTTAACAAAAAACATCCAAAAACAACTACCGTGGTGCATGCTATATGCAGATGACGTCGTGCTAATAAACGAAGACCCCGTAGATCTGCAGGAGTCTCTGAATGAGTGGGTGACTGCCTTGGAGGACAACGGTCTTAAAATCAGTAGAACGAAGACAGAATACATGCCGTGCATTTTCGATGGTAGTGCAGCTGGCCCCGATATATACATAGATAACACACCTCTTCCAATAGTTAATCAGTTCAAATACCTCGGATCCGTTGTGACACCAGATGCCTCCGTAGATGCAGACGTAACACACCGCGTGAATATGGGATGGATGAAGTGGAGAGCCTTGTCGGGTGTTATGTGTGACCCAAGGATACCCATAAAAACTAAGGGCAAAGTATATAAGACAGTTGTCCGCCCGGCTATGCTATACGGATCAGAATGCTGGACCATGAAGAAAAAGCACGAGCAAAAAATGCACACAGCAGAAATGAAAATGCTCAGGTGGTCCGCAGGTGTTACAAGGGAGGATAGAATTAGAAACGAATACGTCCGAGGAAGTTTTGGGGTCGCGCCTATTCCGGAGAAATTAAAAGAAACAAGACTCCGATGGTACGGACACGTAAGCAGACGAAGTGATG
The DNA here is from genome assembly GCA_963576475.1 of Molanna angustata. Taxonomy (NCBI): domain Eukaryota; kingdom Metazoa; phylum Arthropoda; class Insecta; order Trichoptera; family Molannidae; genus Molanna; species Molanna angustata. The sequence continues at coordinate 9,131,116 of OY754969.1, forward strand.
ATCACGTGGTCAAACTCGCACTGGACATACACACACAGCAGTCCAGAACTAGAGGTCGTCCACAGGCCACCTGGTGGACAAATATTGAAAGGGAGCTGAGGAAGGAGCAGCTAACCAGAGAGATGACACAAGATCGAAAGGTCTGGCGATTACGTACCAGAAGGGCCGACCCCAGATGAACTGGGAAGAGGCAAGGAAGAAGAAGAAGAACTTGGTTATGTTATGTATGTATATTCTGATTGCGGGAGAGAAGAACAGCCCGATATTATATGCTCGACTGTTTCCGGAAAAGCCAAAAATTTCCTACAACCATCATCTTCTACAATTAATTACTAACATATAGTTCTTACCTACATGTTGTTAATGAAGAGATTTTGATTTCGAAAAGCAAATACTTTGACTGCTATATACAAAGAACAAAGTAAATATACATCATAGCAAAACGAGTGGGTTGTGGCCAACGCTAAACTCCTCACTAACAAGTCATTCCATAAAGTATTCAAATTTTGTAAGGATAATTTTCAGCATTTTCAAGAAATGAGTGTTAAATTATTTTTTATTCAAATATTTTATAATGAAAACTTGATAACTCTTCAATGCTTTTTAATGAGAGTGATGTGCCATTTTACCAATTTGAAAATAAAAATTTCAAATTTTAAGTTTCCTGAGCTTGGGGTCACTTTGAAATATTTGACAGTTGAAGAAAATGAGAGGCACTATTCATATATCGTTCAAAATCTAATGGGGTCTAAGCGAGTATTAGATATACATATTTGCAAAATTCGAAAAGAATCGAATGAGTACTTTAGTCTATAATCGATAAAGTAAAATAAACACCCCGTACATAGCACACAGCACATAGCACACAGCACGCAGCACATAGCACACATACACAGATACATTGTGATGAAAATTTCAGAATACAATCTCAGCATGATACTAGTTGATAATCTGCAATAAAAAATAGCATTAAAAATTTGCGAAATCATAACTCCCCACTATGTCCCCTTGAGTTAGTGAGGAGTAAAAAGAAGGATTGGGAAAGAACAAGAAGAGGAAATCGAGATAAGGTGTTTATGGATAAATATTCCTTCTTTAGTTAATATTACGTAGCAAAGGGAAGGAAGGAAAAGGAGAGGGATCAGGTATTTTCGGAAAGATATCCCTGCTTTAGTCTTTTCTTGAAAATGTAAAGCGAGTTTGACGAAATTATTCCAGAGTCCTGCTGAACGTACTTCAAAGGAAGAACTGAAAATTCAGTGTTGTAAATTGGGATAGTAAATGTATAACGTTGAGATAGGCTGTGATTTGATAAATAGGTGAATTTGCTTTTCAGGTTCTGCGGTGAATTAAGGTTAAAGAGCGTAGGTATTGTATAGAAGTGACAAAATATGTATATATGGCCGTTATCGTATCTTAGGCCAATGGAAAAGATGACCAAAATGGAAAAGAAGTTCAAAGATGAAGCGAATACAAACATTCTGGAGGCGCTAGAGTTTGTTGAGATGCTCCTCGTTCGCATACAAATAACAAACATCAGCATAGTCAACTAAAGGAAGAACATTTTTGAGTCTGTTGAGAGAGTGGATGCTAAATAAAACTTTACTCTTTGGTAATAAGTTAATTTACATTATCTTTTTGGATATAAAATAAATACACTTGAGAAAATAAAGGGTTGTCACCTGATTTGATGGAAAAAAATGATTAAGCTTATTATTGTAAAGTTTATTAAGCTTTTTTATCACGGCTGATATAATAAGTTGGATAGTTTAAGTCTAAATATACGAATATGACCATTTTCTTTCCTTAATTATATTAAAATTATAACGGTATTGAAATAATACGTTAGACACGCAAAATATTCTACGATTGTGATCAGAAAATGGTTGTTTTCTATATACGGAGCTTTTTCTGAGATCAATACTTGGTATTGATAAGAAACTATTTCTTACTACCCACTTCCTTAAAATAAAACATTCGTCACTAATTTGTAATTTACCTACACAATTACACATACTGTCACGTAATATGTTAATTTATATTTTGAGAGTGGATAATTCTGGTTTGATCTTATATCTTTTCTTACTTCTTCTTCTTCTCAGCCTAATCCCGTCCACTCCTGGACGAAGGCCTCCTCCATCTCCTTCCACGCCACTCTATGTATCTTGTGCTCTGAGCAACCAATTGACACCAGCATGACGGCTGATGTCATCTCTCCATCTCATTGGCGGTCTTCCAACACCTCTGACTGTCATTGTTGGTCTCCAAGCCAACACTATCCTTGGCCAGCTGTCTTCGGGGTATCTTGCCACGTGTTTATAAACAGTGGACTTAATTTAAAAACGTCTTTTTTATGTTTATTAAAAATTTAAAAAAAAATTATGAAATCTAATCAAGAATTTTCGATCAAAAATTAAATCTAATGATCTTATATCATTAAACGGCGCTTAACAAATTATTAACTACAAATTCTCAAGAAGATAAACTTATAGCTATTTTTATACCTCAATTTAATCTCCCTCTCAGAGAAGATTATGATAATATAATGAGCTGATAATAATTTGGATAAAAAAACGTAAGTCTATACCTATCGATTTAGGTTCTTAATTGTTGTTTCATTTTGAAATTCACCAATAGAAACTGGGTTACCCCAACGACCAAAGTCAATCTTAAATTTTATAGCTGCATAATTTTTAATACTGAGGCTCGTATTACAGGAGTTATATAGGAACAATGTATGAAAAAGTTGAGGTCCCGTAAGCAGTATTCTCGCAGTACCTTTTTCTTACATTTTTCTTAAATAACTCTTGTAATACGATCCTAGGTCATTGCCTATATGTAGTAGATATACTCACTATACGATTTTAAGCATATTTAATATGTAATTTTATTTAAATATCCAATATGTGTATGCCTACATATCCTGGTTAGCCACATACCTCAAGAGCTGGCCGAAATGTTGCTTGATTTTAATGAGGTTTTCAAGAAAATGGGACTATGTATGAACCTGGTAAAAACAAAAGTAATGGACACACAAGACTTTCAGACAGAAAGTGAGTGAAGACTGGATATAGAAAACTAGACTGTTGAACTCAAAAATGGGATATGTCTTAAATAAACGAAAAACACCCATAAACCTAAAAAAGGAAAGTGTATGAAGTTTGTGTGCTAAATATGGCATAAAAACAGTAATTCTTTCTAAACTAAGTGCTGAAAAACTGCGAGGCACTCAAAGAGCTATGGAAAAAAAAACATTCTGGGTCTGTCACTAAGATATAAAATAACAAATGATACGGTGAGAGAAATGTCTGATATGCATAATTCGCCGTGTGGTGACTCTAAAATGGAAATGGGCGGGACACGTTGGTTAGTGGACGAAGAGTGTGCTGACTTGGAGAGCTCTTACGAAAAAGAGAGGTTTGGGGCAACCGCAGCTGAGGTGGAGAGATGATATACAACGTCATTCTTGCACGTCCTGATTGCAAAATGCACAGGACAGGACTACGTGGAGTCAAATGGAGGACGTCTTCGATCAGGAGTGAAGGAGATCGGCTGAATTAGATACCTACAAACGTAAGCGCTATAGCAATCGATGTACTTTGCGTGACAGTCGAATTTCATACAGCCATAAGTCCCTCCACTGCCTTAGCTTTGTTATGTAGGTAGGCAGGTACCTCTTACCTACCTATGAATTTCAGTTATAATTTTCTACTTTTCACATTTCCTTGTATTAATAATTTACATAAGATTAATGTTACAAGTTCGTGATGGAAAAGTCATTTGCCAGTCATTCAAGAATCTAAAGAAAATACTATTACTATTTGTATGATATTTGGAAAATACCACGTATTAAAATTAAACAAGAATTTTACCGAGTCTAAAACAAAATAAATAAAATGAATCTATTTGATGTCAACAGATTTTGGAAAACACTTCATTAAAAACGAGAAATATTACAATAAAAAATCTATTGCTTCAACGAATAATAAAAATATGTTATACCAATAAAATTGGTTTAAATAGTATATTCATTTATTTAAACCTAGATATTAATAAAATATTCGTTTGAACTATACGTCAATATATTGAAACATGAATTATTTTTCATATTTTAAAACAATGTAATGCAAACAAAGGTATTTGTTTATTCAAATAATATAGTAGGTACCTACTTATATGTAATGAAAAAATGTTTATTTTTTCTTAAATTAGATACATATATGTATTTAAACATAGAATTAATGTTACGTAAACAAAATAGAAATGTTTGTTTTGCATAGATTTTATATATGCGTTATTTAGTACCTACACATACTAAAATTGAAGCTACATTTAAATCTATAGGTATAATGTACATTTGTAATATAATTTATGTATGATTAAACCGCTGTGTTAAAAAACTGTTCATTCTTTCTTTTTATAAATTGAATCGAGATGTTTTACTTTTTAACTTTATCATTTTTTTCATTTTCTTTTTTATATCAACTCTTATTTCTGATTTTTTTGAATTTATTATTATTGTTGTTTTTTAATATCTACTTTGTAACTGTACATATATATGTTGTCTACCTATAAAAGGCTTATATCTGTATATACAAATAAATAAAATAAAATTTGACGATTATACCAGACCTAGTAAATTGCCGAAATTGAATATATATAAATATTGTTTTATCCATAGAATCATAATGTAGTTTTATCATAATAATTCAATATAAACAAATTTACCTTTATTTCTGCCTCCAACAATTTAAAAACTCACTAGAATTCACCAGAGTACTTGTGTCATTAAACATCCTTACAAATATGACCATTTTCCGAAGAAAATTAAGTGAGAAAAAAAATCGCCAGTTTAAAAACGTTCCTAGTATGGAATTTGAGATTTAGCAGAAACGGGAATCGAAAGCTCGTGAATGAAAAGTTGATTTTGAAAGATAAGCACGCGTAGAGTTTGTAGGAGCAGTGAAGCTTTACTAAAGGTAAGTTATGTTTTGCTTTGGTGAGAGCTTTATAGTAGACATGCGCTTTTGAGGCTTTTCCTTAGTTTACTTTGATGTTTTCAATTAAATTCACATGTATGTATGATCGTTATTTTAAAAGTATTTGTTATTCGTGTTTAAGTAAAACTGTAAAATTATTAAGTTCGTACCTATATAGGTACAACTATAGCCGAGCTTTACACCCTAAAAATAAATACATACTATTATTATTTTATTTTATTAATAAAAATATAATTACAATATTCATGTTATTTTGCCTAATCCCTTATGGGTATTTTGGCTATGATCTTAATAATAACAATATTATAATATGCAAAAAAATATATTATGTATACATATACCTAAACTACAATTAAAAACTAATATTGTACATGTATGTATATACTAAATTTTCCGTCCTACAAAGTCCGGAACAACCCGCTCTCACCCCTTAGATCAACCATCGAGGATTTTTGTGTAATATATATCCTTTGGCTTTCTTTTTGAATTCCTAGATGGATCCACACTGCTTCAAGCTGGCAGGCATGGGGTTCCAGACCTTGGGCAGCAACACATCGTCGGTCATACGTCCATAGTCATTGTAGAATTTGTTAGTGTGTAAAAGTTTGTTAGTCACTGATCTAGTTTGTCTGCCTCTTATTCATTCATTCATATCATAACGCCATATCACTAAAAGTGGGGTAACCGGTGACGGGTGTGCTTTTGCGCATTAGGTGCAGTATAAAAGGAAATACTTCACATGCATGTATCCCAACACTCCAGTTTCGTCTCACTTTAAAAGGATTCAGAATGCATGGTGAACCTGATTGCTAAACTATGTGAGATGACTTTTTTGTATTTTCGATTATTCGGCTCTTACGTGACACGATTATGATAAAAAAAGTGTTGAAGTACATCCTATTCTGAGCCGGAGCCCCACAGCATAAAATACATAGAGCCGACCGCTGTGACATAGTTGGTAAGTCGTTTGGCTTCTGTGAGGGCGTCCTGGGTTCGACCCCCAGCAGAAGAAAAGTAGGTACCTATATTTATAACTATTGCTTGTAAGTATAGTTTCCGGCAAATTATTTGATAATTTTCTTCGAGGGGAGGGGCATTTGGTACACAATATAATATGAATCAAGCAAAATAAAAAAAAAAGCTCTGCGCTAGGTACTCTGCGCAGCCCACGTAATTTCTCAAGTTATCTGCCGAAAATATGCGTGAAATTTATTGAAACCGTCCACATGCTTACGTGCGTTTAGCCTGTGGGCTTTTTGAATAATTTTTGCGTATTTGTCATGAAGGTATGATACTAGTAGGTACCTAATTGTTTCACGTTCAATCCCTGTTATCCGAAAGTATCAATGTATCCAAAAATTATCCCCTCTCGGGAAATTTTAACAAACAATCTAGACTAATATATAGGTAGGTACATTTAACCATAGAATTTGAAGTAGGTATGTTCTGCTACCAAGAGATATTATTTAATCTAACTGTCGATTTATTCACGAGAATTTTTTTCTCGACAGAGTTTCAAGCCAATATCCGAGAGATTTTGTATGGCCAGGTGTACATTATTTATTTATTTATTTAATACAATACACGGCATAAGCCATTTACATGTTACATAGAATTACAATTTTTTAAAATTAACAACATTATATATTAAAAAAAACAGAATTAACAAGAAATTTCATTTAAAAATTAACAAATACTGGTCGAATATATAAAAAAATACAGAAACAACAATAAATTGACATAACAAACTTTAAAATAATGTTTTTACACAGATAAATAAACACATGCATCAATTATAATAACATATTCTGTAATATTAATAGGATAATTACACAAAACAAAGAATAAAGAAAAGAAAGAAAACTGCAAAGTTAGCTATTGAATTTGAATTTTAGAAAGACCTTAAAATATTTTTTTTTGAATACCGGCAAGCTATCCCCGAAAATATCTGCATCAACACACAGTTCATTTCCTAGCCTATGCAATCTCGGTATTGGAGAGTTAAATATAGGTATATAAATATGTACTTAGTACCTAAGTGGAAGCGGCTCCCCCATGGAAAAGCACAGCTTATTCATGGTTTTTCCAACATTGTAAAAAAAAACACCAACTTAGAGGCTTCGCAGCATATATATCTATATAACTGTCGATTTATTCAAGGTAATAAATTTGATGAGATAATTTATTACATAATAGCGACAGTTTCTAGCCAAGATCCGCGAGATTTTATATGGCCAGGTCTACATATTTCATGTTTTCTTTTCAAATTTGAAATCCAAAAACACCAAATTAGAGACTTCGCAGCATACCTATATGTTATAGGTAGGTACATATGGATGAGCTCAGAATTCGGAGTAGAACATTAAGTGTGTCTGTGGTCTCCCCTCTTATAACTTTTGATCCACTTGATACACAAAGACCAAAATTTCAGAATATATAGTAAATTATAGACTTACAGAACTTTTATACTTAGAATTTTGAATCTTTGTTCCAGTCAGGGGTTATTAACATTTGAAATTTTATTTTAAATTTGTAAAAATATAGAGAAACATAATATCTTTTTTCATTATTAAACTATTCATTTATTCATTCATTCATACCATCACGGCATATCCCACAATGTGGGGTAACCAGCGAAAGGTGTCCGGGTGTCCATTGCCTTATAAAAGGGAGAACAACACATCTATGTATACCCACACACCAGTCTCGTTTATTATGAAGTATCTCGTATTTTATTATGAAGCTAGTAAATGCCCTAACAAGGCGAAATAGGTCTATCGCTCACAATAAAATTCATGTAGGTAGGTAGGTAGAATCAAAAAGTGGTTTACCTACTTTTAATTATAGATATAATTTATAATGGAATTCTACAAAATAAAAACTTCTTCGGTCATTATCATTGTGCTATTTTTTTACAATTTGATAGGTTGTTTACTTTTGTACCTATGCAAGCATTATAGCCATGTATACATACTATTCTGCCATGTCCTTCGTGGGGAAGAAAACTGAACACCATGCCTTTCTCTTTTGGCTAGGATATACCTATTGATTCATTAAGTATCATGCTGATAAACACCAACTGGGGTCTTGTCCTTCTACAACATATATGCGCATGATCCTTTTGGAATATAAAATTGTTTTCTCTCGTGTTTTGTGTGTTAAGTAGGTATGTAAACAGCTTTGTCTAAATAGGTACGTGTTTATCCTGTCAGCAAGGCATCAGTCACAAGTTCATGTCATCTCTTTCTTTGTCTACATATCATTGTGTCTCACTGCATTACTTTCAGCTATACAAATTTTCTTTGTTCATTCATCCTATAATGTCAAACTATCTCAATGCTTTCAATTGGTTAACGATGTACCTATGTTAACTCAGGCCAATTGGGCTGCGCAGGTTTTGTCATTCACGAGCGCATTTTGGAGTGATAGCAAGCCATTTGGAAGGATGGCAAGATCGTGAATGGGGGCCTTAACATGTACCTTCAAGACTCACTCGCAATAGTGAATGTTTCGCCTTACAAAATGTGTATATAAACTATTTGTTTAGCTCACCAATGCAGAGACTTCCAAGACTTGCAAATAATTTTGAGCAGGTTGGTGTCTTTCCAATAAATTATCGTGCATACAAGAGTTTATTGTTATTTTTATTGACAAACATTTTTTCAACATCTCAATAGAGACGAAGTAGGGATATTGTAGAAGAACCAGGAACTCGAGGCACCTACAAGACTTACGACCTGTCATCGGCTGGTTTACGTGATCACTTTATGCGCTTGCGCAACGTTCACCAATTATGCCTTCTTATTGAGTTCCCTTATCGATGTAATTTTGAAAGTTCTATATATTTGAATAGTGTGTAACATTTTACATGACAATAATGCATTATTACTATTGCCATCTATGGAGAATTCGATTAACTTTTATTTATTGTATTGGATATTTGTTGCTCAAACTGAATTTATCATAACAGATAAACATTTGAAAAATTACAAATATGATTTTCTTTATGAGATACCATATTGTTTCACATATACCTTCCCTATGCATGCATTTTTTGTTGCTCATTTAGCGTTCTGTAAAGGGACTGTTTCATTATCATTATCATCATCATCAGTGGCTCCACAGCACAGGATGGGCCTTGGCCTCCTCAAGGAATCGTCTCCATTGCACCTAATCCATGGCCTTTTCTCTCCAATTTACAGTCCCCATTTGCAGAGCAGGTGGTGGTGGAAGTAGCGATAAAATAATTTACCTTCCCGAGCATTTATTTTTCCCGCATATATCAGGTTCTATGTGTCTTTCTTCAAATAAAATGCTAACAAGTCTCTTTTGGTATGTCTATCGGCCTTAGTCCTAAATTTTTTTTCCCTGAATTTGTCCAATCCGTGCTTACTATAAACCATAAATAAAAGTGTTCTTATTTCTTTTTTACATACTTTGATGCATTTGATACATTTTCATTATCTTCAATAAACTTCATCCTCCATGCATCGGACAAGACCAGAATTAGTTTAATTCAAATATATAGGTATTAAATAAATGTTTTTAATTAACAGAAAAAACTGTTTATTTTATATAATACCATGGACATAACAAAAATGCACAATATATTAAACAACATGTGTATAAACAAGTGTGAAAATAGGTACCAGTCATTTTATTAAAATTATAACAAATATTATGTAAGGCAACTTATCACAAAATGAAAATATGTATTACGTTATAGTTACACTTATTAAAAATTAAAATATTCTTTCCATCCATAGGCAATCATTGAAAGAAATATAAATGCAAAAATACAATATCTACCCTAAACCACAAATAATTCTACCTAACTATAATATATTATGCCAACAGTTCACAAAGTGTTATTTGAAGTATCTCAAGATATTAAAATAATTACTTCATGAAAACCTGTTTAGTTAAAACCAGAATTTTTTTAGACATAAATAAAATACAGGAAACATTAAGTAATATACTTTTTTCTATCTCTTTTTAAGTCCTTATAAAAATAAACAGAATTGATTCCTAATGACATCACACAGTAAAGAGACATTAAATCTGCATAGTTAGATTTAAGCTTTATGGATTACTTTTTCAAGTATACGAGTATTATGTATAGTCATTTTAATGATGCAGAACATTGAGTACTGAAATCAGCAGTGTTATTTGAAGGGGCATCTTTGTATTTATTATTAAAAACTATCTATCAGTTCGGGTTAAAGACGAGTAGAGTGAATTATAAAATATTTTGATATATTCTCCATGACACCAAAAAATAGTAGAAGATCAAAACATTTATCATAGTTCACAATTACACGTCTCAAAATGTTAACTATGTTAATGCATAAATGACTCTGATGTTTAAAATAGTTTAATATCTCAAACACAAAGACTAGTTAAAGGTAGACACAGATTATAATGCGCCGTTTTAACCCAGAAATCGTTAGTCTTCCAAGAACACCAGCCTTTACCAATAATGACGGAGATATCTTCGCCTCCAGTATAATGTGGATCTAATATTAAATATCTAATGTCTCCAGTGTTGCTGTCGTATTCGACCCCCAAAATTGTGTGAGCTAATACTCCACCACCTAAAAATTTATAATAAAAAATTATATCACTGTTAACATGGAAAAAATAGCAACTAAATTATACAAATAATGTCATCTCTCAATTGATAATAATAATAATAAAATACTTTTATTGATTTATACAACAAGGCAGACTTATTGCCCGCAGGCAATCTCTACCAGTCAACCACCATGGTAAATATAGTCAGTAACAGCGATAGAAGAATACAAATAGAAAAATAAAAAAAAAATAAAAAAAAGCATAAATTAAAAATACAAAATAAATATAAAAAAAACAAAAAATAATGTATGTATAAATAAGAACAAAAATAAGAATAAAAAAAAACACATCAGATAGATACACTATGTTTATTAGATGGAGGATATGAGAGGAGAAAGGAAGAGGGATAAAGGGAAAAATATGTGAATTTGTGTTTATGTGGATAGAAAGTGTGACTTCAGACGCTTTTTGAATGCTATCAAATTAGTGGCATCTCTGATACTCTCCGGCTGCTGAATAGATTCCACATCCGAGCTGCATGAACTGTGAACGAGTAAGTATAAGTAGAGGTGTGGTGTATTGGTATTGTATGTAAGTGTGCTATTATGTTGGGACCGTAAGTTAAGGCCATGTAAGGATAAGTGGGCGAATTTCTTCGGTGACGGATCTTTAACCAGTTCAGTCATTGCCTGCTCTCAGATACGTGGTCGAACTTCCTGAGTCCAAACACGTATCGAATGCAGACATTTTGTAGCCGTTCGAGTTTGTTAATTTGTTCTTCAGTTGCATCCAGATAGGCAACGTCAGCGTAGTCAAGTAATGGTAGCATGAGTTGTTGAGTTAGAGTGATTTTAGTCTTAACTGGTAAATAGTTTTTAAGTTGGTTTAGTCCATGAAAAGTACGAAAGATCCGTTAGCTCCCTTTATATGACCGGACCATGAAAGATTACAATTCATGATCAGACCAAGGTTTCTGACCTCTGGAGAAAATGGTATGATAACGTCGTCAAGGAGCACCTCAGGCATGGGTGAAAACTGTGTGGTTCTGAGGAACAGACGTTGCCCTCCAATTAATATTGAATGTGATTAAGAAGGGTTAATTTGAAGACCGTGTTTTTTTGTCCAATTTAGAATATAATTTAAATCGGCATTCAATGTCGCAACAGCGAGAAGGTAATTATCAGGCTTGAAATGGAGATATAATTGGAGATCGTCTGCGAATATGTGATATTTACATCTGATAAATTGTGCTAGAGGGTTTATGAAAATGGAGAAAAGTAAAGGCGAAAGAATGCTTCCTTGCGGGACACCGGCTATTAGGTCCGTCCAGTTTGATGAGTCGTTGGTAGTCTTGATCTGTTGGGAGCGTCCGCGCAAGTAGCATTCAAACCATTTGAGCGATTACTGTGAAATATTGATGGAGGACAATCTTGCTAGGAGTACGTCAAAATCAACCGAGTTGAATGCGCTACTGAAATCGAGTAAAGTAAGGATAGTGAGGTTTCTTTCGTTCATAGCGTTCCTAATGTCATCAGTGATTTTGACTAGGGCTGTAGTGGTACTGAGGCCTGGGCGGAAACCCGACTGTAGAGGATCAAGTAGACTATTAACTACTAAAAAACCGTTAAGTTGGTTGTATACGATGCACTCAATGACTTTGGAGAGGACTGGTAGAATAGAAATCGGACGATAATCCTTGAGCGAAGAAGGAGTGCTTACTTTCGGAAGAGGTATTATTGTGGCCATTTTCCATACAGAGGGAAATATACTGCTAGAAAGGGAAAAGTTAATCAAATGAGTGATAGTAGGGAGAATCCCACCTAGAATACGCTTTATCATGTCAATGCCCAAGTTGTCAGAGCCCATACATTTTGTTTTAATGTTGCTGATAATTTGTTTTATTTCAAGATCGTTTGTAGGACACAGAACAATTTTGGGAACCATGGGACGAGGAGTCGATGCAATATCTTGCAGAGTTAAAGGTTTGACTGCAGGATCGAGAATAATAGGAGGTGTTACAAATTTTTTATTTAGGTCATTTACGTTAACGTTAGGTGAGTTCTTTTGTTTAGTTTTCCCAACTCCTAGACTGTTAATAAATTTCCATGTTTGGGAAGGATTATTGTTTGTTGACAGATGCTGCGTAATGTAGGCACGTTTAGCGTTTCGACATAATCGATTGCGGAGTACTCTATAAGCCTCCCAATGCTCTACTGATGGAAATCTTTTGTGCAAGGTGAGTGCTCTAAACCTCCTGGACATTGACTTACGGATTTCGTCCGTCAACCAAGGTGAAGGGGGTCGTTTAACTTTTATGGTTTTAAATGGAGCGTGGATATCGTACAGTGCAGATATTTTGTTGTTAAATAGAGCGACCTTTTCATCGATGGACTCCGCAGAAAACAATGCAGTCCAATCGATATTTTTCGCATAATCTAGGAGTTGGGAATAGTTGGTACGTTTAAAAGATCTGAGGCGAAGAAATGGGGGGACAGGTCTAGGATTTTTGATTTTGTAGGAGAGATAGACAAGGTCGTGAGAAGAGAAGCCCGCCGCTGTGTGTTGGCCGTGTGTACTTACTCGCTCTGGGAGGGAAGTGATCATAACGTCAATCAAACTACTACTCGAAGCTGTATGATGAGTTGGTTGAAGGGGAAGGATATGAAGGTTGAGAGACATTGTTAGGTTTAGCAACCGAGAGGATCTATAATCATTTTTCACTAGGCATGTATTGAGGTCCCGTCACCTAGTAAAATTGTGAATTGTGATAAGTGTAAAATTGAAAAATTGAGATAAATATAAAAACACACTTAAAAGATCAAAACCCAAAATTATTTGACTGAAATATATACAAAATAGCATATAATTGAGATGTGAAAATGTCATTCCCATATTTTGTTCTCATCAAAGTCTAAAAAATAAATGCACATATTATTAGTACATAAATTACAAAATATGCATTTAATGCATTATATAAATGGGAACATTTTGTTTTGCCGAATTCGGAACATTGTCTGCGACGTTTTATGATGGCCAATGCTATGTCGCCATGTACCTATATTAAATACCCGATTGCGCTCGCATTGTGCAGTGATGGCAACATTATTATCTTGCACTCGGTAAATGTTATTTTTATGTAGACATTATTATTGTATAATCTATTTATTTATTTTTTATTTATATATTATTTTTCGGGCAACTAACAGGTACTATGTCAAATATTTATTTAACACGCACCCAATAACAAGTTGCCACATTCTGGAGACTTACGATATTAATCGTCTCACAGATCCAGACTGAAAACACAATTAAAAACTGTGTCTCCACCGGGAATCGAACCCGGGACCTTTGGATCAGTAGTCAGATACCCAAGCAACTGAGCCACAAAGGCCGACAAAAACAAAGGCCGACAAATCTATCTCCTTATCACCGTTTTATTTTCTGTTTTATCACCATTACCAGTGTTATTTTACTGCAAATCTTATGTAAGTACGTTTTAAGCGATGATTGTTTTTTTTTTATTTAAATTAATGTTTAGTAGTATGTGACAGACGCCTGTCATTGGAGCATTGGAGACCTTATGTGTTTGTATCATGTGTTAACTTGTGTGTGTATATTTCAATGTTCTGTTGGTGTCTTTAAAAAATAAATAAATAAATATTCAAAATAAATTATTTGAATGCATGTAAAAAGTGAAGTATATTTTTAATTGCACTCACTATATTTATTTTATATCACACATTTAATAATTTATGAAATGAGAACATATCCTTGTAAATTTGTTAACATTCTTTATTTTCTTTTTTGAAATGTTATGAAAATGTTACAGTCAGTAATTGTTTGCTAAGATAAAACTAGGCTGTATATACATTTACTCAAAACAAAAATATACAAACCAATCATTATGGGCGATCCGTGTCTTTGAAAATGAAAAACTAATTCGGGTCCGTAAGATTGTAATTCTGAACCAGAATTGGCAAATATCATTTTTGACTGGACACCCAGTAATGTTTCCAATACAAAACAAACTTCAGTAGACCCAATCCAATTCTTGGAACCTATAAAAGATGATATTTTGTCTCCGATCTTAACGAGACATTGCTGTATTTGTTTGTGCGTCGGAATAGGTTCCTCGGTGTATCCTTGAAATCTAAAATAAAAGTATTACCATTTTTTAAATATCAATAAATAAATACCAAATCAAAAGTTTTAGAGTAAAAAATACTTTTAAAAGGAAATAAATTATTCCGTTGCATACTTAAAGCTTAAATTGAATTACTTAAGATAACATTGTTCTGTAAAACAATAAATTAAGTTTGATACTCGTGGAATGATTCTATTCCAATTTCTTAATGTAATTATTATGATAAAAAATAAAGCGCATCTCCAGTGACTAATCATGGTCAGTGTCCACATGAGTGCACCTGATGCAGCGCATTAGACGGATTTTAGTATTTAATATGTGTCGTTGCAAGAATACAAAAATCCAATACGTCCGCTGTGGATGCTAAATTTCAAAGTATATTCTCTGTTTATCTTACTACTAGTGGTAGTGGCCAATGCTATGCTCCTCACTGTCAAGTCACTCCACGAAGTATTCAAATTTTGTATGGAATAATTTCAGCATTTTCATATGTACAGGACAGGTGCTGAATCTGGTGCAGCATATCGAGGATGGTTTCGAGAGAGGTAAGATAACGGGCACGGCCTTCGTGGACCTTATGGCTGCATACGATACGGTTAACCATTCTAAACTGATAAATAAAATATATGACACCACCAAAGACTTCAGACTATCAGCCCTAAATTGTGAATTTTTGAACAACAGGAGATTTTTTGTGAAAAATAGTCGATGGAGATCCCAAAAAAATAGTTTACCACAGGGAAGCGTTCTAGCACCTCTCCTCTAGGTGCCTGCCCTGTTTGGCAAATGTCATCACATGCCAAACAAGTGGACATTGCAGTAAACGACATGGCCCGCCTGGTGTCCGGATGCCTTAAACCTACCCCAGCGCATAAACTATACCCAATTATTGGAATCGCACCACCTGACATCAGAAGAAAGGCGACGGCTGATGTGGAAAGGCACAAACAGATCCATGACCCTAGACACCCCCTTCACAGACACCTCGGATGGAGTTCTATGACATCTATAGATATTGTAGAACTCCATATAATAATTATATCCATGATATGGGTAATCAAGAGGGTTTTGATTTCGCCGATTGAACCAGACTTGCCCCCCAGGTGGCAGCACCGAGACTGCGGTCAAGAAAGAACTTTCTTATATCTACTGCCGAATTGGGAACCTCCACAAAACGGTATAGTTAGGATCTATGGAAGCAGCAACTCGGCAGCAGACTCTGGATGACACTATCTGAGGAATGAACACCGCGTTTGACTTTTGACTTTCCAACATGGAAGACCCTTAACAAACTGAGAGTGAGGGTGACTAATGTAAAAAGAACCAGCAGAGGTGAGGATTTCTGGAGGGAAAAAATATACGCAGGGACTGCATTCAGCAACACGTAAAGTAAGGAAGTATTTTCATGAAATGAGTGTGATAAATTGTTTTTGATTTACCTAAATATTTTTATCATGAAAGTGATGTACCGTTTTAGCAATTTGAAAATAAAAATATCAAGAAAATAAAATAAATATAAAATAAATATTTGAAAATAAAATATAAATATCAGCTGTCACTTTGAAATATACATACATACATACCATAATGCCATATCCCTTACGGGGTAAGCAGAGAGATCCGAGCGCCATACTCCTCTAATTTTGCGTACATTCCTAGCTTCCTTTACATCCATGCATCGTCTCATACATGCTCATCGATTATTCAAGCTTCTTATATTTCCTTCTTTCAAAATATCATTCACATGGTCATGCCATCCTTTTCTGGGGCGGCCCCTACTATTCACTCCATCTCTTACACCCATGTATATTTTTTTACTCTTCTTCATCTTGCATTCCCTCCTTATGTCCTCATTTTTTATTCTATCATATATCGTTCTATTACATACTCTTTTTAGTGATCTCAGTTCCACAGCATTTATTCTACTTTCATTCGTCTTTTGCCACGTCCATGTTTCACTGGCATACATCAAAGTGGGCACTACAATTGCATTAATCACTTTGCATTAATCACTTTGAAATACCTACTTGCAATTAAGAAAAATTGAGAACTACTGCTCAGATATCCTTCAAAATCTAATGGGGTCTAAGCGAGTATTAGATATACGAATTTGCAAAATTCGAAAAGAATTGAATGAGTACCTACATTAGTTTATACTCGATAAAGTAGAATAAACACGCCGTACATAGTACATAGCACACACACAAATACATTGTAATGAAACTTTCAGAATATAATCTCAGCATGATACTAGTTAATAATCCGCAATAAAAAAATAACCCTAAGCCTATTATATCCCCATGTGGTAGTGAGGAGAAAAAATGATTCTCCCATATCAATTATTCAAATTTGACTATACCTCAAGTCACAAGTTTTGCTCTAAAAAATGTTATATTGCATTTCATTGAAACAACAATACAGAAATGAGATTTATAAAATAACTAAACTGCATCATATTATGTAAATCTGGGGGGTAAGTCTGGTCAACCGGCGAAATCAAAACCATCCATGTTTACCCATATCATGGATGGTTTTGATTCCGCCTGCTGACAAGACTTGCCCCCCCAGGAAACAGGTAAGTAATATTTCTATTTATCTTAGCATGAAATAATACAAATGCTTAGGATGGTGTTTCCACTCTCTTCTGTTATTGTTTTCAGGTGTCCCGTAAGAGCCAGATAATCAAAAATACAACAGGCAACAATAACATCTCGCACAATAACAATAGCATAGTTTTGCAATGAATTTCACCACCGATTCTGGGGGGCAAGTCTGGTCAAAAGGAGGAATCAAAACTATCAAACTTATGGATATAATTATCTTATGGAGTTCTATAGCATAAAATATAAAGATATTATAGAAACCCATTAGATAATTGTATCCATGATATGGGTAAACATGATCAGACTTGCCCCCCCTGAATGTAGTGCCTTTTTAGAAAAGATTGGTGAGTGACGATATACATGCTTTCATTAATAAGGAAATGCACATTCAAAAAAATTATTTTGTTCGAGATATTTTTTTTATTTCAAGTCAGGTTTATTCTAAAAATGCCAATAATCAACAAATTTTGGATTGATATAATATATAGTTTACAATTGAAAAAGAAATAAGCCAATTTACAATTTATTCCAAAATCTGATCAGATCTGATCAGGTCTGACCAGATCAGGTGAACGGATTTAAGGAATAAGACATAGGATATGGATAGGTAACTGAGAATTGGGTAATGAACTGGAAGGAAGAAATAGGATAGTTACCTTAACCGATGCTTGTAGTCTAATTAAGAATATGCTTTAATGCAAAAGTTTGCTGTCATCGGCAAATTGAAGGACTTCAGAGTCTGATATACAATTTGTTATGTTATTTATGTAAATTAAGAAGAGTAATAGACCTAGGTAAGAACCCTGAGGACACCGGAAGTATGAGGTGAGAAAAACGCTTGATAGCCTTTAACCGCTAGGTACTGCTTGACATCTGTTATAAACGTATAAACCTTTATCGGAAATTAAATATATCATGTTTTCAGTCACATAGTAGATTTAATGTTATATGTTCTCATAATGAATGAATGAACAGTATAGAAAAAGTTGAGTATTCTTACCGAAACCATGACCATAAGGTTTGCAAGGACCTATATGCACAGCCCCAACCACTATCATCAAAGTTGTCCTGCATGTAATGGTGATATGTGTAAAATCCTCTGACAACTGCCACTGTTGTGTCTGGCTTTTGTCCAACTTTGGTAGTCACATACTCATGAGGATTGATTATAACCTCTTCCAGTGGCTGTCTCAGGAAGGGATAAGCCAAACCTCGTCTGAAGCATGGATATAACGAAGACAGTCCAAGTTGTTGATGCAACAACTCTCTGTCCGATACTGAAATGTAATAATTTTAAATTTTAATTTATTGATCGCTAATACTTGATGGAATTCCGTTGCAATCTATAAATATAAATAAAGTACCTACTTTATAATAATCAGAACATGTTGCTAAACATCAAAATCAAAGGCGGACAAAAACTGTAGTGAAATGGGAGACCTCACAAAGGTAAAAGAAAGTAAAGGGAGAACCCCTCCATGTGATGGTACATAAATATAAAAAGAATTGCTGGTGACAGGATAGAAAAGGTTCAAGATAGATATATCATAACAGTAAATATGCAGTAAATAAAATAAAGAATATAATTATTATGTAGTCTTTAGGATTGATATAAATATGATAAATAACTACGAAGTCCGCTGCTGTAGTGTGTTGGTAAATTATTTCAATATTATGACTGCACCCACAAGAATCGATTCTTTTATAAAATAATTGAATCCCTAAGCTGAATATACCTACTGATTAATTTGAAAATTTGAATGGTGTATTAATAAACTGTGATAGTAAATTTGTATCTCACAAATACAAATTATTTCATTTAAGCTATTATACCTATAAAATACATGCTTGTTTACCTGTACATTCTTCCGACACACTCTTTGGAATGATTCGAGTGTAAAAATGGCCACAATTACTGGGGAAAAAGTGGAATGTTTCTGGTATTCTTAACCCAGCTCCATCACCAATTCCTTCTTGACCTAAAATATACATTGTATAATTGTTTATAAACAATCACAAATCTATATAACAAGGGATAAAATTTATAATAAGTATGCCTTGGAGGAGTAAATATGAAAATATGAAAGTATGCACTCCGTAGCATTTTAAATTTGAAAAAAAAAACTTTAAGTACACTAGATTGTGTATTAAAAAAAAAGACTTGTGTATAAAAAGTGACTTGATTGTTGAATGTGAAGATAAGAATATAAACATAGTAACAAATAACAACAAAAACTTAGGATGTTTTGATGGATGTTCGTTGGTTACAATATTCACTGTAAATATGATTTCATTACCATATTATGATAATATTTTGACTAGGATGTTATGTGTTTAAACAAATAAGTATAAATATTGTATTATGAATTGCATAAATTAATCCAAAAATATTTATATTAAAGAAGAAAAGTTTAATTCAAACTCAGGTATTGATGCCACCAAAATTCTTGAGCCTTATTGCCGTGGAGGGGGCGGTTCGCACATATACCAACCAAGCAAAAAGACAAATTCGTAAATGCAGTGCCGTTGTACCTACTAACACTCTATTAATTTTTATGTGACCCCTTCAGTGATGATGTGGTTTTACCTCATATTCTTATTCTTTTGTACTCTTGCAGTTATTTTTTTCTCTCATTATTGTATGTATATAAATACTCTATTAATGTTTATGTGACCCCTTCAGTGATGATGTGGTTTTACCTCATATTCTTATTCTTTTGTACTCTTGCAGTTATTTTTTTCTCTCATTATTGTATGTATATAAATACTCTATTAATGTTTATGTGACCCCTTCAGTGATGATGTGGTTTTACCTCATATTCTTATTCTTTTGTACTCTTGCAGTTATTTTTTTCTCTCATTATTGTATGTATATAAATACTCTATTAATGTTTATGTGACCCCTTCAGTGACGATGTGGTTTTACCTCATATTCTTATTCTTTTGTACTCTTGCAGTTATTTTTTTCTCTCATTATTGTATGTATATAAATACTCTATTAATGTTTATGTGACCCCTTCAGTGACGATGTGGTTTTACCTCATATTCTTATTCTTTTGTACTCTTGCAGTTATTTTTTTCTCTCATTATTGTATGTATATAAATACTCTATTAATGTTTATGTGACCCCTTCAGTGATGATGTGGTTTTACCTCATATTCTTATTCTTTTGTACTCTTGCAGTTATTTTTTTCTCTCATTATTGTATGTATATAAATACTCTATTAATGTTTATGTGACCCCTTCAGTGATGATGTGGTTTTACCTCATATTCTTATTCTTTTGTACTCTTACAGTTATTTTTTTTTCTCATTATTGTATGTATATAAATAGGTGTTTTATACTAATTATCGAATATATAATAATAGTTTGTAATTGGCTCTATTTATATGTAATTGTTTATATAAAAAAATGTACATAGCTGTTGACTGTTTATAAAAATAAATAAACAAATAAATCGGCACAACCACGTAACAGGTGCAAGTTATTTATTCATAACTATAACATAAGTCAGAACCTCTTTTATAAAAATGAAAATACTAGAAAGAGAGAAATCAGTAACAAAGTATTAGATGAGCAATCCAGTATATCCAGGTTCAAATACTGCCTCAATCTATTTTTTTATTTTATTTTACGACAAGGCGATAGCAGTCGCCGCATATTGGAGTGGCAGGGTTTGAACCAACCGGACACGCAAAGTATTTTATTTTACATTACTTCTCGGGCAAATAACAGGTACTATGTCAAATATTAATTTAACACGCACCAAATAACAATTTGCCACATTCTGGAGACATACAATATCAATCGTCTCACAAATCCAAACTGTAAACACAATTGGACCAGCAGTCGTATATCTAACCAACTGAGCTACGAAGGCCGACAATTATCACTTTCATTTAAGAGGCAGTAGTAGGCTAATAATAAATATTAAAAATGTCTCTCCAGTACCTAAAAAAAATACGTCTTTACATCTTTATTCTATTGCATGAGTTTTTTAAAAATTGAATATAATACTTTTGTTGTAAAAATAGTTTAAGTAAAACCCTTTTTTATTTTTTTATTGTAAGTAACTAAAAGAACTGCAAGGCCTATGAAGTAGATTTTTACTTCAACTGAAAGAGAACATGAAAATCTGTCAGCTGAGTTTTTTACTTGTTTGATATTTTAATTACTATTCTTGCTATTTAAAAAAACCATCTAAATTTTAACAATTAGATGGGTCGATGGCAGAGCGGTAAGCCCGCTGGGCTAGTAATCCAGTGATCGCGAGTTCGAATCCTGCCTCGACCGATTTCGTTCACCTATAGCACAAGCATTTATTCGCTTATTTTAGGGAACGTAGGAAGATGTATATGTACTTGTTTAACAAGGGCATATTCATTTTTTGTTAAAAAAAAAAAAAAATTATTCACAATAAAAATTGTATATCACAGATTTGGTGATATACAATATTTTTTCGTGTTTCCTACATTAGAAGGTTTATTAGTGTGCACATTTGTGTACATCTGTATGCCCAATGTATACAAGGACTTTAATTTGTAAAAATATATAGAAAGTTTTAAAATACTTAGATGAATGTGATTAGTAATTATAAGTGAAATTGAAGATAGACCCTGAGAATCGATTCAATACCTCTTATAAATATTCAATATACATAGTGTAATATGAATCTAAGTACACTAAGTAGTTTGTAATAAATGTTGAATCTATAAAATTTAATGAGAAAAAAAATTGTGCAATTTCGTACCTAATTGTTCTAATAAATTAAGTTCCAGTAGCCTAAGCGATCTGCATGCACTCTCAACAAGAACATTGTATATAGGAATAAGTTTTGTATTTAAATGTGCCATTGCCAGTGTGTCTATACTAAGTGGAAGTTTGATACAGTAGGCGGCTGAAACAAGAAAAACAAATTAAGTAAAACATATTTCTCTCTTTTATTTCCAATCAAATATAAACAAAAAAAATGAATACTGCAGAAATATTCAAGTATCTTTTAGGGATTTTGAATACAAAAAATTATTCTAGTAAACAACTTAAGATGATGAAGTTTGTTTAATTTATAATGTGTAAATGTACATACGTTTTCCTTGCGTAGACATCATTTTGACAGCAGTTTTGATTAACTTATCAGATATCAAATCTCTTGAAGCCTTCAATACTAGATCAACGGGTACTATTTCCTAAAAGAAAAAATGTGTAAAGAGTAATAGAAAATATATTAAATTAATTTTAAAATGTATTAACATTTCCTTTTTAAGGACTTGTTTACATATTTTAATCAAAGAAAGCTTTTTTTAATAAAATGTTTTTTTTTAGGATTTAATAAAAAAAACATAGCCAAGACTCATTCATCATATGTAATAATTTCATTATATGAAACATGTTGCTTTCATTGTTTACAAATAAAAATTAATTTCTCAATGTCTCAATAGATGGCGTTACAAAAAGGTTTCTCCGTTACTCCATAGATGGCAATAGTAATAATGCATTATTTTCTGGTAAAATGTTACACACTATTCAAATATATAGAACGTTCAAAATTACATCGATAAGGGAACTCAATAAGAAGGCATAATTGGTGAATGTTGCGCAAGCCCATAAAGTGATCACGTAAACCAGCCGATGACAGGTCATAAGCCCTGTAGGTGCCTCGAGTTCCTGGTTCTTCTACAATATCCCAACTTCGTCTCTATTGAGATGTTGAAAAAATGTTTGTCAATAAAAATAACAATAAACTCTTGTATGCAAGATAACCCAATGGAAAGACACCAACCTGCTCAAAATTATTTGCAAGTCTTGGAAGTCTCTGCATTGGTGAGCTAAACAAATAGTTTGTATACACATTTTGTAAGGCGAAACATTCACTATTGCGAGTGAGTCTTGACGATCGTGACGATCCCATTCACGATCGTGCCATCCTTCCAAATGCCTTGCTATCACTCCAAAATGCGCTCGTGAATGTCAAAACCCGCGCAGCCCAATTGGCCTGACACACCAAAATGGAATTCCAAACGATCGAAACTCCATAGTGCTGCGACAAACAGCGCGGCGCATATTGTGGGTACGGCATTCTCGTGACTGAAAACCAGCGGTACATTGCGCCATCTCATTGCGCCGAGCTGTTTGAAAATACAACATTTTCTCTTTGGTTTTTTTCTTTTTATATATAAACAAAACGCTGTAACAGTTGTTGTATAAAATTCATCATCAGAATTATAACTCATTTTTACTTGAAAATTTCAAAGAAATAGAAATTATTATTGCGAAAGCACCGACAGCTTGTGTATACTAATTTTGATGGCTCGATGGCGCGCCTGTGAGTGTGATGAAAATTTTACAATGTTCCAAATGGAGCCAGTCCATATGGAGCGACACCGAATGACACGATCGTGAATGGGCTGCTTAAGTGAATCTGTTACAAAAGACGAGAACAATCTACAACACCATTCAGTAATCTATGAAAAAAGCAAGGTCAGCTACTACTCTCCTTATCTCCAACCCATCAAGAGAGCAAAATGATCCCAAAAATTTTTAATTGATGTCAGTAGACTGAATTCCCATCTTAAAATTAATGAACCTCAAAAACTGTTTTGAGCTCTCTCAACATTAGAAACATGAATAGTAGAACAAGGACTCTAAACAATTGAGTAATATTCCAGTATTGGTCTAGTTAAATTATCAGTAATAATTAAATTCCTAAAAGATTGTTTTTGGTAGGATCAACTATACACTCAGAAAAAACTATGAAGTACGTTTGAGTATAAATAATCAATCAATTATACAGGGAAATTTTAAGATAAACAATAATGTTGCATACAATTTCATGTGTTAAACGTTTTTTCCTTTTAGTTGGATGTTCAGGCGCTGATAGATTGAGTAAATCCTGAATTGTGGGATCATCGGTAAGTCCACAAACACCAGCTTCTATTTCACCTCCGACCAGGTAAATTTCCGTTCCTGGAAAATGAAAAGATACTTGTCCAGAGGCTATCTGAAATGGTAAAAATAAAATATGAAGATTGTCAAACAATTTAATAATATTTGTACACAAGACGTCTTTACAATGAAATACAGTAGGTCCGCAGTAATCCAATAAACGTTTTGCATGATGGGGTTGCATTATCCAATTTGTCAAACTATAGAAAGCTGCTGATGATCCCATATACTCTGGTATTTGAAAGAGGAGTACTTTGTAATTTGACTAATTGTACAGCACGCATTATAAAATCTACAATGCTTGAAACCAATTTAATCATGCATTAAAAAAACATTGTCGCATTTACATACACACAGAAGTGATGTGTGAGTGTCCAGCACTAATGAAATCCAGACACCTGGGAGTTTTTATACTGAGTTCCAAAGATTTGGGAGTCATCTCAATCTGCAAAATAATTTATTCAAGAAACCGAACTGCTATTGAATTGAAAACCCTAAAGCAAGGTGCATAATAGATCAAATCATGGTCGCAGTCAAGGGTTTGTGAGTCTCCCTCCCAACTAATAATTTATTTAATTTAATAATAATACACACAAGTGGCATGTTGGATTACAGGGGATGCCAGATTAGATAGACGCCAGATTACTGAGGATTTACTATATATGCAAATTTTTGGGATAAACATCATAATTCCCTGGTATTCCAAATAAAAAGTGTCATACATCGTTAAATAACACAATAACTGTTTATTATGTTGAATAATATTTGACAAAAGAATAAATAACCTTCTTCCTTTTGGCCTGCAGAGCTTCTTTGACACCATTGGCAGTAGCCTCACAGAACAGAGGAAGAATGGTTTTGAGTCGAAGATGAACAAACTGTTTCCAAATTTCTTCTCTCGAAACAATTTCATATTCCACTTCTTCGAGTCGATCATGAATCAAAAAGTGTGTCTTGATATTGTTTTCAGTTAATGTGAGGATTATCGGATTATCAGTCATGTCCACATTCTGAAAAACAAAAGTGGTTAAACGTCTACTATACCTTCATGGGTTTAACATACACCATCAATGCTATATACCTATTAGAGGATAGGTATGAAAACTGAATACTTAACTCTGCTCTCTTGGCACAAAATTCTCTAATATTTTTCATATTTCTATGTTCCTATCATTCAGAAATTAATTTGCGATAACATTTCTGTGGTCAGCACCTAGTATTTATTCTATTTCCCTATACTAAACTTACATATTTGTCAAACATTCATAATTATTTATTTTCGTTTCCAAACCATCTTGTACCTAATTAATTGCATCTTATTTCAACTTTTGTAAATAAGATGAGTTCTATTCTTACATTTTTGTCTAATATTCTTGATTGAAATTGTCGTACATTGTGAAACAACTAATTTCCACAATGTTTATTCTATTTTTACATTTTGGTCTAATATTCTTGATTGAAATTGTCGTACATTGTGAAACAACTAATTTCCACAATGTTTATTCTATTTTTACATTTTGGTCTAATATTCTTGATTGAAATTATCATATATTGTTTTACAACAAATTTCCACAATATTTTACCAACTGTAAAAAATGGACTATTGCAGTTCTTGTAACTTTTGGGTCAGCGAACCACAAAATATACAAGTAATTTTGAGAATTGTGATACCCTCCTGCCTTGGACATTATTTTTTCCATAATAATAATAATACATTTATTGAGCAGAAGAAGTTAAGGTACATACAAATACAAGATATAAACAATAAAATAAAATAAATTAAAACAACCTCTCCAACTCAAAAGGACAATGCTCAGCTATGTTGCAGGAGGACAAGCCCCCTGCAGCTGATTTTCAGCATGATCCTAATGCTTACATATTTGAATTAAAATTTCAAAAATGCCCCAAAACTATAACGAAACAAAATACATAAATCAAAAACGCACTCATATAATACATACACACATTGATACATATAAACCCACACACACACACACACACACACACATTCACAAAAAATTCTTACATACTTCACACTATGATTGCGAGGCCAGAAGCATCGCTCGACATTTCTTCTTAAAAATGTGGATTTTTTCCACTGCTTTTAGTGGTGGAGGCAAGTCATTCCAACATTTAGTTGCAGCGTATTTGAAGCAACCTTCAAACGCTGCCCCTCCATGCCTAGGAATGAACAATAAGAAGCTTCTGGCTCTCGTACCATAGTTGTGAACACTTTCAGACCATTCCAATCGTTCGAACAAGTATTCAGGTTTCTTATTTTGGACGACTTTATATATCTGACAAGAAAGGTGAAGTTTCCGCCGGTTTGCCATGTTCAATATTCCATTTTCAGCCAGATATGGTGAGACATGTGCCCTGCGAGGAATATAGAAACAAAATCTGGCGCAAGCGTTTTGGACTCTTTGGATTATCTGTTGATGTTTGGTCAACAAACATGGTCCATACACTGTATCACAGTAATCAAGAATCGGCAGAATAATGGCTTCAGTCAACAACTTTCTCAGATTCACGTCAAGGAAGTTGCGTATTCTATATAAAATTTTAAGTCTGTAATAGCAGTATTTGGCCTTCAAACGAATACGATCTTCAAAATGAAGGTTGGCATCAAAAATTAGACCGAGATTCCTGACATTCATTTGTCAGGAATAATGTTCTTCCCTAAAATAAATCAAATGCTTGGTTTGGGTTTGAAGCTGTTAACAAATTATTATTCAACAGCCAAAAATATATGTTTATAAAAATATATGAATGAGAAAGGTTTTTCACAAGGTATTCATCATCTGCGGTTTCAAATACCTACGTAACTAAGTTTAATAGAAATATTGATACATTGAGACGAATGTCGCAGTCACCTACCACACTCCGTTTGGGAACGTTTTAGAGCTAATATTGATATAATGAAGGTACATTTAGAAATACTTACCTGCAAAATACTTTTAACGCGACTTTCGGAAGAAGCATCTGTACGAAATTTGATAACGCCGCACAGTTCAACTTCGGTTGGAAAGTTGAGTGAAACTTCATCATATGTAGGTTTTCCAAATTCCTCATCTAATTCAATACTAAACCCAAGAATTATCAAGGTACTGTCGTACATAAGACCAAATAAACATCCATTGGTCACTGTAGTATCGAGATTTAGTAATCTCTGAAAATAATAACAAACATAAAGATCATTTGTCAGACATGACATATGGAGGTTATGAAGAAACAAAATACATATTTTCTAAAAAAAAGTTTAGTGCTTATTATTTTCAAAGCATAAAATATTAATATAACTTAACTTTTAATTGTATAAATGAAAAAAAAATACCTCAATAACATACGAAGATATTTTAAGACGTGGTGACATTTTAATGGCGTTGTTGCCAACTTCACGAAATGACGTTAGACATTTGGTAAAAGCCATAGTAAAAGCATAGATGAGTATAGATGGGTGTTTGACAAATAAAACTTATATAAAAAGACACCAGAGATTTTATTTATTTATTTATTTAAATGGCACTTGTAACCTCAAAACCAGAGATTTTAAGGTATGAAAATAGTTTAATAAATAGGTACTGCCTCCCTGACCAGCTGGATAGCCTAGGATTTTTTAAACCTAGCCTACAAACGTTTGGTAAAAATAGGTTGGTTATTAAATCCAAATTACACATGGATCACGTTATAAATATTGCTTACTTACATTTATCTTTAATCATCTATAACTTTATCGCGTACATTAATGGAGAAACGTTTTATTTTTCCAGGCATTGTGCATTATATAAAAAAGTGTGTAATATAATTGAAAAAATAAAAATAAATAATTACTTACTAATGGAAATGCTACCACAAAATGGTGAGAAAAACACATATTATCAAAACAATTAAAATTTATTAAACATAATATTATATTATAAGATTATAAAAAAATTGAAATATAAAATAAAACACATGTCATTTTTTTAAATAATATCACCTTGTTTTGTTATATTTTTATTTTAAGTGAGATGTCATTATGTTTTTTCTTGTCATGTATTCTCGATCACCCGACTCTTACGAGAAACGGTAATAATAAACTAGTTGTATGTAACACATGATATCCAACTGTAGATGGCGATAGTATGTATAATTGAAGAATACGTGCCAAACTATAAACACTTAAGATATTTTGTTTTCTATATAAAACATATAGGTACCTATATATGTTAGGATAGGATAGTATGGAGGTCAGTCTTTTTTTCCTATCCAGCATGATGGTGTGAATGTATGTTTGGAGATAGAAGTAGGTATCAAATCATCGAGTGAGATATTGTGCACTGTATAGTGTATACTGCCTTACAAATTATATGAAACGATGTAGTCACTCAATTCAATTTTTATAATAATTGTTAAAAAAAAATTAGATTGACTCATGAAGGTTTGGGGTTAAAGGTATTTGTAGTATGTAGAGCTTACTAAAGTGCCAGAGTGGTCACTTGGTTGGAAGCGATTGCATACCAGCGTGAGCTGGTATACACGCCTGTAATTGAGGTGGTAAGGTCGGTCAGTTGGACGTGTAGGTATTACCTGTTTGTCCGCCTTCAGCTACATACAACCCAAATGATATCTCAACCGCTTGGTTCGAACCTGGAGGCCGTCTGTTCGGAGAGTCCCGACAGCTGAGCCACAGATTGATCGACCAAGCAACTGCGATACCGTATACAATAGATTAAATATTATTATCAAATATTACTCAGGTAGGAATGGTTGACAGATTGAAAGATATAACAGGAAATTGAACTTACTCTTTTATTTATCAAGTTGATGATTACAATTGGTGCTTACTAATATTACTTGGTACAGAAATGTCGAGTTATTATTTAATGAATATAAATGTAAATTTGAAACGCGGACGATTTGAACGACGACGAGCGGTCGGGCAGCGTGATGCCTAGCCTCGAGATCTGGATAAGCGGAATGGTCTGGGCGCGCTGTGCTTCCCCTTAAATAGGAGACGGGCTGTGAATACGGCGCAGGGCAAGATGGCGCCTGCCGGTGTAACTCAGCTACGCGGCGCAATCGGCGGTTGCGCCACAGACCCCGCTGGCAGTCTCTTAGACGAAACACGACCCCTCCTCGAAGTTCAAAGTCCTTACATTGCGTTCTGTGAAAGATAAAAAAAACAATTTTAAAGCATTTGATTTGTTATGTTATTTTGTATAGGGTTTTCTTTTAAACCGCTATGTACATGTTATGTAATGAGTATACAGTAATGTAATTATTTAAGTACAACTTAATCTATACATATATAAAGTTAATCATATAATAAGTATAAATTTGTTTTAGTACAAAGTAGGAAGTTACTTATCTTTTAAAAATATCTGCTGCTGGTATGATTTGCTGCTCTTGTGATGGCGTGTGGTTGCTCTGCTATTGAGGTGAATGGAGGAGTGTCGTCCTGCGTGTGCTGGCTGGACATCCTTATGTGTTCCTCGTGTGTATGGTCCTCAGTTTGGAATGTATGAAGTTCCAGGTGTCCTCAATGTGTTGAGATTGACTGGGATGAAGTGCAGATTGAATGCAGAAGTTGCAGATTCTATTGTAGCTTGATGCTCTCTTCGATGGTGATATGTTTGATGTCTCAAAATTTTTGTAGCTTGCCGAGTATACATCAGTGCGTGCGTATGTGTGCATGTGTGCATGTAGATAAATATATAAATAAATATATGTTCGACAGCTGCCTGCGTGTGCCAGCATGTGGCGAAGCACGAGGGTGTCTTGTGGTTTTCGGCGTGTCGTGCGTGACAGCTTTGGATGTGGCGATATCCAGTATAGCCTGTAGGTTTTGCGGTGCGCCATGTTGACGGCTTTGAAGTGCATGGGACTTCAGTGTAACCTGTAGGGTTTTGCGGTGCGCCATGTTGACGGCTTTGAAGTGCATGGGACTTCAGTGTAACCTGTGGTATATTGTGGTGCGTCCATGTGGCTGATGGAGCGACCTTAAGTATGTTACTGTAGCTTCCAAGCGTGTGCCAGCAGTGGGGCGAAAACACGAAGGAGTTAGTAACGTGAATGATGAGCAGCTTCCTGTCGTGTGTCAGAAGGAGCGTCGTCCTTGGCTGACGATTCCACGAAGGATGGGACCAGGTCCCAACAAAATCCGTCCTCGTTCAATGCTCTTCTAGGCGATGATACGTGGGGAGTTTTTGTGTGCCCGTAGTGTAGAATGTAGTGTGCGCACGATGATTGTTTGACATCCAGTTGATGGAGTGGTAGACAAGTATTGAGTAGCAGTAGGTACTGATAAGCAGGAGCGTTTCTTAATTTGCTGGGATGTAGTCGTCAGCGATGATTGGAATTGGCATGTGATTCCAGTGCTCCGGTATGAAGAGGCGAAATGATCTGCTGCGATGATTATGTCGGTTGAAGGTGGTGATAGCATTGTCCTTTGATGATGAACATTGTTGTCCGTTGATGCTGAATGCGGGGGCAGCTAGTTGCTGTTTGAAGTCGTCCAGATGATGATGATGATGCAGTGGTTGATCATAAATAATTTCTTCTAGGTAGTTCCTCTAGGTAGTGATGAAGCTGTTGATGCTCAATTTTAAATTTTAAAATTATACAATAAAATTATACAATAGAATTATACAATGTAAATGTTTGTACTTGCGATGATTGATAGGTATAAAATGTTTTTTATAATTTGCAAGTTCCATTTGGTTATAGGTATTTATAAGTATTATAAGTTCCATTTGATTTGATTTATAAGTATGTTTTTACTCGTTGCTGAAGTATTATATTATAATGCCATATAATGTTATTTGTTTGTTTCGTATTGTATTGTACAATGTTTTTTTAAAAATTTAAAATACGAGTATGTTTATAATATTTATTATTATTATGTATGCCATGTTTCAATGTTTTATAATTTTAATGTTTAATAATACTTTTTGTAGTATTACATAGTTAATATAATATAGTTTAGTTTATAGGACCAGTTTGTTGCTGTATTATATAGTTAATATATAATAAGGTTTTAATGGTTTAATGTTTGATTATAGTTAGGTATTTTTACTACCGTATATTATAGTTTCAATGTTTCTGTATTCTGGAACGTATTCGCTATCGTATTGTATTATTTTTATTGTTCGATCATGGTTATATAGTTGTAGTGTTTTTATAAAAAATAAAGTAAAATATTTTGTATTTATTTAAATATAATATTTTGTAAATATTTTATATTAGTTTAAGCTATTTGTAGCTGCTCGATGTATCACGGCTTTTTATTTTTATTTATTTTCGATTGTATTTAAAAACAATGTTTATTTGTAGTTAGTAATTGTTTAAATTTGCTTTCTATATTATAGTAATAGTTTTAAACTTCCATATCGTATGCTTGTTTGAGTTTATTTTTTAGAATAATATTTTAATATTATAGTTTTAGAAGCATTAGTTTAGTTTATTTTCAAACAATTATTTCGAAAAAAATATTTTAAAAATATTTTATAATGTTCGTTTGCGTACGTAGTTTATTTTATATAATTTTATATAATTGTAATTGTATATAATTTTTTTATTCCCGTAATTATATTTAGAATTAATATATATTTTATTTTAATGTTTAATTTATTATATTATTTGCTTTGCGTTGTTAATTTGTTCGATAAAGTGAGGTATAATATTATTTAATATTTCAGTAATGTTTTAAATTGTTGCTTGCTAGAGTTTTTGTGACCGAGTTCATCAGCCCCTAAGGTTGTTGACTTTATTCTATTCACTTTCTAATTCCTTATCGCGGTTTCATGGGTTATTCGAGTTCATACGGCTATTCTTTTGTTTGGAGTTCATTTACCTTCGTTTTTTATTACCGATCGGCGCGTTGTAACATTCTTGAACATGAAATATATATTTGGTTTACTGAATTTTTACATAGAAATATGCGTTTCACGAATATATTAATTATTTAGCTATATGTTTCTAATTTTTATTTTTTATGATAACGGATTTATGATTATAATTTTTATTTAGGAATGTAATATTTATTTTTTATTGATAATTTTTTATTTTTACGTATTACGATATTTAGCAAAAATAAATATTTTATAAAATTTATTTTTAAATTTTATTTTTTTTCTGCGTTTTATCAATTATGAACAAAATAAAATATTTATAATGACTTTAGGCTTTTAGAATGACTTTAGTAATATTATAATTTTTATACCTCTTTTCGGCGTTTTTGATTCTCTAGCTTTTTGCTTTTTATTTTTATACCTTCGTCCTTTGTATTTATTTATTTATTTTCTGGTACTTTTGGTTTTTTTTAGATAGCTTCTTTTTAAATTTGTTTCCTCTGTATTATTTTTGCGTCTCGTCAGTCATGAAAAAAAATGTAAAGTACATATTAGTTATATATTAAACAATTGTAAATATGTTAAGTTCGGTGGAATTTGCGTATGAGCGTTTTTGAAAGTTTTTGAGCGGGTACACTTGTAATTAATTTTTGACAAATTATGAGGCAAATGTATTTAATATATTAGCTTGTAATATATGTGTTACCTGCTCGAGTGATTCCGTTCATCCAGACCTCGCTGTTCAAGTATTAATTCCTGTTAATTCCTTTGTTTCTGTCGTGCAGTAAAATGTTAAGCAGTATATTAATGAACACGTATTATTGTTCTGTTTAATAAAACTACTGATTTTACGTTAAAAAGGCACAATAGGTTGTGATAGGCTTACCAGATTTTTTTACCACAGTATAACAATTGAAATTATGAGCACAAAATAAAAGTACCTGAGTTTTTTAAACGATTTCGGAATTTTACCAGTTTCTGAAGATATGAGTGTGTTCAGAGACACGATCGGGAGTCACCAGTTTTGGACTGTTTAGAAGGTGTGTTCAGACACGTTCGGGTCACCAGTTTTGGACTGGTGGGTGTTCAGAGACACGATCGGGAGTCACCAGTTTTGGGGTTAAAGGTATTTGTAGTATGTAGAGCTTACTAAAGTGCCAGAGTGGTCACTTGGTTGGAAGCGATTGCATACCAGCGTGAGCTGGTATACACGCCTGTAATTGAGGTGGTAAGGTCGGTCAGTTGGACGTGTAGGTATTACCTGTTTGTCCGCCTTCAGCTACATACAACCCAAATGATATCTCAACCGCTTGGTTCGAACCTGGAGGCCGTCTGTTCGGAGAGTCCCGACAGCTGAGCCACAGATTGATCGACCAAGCAACTGCGATACCGTATACAATAGATTAAATATTATTATCAAATATTACTCAGGTAGGAATGGTTGACAGATTGAAAGATATAACAGGAAATTGAACTTACTCTTTTATTTATCAAGTTGATGATTACAATTGGTGCTTACTAATATTACTTGGTACAGAAATGTCGAGTTATTATTTAATGAATATAAATGTAAATTTGAAACGCGGACGATTTGAACGACGACGAGCGGTCGGGCAGCGTGATGCCTAGCGGAATGGTCTGGGCGCGCTGTGCTTCCCCTTAAATAGGAGACGGGCTGTGAATACGGCGCAGGGCAAGATGGCGCCTGCCGGTGTAACTCAGCTACGCGGCGCAATCGGCGGTTGCGCCACAAAGGTATATAATACACGATTTACTACTACAATGTTTATATTTTCTTATAGAAAATTAAATTATCTAATTGGGGCGCTTTGGCTTGTTTCTAAATTTTTAAAAACTTTGAAATTTTAGGCAGTTAAACACATAAATTAATCATATTTTTTTCTTAGTAAAAAATATTGTTCTGGAATTATTTTAAAATAATCGGATTGATATTTTGTATTTGTCTATATTTATTCAAAAGTTTTGCCGGCCTATAAATTATTTTCTATGTATTCTGAAATTTTGGGCTCTGTGCATTGAGCGGATCAAAAGTTACAAGGAGGGACACACAGACAGACTAAATGATCTACTCCGAATCCTGAGTAAATTCATAAATAGAATATATACTGCGAAGCCTCTAAAGTGGTGTTTTTTGGTTTCAAAGTTGAAAAAACCATGAAAAATAGACCTGGCATACAATTTTCGCGTATCGTAGGCCTTCGTGGCTCAGTAGGTTAGGTATCTGACTGCTGATCCAAAGGTCCCGGGTGGAGACACAGTTTTTAATTGTGTTTTCAGTCTGGATCTGTGAGACGATCAATTTTGCAAGTCTCCAGAATGTGGCAACTTGTTATTGGGTGCGTGTTAAATTAATATTGAACATAGTACCTGTTAGTTGCCCGAGAAGCAATATTGAATAAATAAATAAATATCTTGGCTTAATAATTTATCGATTTTTTAAGAGAAGTATATTCTCTTGAGCAAATCGACAGTTGGAAATAATCTCTTATATTATATTCTCAAGATTAATATGTAATTCTGGAAATGACTACGTAAGTATTCGAACATTTATGTGCGTATTTTAAATCCTATGTTAATGCAAAAGCATATTGAATTATTATTCCTAGTTGATAGGATATTTGATATTAGGACAACAGCGTTACCGAGAACTATAATAATGATTAAAGTTAAATTATAGCGATGATAATAATAATATACTAGTTGCATGTAACACATGAGATCCAACTGTCGATAGCGATAGTATGTATAGTTGAAGAATATGTACCAAACTATAAACCCATAGATACAAATTATTGAATATGTTCAGATATTTTGTTATCTATACAACATATGTAGGTATGTATGTCAAGATAGGATAGTATGGAGGAAGATCCTTTTTCCTACCCAGAATATGCAAATAGCATGATGGTATGTATGTATGTTTGGAGTCGAAGTATCAAACTATTAAGTCTTCTTACATATTGTGTATAGGCGACTGCCATACAAAATGTATGAAGCGATGTCGTCACTAAATTCAATTTTTAAAAAAATTGTTAAAAAAAAATTGAGATCTTCTACTACATTGCTGATATTTTTTATAGAAAATTAAATTATCTAGTTGGGGTGTTTCGGCTTTTTTCGATA
The DNA here is from genome assembly GCA_963576475.1 of Molanna angustata. Lineage (NCBI taxonomy): Eukaryota > Metazoa > Arthropoda > Insecta > Trichoptera > Molannidae > Molanna > Molanna angustata. The sequence continues at coordinate 9,166,355 of OY754969.1, forward strand.
ATTGTAAAAGTTTTGGAAATATAGGCAGTTAAACTCATAAATTTATCATAAAAAAAATATTTTTCTTAATAAAAAATGTTTGAGAAACCCTGGAATTTTTTTGAAAAAACTAATTTGAGATTTTGTATTTGTCTATGTTTGTACCAATTTCAGCGTTCTAGCGTTTATGGTTTCTGAGATATATGGAAAAATAAAATAAAAATTCAAATATTGATAACCCCTGACTGAAACAAAAATTCAAAATTCCGAGTATAAAAGTTTTGTAGGCCTGTAACTGTTTATATATTCTGAAATTTTAGGCTCTGTTTATTGAGCGGATCAAAAGTTATAAGGGGGGGACGGACACACAGACACACACACACACACAGACACACACACACACACAGACACACACACAGACACACACACACACAGACACACGAAATGTTCTACTCCGAATTCTGAGTAAATCCGTGTATGGAACATATATGCTGCGAAGCCTCTAAGTTGGTGTTTTTTGACTTCAAAGTTGGAAAAGCCGTGAAAAAAGTAGACCTCTCCATACAATTCTCGCGTATTCTGGCTTGATACATTGTCGATATGTTAAGAGAACAAAGTTCTCCTGAACAAATCGACAGTTGGATTATACTAATATAGTGAGCATTATTAAAAATTATTGTGATATACAGTTTGCAGGACTCCTGGCGTCAACAGAAACGACACGGTATAAAGAAAAATATTTATTTATTTATATAACACTTCTTTGTACATACATAAAATTACATAGTACAAATGGCGGACTTATTGCCTGGAGACAATTTCTTCCAGTCAACCATCTGAGATTAAAAGTACCAAATATGTAAGTAATACGAAATTAACTCAAGATTCTTGTAGCGAAATTACTTTATTTTTATAAGTATAAGTTATGTATTTCCTGACAGCATCAACATAATATCTTTCTTAATAATTAGATGGGATAGTTCATTACTGGTGTACATAAGTGGTAAAAACATATTTGGCACTTGAATATTATATTGTTTGACGGCTTCTTGTTAATTATTAATTAACTAATTCATTTTTAACAATCTTAATTAATATCTTGTGTTTAATATGAATTAACTAATATATAATCGTCTTTAATTGGCTCAATTTATACATTATTGTTTATATAAAAATGTACATAGCCGTTGACTATTTATAAAAATATATCGTCTAAAGCATTCAACTGAATAAATTAATAAAATAATAAATAGTATTAAACATAATAGATATCTTACAACTGCGTAAATAATATGTAGAGATATATAATTTATTTGTAAAATGTGATCAAATGCAATTATATAATAAACTAAATTTCTAACCTCAAATGGCAAAAGTGTTAATAACATTTTTCCTGGGACCGATTTCCACTCAATTTGTAAAGCAACTCGCTCACGCGAGTACTATTATTTTTAATGATTAACTGAACCTAACGAAAAAAAAAGGGAAATGGGATTTACGTACATATTATACTTTATTGTATCCTGTTTAATTTTCCCTTGATTCATTTGTAGATAATTGTCATACGGCGGGCACAGGCGGGCAGGTACACAAACTGACGACATTTTATTTTATTTTTATAATATAAAGACTTGTTTTGTCTCAAACATCAACAACCTGACTATAAGTATATTTTTCAAGTTTATGTTCTTCGTTTATTTGTGTGCCTTGTAAAAATGCTCTTATCACAATATTCACTTCCAACGGATTATCTTGCTGCACAAAATGGTTGGCGTCCTTCACAATGTACGTCTGAAGATTGGCAATTGACCTTTTGGCCGTGGGCACGAAATGCGTACCAAGATAATTGTCGTTTTCGGCGAAAATAAGCAGCCCTTCAGGGTAGACTTTTGGAGAATCGCGAATGTATAGTTCCCCGCAGTTGGCTCTGTAGTAGTTAACTGCGTATGTGAGCGCTCCTGAAACACACGCAATTCATTATGTTAATAACAAGTAAATAAAAAAAAATGATGTCACACTTGTCGAAATTTTCTTCGCGTTGATATAAAGAATGAAAAAAATTTTTCACGTTAGTCCGCAGATTTTTTGCATTAATAATATTTTCTTGTTCTTTTATAATATGTTATACTATGTAAACTTTGTTTTTTTAAATGAATATGTCCTTATTAAACAAATACATGTGCATCTTCCTAACATCATCAGCAATGGCGCTACAGGCCATTGTGGGCCTTGGCCTCCTCAAGAAACTGCCTCCATTCCGCCCTGTCGGCAGCAAGTCTCCTCCAATCACTCTTCATCGCCCTCGATGTCGTCCAGCCATCTCATCCTAGGTCTCCCTCTGCTTCTTCTTCCTTCAGGGCAGGTGTCCAATACTTTCTTTGGGACCCGGCTATCCTACATTATACAAACATATCCGAGCCAACGTAGACGTTGTATTTTGATGTATTGGACAGTACATCTACCATATTTTCTTCTTCCTTGGCTGGTCCTCTTCCCAGTTCATCTGGGGTCGGCCCTCCTGGTACGCCAATACATTTTCCATATACATATTCCTACATTCCTTAAATTAAGCATAAATGCTTGTGCTATAAGTAAACGAAATCGGTCGAAGCTGGTTTCGAACTCGAGACCACTGGATTACTAACCCAGCGCGCTAACCGCTCTGCCATCGACCCATCTGATGTTGACCCATAATAATGATCCATCTGAACTTTTTTATAATATTCTTTTTGTTTACATATATTACTACATGCAACGATGCAACCAACTGCACTATTTTTTTACATCTTAATTAAATTTACATACAATTTCAAACAGAACATAACGTCAAACGCAGTTGTTTTACACAGCAAATAAATTCAAATACAGAACATTCACAATCTATTGTTAAACGATATAAATGGTACTTAAAAAATTACACGTTTGTATGAGTTACAAAATTGTTCAATGTTATCAAATGAATCTAGCTGGAAACAGTTTAAACATGCTTTATCATCAGGAATACCTACACATATTCTGAATGTTTCAGAATGTGTGTAGGTATATTCTGAATGTTTCAGAGCTTTTATTGGTAGTGGAGTTAATTAAAAATCGATTTCGAAATTACAGTAGGTACAGACAGACAGGTGAAGTTAAATAAAAGGGTATAAAGAAGAAGAAGATCAAGGTATTCGCTACAAGACCAATGGGCAGAAGAAGCGTCGGTAGGCCAAAGCTGAGATGGTTAGATGAAGCAGAGAGGGACTTGCAGATGATGGGCGTTGTGAATTGGCGGCAGGAAGCGATGGTCAGGGAGGGGTGGAGGGAGCTTCTGGAGGACCCACGATGGGTTGTATTAGCTCCACTGATTGATTGATAAAGAATATCAATCATTAGTTTCTGACTGGGGCATAAAAAATAAACTTTGCTTTGCTCCTAATAAGACATATTATGGCTTGGTGTTTAAAGGATTACTTCAAAGACAGCCGTCTATTAAGTTCTTAGGAACAAATGTAAGTTTTCGGCAGGGCCGGATAAACGTGTTTTTGCGCCCGTAGCAATATATTTGAATCCGCCCCCGCCCCAATTTTTTTGGAATTTTAAATGTATAACAATTTAAAATTATGTAAAATTACATCGGGTCTTAAATGCCAAGCCTCTATCCGGGTACGCAAAGAGAATCGAGTGCCATAACTGTGAATTTTTGATTTATAGGCTTAACATTTTTGAATTTTAAGCGCCCTTTTTAAGACAACCGCCCTGACTTCTTGTTCCTGATTGTTCTATGATTTATCCGGCCCTGGTTTTCGGGATCATCTCACTTGCTTAGAAGTTGTTCTGGAAAGAGGACCGAGTTTAAAAAATCATGCACCATTTTGTGTCGACAAAGCTAAGTCTGGTTTTTTAAAAATCTTGCACATCGCCAAGGCAAAATGGGTTTACAGTTTCGAGTCTCATGTTTTTTTTATAAGGCAGTTTACCTCGGCATTGCTTGCTATGCAGCTGGCTGTTGGTCTCACGTAGTGATGAGCAAATGCAAGACCAAGACCAAGACCGGGGTGGTCTTGGTCTTGGTCTTGGTCTTGCACCCGCGGTCTTGGTCTTGCGTTTACAAGTATAGTCTTGGTCTTGGTCTTGGTCTTGCATACATAGTCTTGGTCTTGGTCTTGGTCTTGCAGCAAGAGTCTTGCAAGTCTTGCACTTTTATGAGTAGGTAAAGTAGGTACATATTCGATTTTTTTTAATAAAACCTAAATTTTCCTTAAAGTAAACATGTTATATAATTTTAGGTACCTATCAAACATATATAATCTAAGATCAAATTATTACAATTTTTGGAAAAAAAAATCACCAAACTATGAAATATCGTTTATATGTCGTCTTGAAATTTCTGTATTTTTATAACTTTTCATATAATGTTGTTATTCTAGTTATAAAAATAAAAAATGAAATACAAACATGTTGAAGAATTTAAGATCCATAACGTCGATGTATAAGCTGAAGTGAATCAAAACTAAAATCATTGTCTGAATATAATAAATTTTTCAAAGATTATTCTTATGAAAATATCTAACAACATATTTTTCTAGTCATGAACATTGATGCCAATAATTATATAAGTCCTCTCCCTAAAATTATAATAATATACAAATAATTACAAGGAAACTATCAGACATGCGATAGTATGTTTAGTTAAAGAATACGCACAGAAATAGAAACCCCTAAATACAAACAATTGAATATTTTAAGATATTTTGTACTCTATACAAAACATGTAGGTATGTATGTCAAGATAGGGTAGTATGGAGAGGTCAGTCCTTCCTTCTTACCCAGAATATGAAAACAGTTTGATGGTATGTATTTATTTTGAAGATTAAGTATCAAACTATTTAGTCACCTTAGATCAATGATATTATATTTCATTGCCTTATAATATAGGTATTGTGTATAGGTCACTGCCACACAATTTTTATGAAATGTCGTCACTAAACTTTTATTACAATAATTGTTAAATTTTGAGATGCCTTACAAATTGTATGAAAAGATGTCGTCACTAAATTCAATTTTTATAAAAAATGTTAAAAAACATTACATACAAAATGAATATGTCCTTGCTAAACAAGTACATATATATGTATCTTCCTACTTTCCCTAAAATAAGCATAAATGCTTATGCTATAGGTGAAAGAAAACGTTAAAGGCAGGATTCGAACTGACAACCACTGGATTACTAGCCCAGCACGCTAACCGCTCTGCCATCGACCCATCTAATAATAATCTATTTATATAACATATATGCTGAGTAGCCTCTAAGTTGACTTTTTTTACTCCAAAGTTGAAAAAAACACGAAAAATATAGACCTGGCATACAAATCTCGCGTATCATCGCTTGATATGTTAAGAGAATAAATTCCCTTAAACAAATCGACAGTTGTTGTTGGAAAATAAAAAAAAATTAAAATATTTATTAATGTGTGTTTTTAGTTTGATACGTACTCTTAAATTGTGTCTCATGTGTTACATGCAACTCGTGAAATAATGAATATACCTTCCAACTTACTTGAATGATAGATATTTATGTAGGTATAATATTATATCATGTCAAAACTCGCACAGAAACATATACCTACGTCCTACACAGGATGTTAAAATATGAACCGTGCCAGATTCAAAATGTCTTATTTCGTGCAAAATCATGCAAACATATACTTTTATGATACAATCATAAATGTTATGTTTGTCTAACGGCGGCGTAACACAAGAGAAGTACTAATCCTTTCTTTGACATACATACCGCTCGTTCAGAGCCGAGTGCCGTGTTTTTTTTTATTAATAATTGATTTTATTTTATTTCCTTGTATGGTAAATTTAATTAATCATTTTTTTATTGTTTAATTAAAATAATGTGCATCTATTATTAAAAGTGGAAAAAATGTTATGCTTTTAGAAAATTGGCTTTTTCAATCTAACTTCATACAAAGATTTCTTAAATTTGTATGTACCTACTAGTGATCATCCAATGGTCAAACAATCATACGTAATTCATTAGATTTTTAAGTTTGAAAGTCATTGAGGTTCTTTTTGTCAAAGAGTATACCTCTATATTGCTTATGTATGTATATACATAGGTACCCTCTTCTATGGGCGCCCTATATAATATTAATGAAATTACATTCTTTTACAAATACATCATTAGAGTACGTGTTGTTTGCCTTAAGTACTTACTGTTTATTAAATATTGTTTCACAGTAGATATTATGTATTTTTACTTAACATGGTTGAACCACTGCGTTTGACATTGGCAATATGAGCGTAAAAAATCAATGGTTTGATGTGAAATATTTTTATCCTCCACTACCCCCGAAGGTGATATAGTGCGGAGTTATGAATTTGAAATTTTTAAAGGTATTCTTTTTATTGCAGATTATTAACTAGTATCATGGTGAGATTGTATTCTGAAAGGATTACTTTACAAAAATACAAAATTTAGGTATTCATACTAATAAGAAAATCTAAACACTTAAAAATATATACATGCATACATACATACCCATATATACATAGATACATAATATTCCAACTGTCGACACGTTCAAGAGAATATATTTATCTTAATGAATCGTCAGTATTAAGAGAATTTTATGCCAGGTCTATATCTTTCATGTTTTTTTCAACTTTGAAGTCAAAAAACACCAACTTAGAGGCTTAGTGTGTCTGTGTGTGTCCCTTATATGTATATTTAATGCTTTGTTTGCATATTCATTCAATCGATAAAATAAATAGGTACATTATTATGTTTTTCTAATTGACTGTGATGAATATTTTTATTTGTATTGTGTATAATTGTAATTGTAAATGGCCTTCGGCAGTATTATTCGTATTAAAATTAAATAGTTGTAACGTGCTCCATAGGAATGGTATTTTCAAAGTTGAAAAAACCATGAAAAATATAGATCTGGCATACATATCTCGCACATCTTCGATTGAAACTTTTATCGGTCTGTTAATAGAAATAAATTCTCTTGAACAAATCGAAATTTGGAAAACATTAAATAAAATAATTAATTGTATTTACTTTATGCACAAGGTAAAGTACCTACACTTGCAACGCCTCTGAGTACGTTTGTTTACATCGGCCAAAATTATTGTCTCGAAGAATAATATTATTTTATTCTTTTACACACCGCGGTCAAATATGACATTTGCGCTAGTAATGATAAGAGTTATTTTTGCATCACGTAAACGTAATATGAGACAATTTGAATCTGAGATGTTGACTTCCTGTGTATACACGCACGTGTTCATAGTATAAAAAATATTTGTATTTTAAACCGATATGTAAATTTCATTCTTAAAGAAGTACCTACCTAGAAATTACATTTTGGTAACTACACCTATTTATTATTATGAATTCATTTAACAATGAAACAAAATTATTTAAATTATAAATTATTTTTATACCATTTTTATAAAATGATGTCATAAAATTCGATCTTTGTATGTTATTTTAAACAATACTACTAGTTGCATGTAACACATGAGATCCAACTGTCGATAGCGATAGTACCTATGTATAGTTGAAGAATAAATACCTACCAAACTATAAACCCATAAATCAAAATTATTGAATATTTTAAGATATTTTGTTTTACATACAACACATGTAGGTATGTATGTCAATAAAGGATAGTGTGGAGGTCAGTCCTTTTTCCTACCCGGAATATGAAACCAGCATGATGGTATGTATGTATGTTTGGAGATTTAAGTATCAAACTATTAAGTCTTCTTAAATATTGTGTATAGGCGACTGCCATACAAATTGTATGAAGCGATGTCGTAAATTTTTATAAAAATTGTTAAAAAAAAAATGGAGATGTAATACTACAATGCTAATGAGGTGTTTCGGCTTTTTGCGATATTTTTAAAAATTATGGAAATATAGGCAGTTAAACACATAAATTTGTCATAAAAAATATATTAAAAAAGAAACTCTGTAATTTTTTTGAATAATTAAATTTGAGATTTTGTATTTGTCTATATTCATACCAATTTTCAGCGTTCTAGCTTTTATGCTTTCTGAGATATATGGAAAAATAAAGTGAAAATTCAAAAGTTGATAACTCCTGACTGAAACAAAAATTCAAAATTCTGAGTATAACAGTTTTGTAGGCCTATTACTGTTTATATACTCTGAAATTTTCGGCTCTGTGAATTGAGCGGATCAAAAGTTAATACGGGGGACGGACACACACACACACACACACACACACACACACACACACACACACACACACACACACACACCCTCACACACACACATACACACACACACACACATACACACACACAGACTCACGAAATGTTCTACTCCGAATTCTGAGTAAATCCGTCTACGGAACATATATGCTGCGAAGCCTCTATGTTGGTGTTTTTTGACTTCAAAGTTGGAAACACCGTGAAAAATATAGAGCCTGCATACAATCTCGCGTATCTTGAATTTAAACTGCCTCTTCCTTCAAGAGAATTTCATTCCCTTAAACGAATCGACAGTTGGATAAGTCATTTACTGTCGTTCCAATGCAATTTCTATGAGTAATATGTCAACATATTAAAAAAATGCAAGACCGCAAGAGTCTTGCATTTAAGTCTTGCAAGACTCTTGGTCTTGCAAGCATGGTCTTGTTCTTGGTCTTGGTCTTGCGTACCTGGTCTTGGTCTTGTTCTTGCAGTGAAGTATGTGGTCTTGGTCTTGGTCTTGCAAAAAATGCAAGACCAAGACCAAGACTGCAAGACTTGCAAGACTTTTGCTCATCACTAGTCTCACGCTTATGAGCTTCAAAATATACGTAGAATTTTGCTCTCAGGTCAAAGATTCGCTCTTATTGCTTTGTCCAAAGCATATGGAACGAATCCTACCGAAGCATTGCCTATATTGACGGGCATGACACCCCTAGATCTGGAAATGCAGCGTAGAGGTGCTATTTTCAATCTAATGCGGGGCCGTTCTTCTGTAATTGGAAATGTTCTTCTTTTCCCTCCTGAGGGCCGAGTGTTTGAAAGAAGTGTTTTCGAAAATTTGCTGAATATCTGGCAGTCCCGTTGGACTGCTTGCTCAGTGGGAAGAATATAATTTTTATTTTTTCCTGACGTGAGGAATCGACTTAAATATATCCTGTGGGATTGTTGCCACCCATTGGTGTCCTCTTATAGATCGGAGCTCCTCGTTGCTGTCCTTGAGCCTCTTCAAGGTCCCATTGGTCACGCGGATTTTGTGATCTCGAAGAACAATTTTAAAGCCTTGAAAAAGTTTTGTCATTGTTATGGTGCCTTACTTTTGTTAGATTCCCAGTAGGTTATTTTTTTTACAGAGATCTTGGTCATACCCCTGATATTTCTCATTTATAAGATCTGAGGTCCACGCGTGTGAATCCTCCATTCACATTCGTCGATTGTTCTTTTGCACTATGGTGCCGAGATTGCTAATCTAGAGGGCTCCATGAGCTAATTTTCGTGCTATGCATTTTTTTTTCTTGTCTCTCACTTAGCGTTCTGTGAAGGGGTCGTTTACAGTCCCCATATGCAGAGCGGGTGGTGGTGGAAAAAAAAGAAGATCAAGATTTTTTAATCATTTTATATCGATTAAAATGTACCGGAAACGTTTTCTATTAATTTCACGATAGAATGCTTTTTCGTTGCCATCATATTTTACTCTCTCATTTTTTTTACAACATTCAGACTGTTTCGAAATTCTGTTTAAAAGTTCTCCGCACAATTTCGCCATCCCTGCTACCCATTTATTGCTATATATTAAATAAAAATTATACAAACCTATTTGGACGACATTTTACTTTTATTTTATTACTATGCGATCGAAGGACAAAATAACAATAGGACAATGACTTCTGTTATGATAAGTATAATTCATAAAAGATAATAATATGATGTTGACCTTTGCCAAATATGCCACACAATACAAAATTTATTATGTTTATCTCAAAATGCATTGATATAACACATAATGCAATAATCAATCGCACTGTGTTGTTATACAAAACAACAAACCACATTATCTTAAATGTTATAATGATCCATATAAAAGTCAAATTCATATAAGAATGCATTATCTAATTGCGTTTGTAAAATAAATACTACACATACTTGAAATAGAATAAATTCCTAACGTTGAATACTTAGTAATATTGGGTAATATCAAATATATTTTATTTATTTATATATAAAAAGGGTACATCGACAGACATCCTGCTTACGATTTTCATAAAAGAAAACAATATCGGTTATTATTATAAGTGCTTGGACGTCCAATTATGGATGCACACATCATTACAAAATTACACGAGCTCATATTTAATTACACAAGTAAGAGTTACATGAATGAGAGAAAATTAAGTAACATAAGTTAAGCACAATAAAAGTTACATAAGTCGAAGTAAAAAAAGTTACATTAGTTAGAGAAAAGACAATTTCAAAGTGATTACAGTCAAATAGCGTATTTAAATAGCACTGAAACATTCCTTAACCAACACGCGCGAATTATGTAACTTTTTTCTTAAAAGCAGATAGCGAATCCGCAAACACGTCAAGATTAGGACAATCCCTTATCATCTCGTTATACTGTCTACACATTTTTGGTATAGGACTGTAAAAGATGGTCCGAAGTATATTTATATGAAAGGTATTGGCGAATCTCAACGATCTCCTAGGAATATTGAGTTGTATGCCTAATAAGATGACGCAGATTAAGTTCTTTTAAATATTTATATTCATAAATGTAATCATTTCATAAATGAAATAATTGGTTGGGTGTAAGTCAATCGAAGCATGGTAAATAATTGGGTTTGTTAGGTGTTTTTTTCTATCTTTTTTACTATGCACAATTCACCCATTGTACGAGGTAGTTCTTATGAGGAATTTCACCTATTGGTTGACGAACGCTGTGAAACAATATTTTCCAAACTATCAATGCCTAATATATAGTCAAAATTAAAGTTGTGAGTATAAATTTATTTATTTATACATCTTCTTGTACATAATATAAACAAATATAATTGTACACTGGCGGGCTTATTGCCATTAGGCAATTTCTTCCAACCAACCAGATTACAAAGTATGACAACATTGTGTATGTACCACAGCAAATAAAAAAGAGTTAAAGAAATCAAATAAAATACATATAACACTTAAATACAATTAAACCAAAAATAAAATTATAATAAATGAATAACTTTAAATGAAATGAAAAAGTCGACCACAAAAGGAATCACAAAACGTTTGACAAAGGAATGCGTGGAAACATGTATGTATGTATGTATGTAAAACAGGCGATATATTTTTGCCATAATTAGAGTTTGTCTCATAAAGATCTTTCTTTCCATCTCAAAAAGGACATTGTTATATCTTTATAAGTTGCTTAAGCCTCTAAACGATAACATACGACGTGGGACGAATGCGTGGAGGCGGTTGGATGCGATCTACTAAAGATTGGGAGTTGTGGAGGTTTCAAGGGGAAGCCTATGTCCATTGTTGGATGTGAGAGGGCTGACATGACGATAACGAAACCCTTAGTGCACTTACATATCAGCCAGTATCAAATGCACTTACATATCAGCCAGTAGAAGATCAAGAAAACTGATGATTCATACATATATTATTATATTTGATTCTGCAGATGAAAGAAAGCCGATGCAGCTAAATGTTGTGTTGATTACGATTAATATACAACTGTCCAAGTCTCGCTGACGGAGCTGACATTCAAAAAAATAATAAAACTGTCACTAGTTACATTTATTTACTATTCACTATCATTTTCCCTTGCGAGTGCATCTTTTGCCGCTCTTTTTACGTAAAAATATTATGATGTTGACATAATAATGTAGGTAAACAGAGTAGCGTCTAGTCCCAGCTCTTCTTTTCTGCATTCTTAGGTTAGGTTTAAGTTTGTTTATAATAATAATAGCGACTCGCGTGAGCGAGTTGCTTTATAAATTGAATTATAAATTATTTTTAATTAAATTTACATTTTTTATTTAATTTTTCGCATTTAATATAAAAATTCACAGCTCAATTGACTCCATACTACGAGATCTCAACCAATCTGATAGCCAACCGGAAACAAAATGCGGATTGTAGACGCTAGTAATATACAGCCCCTTATATTAAAACAATATTAACGATGTTAATAAATTCTCAATCATCTATATGCAGGTACCTACCATCTATATGCAGGCACGAACACAAATTTTATTTATTTGTACCCAACGAAATTTTGTGTTTTTTTTTAAACAAGAACAAAAGAACTTTGGTTTAGTAAAAGGTAAGTAAATTTTAAAACCAGAGATATTAACTTATCTACTCTTTTTCCAGCTCGTTGTTCGAAATACAATCAGCAAGACTATTCATCCCTAAACACCTGTACCCGATTTCCTCTCCTTGTCATTTCCCAACCCTTTTTTTTTGCTCTATGTGTTTTTTTGAATATTTATCTTTGTGTAATGTATATTTTCCTTGTTTTTTCGCTCTCATTTTTTTGTTGATGTACCTACATAATATGTAGGTACATCATAATTTTGTCATACTTATGTAATCTGGTTGGTTGGAAGAAATTTCCCAATGGCAATAAGGCCGCCAGTGTGCATTATATTTGTTTATATTATGTAAAAGAAGATAAATGAATAAATTTATATTTTTAATTGTTTACTTTAAAAAACGAAAAGAAACGTACCTGGTTTGGAAAATGTATACTTGTATGCTTCTAAGTCTTCCTCAGATATACTTTTATTGGAATTTTCATGCATCATTTCGATTTCAAACTTTCTGAAATCGTTCATAGAAAGACCGATTTCTGGTAGATATGGCATTTGGAAGAAGAAACTGTACCTGCAATGAATGAGAGACGAAGATTGTTAAATAATGTTTTTCAAAGAAAAGGCATTATAATACATTTGCAATGTTACAATCCCAATATTGAGAACTTCATTATAAACTTCACTCCGCTGACAGGGAGTGAAGTTTTTAAAGATTTTCTATTTAATATTTTTCTATTTTTGACAATACGCAGTTGTTTGGTACGTCCATTTAGCTATATATTCTAGAAGAATTGAACGTAAGAATAAGCAGCTCGAATGTATGTCAGTTCTTTCCGTTAAGCAGAGCTACTGCATGTTACAATATAGTCTCGACAACGGCAACATGCGTTGATTTATTCATATATTTACCGCCATGCAGGAAGAATGTTGTCAAATATCAAGCTTTAATTTATTGATTTTTATTTAGTTCATGTATAAACTTAAAGAACTATGTAAGTGCCTGTTATTTTCGCCGATAGAAATAAATGGAATTCATAAGATTTCTTCTTCATTTGCAAAGAAATAGAAATCTTTTTACAAATTATTTTTTTTTTAAATGAATAAGTCCTTGATAAGCAAGTAAATATACATCTTCCTACATTCCCTAAACTAAGCATAAATACTTGTGCTATAGGTGAACGAAATCGGTCGAGGCAGGATTCGATCTCGCGACCACTGGATTACTGGCCCAGCGCGCTAACCGCTCTGCCATCGACCCATCCAATTTGCAATTGACTTCTCAAAATATTATTTGTATTGATAATTACTCAATAGCTCGTTTAGCCCTCTGGAATAATAACTACTGTAATGCAAAGCAATATCAATACTGATATCATTTGCCTTAAATTTGCTACATATGTATACAGGATGTAAAGAGTATTTTTTCTAATGAATATGTCCTTGTTAAACAAGTACTTAAACATCTTCCTACATTCCCTAAATTAAACTTAAGTGCTTGTGCTATTTCGAATTCGCGACCACTGGATTACTAGCCCAGTGCGCTAACCGCTCTGCCATCGACCCATCTATATTGAAATCTTATAAATAATATAACTAGGTTAGCATTTCGAGAATTTAAACTCTTCAATTGTTTGTGCTTTAAACTAAAATAATTTAACTAACATTTGTTTGAAGTATTGGATAAATATCCAAAATAAAATATCATTTTATCGAGTGATAAAAAGATAGATCAGATTTTGTCGATACGAATGAGATAATAATCTTATACTATACACGTGTTGCAAAACATACATATAATTAATATTGTTTTGATGGTGACAGTTATCTCATAGCTCGTTGCACAATAATTTAATTTTGATTGGAACGTGTATTAACCTAAATAATTTGGCGTATGATGAAGCCGGTCGCATCATGACAAAGTGTACCTATCTAAGAAAATACATATTAGTATGTGAAAATTTTTGATAACTGACTCACTGTACCTATCCACATTTCACGAAAGACGACAACTGATTTGTGCCGTTGGGCCTAGCATTTTGTTAGTTTTTCATTCATTCATACTATCCCACAATGTGGGGTATCCAGCGACAGGTGTGCGGGTGTACATAACCTTATAAAAGGAAGAACAACACTTGCGTGTATGCCCACACACTAGTCTCGTCTCACCTAAAAAGGCAACATTCAGAATGGGTGACTTAATTTACAAACATTTTCAATTATCATTTTATGAGATTTTTCTTTTGAACATGAATAGAAATGGCTGTAAATTTGATGTATGTATTTTGGAAGTTCATAGAGAACTTATCAACCAAAACGTTCATCCTGTGAAAAGGAAGCTAAATCTGTCAAATTTATATAATAGAGACACCATTTTGAGAGTATTTTTCAAATATAAAAATTCTAGAATCTCATTATTTTTTAGATTAAATAATTCATTTCATAATAACCACATATTATTGTACTACTCATCTACAGGGATTTAATACGTTATTTTCTTGTCTTAATCTTATAAAATTATAAATAAGTATTCGATCATAATGTAGTTTTAATCTGTATCTACATGAAATCATAAAAATTTAAGATCAAAATTAAGTAATTGTCATTAATTTTTGTATAAATTTTTATAATTATTTGTGTAATTTTCAAAATTAATTACAATGAATCAAAAATATTTTCATGAATACTCTGGATGCATCGTTAAGAACCAATATGACGTAGCATTTTGCAAATCGCGTGTCCAAATCGCAGTTATTTATGATTATCTTTAGTACCTATGTGGTTAGATTTTCAGTTATTCACGATGATCTTTAGTACCTATATCGTTTACATTTTCAGTTATTTATGATTATGTATCTTTAGTTCCTATTTGATTTAGATTTTCAGTTATTTATGATTATCTTTAGTACCTATATGGTTTAGATTTTCAGTTATGTATGATAATCTTTAGTCCCTTTATGGTTAAGATTTTTTCCTATCTCGATCCATACTAAATTGATACCAGTGTCATTAATATAACATAAAATAACGATAAAAATATATTTATTTTACCATGACATGATGAACTGCTTAGGTTTGACGATTAGGGCAGTGGTCCAACTCTTGTGATGAGGGCAGTTCATAACGACGAACTTCTCCACCATATCCGGGTAAAAGTCCAAAAAGTTCCACAGTATTAGACCACCCCAATCATGACCCACTGCTATGAATTTTTCACGGCCTGTAATTAAACAGGATATTTAAAAAAAATCACAAAATCTGTTGAGCTTTATCTAGTGTTGGTTAAAGAGATGAATGTATTACACAGGACAGCAGTGGTTTTGGTGCCGGGGTTATTAAAAGTGAGTATATATATTAAATCAAGTTTGACACTAGTTTTTGCCTAGAAGCTCAATTTTTTCAAGATTGTAAAACATTATAGTGACACAAGAACTATTCTAATCATAGATAATATTGCAGTAGAAGGTTATAAAGAGCAAGAAAGAGAAAAAAACCGTCAAAAACCAATGACATAAGTCACTGAAAATTTTGGAAGCATCTTTTTTTCGTGATAAGTGTACGAACAGTCCCTTTTAAAGCACCAGCAGTAATCTGCCATCATATGCGTATCCCACCTTACTTAATAAAGATTCTCCATCGTTTTTATATCTCGGTAAAATCTTTCACCACGTTCCTTATTGGTGTCTCCAAAATTTTCAGGAATTCGGTCAAAGTGTATGTGTAAATAGTGCAACTTAATGCCCATATTACCATCACTTTTACTAGTTCAACATAGTTTTCAGCTTTCTTTTTATTTTATTTTCAATCTACAACATAAATACAACAATTTAAAACACAATATGCTTTAGGTTAACTTTATAAAAAAAAATCCTCCTACGTAGAAATATCACACAAAGTAAACTTTGATCTATCCTTCTCAGCGAAAACTCCAAAAATTTACACAACTCTAGTTGAAAATTTAAACTAATGTCACTTAAAATACTAGACAGGGATTGCGATTTATTTGGAAATCATTTAAAAGAAAACAGTTAATAAGTAGAAATCACCATATACCAATTATGGAAGAGACAAAAACTACGATTCATTAGTAGAGATATCTAAAAAAGTAAAGCTGATAGAGAAAAAATTTAATATTTAGATTTAGCGCACCAAAATTTTCTAAAATCAGTTCTTAAATCCTAGACACCATAGAATTATTTTTTCTTGACTTTTGTAATCAGTAAGTATAGAAACTTATAAAACTTTTATTATTCTTTAATGTCTAGTTTTTTTTAACATTTACCTCTGTTTTCTTTTATTATGTTGTATTATGTTGTTTATTGTCCTGCCTTTAACTACTTTTTTATTATGTATGTTATTGATGTATTAACACTTATTGTTGTCCCTACATTGTTGTATTTATCTTGTGTTTCTTTAAATGCCCTATTTAGGGCGTATATATAATATATAATAATAATTAAATTGTGCGTGCATCCTACACAAGTGACATTATTAAATAACCTACAAATATTGAGTAGAGTGTACAAAGACCATGCTTATGAATGTGGGTAATATCGATTATTGAATTAAGAGAACAGTCGATTCGATCCATGCCCTTGTCATTCTGTACTGATTCTTTCACCGTTCGAGTATAAATAAACAAAAGAATTAGTTATTTCTCATAATCATAAAAAGAAAAATAAATTATAAAAAGTATACGCTGTTTATGCAAAGTATATGACTGTTTTTCTTCTATGACTATTTTCAGAACCCAATGAAAAAAAATATTATGTTTGCATTTTTTTAAACATTACCTTGCTCTTAATAAATGTTTATTACACCATCACCCATATACATTATAATATATATTGTTATTTATTCATTATTATAAGTTAAATTCTTATTTTTGTTTATTATTGTTAGTCATACTTAGAAAACTGTGTCAAATGTACTATAATTTATTTTGCTATCAATTATTTTTGACCATGTACCTAGACTGTATTTGTTGATTCGAATGCAATCGAAACATACTATATGTAATGTATTTTAATGGAACTCATTTTATTATTCATTCACAACTCATGCATTGTTTTATAAACATATGTGAGTCATCAAAAATATAAACCTACATTAATCGTTTGAAAATTACATTAAAAATTAAATCCATCATTGTAAATTCATACTATGAAGTTTTTCAAACAACTAATTTTTGATTAAAGCAATTGATTAATTGAATAATGAATTCATCCTTTTTTCAGACATTTCTCCTCTCCTATTTACCTAATTTATTCTGTCGTAACTGCACAATAGGTCTAGGTAAATAATTATAGTTGAATAGATCCTTAAAAGGCGAAATGGTTATTCTAATAATATGAATAAATAGTACGTAGAACTATTATATTTTTTTTTCTTATATTATTTTTAACTGATTATTGAATTTAACAATAATCAGCTGCATATCATATGATATTTTACCTAAATATAAAACAAGCTGCTTTATATCTTCAATTAATTTGATCATTTTGTAATTACACAACTTTGTCGGTTTTTCAGATTCACCATATCCTCTCATATCCACAGCAACTGTCCTGCAACATTAAAATGGAGATAAGTAAAATAAAGATTATATTGGTAAAGTAATGTTCTATAACGGACATAATAGAAAAGGGAGCATTTTTCATAACGGACATTATAGATAGGAAGCATATTATATAATGGAGATTAAAGAAAGGGAACATGTTATATCATGGACAAAAAAGAAAGTGGACATGTTCTTTAGCGGACATAAAAGATGGGAAGCATGTAATATAACGGACATAAAAGAAATGGAGCATGTTGTATAACGAACAAAAAAGGGAGCATGTTCTATAACTGACATAAAATAATTAAATGAAATAAAACACAACTTTGTGTACACCACTACAATTATAATTTTTATTCAAATGAATAAAAAATCCCTCTACATGTTACGAGAACAAAGTTCCCTTCCTCAGGAGGATACAAAGTATACTAAAATAAATTACAATATACAGACTTAAGGTAAACATAATGGGTGTCGTGTGGGCTGGGTTAAACTATTTATTGGTGGGGGGAGCAATGAAGTTATTGGTAAATTAATTTTTGTATTGGGAAAATATTTAATATAGGGTTATTAGGAAATTGTGTTTGATTATTAATTATATTATTTCTCATGTTTACGTTGAAAAAACGTAAACATGAGAAATAATATAATTAATAATCAAACACAATTTCCTAATAACCCTATATTAAATATTTTCCCAATACAAAAATTAATTTACCAATAACTTCATTGCTCCCCCCACCAATAAATAGTTTAACCCAGCCCACACGACACCCATTATGTTTACCTTAAGTCTGTATATTGTAATTTATTTTAGTATACTTTGTATCCTCCTGAAGAAGGGAACTTTGTTCTCGTAACATGTAAAGGGATTTTTTATTCATTTGAATAAAAATTATAATTGTAGTGGTGTACACAAAGTTGTGTTTTATTTCATTTAATTATTTCAAAATGATACCACAAAGTAAAAAACAATCGTTTGTCGATGATGTGACATAAAATAAATTAATCATGTTATATAACAAACATATGTCAGGATCTGTGAGACTATTATTATCCAAAGTACCCAGAATATGGCAACTTGTTGGGTCACGCACCCAATAGCTTAATTTGATAGTTGCCCGAGAAGTAATGTAAAATAAAATAAAAATAAAATAAAATAATAATAAAAAGGTAGCTGTTTTATTACGGACATAATAGAAAGGTAGCATGTTCTATAACGGACATAATGGAAAAGTAGCATATTCTTCTAAGGATATGAAATACAAACATAATTTTCTGACTGTTATGTGGTTGAATTTTGCAATGTTGGCGCGCAACGCCTAAACATATATAATATATATTTTTTAAAAACCTAACATATATATTTTTTTAATGAATATGTCCTTGTTAAACAAATACATATACATCTTCCTACGTTCCCTAAAATAAGCATAAATGCTTGTGCTATAGGTGAACGAATTCGGTCGAGGCAGGATTCGAACTCGCAACCACTGGATTACTAGCCCAGCGCGATAACCGCTCTGACCCATCATTTACCCGTCATTCACAGCAATATTTGAGAACTTAAGAGGACGAAAAACAAATTTGTGATAATTCAATTCCACAAAAGAAAATAAAGAAGGGACCAAACAAGAAAATAATGGTATAATCTAAAAAAAATCATGTGAATAATATTCTGAAATTAATCTCCGTTATTTCATAATTAGTAGAAAATGAATGATATGCGTTAAAATAAATGACGAGCGTGTATTATGATACTGTGGCTGAATCAATATGGATGAAGCGAATAATAACAGGTATATTATAATTATGTATGCAATAACAGAAATTTACAAATTTATGGCTTTGGATTTCTTATGTCTATTATATAAAAAAAGAATAAAATAATATTGATGTATTTGAAACTAATAATTTCTGATTTCTGAACACGCCTGGTGATATCTAAAAAATCTAAGTTGATATCTTTAAAAAAAAACTCTACCAATAGTCCTTAGAAAATTCTGCGAGTTGGTGCCTCCACGAGTACCAGAATTCAGGAAATCCGTGGATGAATAAAATAAGGGGCTTTGTCCTGTCGCCTTTTTCTACATAATGTAAGCGGATATCCTGAAAACGGAAAAAATACATATAAAAAAACCTAAATGAAAATTTCCAGAGTTTCATTTCGATTTTTCACATTTTTATATGTCGCACACAGACAGCTATGTATGATTTTTATTATTTTTCTTTTGTATATTTTTGTAAACAATAGAAATTATTTTAATATAAAGACGATTATTTATCGAAGTGGAAACAAAACCAAATTTGGTTGTAATATTTATAATTCAACATATTTCGAAACACATTTGTGCCAAATAATTTTGATATAAAAATTATATCTCAGTCGAGACGAAGTTGGAACTTAATATTATATTATAAAGATGATCAAGAAAATAGCAACGATGTGTTACCAATATAATGCGATCATAAAATATTTATACTTGTTTAAATAAAAACTAATGCACCGAAAAAAAGTCTACTAAAAGTATTGAGTCATATTGTTTTTACATAAAAAAATATTCATATGGTGGTGAAGGAGAAGGAAATAATTTCACGTGGTAAATAACCTCTAAATGGCTATAATTTATTTAAGTGGTGAAAGTCAGCGGTCGGGGAACTTTTTTAACCATTATCCCAAAATATTTTTGCGTAAGTCGATATTATCCCTTTTCCCCATTTTGAAAAGAAGACAATCTATGTATATTTAAATAAACATTATTTATTGAATTAATTTACACGGGAAATATAAAAAAATACATGAAAATATTAAGTATGTAATAGCCAAACAAATTAAAATTCCCAAATTGGATCAAACAAAAATTCAGATTTTAAGGTTTCCCTTTCAGTTTTTGGAGAAATGATGTTGCTTCGTCTTTGATGTAATTACTTCAAAATTGGGACTTTTTTATGTAAGTAGCACCTGAATCGATTAAGTTTGTAAAAATACTAACAAGTTAATGAAATAGCAAACTAGAAAATTTTCCTTATCACCCCAAAAAAACATTTTTACCCCATTTGGAGTAATTTACCCCGGCTCCCCGACCGCTGTTCTAAGTGGTAATTTATTTTTGTGATGAATTTATTTAAAATGGTAATTCATTTAAGTGATGTACTCATTCTAAATGGTAATTAATTTAACTGATGAATTTATTATAAATGGTAATTCATTTAAGTGGTGAATTTATATTAAATGGTAATTCAATTAAGTGATGAATATATTCTAAATGGCAATTTCTTCCAATAAACAACTGTTTCTAGTCCAGAAAAGCAAGATATGCTTGAGAAATTGATCAAATATATTTTCTCTGCTTCTTATCCAATCCTGAGCCGAAACCAGAGGGTTTATATGCTACTTTCCATAGCGATCGATAAATTTTGTCATAATGCAACATGAAAAAGATTTTCAAAAAAATATTTAAGAAATTCAAGTACTTACTGAAAAATTAAGGTACGCCATTGAAAATGTTAAATATTTACCTGTAATTGAGCAAAACCATGTAACCCCCACGATAAATCCACTAAACTCTGAGGAGGCTTTTCTCTTTTCTTTTTTTGCCAGTACTTTTGTCTCGGATGCATCAAAGTATAAAAACCGAGCCACAAACAAAATCCAATACTGTATATAAAAGTAAACACATAAATAACACACTTGAATGCAATTAATACCACGTGGTTCATTTTTTATATATTATTGTTTTATATTTTTTATTCGCAAAAATATTAATTGTAATTAACAAAAATTATAACCAGTCACTGTTCACACATTGAAATTGATTAAGCAATTGCATAAAACATTCTTATGTCAGCCTTTTAATACGAATCATATTTGTTTTCATTTAGTGTGTAGGTATTTATAGTAATAATTATAATCAAATATTTATTAACGGGTCATATATTTCACAGATACCAAAAAATATTAAGTGCACATATATTTTATTAATTTACACTTGCATTTTTTATTAGTAAAATTATGTTATTTTTAATTGATTAATGCGATTTCAACCCAAAACGACAAAATAATTTTTGATTAATTATTATATTATATCACTTTTTTCGTACTGAATTTTAAAATTAAAAAATTAGCGCGCAAATGTGTGCATCGTTGACAAGGTTTCGTTGTAAAGTGCCGTCTCTTTTCGATTTAAATCGAAAATTTTCGCGTTTCCATCATAAGACAAGAAAACACGTTTTGGAGGGAGATAATAATATAAATAGGTATATAATTGATGCATTCAGTCATAATGAACTTAAATATTCAACAGTCAAATATTTATTTATACTTCATGTACAATAAAAAAATTTAAAGACGGTTGTCTCTTATATTGCTACCAATTTATTGACATAAATTATTTGTGTAAAACTTGTTTTATATTTCACGTATAATAATCATCTCTTTGTTATTTTTTTGATATTTCCTTACCTTTTCAACGTGTTCATTTCTTCGCAGTACCTTTCGACATACCTCAACCTATTTTTTCATTTTTCTCAGTGCATTTTAACGTAGGTACCTACCTATTTGTTAATTTTTTGTCAGTTCCTTCATTTTTTCTCAGTGCCTTTAGATATACCTCTACCTACTTTTTAATTTTTTCTCAGTGCATTTTAAAGTATGTACCTACTTGTTCACTTTTTCTTAATACTTACCTTTTAACATAACGGGTGGTTAAATTTCAAGGGCCGATATTTAATGTGAACCACACCTAAACGTTAAGTTTTTTTCTGCATTTCATTTGACATTTCTCAATTTCAGACTAACTCAATTTTAACCATGGAAAGATACACAATCGAGCAACACGTTAAAGTGGATGAACAGTGGATGATCAATTTTCGAAGAAAATCATCTTCAGTGATGAGGCACATTTTCACCTCAGTGGATTCGTCAATAAGCAGAATTGCCACATTTGGGCGAATGGTAATCCAAGAGTGATTGTCGAAAAACCAATGCATCCACAAAGAGTGACTGTTTGGTGCGGTTTATGGGCTGGCGGCATCATCGGGCCGTATTCTATCCAAAATGAGACCGATCAGACAGTTACTGTGAATGGTGTTCGCTATCGTGAGATGATAACGAACTTTTTATGGCCCGAATTGGAAGATATGGATGTGGACGATATGTGGTTTCAACAGGACGGTGCCACTTGCCACACAGCTAACGAAACAATGGCTCTTTTGCGCGAAAAATTTGATGGCCGAATAATCTCACGTCGCGGCGATGTCAATTGGCCGCCAAGATCATGTGATTTGACACCGTTGAACTTCTTTCTTTGGGGTTATTTGAAAGAAAAGGTGTACGTCGATAGGCCAGCAACAACTCAAGAGCTAAAGGATGAGATAATTCGGCACATTAACGACATAGAACCTCAATTATGCCTCAGCTTCATCGCAAATTTGGACCATCGGATGGAGGTGTGCCGCCGCGGCCGCGGCGGCCATTTGGCCGATATTTTGTTCCATACATAATTGAGCCATACCAATATTACCATTATAAAAAGAAATGTCAATAATTTCCTAAATAATTTGTGTTTTATTCAAAATCAACATCGGCCCTTGAAATTTAACCACCCTATACTAACCCAATCTTTCATTTTTTCTCCGTGTCTTGACATCCCTATACCTAGTTTTCATTTTATCCCAATGCATTTTAACTAAGTACCTACCGACTTGTCCATATTTTCTCAGTGCATTTTAAGATACCTACCTAATCTTCATTTTATTCTCAGTGCCTTTTGACATACCTCTACCTAATTGTTAATTTTTTTTCAGTACCTTTTAACATACCTACCAAATTATTTTTCTTACTTATTTTACTTATTTTTCTCTGTGTATTTTGACGTACTTAACTGCTTGTTCATTTTTTCTCAGTGCATTTCAGCGTGCCTTTAAATGCCGTCAAACTTCTTGTGCCTTGTCATCGTGGAGGGGGGCGGATGGACATTTTTATACCAGTTAAGAAAATACTCAAATTCGCGATCTGCGCACCAACATGACAGGCTCATGTTGATTTCTACTTTTTTCATTTCCGTTATAAAAAATACCTTAAAAATAAATATGTTCAATCCTCTCCTGTATAGACACCACAGTGTAAACACTATCTCAATTAAATAATATCAATGATTCATGTAATATTTATATATTTTATCCGATTGCAATTTCGTACCTGACTAGCAATGTATAAGCCAAATCAGGTAACTAGAAACACGTGTAACCTCAAATGACCTAAGTCGTACAATAATTTGTTTCTAACGATAGCAATATAAGTTTTCAAAAGTGTCATTTGTATTTAATTCACGGCGCCTCAATGTTAATTGAACACTGTTATTTTCATTGTATGTATAATGGTGGTTGAATAAAATTACTCTGTAAAAATAACATGTCATACATTATTATTATTATTTCGGGCTCTTTAACACCTTCTCAGGTTTATCACCTGGTGGGATTTGGGGTAGCACGAGCAATGCTGCCAAGTGCTATCCTTACTGAGTGTATAAAATGTGGTGTTTTGTGTGTTGGTGCCATGTGTAGTATTTATGTGTTAGTAAGGTCAGTAGTGTCGTCGATTTGGAGGAATTTCCTCACCAGTCTGCATGTGTTTAATATGGCTGCTTTTTGCATGGTGGCGTATGTGTATTTAGGTAATTTGATGGTTTCTAAACTGCTGAATAAGTTTAGTGGAATAATTCCTGTGGTGGAAATTACTATTGGTACTATTATCACAGATTGCATTTCCCAGATTCGCTTGATTTCGTCTTGCAAGTCAGTGTATTTTCTATTTTTTTCGGTTGTAGTTGTTTCGATATTGTGTGTATTTGGTACGGCGATGTCAATTAACATTGTATGTTTATTTTGTTTATCTACAAGTGTAATATCTGGTCTATTGTTATGTATGGTTCTATCAGTTAGGATGGATCTGTCAAAGTATAGTTTGTGAGTGGAGTTTTCAAGAACTGGTGTGGGTGCATATTTATAATAAGGCATTTTGTCATTTTTATTTATTAGTTTGTGTGCAATATCTAATTATTATTATTATGATTAGGTTAATAATGCTATGAGGCACCGGTATAGAAAAGTGCTTCCACTATTTTAAATTATAATCGTTTGCGGGTGTAAGAGTTGGTGTAATAATAACGTATTATTACGCACACCCGCAAACCTGTCGTTAGATACCTCACATTGCGGAATATGCCGTGTTGGTGTGTATTTTTAGGTTACAAAATATCTTGCCTTTACCTAACGCAGTCTGATTAATTTTAATTTAATTTATTTTACTCCCCCCTACTACGTTAAATAAGTAAGGTATTTTTTATTTGACTTTTGAGTGTTGAGGTGGGGGCCTCTGAGGCCTATCGAAAGTAATAATGTCAAATTACTCCTATACTCAGCGCGCAAATCACACGGAAAATCGATTTATAAATTTATAAATCAACAATGTACCTATATCATAGAAAAGGGTAGGTACATGAAAATACATCCAGAGATTGCCAATCTTTGAAGAAGAAAAAAAAATATACCCCAACACGTTGATTGTTCGAGTTTTGTATTATATATTTATCTCAAAATGATCTTTTTTAATAAACTTCATTGAAAAATATTGTTTTAAATTTGATAATAATAAAATAAAATAATATTATTAATTTATTTATTTACAAAGCATTAGCCATTTACTTGACATCGATGAATAATAAAAACAAAATATAGATTCAGATAAAATATAAATATATAGATTTAGATAAAAACACAGATTTTTTATTTATTTTTTTTTATTGAGTAACATAATATGAACATACACATAGTACAAATATTTAAATTAATACAATTTTTTTTTTCAATAGGTACTGTCCCAAAAAAGTTAAAAACTTGTGCTTGGGACAGGAGCAAATAACATATCTACATTTAACATATTACATACATTTTACTTATAATAATAGAATCATTTAATAAATTGTAAATCAAGTTCAACTTACAGCTAATACATACAGATGATTAAAGTTAGATTAAGATAAAAATAGACAAAAAAGAATCAGAGAATTAGAAAAAAATAATGATAAGAGGGAAAAAAATCGAATGTGACAATAGATCGACTTAAGCTATATAAGTTGACAGCTATATCGATATAAAAGATCCATAATTTTTTTTTAAAGCTATCTCCGAAAATATCCGCAACATCACACAGTTCATTACCAAACCTATGCAATCGCGGTATTAGTGAGTTAAAAAAAATATTGCGTTGAAGCTGCTACCTCATGAAACATCACCGACTGTCTTGTCCGTCTATTCGGGATGTGGAATTTGGAATTATGGGACGGAATTTGTTTTTTTCTACATTAAAACCAATGCTAGGTATATATGGGAACAATGAAACATATAGAAGTATAATATATGTATGTAGATACTATATATTATGTATTTATTAGGTATTTAAAGCATCTCTATAGATATGCTTTAAATGCATATTTCATTGTTCCCTAATATTTTATTTTTTTATTTTATTTTATTATTAATACAGTAAAAATGCAAGTACAAAAAAGAAAGAAAAGAAACTAAAAAGTCAACAAAACATAATACATAATAAATTCCTCCTCTCTCTTTTTATTCATCATAACCTCACCTAAACGGCTACGCCTGTCTTAAGGTGAGGCTATTCAGTAAAATACAATAATATACATTAAACATGCATATATGCACATATACACATACACATATGCACATACATACGCACACATCAAAACAACAACATCATAAACATCAACCACATGATCAACAATAAACAAAAAAAAACAATAATAACAATATGAGAAAAAAAAATTATAATAATACACTTCCATAAAAATGACAGGTAAAATCAGTGTATTTAAAATATATTGTTTGACAAGAAAATAAAAAACAAAATACAACACATAGAAAAATAATATAAATATACCAATGACACAATATATATATATTATAAAATTTCTTTTTATTTATGTAGGTATTTGTTAATCAAACTAGGTTGGATCTAAATAAATAATTCAATATCAACAATCTCCATGCAAATTCATGTTTTCTATATCTATATCAAATTTGCATACACGTGTAGTCTTTTGGTATCAAATGGGCATTCGTCCTCAAATGCCGAGTAGAAGATTCTGAAAAAATATTTATAAAACGATACTGACGTTAATGTATTCAAATATTTAGAAATGACGAAACAAAGCAGGTTTGAATTGGCACAAAAAACACAGCTAGTAAAAATATATTGCATACCTGCTTATTTGCCGCATAATACATTTCAGCACATTATATCCTTATGTTTTTTTTTTGTTATTTTTCTACAAGATGACCATGTGTAGATTTTCTGACATCTGGCTTTTGCGGGACAAGGTGTGTGATGGTGGTACAATTAGATTCAGAATAATATATTGATATATTTCTACATTCAAAGTATTAACAAATACTTAAATTCTTTTGAGTAGTGATGACAAAATACAAAGATTGGAATGGTCGTGGTCTGATGAGTCTTGCACGCGTTGCTACTGTAAAAACGAAGGGGTTGTGGCCTTGCTATACTCCTTACTACCAATTATTCAAATTGAAATTTCGTATGGAAAATTATCAGCATTTTTATGAAATAAATTTGTTTAATTATTATTTATTAAAATATTTTACTACTACGATGTTCATATTTTTTATTATCTAATTGGGGTATTTCGGCTTTAGATATTTTTAATAACTTAGGAAATATAGGCAGTTAAACAGATAAACTTATCATAAATTTCTTTTTTCCCCAGTAAAATGTGTTTGAGAAACACTCGATTTAAAAAAAAAATATATTCGAGATTTTGTATTATTTGTCTATATTTATACCAATTTTCAGAACTTTTATGGTTTTTCTGATATATGAATAAATAAAGTAAAATTTCAAAAGTTGATAAACCCTGACTGAAACAAAAAGTCAAAATTCTGAGTATAAAATTTTTGTAGGCCTATAACTGTTTATATATTTTGAAATTTTGGGATCTGTAAATTGAGCGGATAAAAAGTTATAAGGGGGGAACAGACAGACACACAGCCACACACACACACATAAAATGTTCTACTCCGAATTCTGAGTAAATCCATGTATGGGAACATATATGCTGCGTGCCTTTAGTTGGTGTTATTAGCATGCAAAAAGTCCACTACGCCATACAAAATTTTCCTTCGTACACGCATCTTGGCTTAATAATGTCGATTCATTCAGAGAATTGAATTCTCATGAACGAATCGACAGTTGGATGAATATTAATTTATTTTTCGAGTACAATAATTTTCCAAAAAATGGTTTGATAAACATAAAGTTGAACAAAAAAACTTCAAACAATTTATGAAACTTAAAGTAAAACACCTGAATGATTTTGACTCTGAATTTGATATTACTGTTTCAGTTGAATTGAATATACTCTTGAGTTTATTTCAAAGTTTATCCCGAGCTTTTGTTCCGTTGGATACTTTCAGGAGTTTAAAGAAATTCTGTGTGTGCTTATACCTTATTATCAAGTCAGTAATATCACCCAGCTGAATACATATAACCTATGTATATGTGCGCTACAGATATGTCCATTAAAACTATTAGGAAAGAATCTCCAACATATGATTAAATCAAATGGAGCAATTTGCTAACTTTGATAAAAGTTTTCCCCTGAATTTCATAATATTTTGTTTTCTCCGTTGAAAAAGAGAGAGAGAGGGGGGGGGGGGGAGAATACCATAAGTAAAAG
The DNA here is from genome assembly GCA_963576475.1 of Molanna angustata. NCBI lineage: Eukaryota > Metazoa > Arthropoda > Insecta > Trichoptera > Molannidae > Molanna > Molanna angustata. The sequence continues at coordinate 9,194,968 of OY754969.1, forward strand.
TTTTATAGGCCTTACTTTTTCTTATTCTGATTTTTTTGGGCTCTGTGCATTGTCATCACCATCATCAGCTCCACATCCCAAGGTGGGACCTGGCTTCCAAAAGAAGTCTTCGCCATTCCAATCTGTCAGCGTCTCCTTGTCTCCAATAGACCACGCCCAAAGAGTCCAGGTCCCCCTGGACGCAGTCCATCCATCTCAACTTGGGTCTCCCCCTACGTCTCACACCCTCTGGTCTATGGTGAAGGATTTTTCTGGCGGGCAGTTGCTCACTCATCCTCTCCACATGTCCGAGCCAAGTGAGTCTCCCAATCCTTACAAACACCCTAACGTCTATACCATCATAAAGCTCTGCGCATTGAGCAGATCAAAAGTTATAAGGGAGGTACGGACACACACACACAGACACACTAAATTTTCTACTCTGAGTAAATAAAGAACAAATATGCTGCGAAGCCTCCAAGTTGGTGGTGTTTGACTTCAGAATTATATAGAAAAACTGTGAAAAATATAGACCTGACATACAAATCTCACGTTTCTTGGCTAATTATATTTACGGCATGAAAGCCTATTTAGAGTACATAACACCATATTATTAACAGTACATAACACCAGTTATAAATACAACAATAACATAAGTACCTACAACACATTTAGTTCAGCAATACATTATATCAGTTAAGAAACATCAATAAAGATAACAATAACATATTGTAAATCAGAAAGAAATCAAATTTAAAATTCGGCGATACATAATATCTGTTATGAAATATAATGTTAAAAATTGAACAGTACACAACACCAGTTATAAATACAATAATAACATAAGTATAACACATAAAGTTCAGCAATACATTATATCAGTTAAGAAACATCAATAAAGACAAAATACAAAAACAAAATAAAACAAAATAAAAACCCAAACATAACGATTACTATAAGTCATGAGTTAAGAGAAAGAAAATGTGTTATTTTTGATTTGAAAGTAGAAAAATCGTCGGCAAAAACATCGGAGTGACTCCCCACAATGTTTCCAAGTCTGTGTAGCCTTGGTATTGGGGAGTGGTAGACATAATTATTCAGAGAATGACTCTCACGAAACATAACACACTGTCTAGTGGTTTTAGCCGGAACATTTAAGTTTATGAGTTTAAGGAGTTCGGGACAGTCTATAGCATGGTTCAATATTTTGTGTAAGAAGGAAAGGTCAAAAACCTTTCTTCTAACGTCAAGATTTAAAAGTTTAAATTCTAGCATTAGATCTGTGTAGTTGATGTGTTCTATTGGAATCCCCTTTTTTATAATTTACAAATCACAAAAATTTTCTCTGGACCCTTTCAATATGATTTATGTGGACATTGTAGTAGGGGGACCAGATTACAGAATTATATTCCAATAATGGTCTGACTAGAGAAACAAATAGTAACCTGTATGATTCAGTTTTATTAAGATCAGCTGCCAGTCTCGTGATGAATCCCAACACCCTCATAGCTTTACCGACGATCTCCTCTATATGTAAATTAAAGGTCAGATCCTCAGATAATGTGACTCCCAAATCCCTCAAGTTTGTAACGCTGTCAAGAGTAACATTATCAATTGTATAATTATAGGTAAATTGGGATCTTGTTCGATGAAAACGGATAACTTGACACTTTGAAGCATTTAAATTAAGTTTATTACGTTTACACCATTCGCTTAAAGATGACAGATTGTTTTAAATGGTTAAACAGTCTTCAATATTATTAATTGATTTGAAAATTTTCAAGCCATCCGCAAATAACACGACTTCAACACCTCTGAAGATCTGAACTATGTCATCCACAAATAAATTGAACAATATTGGTCCAAAGTGCGATCCCTGCGGAACACCACTAGATGCTTGTATTGGCTGAGATATGCAATTCCCAATCCTAACTCTAAGAGTACGATCACTCAAGTAACTTTTAAGCCAATGTAGGAAGATACCATCTACTCCGTATCCACATAACTTATATAGTAGTAAGGAATGTGACACCTTGTCAAAAGCTTTTGAGAAGTCCGTGTACACGGAATCGACTTGACCTCTCCTAGAAACTATATTGGCTATGTAGTCATGATATACTGCTAGGTTAGTTAGTGTAGATTTCTTGGGAATAAAGCCATGTTGGGAAGCAGTAATAATGTTGTTTATCGGTTGACTTATTTTTTTAGCAATTATCGATTCAAAGAGCTTAGGAATTGCAGACAATATGACAAGACAGACAAATTAAGTAAAATGTGATTTTTTTTTAAATCTCCTCATGACCTCGAACCTCTTGCATTAGTCTTGATAGTCTCTTGGTCTTTCAAGCCTAGTCTTGATTTTGCACTCCTTGTCACGGTAATATTCTACACTATATTGCTACACTGCCAGTTATCATCACTTTTGGATAAACACTATATTTAGTGTATAGTAAGCAAGACCGTGTAGTGTTTCAACTTATACCTACATACTTAAAACATCAGAGATTCTAATATTTGATACCAATGTCAGTTTTTAAATTATTTAAAATTTGGATATAATTAATTGTAAACAAACATTATTGTAATTTTTACGACATTTATGTGTTACGACGAAAAATTTGACTATTAATTTGGCAAACAGGATTCCAGTTAATTCTTGTGATTATTCAAATCGTCTTTATTTTTCCGATATTATTTTTGTACGAAGGACACATTTCTTATAATATTATGGCGTTTAATGATCACTCCACGTGTATTATTAATGAACCTGCATTTCTATATTATAATGATCACGAGATAGCCTTTAACCAGTGACGTAACTTATTTTATTATTATTATTTTAATATAGGCAATACGACCAGTTAAGGTCGATTTGTGCCATTTGACGACGTGGTTACTTATTTAAACGGATTTTTCTTGGGGAGGTATAGGTTATAAATTATATTTTACAACTATAGATGCTCAAGATAATTTATTTCAATTTATTTCAAAGTTTCAAGCCAAGATCCGCGAGTTTTGTCTTGTCAGGTCTATATTTTTCCTGGTTATATCATCTTTGAAGTCAAAAACTACCAACTTAGAGGCATCGCAGCGTATATGTTATGTAAATGCATTAACTCAGAATTCAGAGTAGAACATTTAATGTGTCTGCGTATGTGTGTGTGTGTCCCTTATAAATTTTGATCCCTTTGATTCACACAGCATAAAATTTCAGAAAGTACCTATAGATAATTTTAGGCCTATAAAAAATCAAACTCCGAATTTTTAATATAAAAAGCTAGAAAAGCTAGAACGCTTTAAATTGTGTAAATACAATATCTCAAATGTTTTTTTTTTGAAAAAGTCTCAGCATTTTTCAATTTTTTTAACGACAAATTTTTTTTTATATCAAATTGTGTTTCACTGCCTAACACTAACATTTCACTAACATTTTTTTTAAATATCGTAGGAAACCGAAACATCCTTACTTGATATTTTAATTTTCCATAAAAAATATTAACATTGTAGTAGAACATCTCAAACTTTTTTAACAACTTTTATAAAAACTGAATTAAGTGACGACATCGTTTCATATAATTTATAAGGCAGTATACATACACTACCTACATTATATCTACGGGGACTCAATATTTTGATACCTTATCTCCAACATACATACATACCACCATCCTGTTTTAATATTCTGGGTAGGAAAAAAGACTGACCTCCATATTATCCTATCCTGACATATATACCTACATGTTATATATAGAAAACAAATTATCTTGAAATGTTTACAAATTTGTGTTTAAGTATTTATAGTTGTTTGGTATGTATTCTTCAATTATACTTACTATAGCCATCGACAGTTGTATATCATGTGTTAAATGCAACTAGCAATGATTTAATATTTTTTTTATCATATGGTACTAGTAAATCAAATGTTTAAAATCAAAATGAACAAAACACAGAAATGACAGCAATCAAATACAAAACAGCACGATATGGCAATCACATATTCACGTCGAGAGCTCCGAGCCAATCCACAAATGCTGGTGTCAATTCGCGAATGTCCGACTTTGGGCCTTCATATGCATGGACGCTGCATTCTTCCAATATGTGTTGCATTGTTTGAAAGGGGTGGCCGCAATCGCGTTGTGCGGATGGAACAATGCCCCACTTTGCCATAAGGTATGTAGTTGCAGCGTCCATGTCCAGTGCGGATCCTATTCAGGGAGGTCCACAGCCTTCTTGGCAGCTCGAAACCTGGAGATATCTTCGTTGGAGTTTCCATGTACCTATTAACATCCAGGTTGGAGCTTACCCTGTCACTGTGCCAAGTCTCATTCAGGCTGAAGTCCTCACTAACAAGGTTACATCCGAGTTTCGCTGCTGGATTCCTTGAAGCAAGTCTTTGCTGTCCCTCAGACGGAACATCACCGTGGATTGGCAAAGCGCTATTTTCACAAATTTAATAATTTATTGTTTGCTACTTGCATATTTTTCAACTATAGGTACACACTTACGTCATCGACAGTTGGATCTCATGTTTTAAATGCAACTACTTTAGGTAAATTGGTGTTATTCATAACTTACACACATCAATCGTACAACAGCTTTCCTGTGATTTCTTCTGGTACCATATCAGATCCCCCCGACGTAGGCGATCAATGCATCTCTATCCGCCGCCGTACGGATCAATTCGCCGAAGTCTCTGATGCCGTTCAACTCACGAATTTTGCGTAGCCATGACATCTGACGTCTTCCTATTTTGAGGCGTCCCTATATTTTTATTTTATTTTTGAAGGTTGCATACAGTTTTTTAATATAAACATAAATTTTCAAAATGAATTAATAAATACATAAACCAAAAACCAAGGCACATTGAATAAATTGTCACTCCTTGTAAATCGTGCAGGGACTCTAAGGTTAATTTTCCCTAATAAATTAGGAGTAGGTATCAACCCGATTATTCAATATGTTATAAAGAAACATATCCAGCCCTTCATAATCAGTTTGTTTAAAAAAATGTTAATTATGTGTATAAAATATACAATGGAAATATTTTTTTTAGTTAAATATTGAAAATTTTTTATTCACAATATTTTTTTAGTTTTCGATGAATTCAATATTCTCACCAAAAATACTTGATTTAAATTTATATTATCATTGAAAAAAAAACACCTTTATATTTATCGCATCATTTTTTACGCCCAATTTGAACCTTAGTTTATCAATATAGTTTCCAATTGTCTAATATAGTCATCGTCATACATAAAAATCACGTGCGCTGCGCGGAATACAAATTTTGGGTTTTTCGTTTGGTAGACACGCAAGCTTGAATCGCTGAAAAGAGTTAAGATATTTGGCAATTTTTCATTGTTTCAAATAGGTTACAAATTCAATTAAGTATTTTTTGAAAATGTTACAAATTATCAAATAATTGAATATTCTAAAGGAGATGCATTACGCATTATGTTTGGTCGTAATATATTGCCATCAGACTATAAATCCGCCATTATGGATTATTTTGTGTAAGTACATAATTTTAGGTTTACTTACTTATAATCTAGCGAATACACTTTTAATATAAATAATAATAAATCTAATATAAATAAGTCAAAGCGAGGCTTTATTTCAATTTTATAAATAAAATTCTTTATTCGTTCCGCCACTGACAATGTCAATGTACCATATTTAATTGGTTATTTTGTCGTTAAGTCGACAATAATAAAAAGCTACTTATGTATTAATTTTTGTTGTTAGTCATCATATTAGAAACAGGAAATATTTTTACGTATAGTCATAAAAAAACAAATCGAAAGAAAAAAATGGAAACGGTACTTTTTTAAAAAATCTGGTATAAAAAAGACAAGAAAGATGCATTACATCTTTGATATTTGAACGGATAGTATTTATTACATATTACCTATTATAAATACAAAATTTTCGTATAAATTTGTTGACATAATATGAAAAAAGGCCAAAAACATATTCTTATACTCAAACAAGGGGTGAGTTTATTACCCTGTGGAAATTCCATCCAGATATTTTAGTATTTTCAGATCAGAATGACAAAAATATTTGCGTGACAAATTTAATAATATGTTCTATCTTTATTGATTTAATCTTCTTCTTCTTTTATGAAGACCATTGGGTCTGTTTTTACTTGTGACTACAAACATATATAATATGTTTGTCATCACTGGCCTTTCTCATTTCTCATTCTCATTTTGCTCGTTCTGGCCATATCATCATTCTTGATATAATCGATTTTAGGGCAAACGAAACTGCAGCTGCCTTATTGACTTGGCTCTGAATTTCTTCATAGAGGTCAGCATCTTCTGTAAGGTGTATGCCTAGGTATCTAAAAGTATTAACTTGTTCTATTGGGTTGATGTATATAGTCAGGTTGCATGCTATGTGTGTTTTGAGAAAATCGTACATTTAGCCGTATCGATTGAAATAGCCATGTTGTATTGTTTGTAGGCAAGATGCAGCCTGTTCAGAATTTTTGTAGGTCGTTGATTGTTTCGGCTATTATAATAGCGTACTTGTCATATCCAATCACATTAACAATTTCCTTTCCCATTCTATACCCAAGCAGAAACGATTTAATTTCCTTAATAAGTTCGTCCATTACTAGATTAAACAGGAATGGGCTTCAGACTATCTGCTTGTCATATCGTAATTTAATCTCTCTGGCAATAAACTAGCCACTTAAACAGGTGCAAAAAAATGCTTATTTTTCTTCTTCTTATTGTGCCGTTCTTAACGGAGGTTGGCGACCATCACGCCAAACTCATCAGGATCTTGCGCCAATCTAATGAGTGACGCCGCATCCTGAATGCCATACCACTGCCTGAGATTTTTAAGCCACGACGTTCTATCAATCCCATTACTATGCATAAGTTGTAGAAAGGCATATTTATCACCACGGAATATGTGGCCAAAGTATGCGGCTTTGAGTCTCTTGACAATGGACATCAATTCCATCTCATTCTCCATCATATTTCAAACTCTCATTGGAGACTCAATTAAATATGTACGCATAATCCTTCTGTAGATGCAGCCATATCTCGAATGCTTGAATTTTATTGATTGTTGGGATCTTTAGAGTCCAACCTTGTGATTATTATTATTACTAATGATGATTTAATTAATTAAGATAAATCTCTGCATTTCATGTTGGGATTTTGTTTTTCTCACTATGGCAATTATTATTATTTTCACATAGTTCTATTTAATTTTGTTCGCAAACACGACTCCTGTTAACCGGTATCATCAGAATGGTGAATAATAGTGGTGTTAACAATCTATTTAAATAGATTCAATACAAGGAAACGAATAATAGAGAACGAAGGGTGAATGGGAGTCGCGTTTGCGAACAAAATTAAATTGAACGAAAAATTATACTTATATATTTTTTTACTCCTCACTAACCTCACTAACGCAATTTTTAAGGGTATTTTTCTTATTGCAGATTATCAACTAGTATCTTGCTGAGATTGTTTTTTGAAATTTTCATCACAATGTATCTGTGTGTATGTGCTATGTGCTGTGTGCTACCTACGGCGTGTTTATTTTATTTTATCGATTATAGACAAAAGTGCTCATTCAATTCTTATCAAATTTTGCGAATTTCAATTTTGCGAATTCAATTCTTATCAAATTTTGGGTCTAAGCAAGTATTATATATACATATATATAATACTTGCTTAGACCCCATTAGATTTTGAAGGAAATCTGAATAGTGCCTCTCAATTTTTTAACTGTCAAATATTTGAAAGTGACCCCAAGCTCAGGAAACTTAAAATTTGAAATTTTTATTTTTAAATTAGTAAAAAGGCACATCACTTTCATAAAATGGCATTGAAAAACCCAAGTTTTCATATTAAAATATTTATATAAAAAAATAATTTAACAAACTCATTTCATGAAAATGCTGAATATTTTCCATACAAAATTTGAATACCTACTCTAAAGAATGACTAGTTAGTGATGAGTTTAGCGTTGGCCACAACCCACTCGTTTTCATCATAATTCTATGTAATTGTGGAGTATCAAACATAAAAAAATATTACTTTTATTATGATTTATTGATTCAAATAATTTATTTATTTGTTTATGATGATGAGGTCATGCATGAAAAAAAATACAAGAGTTCGGTAAAAAAAAGGAACAAGCAAAGCGAGATTATTCTATTATACTTAGTTATTGACTTTGCGATATTTATAGCAATGATACACAATATATTTATTGAATTATATAGGTCAATAAACATGCATTTTATTAACAAGATTAGTAACAAAATGTAGAGCAATGATAAAAATAAACAATAGATTGAGGTTATCAAAAACAATGTAAATTACTAATTAATTCGAGATTTTTTTATATACCTACTTAACTAATTAATTCGACCACTAGTGGATTTAGAAATATTTTTATAAAAGTATAAATTTATTGAATGCAGTTTTGGGTGAATAATTTCCATTTTGCCTCAAAAAAAATTTAAACTCAAATTACAAAGCATTATAACATGGAATTTTTTTGGTCATGTTTACAACACGTAAATGTAATGATAATTTTGATTTTTATTTTAAATTGGTAGAAGCCAGAAAGTAAAAATAAATCATAATACATATACACGACACTTTATCCAACTGTCGATTCGTTCATGAGAATTCAATTCTCTGATTGAATCGACATTATCCAACTGTCGATTCGTTCATGAGAATTCAATTCTCTTAATGAATCGACATTATCCAACTGTCGATTTGTTCAGGAGAACTTTGTTCTCTTAACATATCGACAATGTTTCAAGCCAGGATACGCGAGAATTGTATGCAGGGTCTATATTTTTCACTGTTTTTCCAACTTTGAAGTCAAATAACACCAACTTAGATGCTTCGCAACATATATGTTCCATATACAGATTTACTCAGAATTCGGAGATGAGCATTTCGTGTGTCTGTGTGTCACCTCCCTCTTAATAACTTTTGATCCGCTCAATTTACAGAGCCCAAAATATTAGAATATATAGATAGGCATACAATACTTTCATACTCAGCACTTTGAATTTATGTTTCAGTCAGGGGTTATCACCTTTTGAATTTTTACTTTATTTTTCCATATATCTCAGAAACCATAAATGCCAGAACGCTGAAAATTGGTAGGAACATAGATATATATAAATCTCAAAGTAGTTTGTTCATAAAAAATCCAGGGTTTCTCAAACATTTTTTATTAAGAAAAATATTTTTTTTTGAATAATTTATGTGTTTAACTGCCTATATTTCCAAAGTTTTTAAAATATCGAAAAAAACCGAAACACCCCAACTAGATAATTTAATTTTCTATAAAAAATATCAGCATTATAGTAGTACCTCTCAATTTTTTTTAACAATTTTTATAAAAATTGTATTTAGTGACGACATCGCTTCATACAATTTGTATGGCAGTCACCTATGCCTACTTAATAATTTGATACTTCATTTCCAAACATACATACATACCATCATGCTGTTTTCATATTCTGGTTAGGAAAAAAGGACTGACCTCTATACTATCCTATTTTACATACATACCTTCATGTGTTGTATTGAAAACAAAATATCTTAAAATATTCAATAATTTGAATTTATGGGTTTATAGTTTGGTACTAATTCTTCAACTATACATATGTACTATCGCTATCGACAATTGGATCTCATCACTGTGACATGCAACTAGTATTAATATTCAAGAGATCGTGGGCAACAAAATACCTGCGAAGAGATTGAAGGACAGTAACTGTTGGATCTCCTCCTTCCAGGATAGTCCACCTTCATTATGATTATATGTTTTATTTATTTTGTCAAAAGGGGTTTTATGATATCAAATTTACTGATTGTATGACAATCCTTTTTGGTGGTAAGTCCCTTATCAACGGGTAGTCATCAGCCGAAACGTTCGTCCAGTAAAAAGGATATATACATATCTTTTCGGTTAATTCCATTTAAAAAATAACATTTTTCTGCGTACCCACGAATCCAATTACAGTGTGATTTTATGAGAAATTTCGATCAATCTTGTTATAACAGTTCTTTTACATATACGTGTTTTGATATTTACTTTTTTTAGGGTAAAATATTTAAAAAATATTACCGCTATTTACGAAATGTTTAAACCATTGATGTATTAATTTAACAAACCGTGAAATGATTAATGTACAAAATATGAAATGTGTTTCATTTATCACCCTTATAGATTATACCCTCAAATTACCTATAGATAACCTTGAGGTAGGCTATTCCCTAAACTCTTCACTACAAATAAAAATAGTGGTACCTACACTGATGTGACTATCGTAAAATTAAACAAGTCCATATATTTTGTAAATATATTAATAAAATTATTTAAGATATCTTTTTTTCTCTTATCAGCAGTAATCAAACACTTGGCAACGTGAACCGCATAAGAGTCGATTAAGCAAACGAAAAGAAATATTAAGTAACGTGATAGGCAACTGTTACTTCCATGCACAGGGTTATCTTTTCTTGTTTCTTTTCTTGCGATACAATGACATATATAACACGTTGACTTGAGTGGCTGGTTTCCATATGAGCAGGTAACAGGGCAAGCAGGGCATCTTCACTGTGCCTGTGCTCCACGCCACGCCGCGCCGCATTCACACGAAAAGAGTCACTATCCGTTAGGATCCCCCATGCTTTTAGGTTGTCTTTAGATCTGCGGACGCACGTTCTCAATATTTTAAGAGACTTCCAGGTTCGCCAATCCAGATCGTTAATATCTTTACGCGTCGGTGTCACCAGGTGCAAAGAGAACATGCTCAGGTGGGTAATAAGGGTGGAAGAAGATGTCTCCTGCAATTAGAGCGAAAAATAGACTGATGAACACCCCCTCATCTGTCGAGATATGCCGGTGAGGTGTGATTCAGAAGACCTGATGTTGGTCAATGACAATGCCATTGCGGTTGCTGTACTCTGGAGTTAGATGACCTTTAGGTGATTTGATAATCTTTAGGTGATTTTTTTCGCCACAGAGTGAGCCTAGCTTCCTCTGGAGATGTTTTTAGTGGCTCAGTATGCCTCAGGAAAACTTTGCGGGATTTCAGCCTGGGTTAGGTAGTCTCACAATTGTAAAGGCAGTGCGAAGGTTGGTGTTGGGCATTGTCCGATTCAACGCTGCAGTTTACCTCGCGTCTGATGGTAGGGGGTGTTATCCCTGCAAGGGCGTACAGTTGCAAGGGCGTAAGGGGGACTAGTGGAGTGGGTTTCAGGCAACCAGTGATCACTCGGTAGGTGTTTGCGTAAAGAGGACAAAGAGGTTATTTTTCGTATAAAGTTTAAAAAATATATATATTTTTTCTATGTCTAGCAAAAGTGATCACTCTTATGTTTATTTTCGTGAGTTAATATCGTGATTTTATAAATTCATATTTAAAAAAAATTGATAACCTTCCACTGTGTTAATAAAAAATAAACACATTTTGCAGAATACAAAGATTTTTTGACAAATTAATATCTCAATAGAGACTAAGTAGCAATACTATAGGAGAACTGGGAAATCAAGGAACCTACAGGCTAACGGCTTGTCATCGGCTGGTTTACGAGATCACTTTATGCGCTTGTGCAACGTTTACCGATTATGCCTTTTTACTGAATTCCCATACCAATCCAATTTTTAAAATGTAAATGTGTCAAAAAATATCATTAACTCCCAAGAGGGAAAAAATCCAAGATATAATATAGATATGCAATCATAAAAAAATCGATGTTCAAATATTCTGACAAAATTTAAAATGTTTAATACATATGAAAAATAAAAGGAAAGATCTAAATCTATTAATTATATGAAAGTAAATTCGTTACCAATTATACCTAATTAATCTTAATTTACAACAGCATAAAAGTAAGAGAATAGAAGCATACCTCAATTTATTCAAATATGTAAGGTATTTTCAGCGAAATATAAGAATACAAACATAGCTATTGTGAAGCGTATCCTTTATATAAATTCTTTAGTAGAAAAATAAAAATATTGTGTTTCCAAACCGATTGCTTGAAATATTGATTTATGTAAAAACAATGCTTTCTGAGACATTAGCCCCATAATTCTCGTTTGTTCGATACCTAATAAATAATTTATGAAATACAGAGATAAATATGTGTATTCACAAACAAACATAACGCTAATAATGTGAAAATCCCTCCAGTAAAAATAAACATTACGATGTATAAATCATTTTCTTGTCCTTAAACCTACGTAGAGTTCAAAGTGTTGGTATTTTTTTATTTTATTTATAAAAACTAACGACTTTGAACTAAGAATACTACAGCCGTCCATGAAAATTTTATTGGGAAATCCTGTTAATACATTGTAATATAAAAATAAAGAATAATCGCAATACACTAAACAGATTTGAGACTGGCAACTGAATTCAATCAAATGTCAAATATTGACTGATTTGTAAATTATATTTACTTCATTTTGTATAGCAATTATTCTGTATATATATTTATTTGTTTTATTTTTATTTTGAATATCTCCTTTACACACGAATGCTTTCATTCTGATAAACGGCAATATATAATTGTATTTTTTGAATATGTGTTGTATTTTATAAATAAAAAAATAATAAATATGATGTTTTTTTTACAGAACTTGTGGATAAGAGAGAAAACAAAAAAAACCGACCTTGTCCAAAAGGTTGTCAAGCAGAAGTGGAGCTGGGCATGGTATGTAGCCCGAACCACATACTCCAGATGGACTAAGAAAGTGATAGAATGGCGACCTCGAACGGACAAAAGAAGCGTTGAAAGCACTCAAACAAGATGGTCTGAAGATATTGGAGTGGCTATATTGAAGCTTTGCTTGTTGATAAGATGGGTAATATGTGAAACGATTTTTTATGTCAAACGATTTTTTATGGAAAAAAAATCAGGATTTCTCAAACTTTTTTTTGTTTTACTGCCTATATTTCCACTTATTTGAATATTAAAAAACGCCGAAACACTCTTACTAGACAATTGAATTTTCTATTAAAAAAAGTATTATTGTACTACCTACATACATCTCAAACTTTTCATAGTAATTTTTGTAAAAATTGAATTTGTAGACGAAATTGTTGCAGAATATATAATATCTACGGGGACTCTCAATAGTTTGATACTTGATCTTTATACATAAATACGAAGGATCAAGCTGTTTATGGGGTAGGAAAAAAAAATCTGACCTCACTATCCTATCCTGACATACATGGTTTTGTATAGATAACAATATATCTTAAAATACTCAATAATTTGGATTTAAGAGTTTATAGTTCGGAAAGTATTCTTCAATTATACGTACTATCGTTATCGACAGCTGGATCTCATGTGTTACATGCAACTAGTTATTGTAAACTTTATTTCTATTCGCTATTATTTAATTGGGTTTCAATATAATATGAGATCAATTCTTGTTTAACATTTATATCTATTACCAACGGCAGTTTGTGATACATTACTGTAGAAGTATTGAGGTAGTCTCATAATGTAGATACAAACCTATGTTTGAAGTACATAATATATTAAATGGATATATTATGAATGATATTAGTATATAAATATTGTATGTTAAGCTAATACAGTTCCTACCTACATATATTAACGTTCGTGATGACCATGCAATGCATTAACCATTACGATCACGATCAAATAAGTATCTATGTATAATATGAAACACACATGATGATAAAATATCATAAAACTTGTAATATTAAACGATTACCTTTGTAGGGCTGTCACCTAAATTTATTTGCTGACTTGTTACCAAACAAAGAACTTCCTTTAATTCCCTCCTTCCCTTCCTTGTCGCTACGATCAGAAGGGCTGCTCGTGGCACTTTCTCAATACACTTTCTTAATCTTAAAAATGTATTAATCAACAATCGATCAAAATCTAATTTTATCTTTCTCTATATTTAATAAAAAAAAAATGTTATTATCAACGTATAGTATGAAATTGTCATTAATTTTTTAACATTTTTGTCATTAAGACAAAAATGACCTTATAAGTCTGGCGCAATTCAGGGGTGACTTCTATGCGAAAAATGCATTTGTCACCTCAGTTATAAGAGTTGTTGCTCTCATTATTTACAAAAAAAAAATTCTCTCAATAGATGGCGTTACAACAAAAATAAATAAAAATAATAAGAATGTTGTTCATAATTTCACACATAGATGGCTGTAGTAAAAATTCCTTATTTTCAAGCGAAAAGAATTTCAGTATTACAATATATAGAACTTTCAAAATTGAATTGATAGTGATCTCATTAAAAAGGCATAATTGGTGAACGTTGCGCAAGCGCATAAAGTGATCACGTAAACCAGCCGATGACAGATCGTAAGCCCTGTAGGTGCCTTGATTTCCCGGTTCTCCTAAAGTAAATATTCCAACTTCGTCTTTATTGAGATAATTAAAAATCTGTTAAAAAATATCTTTGACTCCCGACAGGGAAAAAAATCCAATGTTTGCGCATATGCAATAATAAAAATATTCGATTGTCATTAATTGTTTTATAAATTAATGGTATTATTCAATTAATTTGACCCCAAAGATCGCTCAAGACTGAAGTTAATTTTTTTTAAATGAATATAGGTACATAATATTCACAGCACTAAATTTTTCAGCTATTCCTTTGATGTACGTCCATCAAGACTCTGGAATATTTTGAGTCCTGAGTCCTGATATAACTTCGTCAAAGTCGCTTTCCATTTTCAAGAAAAGACTAAAGCAGGGATATATCTCCGAAAATACCTGATCCCTCTCCTTTTCCTTCCTCCCCTTTGCTACGTAATATTTACTAGAGAAGGAATATTTATCCTTAAACACCTGGGGAGCAAGTCTGGTCCAACCGGCGGAATCAATACTCACGTGATTACCCATAGCATGGATATATGTAATTATCATATGGAGTTCTATGACATCTAGAGATATTATAGAACTCCATAAATTAATTATATCCATGATATGGATAATCGTGAGGGTTTTGATTTCACCGGTTTGACTAGACTTGTCCCCTGATCTCGATTTCCTCTTCGTGTTCTTTCCCAATCCTTTTTTATCGCTATGTTTGCAATGATGTATTTTTTTAATTTCATTATTTATCTTGGTGTTATGTATATTTTCTTTGTTCTTTTTTAGCTTTCATTTTTTGTTGATGTACCTACATATATAATTCTGTCACTCTGTAATCTGGTTGGTTGGAAGAAATTGTCTAATGGCAATAAGCCCGCCAGTGTGCATTATATTTGTTTATATTATCTACAAAAAGTTAAATAAATAAATAAAAATATTTTTAAACAAGTACATATACATCTTCCTACATTCCCTAAATTAAGCATGAATGCTTGTGCTATAAGTGAAAGAAATCGGTCGAAGCAGGATTCGAACTCGCGACCACTGGGTTACTAGCCCAGTGCGCTAACCGCTCTGCCACCTCCCATCTAAAATTATTGTGTTTTCCTTTTTTTGGATAACATATTATAATTGACTTAAGACTACAAAAATAAATCTGAGTAATACAAATCAATGTCAGATTTAAAACTTTTATTTTACTTTTACTGCCAAATGATGGATGCAGTTATTAGCTTTGCAAGTAATGAAATGTTTTTTTATGATTGTGCAATTAGGCAAAGCTGTTGAATCCAATAAATTTAATAAAAGTAAAAAGTGCCCGCTTATATTATGTAAAATATTCCCGTTTTTATGTAAAATGTCTGAAGACATTTTTATATAAAAGCGGTGAGACATTTTTATATAAAAGCGGTGAGACATTTTTATATAAAAGCGGTGAGACATTTTTATATAAAAGCGGGAATATTTGGGTGAGTTTACTGTTCTGTTTGTTTCATTGATTAAATTTTTTGTGTAACACCATTAGTCGAAGCATTAATTTGATTTTTCTGTATTTATTTTTCAACAGATTTTGGCGTAGTGTCTAGTCCATTTTTCCCGTTTTTTAATCGTTTTTATCTTTCTCTTTCTTTTTCTATTCCTTATTTAGATCTACATTTTTATGTTTATTTTCGTCATTCGTTTTGTTTAACAAATTCATAAGCCATGTCATTCGATATCAATACTATGTAATATAAGAAATTTAGGATGTAGCGAAATCAACACCGATTTCACATCCAACACAGTTTTTTTAACATGAAGTGAGGTTAAGAATGAGGCCGATGATGATTGAGCCACGATGATAATCTGTTCAAAAAACTATACTACAACCATAGGAATTTGATGTCTTCAAATTATTGTTATATACCTACAAATAATATTTATGACATTTCATAAATCAAAGTTAACCAACCCTACATGTACAAAGCGATTTACGATGGGTTGACAATGCGGGGTGATGATTGAAGTATGGGGTATAAACGACCTTATCCATACGATATATCGACATAGAGGGTATGAAATTTTATCCGTAACGATTCTGTTTTCATCCGCGTCAGTTCTGCAAAGGACGTCGCGACGCTAATTTTTGTACTGAACCATATACCTAACGACAGTGATGATGTAAACAAAATCGGTAAAAATAAAATGACTCGTTTTAAAGGATATAATTCCATAATTTTTGTTTTGATTAAAAAAATATATTAATTGCGTTGTAAAATTCAAAGAAATGTTTTAAGGTTATTATTAAATCGGATATATAATGACAGGATTCGAAATTCTACTATCGACTATATGCTTGAACGCGACGATTTGTGACCCCAGTATTCAACCAAGCAACAATATCACACTTTTAGGTAAGTTTTTTTAAATTTTTTTTATTAATTATTATTTTTTTTACCACCACCCGCTCTGCATATGGGGACTGAAAACGGCCCCTTCACAGAACGCTAAGTGAACGACAAGAAAAAAAATGCATAGCACGAAAAGTAACTCATGGAGCCCTCTAGATTAGCAATCTCGGCACCATAGTGCAAAAGAACAATCGACGACTGTGAATGGAAGATTCACACTCATGGACTTCAGATCTTTTCAATGAGAAATATCAGGGGTATGAACAAAATTTCTGAAAAAATTAAATTACTGGGAATCTAACAATAGTAAGGCACCATAACTGTGACAACACTTTTTAAAGGCTTTAAAATTGTTCTTCGAGATCACAAAATCCGCGTGACCAATGGGACCTTGAAGAGGCCCACGGACAGCAGCGAGGAGCTCCGATCTATAAGAGGACATCATTGGGTGGCAACAATCCCACAGGATATGTTTCGAAGTTTGGTTTGGGCACTGACAGAACTGACATGAGCAGAGGAGGCAAAATTAAATCGGTAATTAATTTACGGCATAAATAACCGTTATATACATATATGAAATATGCATAATATATTGAACACAAATTCATAGAAAAATGAATGGTTTGTGGCCAACTCCTAACTACCAATTCACTCCAAAAGTATTTAAATTTTGTGTGGAAAATTTTCAGCATTTTCATGAAATGAGTTTGTGTGTAGGGCCGATCATGACATACGGCATAGAAACAAGAGCTGACACCGCCAGAACAAAAAACCTCCTAAGAACCACTGAGATGAAGACTCTACTACCCATCGCAGGCGTAACACTTCTTGATAGAGTAAGGAACTAGGAGATAAGAAGAATCTGTGATGTCGAAGATGTTGTGCGATGGGGAAGAACACGAAGACGATTCTGGAGAGATCATGTGGGGAGAGCGGGTTCGGATCGAGTGGTGAGGATGGCAGCGGATGGGGAGATGACAAATGGCAGACCCACTGGAAGACCAC
The DNA here is from genome assembly GCA_963576475.1 of Molanna angustata. Classification (NCBI taxonomy): domain Eukaryota; kingdom Metazoa; phylum Arthropoda; class Insecta; order Trichoptera; family Molannidae; genus Molanna; species Molanna angustata. Next base: position 9,212,723 of record OY754969.1, read on the forward strand.
CCAAACGATGGAAGGATAGCTGGACGTCCACTTCACAAGAGCAGGCTCCGAGAATAACAGGACACAGTACTAACTAAAGCAGAAGAAGAAGAAGAGTTTGTTTAATTATTATTGATTTGCATATTTTATAGTGAAAACTATAAAAAAAAGTAAATCGTGTAGATAAACAGTGGCAGAGCGGTTAACACGTATTAGCAGGTCCAGTTTGCGTTGCTAAACCGTGTGCATTTGGAGGAAACATGCCTTGAATTCAACACGAGTTTTTAAGTACAATAGCGCAACAAAATAGTGCCTAATTCGAGGCAGTATTTGCCTCCTAATCAACACGGAAAGGTAAAAACGCTACCCAGAAGACCTGAAAAGAGATGGAAGGACAGTTGGACTTTCTCCTCCAAGGATAGTCAACCCTCACAAACTAGTCAAATGATCTTTACACACGATGAAGATGAAAGGAGAAGACATATTTACCTGCTATTTATTATATAGATTAAACGTAATTTTTAAATACTTAGAGTGGTATTACAGATGAAATGTAAGAAAACGGTAAAATAATATGTTCCTGTGCTAATCCTAATTAGTCGTAATACAGAAGTTATTTGGTGTTACAGAAACATTCTTACCCTATCTGTATCTCACGCGTTTATCTGTCAAATTACGCTATTTGTAAGATTTTGGTGAGTTACCAAAAGAACAACCTTATCCATAAAAATATGAACTTGTTGACGACTATTGAAATTAAATAATAATATTTTTTGTGTTTTTATTAGTATACTAGCTTTTATGTCCCGCCGTTGGCCAAGAATGTAAAATTGTGAAAGAAAAAGCAATCGTTTTTATAATATTGTCACCCAATTATTTTGCAATATCAGACTATGAAAAGTGGTTTGAAATTTGATTGAGTTTAAGTATTGTAAAATGTTCAAGTGATGGCCACAACCCATTCTTTTTTATATATTGCTATAAAGTGTGAATGAAGTATAATATTTATACAATTTCTGCTCGCATGGACTATGCGTAATGGTTTTAAATATGACTGTTTATCAACGTTGTAAAGAGATTGGTTTGGCCACAACCCCCATTTTTAAATATTATCATCGAAAACAAATTGTAATGTGTACCTATTGAAAATTTAGTAATTTTGGATGTTGGGATGTGGTTAAAATTTGATTAAACAAACGTAGGTACTGAAAAGATCTAGTATTGGTCACATCCCATTCGTTTTTATATTTTTTCATCAAGTGTGCATTATATTTTTGCTCAATTTGACTGAAAGTCTTCATTAACGAAGAAGAAGAAGACTTGAACTATAGTAAATAGTTTTTAATTTGAATATAAATGTTGTGAAGAGTTCAGTAATGGCCACAACCCCCATTCTTTAAATATTAGGTGTTGAAAATTATTCAAAATAGGATGATATAAATTGTTTAAATTTAATTAAACAAAAGTATTGAAAAGATTCTAGTGCAGGTTATATCGTCACATCCCATATCCCATTCATTTCATATGTATTTTCATCAAGTGTGCATATCGTTAATAATATTTCTGCACAATAGACTATTAGACTTAAAACTAACCCAAAAGACTAAATAAAAAAGATAAAAATAAGTATAAGACTATAAGAAATAGTTTGTATAAAAAACTATTCCAATGGTCTACATAAAATAAGTAAAAATACATATACCTAATAGAAGAATTAGACTATTGGAAATAGATTGTATAAAAGCTCACCCAAAGGTCTACAAAAAAGAAGAAGAAGAATATTTAGACTATTGGAAATAGTTTGTATAAATACTGACCAAAAGGTCTACATAAAAGAAAATGAATAAGACTATTGGAAATAGTTTGTATTAAAACTCTCCCAAAAGTCTACGTACATAAATGAAGAAGAATAATAATTAGACTAAAGGAAATAATTTTTATAAAAAAATGACCCAAATGTATACATAAAAGAAGAAGAAGATGAATTAGACAATAGGAAATAGTTTGTATAAAAACTGCCCTAAAGGTCTACATAAAATTAAGGAGAAAAAGAATTAGACTCCAGGACCCGCCGCTTCAGGCCCTTCAGTACCTCCCGTCCCTTTAATCCCTCATTACGTCCCTTCCCATCAGGCCCTTCAGTACCTTCCGTCCCTTCAGGCAGTTTTATACCTCCCGTCCCTTCAGGCCCTTTAGTGCCTCCCTTCCCTTCATTACATCCCGTCCCATCAGTCGGTTAAGAAAAGTTTAAATCCAGAAACCATCCTGGAAGAACCGCGAAGAGATGAAAGAACCTTCTTTTCCCAGGATGCTCTACTTAATAGGTAAAATGACTAAATACACGAAGAAGAAGAAAAAAGTTTAAACCCAGATACCTGCGAAGAGATGGAAGGACAGTTGGACCTTCTTCTCCCAGGATTCTCCAACTTCATAGGTAAAATGACCAAAAATACGCGATGAAGAAGAAGAAGAAGAAATAAGTTTAAATCCAGATACCTGCGAAGAGATGGAAGGAAAATTGGACATTCTTCTCCCAGGATAGTTCATCTTCATAGGTAAGATGACCAAGTACACGTTGAAGAAAAAGAAGAAAAAAGTTTATATGCAGAACCCGTCCTGGAAGACCTGTGAAGAGATGGAGGGACAGTCGGACCTTCTTTTCCCAGGATACTCCCCCTTCATAGGTAAAACGACCAAATACACGAAGAAGAAGAAGAATAAGAAAAAAGTTTAAATCCAAAAACCATCCTGGGCATACGCTCGACAATTCACCAAAGTTTCATTATAATCGGACAAACGGTTGATAAATAAATAAATAAAATAATTTTCCTATAGGAAATCAGTATAGGTATATTATTGTTGATTTGTAAGTAAATAGTATTAGGTAGTAACCTACCTACAACAACCTTCTAAATAAATTCGATTCCTAACAAATTTTATTTGAATATCACATTCTTTCTGTAGCCATGGAAACGATTCGAACACGTAAGTAATATCGAATGGTTCGGATACATTTTTTGAATATGTAGGTACCTACATTGGTTTGTTCGATGCCATAAAAATGAAAATTGTCAGAAAAATCAAATATTATTTACAAATTATGCAATTTTATTATGCCTATATCTTTACTAATAAATAACACATTTTTACAATATATGTCTTAAAACTTGCCGTAATGTCTTGTGTTTCATTTTATTATTTCATAATTACATTTATTTCAAAGGTTTATTATTTTCAAGAACATATTCATTCGGTGGGAAAATGAAATATTGTATGAAAAGATATTAAAATGGCGGCGTTTATGTACAAAAGGCTTACTTTAAAAATAAGTTAAACATTATAATTATACCAAATATTCACCATGTTTTTCACTTAAACGCTAAGTTATACTTGAAAATATATTTTCTTCGTGTAAATACGTACTTCTAACTTTTAAACTAACAGATATTTGCGTGCAAAATGTACACTTTTTTGACAGATACGACTTGGAAAATTTTGTATGAAAAAAATAATTATTGAAATATTTTTAAAATTCAGCATTTTTATCGCATTATTTTTAGCGTGACACTGCATCAGGTATACAGGTACACGTTCGCACATAAATTAGATTTTTAGATGCTCTTGGTTTTTCAGAAGGCGTGAGACAAACACACACACACACACATACACACACACAAACACTAACATTTTGATTGCTTTATTACTTTAGATTACCTGCTAACGTTTATATGTATAGATGTTATGAATGTTTATAAAGTGTGTTTCTATGGTTAAGTTTATGCTGTCTCATCTAATTATTTATGTATTTGTTTTGTAAAGGGCTTTAAGCCGAGAATTTCCCAATAAATAAAAAAACAAAATAAATAATTTTCATACAAAATTACACGAACAATTGACATTATTTGACAAAAAAAAAGTTTGATTTTAGGTTTTAAAGTGAAGTTTGTTTAAATTAAATAATAAAATGGTAGTGCCAACCTTGACGTATGCAAGTGAAACCTGGACATGGCAGAGGACACACAAAAGGATTAAATGCATTTGAAATGAGATCGTTAAGAAGAATTTGTAATAGAACGATGTATGACAGGGTAAGAAATGAGGGCATAAGGAAAGAATGTTAGATGAAGAAAGATGTCATTACTAGAATGAAAGTGAACACATTGAGATGGTTTGGTCACATGGGGAGAATGAATGAGGAACGCCTGACGAAGAAAATATACAGTGCGGACAGGAATAGAATGAGAGGTTGGGGACGCCAAGAAAGAAACGGCTGGCACGACCATGTGAACGATACTCTGAAAGACGGAAATGTTAGAAGTGTGAGCAACAGAAGAACATGTATGAGATGATGCATGAATGTGGACTAGGCGAGGGATGTCAGGATAGAAAAATATGGCGTTCGGTTCAAGTGATAGATTTCTAGAGTTTTAGTGATTTTGTATACAACTACACTACCAGAGGGATACGTCGATTGTATCCATTAAAAAAACTAATTTAATAGATTTTTATACCGAAACAGAATTCACAAAGATATTTCGATTCTTCAAAGAAACTGTGTTACAATATTTATTATATTACTTTTAATAAGAGACACCGTAACATAATATATATAGTTGAATAGATACGAATAATAGAAAATAGAGAAATCAGGCATATAAGGTTATAAATCTGAATAATATCACAGTATGAAGTGATTACAAAACCCAAAGACTGGTTTTTGTCACTGTATGGGTCTGATCTATCTGAAATGTTGGAAGGCCTCAAACTAAGTGGTCTGAAGATATTAGATGAGTGGCTGGAGGCGGATGGATGCAGTCTGCTTAAGATAGAGAGCTGTGGAGGTCATAGAGGGAGGCTTAGTTCCATAACTGGACGAAGGAGGGCTGAAGGAGAAGAAAGTAGAAAGAAGAAGAAGTTTATATATTGAAACTTTGTTGTTTTTCGTTTTAGTTTCACAGGACAAAAAGAAAAATGATTACCAAGCCTTGGGTGAAGAGTACAAAGGAAAACATTTACGTATTGGGACTGTTGAAGTGAGTTTTTTTATTTTAAATTATTTTCCATTGAGTTTGAATTATGAATTTCACAATAAAAAATACTAATCGCCTTGGATCTTGTTTAGATAAAAATACACTTATGAAATATATTTTTATTTCTAGAATTTTCCCTTAAGTTACACAGAAATTGGATACAATGGAACAATTATCGGTAGAGGGGTGTCATTTGATTTCATTGAGATTTTGCAAAAAAAGTTTCAATTTACCTACGAAGTTGTTGTACCAAAGGATAACTTAGAGGGGAGTAAATCAAATCTGAATGGATCGCTTATTGGAATGCTCATGAGAAAAGTAAGTCTCTTTTTCAGAATACATACATAGATCTTAATTTGAATAACATAATGTACACAATCAGTAGAGTTAAGATTGGGCGGTTATAGAGTAGGTAGTGCATTAGATTAGTGGTATGTAGGTTGGAATCCAATCTACTTTGTTAAATGTAATAAGTAATTGAGTAATTTAATGAATGTATTAGAAGATACTAATCAAAAGGACATATTCATAAAAAAAAATTGAGCATACATTGTTCACTGAGCGTGCAGTTAAAATGTTTCAAAGTAAACATGGCATATTATTTTAAATTGTATAGATGGTGCATATCATTATAAAAATATTTGGTAAAAGATCATACTATAGATAAGTTTAGCACTAGCGAGGAATTCATGTTAGTATTTGAAGAATTACAAAAAATTTTTACTACGCAATTCTTTTTTTTCACATAATGTGGCTTATTTATGCAATAAGGTAATTTCTACTAATTTTATTTCATATTTTGTATTTTTATTTTTTATATTGTTTTCTACAGGTTTTTAAATTGTGAATTGAAAAAATATATAGATATGTACTCAAATGTAAAAAAACATACCAAGAATTATAAAACTGATTCGTGAGTTGGTAGATGAATTCTTCTTCTTCTTTAGCCGGTTCTTTTCCATTCTTGGACATAGGCCTCCTCCTTGATCCTCCACAACTCCCTGTCTTGGGCACACTGCATCCATCACCCTCCAGCACATTTCTTGATGTCATCAGACCACCTTGCCTGGGGTCTGCCGACTCCTCTTCGGTTTGTTCTCGGTCGCCATTCTGCGATCTTTTTGGTCCATCGTGAATCCTGGCATCTGGCAATATGCCCAGCCCAGCTCCACTTAAGACCAGCGACCCTTTCTGCTACACCGGCTGCTTTGGTTCTTTCTCTTATCATGACATTTTGAATTCTGTCTCTTATTGAAATACCCAGCAAATTTCTCTCCACAGCTCTCTGTGTCACTAACAGCTTGTGCATTATTCGTTTTGTTAAGACCGATGTTTCACTGACCGACGAGTAAGCACTGAGAGAATACATGAATCGAATAGATTTTTTTTTCAAATAATGAAAGCATTAACGGGATTTATGTGTATGATAGTATCCCAAAAGCTGCCCAGGCAAGGCCACGTCTTCTCTCTATTTCTGCCTCTTGATTTTCTTTGGCAAGCATCACGGTATGGCCTAGCTATATTTTTCTGTCTAGTCTTTTAATTTGCACTCCATCTATTATGATGTGGAAGGACTCTTCTGCGTTACTCATCATTTTGGTGTTGAAGATGTTCATCTTCAATCCGAAATTCACACAGGCTGAATTGATGAATTAGTCACTTAGATTTTAATTAATCATTTATTAATTTTAATCATTTTGCACACATTATATAATAAGTTCACAATGTCGGGCTTATTGCTACATGGCAATATCTTCCAATCAACCATATCCATTTGATAAGGTAAATTGTTTATGATATGTACCAATTTATCTTAATAAAATAATATAAATAAAAGTACAACAAAAATAATAAAAAGGAGGGGAGAGGAGAGGAGGGGACAAGGATATAATGAGGAGACAAATTTAAGTGTTATGTGTAAGGAAATAATACTTCAGATTTCTTTTGAAAACGGAAAGTGTTAATGAAACTCGAATTTACGATGGGATTTGATTCCAACGTCGGGCTGCTTATGCGGAAAAAGATATGCGTGGAAAAAAGATAGTTATGTACTCTTAAAAAATATATAAATAAATTCAATATAATTCACCGCGAAATCATGACAATTAAATATATTTATTTGTCTTTGTGTAAATAATATAATCAAATATACTGTACACTGGCGGGCTTATTGCTCTTATGCAATTTTTTTCATCCAACCAGACTAAAAACTATGACAAAATTGTGTATGTACAACAACAAAAAAATGAAAACAAAACATAGAAAATATATATAGGTAACACTAAGACACTTTAATAAAAAAACTTCCACATAAAACAAAACAAATGATAGGGTAAGGACAAGGAGAAGACATCGGGATCAGATATTCAGGGATAATTATTCCTTCTTCAGTTTTTTTTTTTTGAAAATACAAAGCGAGTTAAACGACATAGTATCCGGACATAGGCTATTCCATAATCTTACTGATTGTATTTAGAACTAAATGCTGAGAAATTCTGTATTATGGATAGGGATGGATAGTGTTGTACGTTCAGCAGATCGGAGTGGATATAGTCGGTTTATTATGTACTGTGAATATTGGAGTTGGTATATTTTTCTAAACTGCATATTTATAACATACACTAGAACATAGCAATGTTACATGTGGCAATTTGTATAATTTTTTTTATTTTAATATATAGGAAATCGACGTTGCTGCTGCCTTTCTTCCTACCCTGACAGACACAATGAGCGACGTCAAATACTCCACGAGCTTGGACGAAGGAGTTTGGTTGATACTGATGAAGCGCCCTCTCGAGTCCGCTTCTGGGTCTGGCCTCTTGGCACCGTTCGACGCCAACGTCTGGTACTTGATACTGGTGGCCGTGATAACCTTCGGTCCCTTCATCTACATGATGACTTGGTTGAGGTACCTCCTGACGAAGGACGACAACAACATTCCTTACGGACTGTCTCCGTGTGTTTGGTTTGTCTACGGAGCCTTGATTAAGCAGGGAACATCTCTATCGCCAGATGCAAGTAAGTTAAATTTATATATTCGTTATTTTTAAAGGATGATACGACTTGGCCTTCCGTTTCATAACTGATCATGGTCTTATTGAGGTATCAAATCGTTTTTATTTTTTATTATTTTTATAATTTCTTTCATTTTATGTATCTACCTATGAAGAGTAGATAAGTTATGAACTGTCTACATAAAAGTTTTTTTTTTACAGCTGTTGTTGTTGATTTAATAATGAAATTAATATCACTCAATTACGACAAATAATAATACTCAATAATCATTCCTACCATTATACACTTCCTCAAAAGAATTAGCAGATCAATGCGTTAATTGTAAATTATTTAATACATCAAAATAATATGCAACAAACGCACCGATCAAGCCTTCAATTGGGAAAAATTCACACATCCAGATACTTAACATATCAAATGATTTGGCTCTGAGGAAATCTCTATACTACCTATCAACCCTACTGATCCCCGAATATTAACGTTAAAATTTTTTTTAAATCTTCTACGTTCATATATTCATTACTACCGACTTTGGCATTTTTATTATTATTATTTTTGATTAATCTAAAATTTCTTTATAACAGCTAAACAACTTTGAGATAATGCCAGTGGCTGACATTATGCCATATAACTATTTTATGAGAGTGAAATCGTTTAATCTCGTTACCTAAATTGGTAAATTTCTATTATTTTTTTCATCACATGATTTTATAATGTAACTAGAATTTAGAATAGCCACGTCGCAAACATGTTATTTTTTAAATTTTATCATGTAGGTACTATTATATCGGGTCTGTTATATTGAATTGACCTTTTATTTAATATTATATTATTTATATTGTAATTATTATCTTAAAAATATAGAGGAAAGTAGTTTTAAAATACACGCTGAAAGAAAATATCAGTTGAAATTCAAAATACGAAATATTATTTAAGGTCATATGTACATAGCAACCATTTGAGCTGAAATGTACGGGCGTAGAAGAAGTGCGAATAAAATTTTGTCTATACACATCATTTCTTCACCGGCCAATATCAGTAGGGAAACAATGATACACTGTATAAGATTTTAAGAAAATGAAGTAATTAACTAAAAAAAATCTCAGAGCATGGTGTGAGCATTGACTGAGAGACAAATTTAAGTTTTTTACAATGGAAGATTTGTAAGAATAGATGAATCGTAGTTTTTAATTTAAATAATTACTAAAAAGTCAGATATCGTAGGTGGTAAGATATAGTGAGTTGAGAGAAACGCAGAATAAGGAAGATTTCATTTATTTGACAGTCGTGGTATGAAGAATAATAATAATCAGAAAGTGGTTAGCGCACTGGGTTAGTAATACACTGGTCGCGAGTACGAATCCTGCCACGACCGATTTCGTACATTTATGCTTAATTTAAGGAATGTATGAGGATGTATATGTACTTGTTAAAAGGTCAAATTCATTATTTTTAAAAAACGAAACAAAAAAAAAGTTGTACATTACTCATTATCCCATTTGAAGATGCTAAGTCATGTTATTAAGAAAAATATAGCGACTAGCTTTATGTCAGTGTTATTGTTAATTTACATTCTACAAAATATGATTTGAATACTGGTAGATACATACGTCTTATATTATTTGTACGAGAGTATAAAATACCTATTGAGATAATAGGTGCCTCTTTACTTTCGTCAGCACCTCATTTAAATGTAGAATTAAATAATAGTACTACATAAGTGGCTGCTCATTGATTTAAGTATGAATTGTTTACCTAAATGAAATAATATAAGTTATAATATCCATAGGACCATAAGTTGTCACATTGTATCACATTGTAAAGAGTTTTTGATAATTCTATTCCGTTAATTTTGTCCAGTCGCAAACTTTTTCGTCTGTTTCATCATAATACCATAGAATAATAATAAAACTAGAATACTCATTCCCATACAATACCTCGCTGAAAAAGTAAAGTCGTTTTATTGGCCGGCTCATGTCAATATATGTATGACTCTGCTGGTAGACATTATTCGTATAGTACTTGTTCGTAGCAAAATGTTAACCAAATTAGTCATCATAAAGCAGTCGCGTTTACTGCAGGCTAAAGAGTATTCTATACTATTATTATTCTATGCATAATACCTAATACATGTCATTTATTTTCATTATAAAGATACAACCCGCATCTTATTCGCAACATGGTGGATCTTTATAACACTTCTGTCCGCCTTCTATACTGCTAATCTGACTGCGTTCTTGACACTCTCCAAGTTTACATTGGCCATCAACGATCCAAAGGATTTGGCTAAGAAGAACAACAAATGGGTTGCTAGAAAAGGAAGTGCTGTAGAGTATGTCGTTACAAACGTAAGTATTTCAATATTTTACTAACGACGCTTAGGGGTTGAAATGGTGGATTAAAAACATCAATTAAAGGAGTGCGTAATTTACACAATTTCATCCATGTGCCGAAAATACTTCCTACCTATGTAGTTTTATTTCCAGACAGTTTATCGCGTATGTTTTTCATATTTTTTATTCGGTTTAGATTTTTTACACAGTTAATACATATTATAAATATATATATTTTTTTTTAATTATAAAAAGATATTCGAAAAACAGTAAACAATAAAACAAAGACTTCATCAGTATAAAAGAGAGAGAAAATATGGTCAGATATTGTATGGTCAGGTCTACATTTTTCATTGTTTTTCAACTTTGAAGTCAAAAAACACCAACTTAGCGGCTTCGCAGCATATATGTTATATGTATGGATTAATTCGGAGTAGAACATTTAGTGTGAATCTGTGTGTGTCAGTCCCCCTCATAACTTTTGATCCGCTTGATGCACAGAGCCCGAAATTTCAGAAAACATAGAAAGTTAAAGGCTCAAGACTAATAGGTCTACTCAGAATTACGAATATTTGTTACAATCGGTAATTTTTATTTAACTATTTAATATATTTCAAAAAAAACATATAAGCTAGAAAAATGAAAATTTGTATAAATATAGACAAATACACTATCTCAATTTTTTTTATGAAAACGTTCCAGGGTTTCTATGGAGTAAAAAATATAAATAAATTTTCTTGTCTTTTTGAAAAACAATAAAAATCGTTGTCGCTTTATACCTCAAATTTAATATGATAATCGATAGTAAATTATTGTACAAAGTTCAAGTTTATACGTGTCAGCAAATATAATGACACATTATGTATCTTTTGTTATACATATGTCCATGCCTACCATATCCCACCCCTGTAACAACATTAATGTACAACATAAATATGTTCTTGTTTGCTTTGCTTGTATAACTATTTGTCTACTTCAACTATGAGGTGTCGTGTCACTACTTTTTTGTAAAACACTTCACTGATTTTAGTAATTTTTTATTGACACACTCACAGGGGTGAAATTTACGTGTGAACAATTGATAAGTCAAATCAAATAACGAGTTGGAGAAACTAATATTACGTAGAGTATTTACGTAGAGTAAACACAAGCGTAGTTACTTATATAATATAAGGTATTAATATTTTCCGATTCAACTGTGGTGGCAAATTTTGAACAGATTGAAATTAAGCAATGCATTTTGTTTAATCAACGAATGAGTTATTTGATACGGCCGCTTACAATATTGGTCTGTCCCGATGTCGAGCACTAATTCCTATATGACATTATGTGAATTGATATAGATAAAATTGACTTGAGTCTAAAAGAACTGGAAACATTTACAGCAGCTCTTATTTGGTGTGAATCATTTTATTCAACTTTCGGCGTAAATGCTCCTATAAATATACCAAATTTTCTTGTTAAGTGAAAACATTACAATTTTTTCTGCAATTAGAGTTGTCAGAAGTATGTACGAAGCCCCCAGACAGTCCACAATGCATAATTAATAATAGTAAATTTTATTTAGACACAAAAACGTATAAAAATTAATATATATAGTACAAACCAAAAGTATATAATTCCTTTAAACATTAAGTATGGTACAAAGTATGACAATCAATTATAAAAACATGTAAAACTAGGAAGAACATTATTATTTTTCAACTATGTATTCAGCACCTAGCCTACGAAAGGTGACAAGACTTATGGTTTCTTTTATGTTTGGTGGATACTATTTTATATTTTGAGACTTAATTGGTATTAACTATTTTGTATAAGTTGATCTAGTTTATGGAAGTCTAAAATCCTGACATCCTCTCGTAGGGTAAGTGTGAACATTGGCATTGAATAATATATTATTCTGCATATATTTTGGAAGCATATTATTTTTCAGTTTGTAAATCAAAGTGAATGTGTTGTATATGATGTATTGCTTAACTCTCATTAATATTAGTTTCTTTAACATTAGGTTTATTCTTGTATATCTGTTGCATTTTAAAATTGTTCTCGTTCCCAAATTATGAATGATGCAATTATGAGTCATGTTGGTCACTTGGACTTCTTTCCAGTTTATTCATTTCCTATTTCCTTTTCCTTGATGCTGCTGCCTTTTTTCCTATTATGTTATTTTTTCGTTTCTTTAATTTATGTAAAATGTCTAATTATTGTACATTTGTTTATTTCTTGTTCTTTTTGTTTTACATTTCATATGTTATTGTTTTAATGTTTATTTTTCTATGACAGGTAGTTATAGTTTTCGCCAAATATCTTGAACCAGGCTTCCGGGTGCGTGGAGCGTAAATTTGTATATGTTTGTTTCGATGCTGGAAAAATAAATAGGCGATAAAAATATGATTTATAATATGGTTAGCAATGTCAAATGACGGTCGCTAAAAATGGTTTATTTTCACATCCCTTGTATTACGAATATCACAAAGTAAATCATATGGACATCAAATAAACAATGTGACACCTTACATTATTCAAAAATCAATGCTTTGACAAGGTGAAATTGTCATACGGTATAATAAATTGACACAACTAAGTACTGTATTATACCTTCAACATGTTTTTACTTTTCTACCATCACGAAGAAATAATGTTTTGATAAAATGATACGTATTATTTTTTTTAAATTATCACTTTTTCAAGCATCATTTTTTTAAACTTGGTGTATAACAAATAAATATAACAATATGCGATCCATAAATTGTTAATCCATAATTGTTTGTTAAGTTTAAAGAAAAAGTGTACAGGCGTTTGTCAGACCGGCATTCCTCTGTCTTTCCGAATGCTGTTCAATGAATAACTCCTACTCAAGGCGCCTGGAAACTGCTGAAATGTGTATGTTTAAAAGGGCAGCTCGAGTGTCCATACGGGACAAAATAAAAATAAACCTAGATAGTAGTTAATAGGTATACGTTTTAAAATAGTGGAAAGATAATTAAGATGGTACGGGTACATTGAACGCAGACCGCCAGTCACATTGTAAACCAAACAATCTCCATGGATCTTCCTCTAATGACTTCCAGAGGAAGAAACATTCCTGGATTGTGCGAAGACAAAACCAACTGCAGAAACATGGCCTAGGTGACATGGTATACGACAGAAGGGCCTCTAATTTAAGGACGAGGAGAGGACACTAACAGTCAGCACACACAGTAAGGATATAGCCAGGGAGAAGAAGTGTCATACGACTTATTATTTTTTATTCATGACTACAAATTATAATATTAACAAACACTTCCTTGCTCCCTGCACTAGTGGCAAATTTATTTCAACTAACCAGTGTTTCCATCCCAGAGAAGCAATATTTGCGTGAGAAATGAATTTAATTAAATTTTTCTTTTGATGGCGATCAAAACCAGGACACCCGCACAAATTTCAAACGGTTTCCCAACTGTACCACGGTGGTCGGCTTTTGATAACCTAATTGCATCTATATGATTTAATTGATTCTCAAAATCAAATGAAATTTAAATGTATAAATACGGTTTGATTTTTATAAACCATGAAATAAATATGACGTGAAAAATTAGATAAAAAATAATTATAATGGTAAAAATCATAAGTGTTGTACAAACAAATGTTTTAATTATCTTGTTTCCTGATATGAACACTTTTTAAGCACTGTAAAATATATATTAAATGCAATTCAAATGATCGAGTTCGGGAAACAAATTCGGTCGAGGCAAGATTCAAATCCACGCTCACTGGATTACTAATCCCTCTTACTACTCGCTTTGATATTGGCCAATGTTGTTTTCAATCCAATTTATTATAGATACCTTAGTTTATTAATGTGTATTTTACACCAAATAATGTGACATTATGTATTTCTTTCTGCTCATTATTCATCACTCTTAATACTGGTTCAAACATTGAAATGCAAATAACTATATTTTGAAATTTCAGCAAGATGAAGACCTTTACTTCCTGAACAACATGGTTTTAAAAGGACGAGGATTTTTTGAGCCCGGAACTAAAGATTCAACATTTTTATCTTTTGTGGAAAACAACAACTATGTTTACGTACGCGACAAACCAGCAGTGGAACTTCTCATGTATGAAGACTACAAGAACAAAACGAAGCAGAATATCGAAGAGAAATCAAGATGCACATACGTGGTGACCCTCAAAGAATTCATGACTAAGGCCAGGGCATTCGCTTTTCCGAAGAATAGTTCGCTGTTTCAATTATTTGACCCTGTGTAAGTAAACTTAGTGATACTTAATAAAGTGTTACTTTCTTTTACAATAATTCAATTTAGTTTAAGAGTAAAATATCAATTTTTACATCACCATCACGAATGGCGCTACAGCCCATCATGAGTCTTGGCCTCCTCAAGAAAATTCGTCCCGGTCCATCGCCCGCACCTTCCGATTATATAGTTACACTGATTACTTTCAAGATCTTTTCTGCAATATCCATCCACCTTAATTTTGGTCATTGATCCCCCGTTTCGTCACTTATCTTGTCGTGTGTTGAGAATCTTCTTGAAGATTCGGTTCAGTGCGCTGGCGATGTTCCAACCATATGAGGCGATAAATTTTCATGTACCAATTTTACTATAGCTCTTAACAAAACAATTCAACTGATTCAAAAGCTTGTAACAAAATATATGAGTGTGTATTATTATTAAGGTTCACTCAGGTTTTGAATTCCGTATATGCAGATTCAATTAGGCCGAAACCTTATTGAATCTTCATATATTGACACTCACAGAAGTTAACCTATTTAAAAATAAATTAATTAAATTCATTCAAAATTATTGAATTGATCGAGTGACATTCAGATAATTTAAATGATAGAGTATAGAGAAACAAAAGATAGCTCATGATATTTAAGTCTATATTTTTGTTACAACTTTAAAGACATACAATACAAAATCACTAAATAATAAACATACGAAATTAATACCGAAGAAGAGAGATTGGTTCTGAAGTGCGTCGCTTGTGCGTTCAGTTAAATATCCCTCTAGTATCAAAATACAGAAAGATCGATGCTTCTGATTGGACGCTAGGAGGTGTATGTATCCATTTAACAGGGCAGTCGCTGGAAGCTGTGCTGCCACAAGCGTATACAAATTCTCTCACTACATCAATAAGACAAGATAAACATTAAACATTTTTTTGAACATACCAAATACCAAATGTGTTAGTATTTAAATTGGTTAGAAATAAGGTAGGTACGTACCTTTACTTTTTGAAAAAGATAGAAGATATATTTTACTAGAAGTCACAAAACATTATGATATCTTAAATTTGTACACATTAGTAAGTCTAAAGTTATGAGAGAATCGTTGAAGACTAAACGAAGTAAAAGAAGAGATTCATCGCTGTGTTGTCAACCAATATTCAAGATTGGAATCAAAGGAGTTGTACATAATATTATGTATAAATTGATTTAAAATAAACAAGCAGTATTTCAATGCATGGTTACAACAAAAACCTATATTAAAATAGTCAATTATAATGTATTACTTACTTACTTTCCGTGTCCGGAACACCATCATATTCGTAGCCCCCAATATTCAGCCACTCGGATTCCACTAGTGTTTGCTAACACTGTGTCTTGGTGCGTGCATGTCGCTCCTATCATGGGACATGACAGTAGGTGCACGTTGTCCTGTCTGGCGCCACACTCGCAGATGTCTTCCTCTCTGTAACCCCATTTCTTGAGGTCACTGTAACAGCAGGAGACACCCGTTCTGAGCCTATTGAGCGCTCTCCATGTTGGATAAGGCAGGTTGTGTCCCACTGACATGTCCTCCGCGGGTGGTAGCTGCGTGCGTTCGACACTATCACGCCACAGTGACAGCCTTCGGGCCTCGGGGAGGCCAACTATAGGGGCGGTCATCTCCAGGAAGCTTCTTCTGGACTTGAGTCTGCACTGATGCGGCTGTGAGCCATACATTGGATGTCTAGGGTCAGTTTTCTGCTTGCTCCGTTCGACTTCTGCTGCAACACGCCGTCTGATCGTAGGGGGGGCAATACCCACAATTGGATAGAGTTCTTTAGTGGGGGTCGGTTTTAGGCAACCAGATATTAATCTGGCTGTTTCATTAATTGCCACATCTACCCTTTTTGCGTGTGATGAGTTGTACCATACTGGTGCAGCATATTCAGCAGCGGAGAAACACAGTGCCAGTGCCGAGGTTCTTAGGATAATGTATTCATCATAGGTGTTTAATACCGTTAGAATTTTCACTATAATTGCATCACTATTCATTATTTTCATAATTAAATGACATGATAATATCCAAATGGATGGACATAGTCAGTAAAATTATTTTATTTTATTTATAATGTAAGACAATTAACTAATTACTGAAATGAAAGAACAGTAGTATAAAATGATAACGAGTTTGTCTTGCTGACGAATGAAATCAAAAATTTAATTTAAAGATAATGCAGTTTTAAAAATGACTGTGTTGTGTTGTCTTTGACAATCAAGTATATTGCCTCAAATTTTAATTTATTGAAACACTTCAGGCTTAACTGCCTTTAGATTATAAAGTATGTGTTTTTTTTTGGCCTAGAGAAATAACCTATTTTAACAAAATATATTTTTACTTGAGCCTTTGTAAAATAGGTATGTACTGGAGCAAAACATACTGGTAGTACCATGTTGGATTTTCAAACCTTAAATAGATAAAAATAAATAGGAAGAAAAAATCTTCAATCAATAAAATTACTAAACTTTTTAGCCTACTAAGTATCGTGGAAGCTGGAATAGTCAAGTTCAAAACACATTATGAATTGCCTGGAAATCAGATTTGTCCACTGAATTTGAAGTCTACAGAACGACGCTTGAGAAACACAGATTTACTGATGACATACATGTTGGCTGGAATTGGTATTGTGACTGCTGCACTTGTCTTTTCTTTGGAGGTAATCATTCATTTCCGTATGCACTTTTCATCAAAACCAAAAAAAAATAGTAATTCCAGATTGATATTTATTTTACGAAAGAATAAGTCTGAGTCGTTTCCCTGTCATTAGTCTGAGTCGTTTCCCTGTCATAAATTAGTCTGAGCCATTTCCTTGTCATAAAATAGTCTGAGCCGTTTCCCTGTCATTAAATAGTCTGAGCAGTTTTCCTGTAATAAAAGAGTCTGAGCCGTTTCCCTGTTATTAAATAGTTTGAGTCGTTTCCCTGTCATAAAAAAGTTTGAGTCGGGTCCCTGTCATAAAATAGTTTGAGTCGTTTCCCTGTCATAAAATAGTTTGAGTCGTTTCCCTGTCATAAAATAGTTTGAGTCGTTTCCCTGTCATAAAATAGTTTGAGTCGTTTCCCTGTCATAAAATAGTTTGAGTCGTTTCCCTGTCATAAAATAGTCTGAGTCGTTTTCCTGTCAGGGCCTTTGAGGTGAGGTAATCACAAACAGCGCTATAAAAATCATCCCAATTTATTATATTATGTAAATTCGTCTAATTTATTTTCATTCGTTCATTCATTCATACCATAAGGGCATGTTCCAAAATGTTTGGTAACCACTGTTAGGGTAACGGACGTGGACACCCTAATAAAAGGAAGCACAACACATTCGTTTATCCCCACATAACAACCTCTTCAAATCTAAGTCGAAAACATATTTAGAATATAGATGGTGAATCTTATTACTGAACTACATCATAATACATATGTGAGAAGTTATTTTGCCCCCAGTTTATTCGATTATCCGATTCTTACGGGACACCAAAAAAAAACTAATAATAAAAAAGAGCGGTAGGACCATTCTAAGTCGGTGCCTCCTTTTATTTAAATTAGTTTAAAAACATATTTAATATTTTTTTTCCAGGTATTCTATCGTTACTGGAACCGGATATGCATTACTCCCTTCGCTGGTGAACGGGATGAAAATGAAAACTTCAAAAATGAAAAGAACTTTGGTAAACTATCACCTGGTCCACCACCTTATCAGACGATATTCAATCAACCATATGGTATGATGGACCCCACAAACAATAAGATCAAGACAATCAACGGAAGAGATTATTGGATCATGCAAATACCTGGAGGGGACACCAGGCTTATTCCAGTTCGAACTCCGTCTGCATTTTTATTTCAATATGCATCTTAAGATTGTATCAATGTTTATTTTACCGTGATACCGAGATTTTATCTATTCATTTTATTTATGGCGAATTGAATTAGATTCTTTGGCAGTAAATTAGACCAGCGGCAGCGGTTTGAAATTTTAAATTTTTTTTTTTAATAATATAATCATTTATTATTATAGCACAAAGTTTAATATAAAAGCACCGTATAAGAGTTTATATAACATATTTTTGAAAATATTTTTAATATATTTGAAATAACATAAAAAATATATTTATTTTTGAAAAAAAAATAACAAATATTTTCTTTAGTTAAACAAAAAATAGTGAGAAATTCTATCGATTAAATATTTTTCTTAATATGTATGTAAATTATGTAGTGAGTATTATGTATTTAAGAGTTCTGACTGTTATATTAAGTATTTTTGCACTTAATACTTAAACTTTAATAGGTAATTTGTAATGAAAGAAGTTATGCCTTTTATATTACTGTATATTATTAATCTTTTACACTTTTGTAAAAATTAAATAACTCTTTATGATATATAAAAATATCTGAATGTTGAATCTAATACTTAATGAACTAAAATTAAATATGTGTCAAGTGTGTACTTAATATATAAAAATTATTGATTATTGTTATATTACATATTTTATTTAATTTTAATATTATTATCACATGATTTGTTCTTAAAATATTTGCATTATAAGCAGGTATGTGTTGAAATAAATTAAATTAGCAAATCATTTCAATATTTTATTTGAATGCTTGCTACCTTTTGTTTCGAGCTTACAGAATTAAGACAGCCCGTACACAGTCAATCTGGTTCGCGATCCGTGTTTAAAATCAATGATCGAGATCCAGATTGGCTGTGTATGGGATGTCGTTCCTTATTAATCTGGATCGCGATAATTGATTCTGATCACAGATCGCGATACAGATTAACTGTGTACGGGCTGCCATAGACTAAAAGATACCAAATATTATATCAAATCCAGATTGATTGTGTTTGGGCTGTCGTTCCTTATTAATCTGGATCGTGATCGTCAGCCTTCGTGGTTCAGTTGGTAAAGAATCAGACTGCTGATTAAAAGGTCCCGGGTTCGATTCCCGGTGGAGACACAGTTTTTAATTGTTTTTTCAGTCTGGATCTGTGAGACGATCAATATAGTCTCCAGAGTGTGGCAACTTGTTATTGGGTGCGTGTTAAATTAATATTTGACATAGTACCTGTTAGTTGCTCGAGAAGTAATATAAGTAAGTGAATGATAATTTCTATCTCGGATCTCTATCCAGATTGACTGTGTATAAGCTGTCGTTCCTTATTAATCTGGATTGAGAATGATAATTTATATCTCGGATCTCTATCCAGATTGACTGTGTATAAGCTGTCGTTCCTTATTAATCTGGATTGAGAATGATAATTTCTATCTCGGATCTCTATCCAGATTGACTGTGTATAAGCTGTCGTTCCTTATTAATCTGGATTGAGAATGATAATTTCTATCTCGGATCTCTATCCAGATTGACTGTGTATAAGCTGTCGTTCCTTATTAATCTGGATTGAGTATGATAATTTCGATCTCGGATCTCGATCCAGACTGACTGTGTTTAAGCTGCCGTTCCTTATTAATCTGGATCAAAAATGATGATTTCGACCTCGGATCGTGATCCAGAATCGACTGTGTACGGGCTGCTATACATATAACTATAGACTATAAGCAAAGCCAAATATAGAGATTTCTATAGGTTTCAAAGATAATGTTTTGGATATGGCAATAATTCTTCATCAAAAAAATTACGTTGACTCCTCTTGTCGAGAGTTTGTCGATCCCTGGACCAAAGTTCGGAACTTATCCTCAGGAAATGTTGCTATTTTATTACTCCACTGCGTCTTTTCATAAATCATATATTTTCGCTGTTGTTCGAGATTATTTTACACTACGGGGTCGAAATTACAAATCTAGAGGACCTTAAGGTGTACTTTTATTAAAATTTGACTTTTTCTAACATAAATGTAAGGATGAACATTTGTGAACATTTTTGATCACAATAAAAAACATCGCCCCCTTTCTTTAAACCCCTAATCCCACTTTTTTTTCTTTTAAATAATTTGTGTTTTTATGCTTGTTATGTATTAATTCTTAAATAAAAACCCGTTATTAGCATCTTTGTTAATATTAGCTTATATTTGTATCAGTTTTTTGTAAAAATAAAAAGAAAACTATTGTTTTTCTAATCGATAAAGAAATAAAAATCATTAAAGTATCAGCATAGTTCTATTTTGTTAATATTAGCTTATATTTGTATCAGTTTTTTGTAAAAATAAAAAGAAAACTATTGTTTTTCTAATCGATAAAGAAATAAAAATCATTAAAGTATCAGCATAGTTCTATTTTGTTAATATTAGCTTATATTTGTATCAGTTTTTTGTAAAAATAAAAAGAAAACTATTGTTTTTCTAATCGATAAAGAAATAAAAATCATTAAAGTATCAGCATAGTTCTATTTTGTTAATATTAGCTTATATTTGTATCAGTTTTTTGTAAAAATAAAAAGAAAACTATTGTTTTTCTAATCGATAAAGAAATAAAAATCATTAAAGTATCAGCATAGTTCTATTTTGTTAATATTAGCTTATATTTGTATCAGTTTTTTGTAAAAATAAAAAGAAAACTATTGTTTTTCTAATCGATAAAGAAATAAAAATCATTAAAGTATCAGCATAGTTCTATTTTGTTAATATTAGCTTATATTTGTATCAGTTTTTTGTAAAAATAAAAAGAAAACTATTGTTTTTCTAATCGATAAAGAAATAAAAATCATTAAAGTATCAGCATAGTTCTATTTTGTTAATATTAGCTTATATTTGTATCAGTTTTTTGTAAAAATAAAAAGAAAACTATTGTTTTTCTAATCGATAAAGAAATAAAAATCATTAAAGTATCAGCATAGTTCTATTTTGTTAATATTAGCTTATATTTGTATCAGTTTTTTGTAAAAATAAAAAGAAAACTATTGTTTTTCTAATCGATAAAGAAATAAAAATCATTAAAGTATCAGCATAGTTCTATTTTGTTAATATTAGCTTATATTTGTATCAGTTTTTTGTAAAAATAAAAAGAAAACTATTGTTTTTCTAATCGATAAAGAAATAAAAATCATTAAAGTATCAGCATAGTTCTATTTTGTTAATATTAGCTTATATTTGTATCAGTTTTTTGTAAAAATAAAAAGAAAACTATTGTTTTTCTAATCGATAAAGAAATAAAAATCATTAAAGTATCAGCATAGTTCTATTTTGTTAATATTTGCGAATGGATCCAAATTAATCTCGGTGTAGGTGGTGTAGCGAATAATCATATTATTTTGTTAATATTTACGAATGGATCCAAATTAATCTCGGTGTAGGTGGTGTAGTGAATAATCATATTATTTTGTTAATATTTACGAATGGATCCAAATTAATCTCGGTGTAGGTGGTGTAGTGAATAGTCATATTATTTTGTTAATATTCACGAATGGATCCAAATTAATCTCGGTGTAGGTGGTGTAGTGAATAATCATATTATTTTGTTAATATTTACGAATGGATCCAAATTAATCTCGGTGTAGGTGGTGTAGTGAATAATCATATTATTTTGTTAATATTTACGAATGGATCCAAATTAATCTCGGTGTAGGTGGTGTATTGAATAATCATATTATTTTGTTAATATTTACTAATGGATCCAAATTAATCTCGGTGTAGGTGGTGTAGCGAATAATCATATTATTGGTACCGATTTTAATTTATTTATTCAGACATTCACGGCTTAAAGAACAAAACAAAATATTAGATGACACAGCATAAACTTATCCAAAGTATAAAATTTAATTTTTATTTTATAATATAAATATTATTATTTATATGATGAAATAATTTTTGATTTCTCATAAGTGGTGTATACTAAGTTATTATTATATATATTATAAAATAAAAATTATAATGACACCACAAAGATACTTCTTTGAAAATAAAACTGAATTATAAAATTTAAATTTAATATTGATGAGTATGGATAAATTAAAAATTATCTGCACTATAAAGGTAGTTTATGTATTTAAATATTACAAAAAATGTCATTAAAATATTAAGAATAAATATAAATAAAACTACAAAATACAACAAACCATCATTTAACAACTAAAAATGGTCACATAGAAATTATACATTCATACAAATATTTCAACATAATGAGTATTAAATAAAATATTGCAGTAACGGTATATTATCACTATATTAACTTGGGGGTAAGTCTGGTCAACCGGCGGAACCAAACCCACCCATGCTTACTCATATCATGTATATAATTCTCTCTTCCTTTCCCTCTTCCTCTTCCTTTCCTTATCCTTTAGTATTCCTATCATTGCTATGAATTGTTCTTTTATGCTATCTTATTTTTTTTTTACTTTTATTCTGCTGTATTTATTTATTTTCTAATGTGATTATGTAACTGATTGCCATAGTACACATTGTTTTGTATACTTAACATTAACTCTGGTTGGTTGGAAGAAATTGCCACTAGGCAATAAGCCCGCCAGTGTACAAATTGTATGTACACTAAGATTCAAATAAATAAATAAATAAATAATTATCTTATAGAGCTCTATAGTATCATAAGATGTTATAGAACTCCATAACATAATTATATCCATGATGTGAGTAAATGGATGGTTTTGATTCCGCCTGTAGACCAGACTTGCCCCCCCAGGATATGTATTTTTTGAGGTTTGCGCATACAATTTTTTTGACACATGCAAAACTAATTATATTAAAGAAGCGATCGTAATGAGAAACCCAATAGTTACGATCGTTATAAAAAAACATAATAATATAAACTCTGGACTAGAATTGTGAAAAAATCAATAAATTTAGGTGTATACCTAGGTATGTAATTTAAATAAATATTTAAATAAAGTAGATTTTTTTACAAATAACTTTAAAGTCTTGAATGAAAAAGAATACACAAGACAAGACAAGAGTATATAAAAATAATATATTGAAATAAAATCACATTAAGATGGTTTTATTATGAGTATTATTTACATTTTAAGTATTAACCTTGTGTCACAAAAAAGTCAGTATTCTGAAGGCCCTATTATCAAACATTTGTAGATAAATAACAATATCCATAAACAAATTGCAAAAAAACAGTGAATAGAGTTGAAAAAAATATAACTATATATAACAATTCACAGTGTTCAGCGTTCAAAATGAAATATTTTTTGTATTGTTTATATTTATAATATTATATGTTCACAATCAAATTCCCGTTTATATTTGGACTATGTATTATCAATCGAATTTCACAGTTGTACATTTTCAAGCCACTCCGTTATAGAATAAGTTCTAAGAAAATTTTCACCTAAAAATATGAAAATTCGCAGCAAATTATAGATATAAATAAATAATAACGAACACTTATCTTCTTTTTACCCAGTCTGTACAAGTGGCGAGATTTGTCAAATGGCAATTTCTTCCATAAAATATTTTACAGTCCTGTTTTTGTTTCTGCATATAGATAATAATTATAACAATAATAAACACTTCCTTGCACCCTGCGCAAATGACAATTTTATTGCCACATTATTAGATACAAACTTTACAAACAGAACTGTTGCTTTCATTGTTTACAAATAAACTAATTTCTCAATAGATGGCGTTACAACATAGGTTTCTTCGTTACTTCATAGATGGCAATAGTATTATTCCTTATTTTCAGGTGAATTGTTACACATAATTCAGATATATAGAATTTTCAAAAAATTGCATTGATAAGGGAACTCAACAAGAAGGCATACTTGTTGAACGTTGCGCAAGCGCTTAAAGTGATCACTTAAACCAGCCGATGACAGGTCGTCAGCCCTGTAGGTGCCTTGAGTTCCTGGTTCTTCTATAATATCCCATTCGTCACTATTGAGATGTTATAAAGTTTGTCAGTAAAATATCACAAACTAGGTAAAAGATCAAAAAACGATAAATGGCTATAAAGAGAACAAATCATTGTCAAAATTTAATAAACGAAAATATTATATCATAAATGGTATCGTAAGGAGGACACTATCCAACTATCGATTTGTTCAGGAGAACTTTGTTCTCTTAACATATCGACGATGTTTCAAGCCAGGATATGGGAGAATTGTATGCACGATCTACTTTTTTCACGGCTTTTCCAACTTTGAAGTCAAAAAACACCAACTTAGAGGCTTCGCAGCATATATGTTTCATGTACGGATTTACTCAGAATTCGGAGTAGAACATTTCGTGTGTCTGTGTATGTGTGTGTGTGTCTGTGTGTACGTCCCCCCCTTATAACTTTTGATCCGCTCAATTTACAGAGCCCAAAATTTCAAAATATATAAACAGTTATAGACCTACAAAACTTTTATACTCAGTATTTTGAATTTTGTTTCAGTCAGGGGTTATCAACTTTTGAATTTTTACTTTATTTTTCCATATATCTCAGAAATCATAAAAGCTAGAACGCTGAAAATTGGTACGAACATAGACAAATACAAAATCTCAAATTATTATTTTTTTCAAAAGAGTTTCTCAAACATTTTTTATTAAGAAAAAAAAAATTATGATAAATTTCTGTGTTTAATTGCCTATATTTCCAAAGTTTTTAAAAATATCGAAAAAATCCGAAACACCCCAACTAGATAATTTAATTTTCCATAAAAAATATAAACATTGTAGTAGTAGGTACTTACATCTCAATTTTTTTAACAATTTTTATGAAAATTGAATTTAGTGACGACATCGCTTCATACAATTTATATGGCAGTCGCCTATACACAACATGTAAGAAGACTTAATAGTTTGATACTTAAATCTCCAAACAAACATACATACCATCATGCTGTTTTCATATTCTGGGTAGAAAAAAGGACTGACCTCCATACTGTCGTATCTTGACATACATACCTACATGTGTTTTATAGAAAATAAAATATCCTAAAATATTCAATAATTTGGATTTATGGGTTTATAGTTTGGTACTTATTCTTCAACTATACATACAATCGCTATCGACAGTTGGATCTCATGTGTTACAAACGGGTACAAATAAATACTACATGGGTAGGTATGTACCTATTGTATAATATGCAATACTATTCACAATTTTCCTTATAGTTCAATTCGTTTGACTTTATCTGAGGACTCTTCAATCGTTGTACCTTGTAAAAATAACCTTATAACACTATTGACTTCAGCAGGATAATCCTGCTGTACGAAGTGGTTTGCGTTTTTGACAATATATGTCTGAAGGTTATTGATCGACTTCTTTGCCATTTTGACGAATCCTGTTCCCAGGTATTTGTCGCCATCAGCGAAGATCAGCAAGCAGTCTGGATAGATTTTGGGAGAGTCGCGAACGTAGAGGGTGCCACAGTTTGCTCTGTAGTAATTCACTGGGGGTGTTAAGGCTCCTGAAAAAGACAAACCATTCTTGAGACGATAACTAACATTCAAAAGGTATTGGTGTAGGGGAAGTGTCAATGAACCGGACATTTTCTGTTTACATCAGATGTCATAGATTTAAAGATGAATAATTTTACGAGTGCAACACTGCGGTCATCAGATCCCTCCATAGTAATGTCAGTTCGCTATGAGTTGTAGTGTAGATGTGGTATCATTCGTAATATTTTTGATAAAAAAAATCCTGTCATATTGCGATTTTCAACTTCGTATATTTATTTACCTATTGTATTTGTTGTTTATTCATAATAATAATACTATAACTATCGTATTAATATGCCAATGTGTTCGATTAATAAATATTTTACTCATTTTGTTACTTGTGTAATGATCTGGACACTCATTTGTGCTATGAAGTGGACGTCTAGAAATAAGGATTTTTCTATACGAAAGCCGGAAAATACTTCTTTATCTAGAGCTACATCATTTAATAAAGAAAACGTTGCTAGGTTACATAATTTCATCTATTCAAATTGTAATTAATTAAATACACATATAATATATCTACTCATTTATTCCACATGTTTTTAGATAATTTTATAAGCATCAAACTCAGAAGTGATCTCATTATTTTAACTTGATATTTTTCAAAAATCTATTCAAATACTATATTTTTCTCAAAAACTTATTTGTGTGTATTTAAGTTTTAAATAATTACATTTTTATGAACATAAACGAGTTTCATTTTTGCTGTCCACTTCATGACACGTCGTGTCCAGTTCAATACCCATGTGCAATGAAGCGGACAAAAAAAAAAAAATTTTTTTTTCGAACCTCTATATATCCGTTTTCTGAAAACATTCGGCTATAATAATGTTAATAGAAGTTATAGGTTATAAAATTCTCTTTCTAATGATGTACAGTACCACTGTCAAATATTAATGATGAAAAAAATATTTGCTTTCGAACGAAAATTTCCGGTTCATTGACCCTTCCCCCTACTTATTTATTTTACATTAGACCACACTAAATATGTACACAATCTCAACGTTCTGTACTCACAATCACTATGTGGAGTATTAAGCATCATATTTGCATCGTTTAAAGAAGAAATAGAAAGAGATTAGTATTACAAAACATTTAGTTGGTATTCGTAAACGTGCAAGCGAGATTCCGCTGCGAGGCACCGGCTTAGAATAGTACTTCCGCTATTTTCTA
This sequence comes from Molanna angustata, assembly GCA_963576475.1. Taxonomy (NCBI): domain Eukaryota; kingdom Metazoa; phylum Arthropoda; class Insecta; order Trichoptera; family Molannidae; genus Molanna; species Molanna angustata. The sequence continues at coordinate 9,239,867 of OY754969.1, forward strand.
TTATCGTCGTTTTCGGGTGTCCCGCAAGAGCCGGGTAATCGAAATTACAACAGGCGACAATGACATCTCACAAAGTTCAGCAATAAGGCTCACCACTCATTTTGAATGTTGCCTTTTTCGATTAGACGAGACAAGTGTGTGGGCATACACGCATGTGTCACGCTTACTTTAATATGGTAATACACACTCACACACCTGTCGCTGATTACCCCAAAATAGTGGGATACCTGCGCCGTGATGGTATGTATGCAAGCGAACTACAACAAACAGTAGTTAAGGTAAATAGTAACAGTAAGTAGTTAAATATTAGTTAGTTAAGAATTGTTTTCTAGCATTCTTCATAACGAATATTTGCCACATATATATTATGATGTAAAGAACTCAGGGATTGTATGGCGTTGGCGGACAACGTGTTTTCCTTTGTGGTTTTCTTTTTTTTCACACCCTTATTGTTCTAAACTGTCTTTTATTTTAATTTTTGTTTTTTTTTTGTTTAATATGATCTGTTTTAATTATGAATAGGCATTCGTTATTTGTTGTTTTTTTCTCTTATTTGTAATGCACTATTTATGTATTTTTTTTCTCATTTTGTTATTGTATGCTATTTATATTTGAATGCTAATTTTTGTGTATGTATTGTTAGTTTGCATTCACTGTTAAAAATATGATTAAGTATTTCAAAATGCTTTAGCCCCGGCACAGGTTTTTTACCTAGTGGGGCATTGCAGTTAAGAATATTATTTGTCAAGTATGTATGTATGAATAAATAAATAAATAAATAAATTTAAGTCGTGTCCAAATAAAGTATGCACGACGCGCAAATTTTAACAAAACCTTCGATCTTTTTAGTAGATTATTATTTATTAATCGTACAAATTGTCAATGGACATGGCATTTACCATAAAGTTTAATAAATCGTTAAGTTTGTCTCTTTAAAGTTTTCTGTCGGAGGGTTTACACTAACCAAAGTGTCCACAATTTTCAATACTTTGAAGCCTGTTATCTCCGAAAGCCACCACTACTCAGTGAAGGAAGGAAAAGGAAAGGGATCAGGTATTTTTGGAGATATAACCCTGCTTTAGTCTTTTCTTGAAAATGGAAAGCGAGTTTGACGAAGTTATGTCAGGACTCAAGTTATTCCAGAGTCTTGCTGTTCGTACTTCAAAGGAAGAGCTGAAAAATTCAGTGATGTGAATTGGGATAGTTAATGTAGTACGTTCAGCATATCGAAGCGATAGGCCGTGACAAAATATGTATATTTCGCCGTTGTCGTATCTTAGGCCAATGGAGAAGATTACGGTAAGCGGATATGTGGTCGAATTATTTGAGTAAGCTGAAGCGGATACAAACATTCTGGAGGCGCTCAAGTTTAGGTATATTTATTGATATAAATTATCCTATTGAATTAATGCCTGAAGTTTTCACTGGTCCAATAATAAAGCAATACAATATTGTTTGTTCAATACACCGTGTAGAATGTATAACCTCTCCATCAACCAATAAATAAATAAATATGATGCACCTTATGTATAAAATAAAATTAATAAAATTAAGAGATTATAACATAACAATTACCTTCTTTGGAAAATGTATATTTAAATGCTTCCAAATCCTCATCGGTAATATTTTGATTAGCATCATTTTGAGATTTCATTTCGATGTCGAATTTCTTGAAGTCATCTATAGCTATGCCAAATTCTGGTAAATACGGCATTTGAAAAAAGAAGCAATACCTTAAATAAATGGGAAAAAACATGTGAAGTAAAAATTTTAATATACTAAAAAAATATATTTTCAAATAATATGTTAAAAAATAAATTAAAAACATACTATGTTTGAAACGAATGGGTTTTTATTAAATTCTCTACTAAATATATAGTGTACAATCTCTAAATGCATTTTTATGAAGTTTTCTATTAGATTTTTAAATAAATATAAGATTCGCAGTGGACAAAAGTTTTCACAATACACCATACACATGTAAAAAAATTATATTACGAGCAAGATGGGCATGTATAAGACAGTGAATCAATGTTGATGAGGAGTTAGAAATGTGTCAAGATATATTATGAATGCAGTGTTCGGTTCTCACTGCCTACTCCTTGAGGAAGAAAGAAGTGGAGAGTAAAAAATAAACTTGTCTACAGAATCACATACAATATCAAAATGAAGTTGATCACTCAATTTTCCCACACGGAAGCTATTTTACTTCGGTTATATACATTTATCAAACAAATATGTAATTTATTTCACGTTGATATAGCAGATCATAGATTTTTTTTTAAATTTTGACAATCCATGAATGAATTTATGTAGAATGTATTTTTATCGTATCAAAAGTTCAAAAAATATAAAAATACCTCGATTTTCTAGACCGTGAGAGCATTTTCAAAATTTGGAAGAAATAATAGAGAAGAAACTAACGGATATCTATGGAAAACTAATCAGCTCTAAGTTTATGGACTTTACAAATATGATATCAATATGAAGTCAATCGGACTTATAGTTTGGGCTGCAGAGAGGACACAAAAAAGCAACGTAATGAAGAAATTATAGAGAAGAAATTAAATTGTGTATGCACTCTCTACATGATACCCATTGAGAAATTTATGTAAAAAATACGCTTAAAAATTGTGAAATCATACATACCATCACTCCATATCCCTTACGTGGTAAGCAGAGAGAACCGAGCGCCATACTCCTCTATTTTGGCATACATTCCTAGCTTCCTTTACATCCATGCATCGTCTCATACATGCTCGTCGATTATTCAAGCTTCTTATATTTCCTTCTTTCAAAATATCATTCACATGGTCATGCCATCCCTTTCTGGGGCGGCCCCTACTATTCACTCCATCTCTTACACCCATGTATATTTTTTTGGTCAGTCGTTCATCATTCATTCTTTCAATATGTCCAACCACCTCAAGGAATTCACTTTCATTTTATTTATAATACTCTTCTTCATCTTGCATTCCCTCCTTATGTCCTCATTTCATATATCGTTCTATTACATACTCTTCTTAGTGATCTCATCTTCTTAGTGAAATCATGACTCTCCATATTTGCTCCCCATTACCATTCCATATATTATAGTGTGGAGAGTAAAAATATTAAAGATGCTCAATCATTAAGTGTTGACCATAGCCAATCAACTCGTTTTAAATAAATTTACATAACATTGTTTATGATTTATTGATTGTTATCACAATTACTCATTGTAAATGTTTATATTTATAATTTGGTTGCAATCCAATAAATTATTAGTAAGAACCTACATAGTCATTGCAAAACAAATAATCTAGTTACGTGGAAAATAGTAAACATTAAACCGGTTACAGTTATATCGGTCATGACCCTGATTACGTCATTTTTATTGTGATAGATAATGAATGTCTCTAATAACCAATAACATTACTTAATAAAATGTTGCAAAGTTGATATGTAACATCACAATTGAAATAAATTATCATATTCACAACCTTTGCCTTTGAATGAACGAGGTGTTGTATATACTACAACATTGATAATGACACTAACATTTCTATCCAAGTAAGACTGCTCAGGTTATTACTGGCTGGCCATATAGAAAGGATGCCAAACATGCGACTATCCAAAAAGATCATGGTCAAGATTGAGATGGGAGGACGACTTAAGTGATATGCGGCTAACTGGAGAACGATAGCTGATGAAAGAAGTACTTATATAGAGACAGAAGTTGAAGAAGACCAGGGCTTGATTTAGATTGTAGCGCCTTCGATGAGAAAATAAGAATGGCAACTTTTATTTATTATTAATTAACAAACGAGAAGGATTTAATTTGAAAAAGGTAATCTCTACCAAGCCACGTGAAACGATAACTCTTCTTCCTTTTTTATGTAGACCTTTGGGTCTGTTTTGAGAGGCCGGTAATCCCTTCCATTTATTAGGCGGTCCACCGCGAGGGCGAGTTCCGTGAGGTCGATTGTGCAGCACGTTATGAGGATGTCTGGTGCTCTTCATCACTTGGACATTGGGCGCGAAACAATAACCAATAAATAATAGACATCATATTGATCGCAACATCAAGGAAAGAAAGTAGGAAAATACCACACAATCTTCAGTACAGGGGAAGCAGAAAACAACGAGCTCCACATTGTCAATATTCTTTTTATGTTTCCCTCTTTTTGTTTTTGATTAGTGACTTTCTATCTATATCCCATAGTACTTCCGAATTTAGAATCTTGTCAAAGGTTGGTACATATCCTGCCATGTATAAACTTTAAAAGTTCATATTTTTGGTGAAACATGATCCTTCTAAATGGCACTTTTATAGTGTGATAAATTATTTTAGCGGCCTTACTCTCCACTGCAAATCCGATCCCAATACGATCCGATTCGCTAAGAACCTACTTTTGTAACGGAAAAATAATGCGGTAGGTAGGTATGTTTTAATAGTAATAGTCGTTCATTTGAATGTACGCAGGCGACAGGTAGGTAAGTTCTAAATGAAAATTTTAAATCGGAATCGGGATCGGATTCGAGTTTCAAGAGTAAGGCTACTGTTAGTCATGAAAACGAAATGTATTAAGAACGAGGCTCCTCTTTCGAAAATGAGTTCTCAATTCTTTAGAAAGAGTATCAACGTAACTAGTTGCATGTAACGCATGAGATCCAACTGTCGATGGCGATAGTATGCATAGTCAAAGAATACGTATCAAACTATAAACAACACAAATTAATAAATATTTCAAGATATTTTATTTTCTATATAACACATGTAGGTATGTTTGTCAGGATAGGATAGTATGGAGGTCAGTCTGTTTTTCCTACATAGAATATGAAAACAGTATGATGGTATGTATGTATGTTTGGAGATTTAAGTATCAAACTATTAAGTCTTCTTACATATTGTGTATAGGCGACTACCATACAAATTGTATGAAGTGATGTCGTCACTAAATTCAATTTTTTTAAAAATTGTTAAAAAAAATTTGAGATGTGCTAATACGATGTTTGTAATTTTTATATAAAATTAAATTATCTAGTTGGGGTGTTTCGGCTTTTTTCGATATATTAAAAAAATGGAAATATAGGCTGTTAAACTCAGAAATTTATCATGAATAAATTATTTTGAGATTTTGTATTTGTCTATCTTTATACTAATTTTCAGCAGTCTAGCTTTTATGGTTTCTGAGATATATGGAAAAATAAAGTAAAAATTCAAAAGTTGATAACCCCTGACTGAAACAAAAATTCACAATCCTGAGTATAAATTTTTTGTAAGCCTGTAACTGTTTATATATTCAGAAAATTTGGGCTCTGTAAATTGAGCGAATCAAAAGTTATAAGGGACGGACGGACACACACACCCACACATAGACACGCACACACAAAACTCACATAAAATGTTCTACTCCGAATTCTGAGTAAATCCATGTATGGGAACATAGATGCTGCGAGGCCTCTAGTTGGTGTTATTAGCATGCAAAAAGTCCACTACACCATACAAAATTTTCCTTCGTACACGCATCTTGGCTTAATAATGTCGATTCATTAAGAGAATTGAATTCTCATGAACGAATCGACAGTTGGAATATTTTGTTTAAATTTTGTTATTTTATGAAAATAGAAAATAAATTTAAAAAATGTAGTCTATTTTTTGTGGAACTAACTCTACTACGAGCTTGAAATTTTTAGTCGTAATCGGCACTTTATCTGCATTGTAAATGACAAATTAAAAGTTAATTTATATCTAAGATAGTTTTCTCTCATTAAATTTATTTAAACTCACCATGACATTATGAATTGCTTCGGATTAAATGCAATAGCAGGAATCCAATCTCTATGATATGGACAGCTCAAAACCACAAATTTTTCCACCATTTCTGGATAGTAATCCATAAAGTTCCACACAACTAGACCGCCCCAATCGTGGCCAACTAGAATAAACTTTTGACGACCTAAAATAAAATATTTAAGTAAGTAGTTGAAATTCAGTGATTTAGATGGTGTTCATGCTGTACACTGTTCATGTAATATTCTCCTACGAGATCGATTTTCCTTTCACAAGATTATTGTTTTCCCGAAAATATTATCAAATAATGAACAACAAAATAAATTATTTTTTATGTACCTACTTCTCCGTTAAATGAGGTTTTTTAATTATGTAACTGCGATTGTTATTAAAAAGATTCATCACATTTTGTGTTCATGAAAAAGTGTTACGATTAAAAACAATGATTTGGTAAAAGTAAAAAAATATCATTTAAGATTGAATATAAATGTAGTTGGTTGATAACATTATAATGATAAATTTATATGAAAAGAAAAATTTAGGAATATGTCAATTTAACAATTTTTCGGTAATAAGTTTTCTATAAAATATCTTTGCACACCTACTTACTAAAATTTGCCATTTGAACGTACCCAAAGATAAAGCCATTTGTCTAATGTCTTCGATTAAGTGGATCATTCTATAGTCACTCGTTTTGGTTGGTTTGTCTGAATCTCCATAGCCTCTCATGTCAAATGCAACTGTCCTGCAAAATAAATACAAATCAAAACTTTTTTCTGAGTGTTGAAATTAGATTAAATCCAAAAATTACATTCTTCGACGATACAATTATAGCAATAAAACAACAGATTTTTTTAAATGAATGAACATGTCCTTGAATCAGGTACATACTAGGAATTTTGTGTTCAATCCATCAGGAATTTTGTGGATTTTAAGTCTTTTTTTTTAAAGCTGAATCCAGCTATTTTAATTTTTATAAGAGAACTTAGTTGTCTTATAAAAATCAAAATAATCAATTGAAAATAGGATTATTAAGTCATATCCCTCCTTAATTGTCTTACATACCATTACGGCATATCCCACAATGTGGGGTAACCAGCGAAAGGTGTGCGGGTGTGCATTGCCTTATAAAAGGGAGCACAACACATATCTGTATACCCATACACCAGTCTCGTCTCACCTAAAAAGGAGAAAAAAAAAAAAAAAAAAAAGGTCTAAAGGTCTATTAAAGGTCTAAAGGTCTGTCTCACCTAAAGGTCTATTTTTTTTTTATATTTAACAAAACATTCCTCCATGACAATGTTTTTTTTTTCCAATATTGGTAAATCTCCAAATATAAAAAAAGTTATAATACATGGATTATCGTATTAGAACTTTTTTTTTTACAAAAAAATTGAAGATTCCACGTAAGAGTTGTTAGAATTTTGCATGGATTCTTAAGGTTTTAATAAAACAAACTAGTTTTATACGCCATTATTTACAAAATAAATGAATTACCGATCCGCAACGCTGGATCCAGTAAACCTAAAAATGTGCTGGATCCGCGGGCTCCAGCAATTGTAATCCCTAGTATAAACATAATATATTTCATCTCCTTACATTCCCTATAGGTACTAAGCTTCATTTAAGTCTAAACTATAAGTGAACGAAATCGATCGAGACAGGATTCGAATTCGCGACCACTGTACATATATATTATTAATCCAGCGCGCTAATCGATCTGTCACCGACCTATCCTATGATTATAATTAAACTATTTTTGCTTTATTTCCTACATATTCTTGTTAGGATAGTTGGTAGGTAATAGGTAAATTGTAGTAAGTTATTTATTTATGAAGGTAATGACCGAATACTGGTTTTCTGCGCTTTCAGGTTTAAGTGTTTCCTAGATCGTGTATTAAACCTGTTTATTCTTGTAACGTATGATTGTATAGTAACAAAACTAGAAAGTAGCTGATAATCATTGCAGACTGAAAAAGATCCGCAAATTAATATATGTATCATTATGTAAAAAGGTACGGAATGCCATAACACCAATCACATAACTTACTGCGTCTGATGAAAATATGGTTGGAAAATAGAAGTACATACAATTTTGTTTTTTTGCATACACGTGAAAAGTTTGGATTAGCTTTTATTAGCTATCATATTTCATTAACTGCTAGTAGACGCTTTATTTAACACAACTCTTTACATTCAATAGCAAATTGATTTTCGATTAATAAATTATTATATCCAGATTTCAATTATTTTTTAATTTAATACTTAAAAACTAGTCACTCACTGACCATCTTTAGACTTTAGTAATGTATAATAAGGAACATTATTTAGTTTAATAAATATTGCTTTGAAGAACTGACTTGTAATTATAAAAGGGAGATTACCTACAAATATAAATTTCTAGTATTTATTCACTGTCGGAAGAGTGTTTTCTTAAAACTAAATTGCTTTAACTGTACTAACTAAAATGAATTAACTATTGATTTGCTGGTATCCGAGTTGAACAAAAGTTAACAGAGTTCATAGATCAAATAAAGTGTTGATGAAGATGTTTATAGGAATGAATGTCGTGAAATAAAATAATGAAATTCACAAACCAATAATCTTTGGAAAATTCTTTGAGTTGATGCCTCCAGGAGTACCAGAATTCAGGAAACCCGTGGACGAATAACATGAGCGGTTTTGTCCTGTCACCATTCTCAACGTAGTGAAGGCGAATATTCTTAAATAAGGAATTAATAATTTAATAAAACATATATATATATATATATATATATATATATATATATATATATATATATATATATATATATATATATATATATATATATATATATATATATATATATATATATATATATATATATATATATATATATATATATATATATATATATATATATATATATATATATATATATATATATATATATATATATATATATATATATATATATATATATATATATATATATATATATATATATATATATATATATATATATATATATATATATATATATATATATATATATATATATATTTATAAAATCGTACAATAATAGTATGCAATTCTTAATAATATATTATTGTAATTTTTTGTTATAAATAATTAAGTAGCTATGTACAAATTAAATATTGTATGATAAAAATGAACAAGTCAAATACAATCTAAAAACATTACTTTTATGCCGCGTGGTAAAAAGATAAAAAGTATTCAGTATACATTCATTAGAATACTTGACCAATTTATTGAAATAATAAATTTGTATACCTATTATGCAAACAATGTGGTATCATTATAACCAGAAAACAGTATGGTAGTTTTCTTATTTAGTTAATAGCCCGATAGATTTCTTGATTGAACTCCATAATAATAATAACTGACAAAAACTAGTTGCATGTAACACACGAGATGTCGATGACGATAGTATGCACAGTTGAAAAAAACATACCAAACTACAAATCCTGATATCCAAATTATTTAATATGTCAAGATATTTTGTTTTCTATACATAACATGTATGTCAAGATAGGATAGTGTGGACGTCAATCTTTTTTTCCTACCCCAATATGTAAACAGCTCGATGGTGTGTATGTTTGTATGGAGATTAAGTATCATACTACATTGTATACTGCCATACAAATTGTATGAAACGATATCGTCACTAAATTATTTTAGTAAAATAACTTAGGTGTTTCGTCGTGTAAACACATAAATTAATAAGTTAAACACATAAATTTGTCATAATTTTTTTTTTTTTTATAACAACTTTCCTGGAACATATTTAAAACGAGTGGGTTGTGGCCAACACTAAACTCTCCACACCACAAATATTGACAATGAAATATTTTATTCATTCTAAATTTTACTACCAAGAATATAAATTTTCTAACGATAGTATATTTTCATGTTAAGATAGACAAACTATTAATGCAGTATGGTGAAGAATTCTAATGTTGTATGAAATATTTTAATAAAAGCAGATAAATTTTGTTTTAAAGGACGTTAGAGCATTTTGACAATTTTGACACGTAATATCATATGAAGAAATTTTTGTTATTTATGAAAAGCTAATCAGTTCGATGTTCAAGCTCTTTACATTATAACATGAAATCAAATTACTGAACTTTTCCATACATAAGAAATTTATCTTATTATATACATTTTTATTCATACTAAATTTTACTACCAGGAAAATAAATTTTCTATCGACAGTATATTTTTATGTTAAGATAGACAAACTATTATTGCAGTATGGTGTAGAATGCTTATGTTGTATGAAATATTTTAATAAAAGCAGATAAATTTTGTTTTAAAGGACGCGAAAGCATTTTCCAAATTTTGACAGGTGATATCATATGAAGAAATTTTTTGTTATTTATGGAAAGCTAATCAGTTCTATGTTCAAGCTCTTTACATTATAACATGAAATCAAATTACTACACGTTTCCATACATAGAAATTTATCTAATTACATTTTTATTCATACTAAATGTTACTACCAGGAATATAAATTTTCTTCCGATAGTATATTTTTATGTTAAGATAGACAAACTATTAATGCAGTATAGTGAAGAATGCTTATGTTGTATGAAATATTTTAAAAAAAGCAGATAAATTTTGTTTTAAAGAACGCGAGAGCATTTTTCAAATTTTGACAGGTGATATCATATGAAGAATTTTTTTGTTATTTATGGAAAGCTAATCAGTTCTATGTTCAAGCTCTTTACATTATATCATGAAATCAAATTACTACACGTTTCCATACATAGAAATTTATCTAATTACATTTTTATTCATACTAAATGTTACTATCAGGAATATAAATTTTCTTCCGATAGTATATTTTTATGTTAAGATAAACAAACTATTAATGCAGTATAGTGAAGAATGCTTATGTTGTATGAAATATTTTAAAAAAAGCAGATAAATTTTGTTTTAAAGAACGCGAGAGCATTTTCAAAATTTTGACACGTGATATTATATGAAGATTTTTTTTGTTATTTATGGAAAACTAATCAGTTCTATGTTCAAGCTCTTTACATTATAACATGAAATCAAATTACTGAACTTTTCCATACATAGAAATTTATCTAATTACATTATTATTCATACTAAATGTTACTATCAGGAATATAAATTTTCTTCCGATAGTATATTTTTATGATAAGATAGACAAACTTTTAATGCAGTATGGTGTAGAATGCTTATGTTGTATGAAATATTTTAAAAAAAGCAGATAAATTTTGTTCTAAAGAACGCGAGAGCATTTTCCAAATTTTGACAGGTGATATCATATGAAGATTTTTTTTGTTATTTATGGAAAGCTAATCAGTTCTATGTTCAAGCTCTTTACATTATAACATGAAATCAAATTACTGAACTTTTCCATACATAGAAATTTATCTAATTACATTTTTATTCATACTAAATGTTACTACCAGGAATATAAATTTTCTTCCGATAGTATATTTTTATGTTAAGATAGACAAACTATTAATGCAGTATAGTGAAGAATGCTTATGTTGTATGAAATATTTTTAAAAAAGCAGATAAATTTTGTTTTAAAGAACGCGAGAGCATTTTTCAAATTTTGACAGGTGATATCATATGAAGAATTTTTTTGTTATTTATGGAAAGCTAATCAGTTCTATGTTCAAGCTCTTTACATTATATCATGAAATCAAATTACTACACGTTTCCATACATAGAAATTTATCTAATTACATTTTTATTCATACTAAATGTTACTATCAGGAATATAAATTTTCTTCCGAGAGTATATTTTTTTGTTAAGATAAACAAACTATTAATGCAGTATAGTGAAGAATGCTTATGTTGTATGAAATATTTTAAAAAAAGCAGATAAATTTTGTTTTAAAGAACGCGAGAGCATTTTCAAAATTTTGACACGTGATATTATATGAAGATTTTTTTTGTTATTTATGGAAAGCTAATCAGTTCTATGTTCAAGCTCTTTACATTATAACATGAAATCAAATTACTGAACTTTTCCATACATAGAAATTTATCTAATTACATTATTATTCATACTAAATGTTACTATCAGGAATATAAATTTTCTTCCGATAGTATATTTTTATGATAAGATAGACAAACTTTTAATGCAGTATGGTGTAGAATGCTTATGTTGTATGAAATATTTTAAAAAAAGCAGATAAATTTTGTTCTAAAGAACGCGAGAGCATTTTCCAAATTTTGACAGGTGATATCATATGAAGATTTTTTTTGTTATTTATGGAAAGCTAATCAGTTCTATGTTCAAGCTCTTTACATTATAACATGAAATCAAATTACTGAACTTTTCCATACATAGAAATTTATCTAATTACATTTTTATTCATACTAAATGTTACTACCAGGAATATAAATTTTCTTCCGATAGTATATTTTTATGTTAAGATAGACAAACTATTAATGCAGTATAGTGAAGAATGCTTATGTTGTATGAAATATTTTTAAAAAAGCAGATAAATTTTGTTTTAAAGAACGCGAGAGCATTTTTCAAATTTTGACAGGTGATATCATATGAAGAATTTTTTTGTTATTTATGGAAAGCTAATCAGTTCTATGTTCAAGCTCTTTACATTATATCATGAAATCAAATTACTACACGTTTCCATACATAGAAATTTATCTAATTACATTTTTATTCATACTAAATGTTACTATCAGGAATATAAATTTTCTTCCGAGAGTATATTTTTTTGTTAAGATAAACAAACTATTAATGCAGTATAGTGAAGAATGCTTATGTTGTATGAAATATTTTAAAAAAAGCAGATAAATTTTGTTTTAAAGAACGCGAGAGCATTTTCAAAATTTTGACACGTGATATTATATGAAGATTTTTTTTGTTATTTATGGAAAGCTAATCAGTTCTATGTTCAAGCTCTTTACATTATAACATGAAATCAAATTACTGAACTTTTCCATACATAGAAATTTATCTAATTACATTATTATTCATACTAAATGTTACTATCAGGAATATAAATTTTCTTCCGATAGTATATTTTTATGTTAAGATAAACAAACTATTAATGCAGTATAGTGAAGAATGCTTATGTTGTATGAAATATTTTAAAAAAAGCAGATAAATTTTGTTCTAAAAAACGCGAGAGCATTTTCCAAATTTTGACAGGTGATATCATATGAAGATTTTTTTTGTTATTTATGGAAAGCTAATCAGTTCTATGTTCAAGCTCTTTACATTATAACATGAAATCAAATTACTAAACGTTTCCATACATAGAAATTTATCTAATTACATTTTTATTCATACTAAATGTTACTACCAGGAATATAAATTTTCTTCCGATAGTATATTTTTATGTTAAGATAGACAAACTATTAATGCAGTATAGTGAAGACTGCTTATGTTGTATGAAATATTTTAAAAAAAGCAGATAAATTTTGTTTCAAAGAGCGTTAGAGCATTTTGACAATGTTTACACGTGATATCATATGAAGAAATTATATGATATCTATGAAAAGCTAATCAGTTCTAAGTTCAAGCTATTAATATTCTTCTATCAATATGAAATCAATGAACTGATCATTGCCAAATATAAAAAAATTCTCTTGTTACATATAAGTTTCATACAAATATCCATTAAATAAAATATAATTTTTGAAACCGTTGAATATTTTTCTTTTAACATTGACCAACTTTGAATACAATTTTATGAAGATTCTTGGTGTTGTATAAATAGTTGAAACCAAATTAAAATATCTCTAATTTCCAGGTCGTGAGAGCATTTTTTCAGTTTTAATAGATGAAATCATAAAGAAACATTGGGAAAAAATGAACCGTTGTCTATGGAAAACTAATCAGCTCTAAGTTTATGGACTTAACACATGTGATATCAATATGAAGTCAATCGGACTTATAGTTTGGGCTGCAGAGAGGACACAAAAAAAAAACAACGTAAATGATGAATTCATAGAGAAGAAATCAAAAGTTGTCTATGGAAAACTAATCAGCTCTAGGTCTTTGCACTTTACACATATGATGTTAATATGAAGTCGATCAGACTTATAGTTTGGGCTGTAGAGAGGACACAAAAAAGATAAATGCTACGGCGTACGGCGTACGGCGTACGGCGTACGGCGTACGGCGTACGGCGTACGGCGTACAGCGTATACGCCATACACACAAACACATCACGACGAAACTCATAGTGTGCATTCTCTACATGATACCCATTGAGAAATTGATGTAAAAAAAATACGCTTAAATTTTGCGAAATCATGACTCTCCCCTATTCCATAGTGTGGAGAGTAAAAAATGAGATATTTTATGCATACCTACAAATTTTCTATTTATATACATTTTCAACGTTCTAGCTTCTGTGGTTTTTCAGATATCTGGAAAAATGAAATAAGAACTCTAAAGTTGATAACCCCTGACTGATAAATAAAAATAGGAGAATAAAAATTTGCAGGCCTAAAATTTTCTATACTTTCTGAAATTTTAGGCTCTGAGCTTTGAGCGGATCACAAGTTATAAGCGACACACACACAGACACACTTAGGGCGGGTTTTTTCACAGAATAGTTAAATCGGTAGTTATAGTTATAATATAACCACTGGTTATACAAGAAATAGCTAAATATCTTAAAACGGTTTTTTCAACCGTAGTTATGTCATAGTTAAAGTTACGGGTGGTGCAGGTACAAAGACCCCAAATATTCCATACAAATTGTAAACAGTACGTTCCGAGCGTTTCCAATCTCTTTCTTGCGCCTACTATATAAAAGATAGAAGATATTATAGTGTGTCTCGCTTTCTATTATTTATGTATTTGTGGTTCCGAGTAATGGCGGCTGTCATAAATTTGATGTAATATGGTGAACGCATTTGAATTTTGAATGTTTGCGAATATCATCGTAACCTAATTTTAAAAAGAGAAATCTCACTATTTCTTTATACAAGCGTCATCACGCTAAAAATTCGCAGTCGTCGAAACCTAACTTTTTTCTTTTTTTTCAATACGTATTCCATTATTTCATCGTATATATTACTATCATAATTATATTATACCTACTGTGTTTAGATATTATGATAAAAAAATACAAAATTGACGCGTACAAACGTCAAATGGTCAGTCATGAACAAAAATCACCAGCGACATCTATAATAACTATCAAATTTAACTATAACTACTGATTTTCGGCTGGTTATAGTTATGGCTAAAGTAACGGGCTAAATGCGTAGTTATATTTTGAAAAACCCATTTCTGTGATGACCAGTGGTAACTATAACTATAACTCTAACTTTAACTATAACTAAGGTTGAAAAAACCCACCCTTAATGTTCTACTCCGAATTCTGAGTTAATCCATACATGTATTATATATAACATACATACATATATGCTGCGAAGCACAATCTCACGGATCTTGGCTTGAAGCTTTGTCGATTTGTCAAGAGAAATAAATTCTCTTAATCAAATCGACAGTTGGATAAAAAAAACGTGATGTTGTTGAACTTATTTGTCTATTTCGATTATTGACACGTTTAGTGCAAACTCTGACCACAATGAAAATATTCTGACGACGAACTTTGCACAAAACGCCCCAATCATCAAAATATACAAATAAAATGAAAATAGTATGACAAGAGGGTGAAAAAATATGTTTTAATAAATTAAATATAAACGCAAACATTTAGACCATATTCTCCAAAAGTTGTTAAGCCACAGAAATAATGAATAGACGAAGCGAATGAGAACATAGTACCTATTATGATTTTTTTTCATTCATTCATACCATCACGGCATATTCCACAATGTGGGATAATTGGCGAAAGGTGTGCGGGTGTAAATTATGTATAAAAGAAAACACGACGCGTGTTTGTATCCCTAAAAAGACAACATTCACAATTTGTTGTGAACCTTATTGCTGAACTATGAGAGATTATTTTTTGCCCGTTATATTTTCGATTACCCGGCTCTTACGGGAAATAATGATCATACAAGGCATTGGAAGGACTATCCGAAGCCGGTGGTTCACAGAAATTGTATATCTAATAGTAATTTTTATTTCAGTATCAAAATTAGCAGCATATAAAACGAACTTTCTTGTTGTTGCTAAATCACTTCCATTGCAGTTTACATGACCATGTAGCTTTCTCCTTGTCATATTTTATGTCAATAAAGATAATAATGTACTTAAATGCTTAACATAATGAATCCATACAATCCATAAACATGCATAAACGTCTCGCAGTACCGTACTAGTACCTACTATAAATAAACAGGTATGCATATCCACTAGATACTGCTTTAAATTATGAAATATTACCCTCAGATTCGGTTACAGTAAATTACGAAAACTTCTGGAAAAACTTTGTTTATTTATTAATAAATTTGTGTAATTGTTTAAATTGGTACCTGTAAGAATTTCCTGACTTTTGTACATGTGTTGTTTATTACAATTTTTTGTATGTTGCTGATGACGTATGGAGGTAGCTTTAGTTGGAGTGATTTTGGTATGGTGCCTGTAGATGATAATATTATCGTGACTATTGTTACTATTTCTTGTTTCCATTGTGATTTTATTTGTTCTGCTAACTGTATGTAATTGTCGATTTTTCCAGATGTTTTTTTTTGTTTATTTGTATATTCGATTTTTCCAGATGTTTTTTTTTTTTTGTATATTTGATATTTCTATAATATATGTGTGTCTATGTTTTTTTGTCAATTAGAGTAATTTCTGGTCGATTGTGTAGGTTTGTTCGGTTTGTAATAATGTCTCTATTCCAGTATAATTTGTAGGTGTCGTTTTCTGTCACTGCTGGTGATGTGTATTGATACCATCTTTGGTGTGTTTGGATGAATTTGCGTTTGTGGGCTAGTTCCAAATATATGTGTATTATCGGTGCTAGAATTGGGCAGCCACCTGTTATGTGTTCTGTAGTTTCTTTTTGAGATTTGCATTTTCTGTCATTTGTTATTGTATTGTCTTTTATGATATGTTTCGCGTAGTTTTATTTGTTTTTATAATAATTATTATTATTAGATGTTAAAAAAATTGTCATAAAATACCATTGACTCCCGAGAGGGAAAATCTAATGTTTGCGTATATACAATTATAAAACATTCGATATAAACCTTTATTTGCCAAAATATGTAATAAGATTTTAAAAAATCCAAATATTAAAATTGTTTTCAAAGAATTATTTCAATAAGATCTACACATATCGAGCGGTTAAATAGATACCGGTATATACTCTTTGTTCAACGGTGAAAAAATAATTTAAATATTTAACTAAAAATCAAGGTTGAAGTAAAAAACAAAAAAGATACTTTGGGTCGGTCATTGCCTTGTAGGATAAACTACTTATTAAAGTCGTCTATAAGTAAAACAAGATTAAATAAAACTCAACATAATGGGTTTCAAAGATTCCCATTCATGGCATAAAAAAGGTCATCAGTTTACTCTTTTTGTCTTGCCTTCATTAACCAAAAATAATTTATGTTTTTAGTCATATCTAATTTATGATGTGTTTTATTGATGACGTACCTACATTACTGAGATGTATACATTAGACACAGACATAACTGAAATGAAAATTAACACTAAAAAAATGAGGTTTAAATAAGACAATGCATGATAGAAAATAAATTTTGGTTGAAGGTTCGATTGACGTTAAGTCAGTAAGTTTTCAGTCTAGATTTGTAAGATAATTAACACTATAATCTGTAATGTGCAGCAACTTGTTAAAATTATCGAGCACAATTTCTTTGTGTGAATTGTGAATGGAAAAAGCAATGTGAATTAGCTGTATGAAAAATGAACAATATCGAATGACAAAGAAAATACAAAATACGTGTTTGCTTACATTTGAAAAAGAAAATAAGAGATATGAGCTAATGGACAACCGACAAAAGATAAATATGATAATGCAACAATATATATAAGGAAATGTGATTAATTGAAATATTATTTGTACAACCCTATGATAAAAAAATTAAATAAATTATAAATAAAAACTATCCCCAAAATCAATTAAGTACATAATATGCAATACCTATCATTTAATTTGTTAAAATAGATGCTGCAAAACATAGTTTTGCAGATCTATTTTAAGTGAGGTACAAGGCAGATTGATACAGTTTATCTGTATTTATTCTTAAAGCCCTCGTATACCCTGGGTATACGGATGTACGCAAATATGCACACTAAATTACCTTCTAGTACATATATATGAAACACGAAAAAATATTGTATATCAGCTGATATGTGATATGCAACATTTTATCGTGCAAAAAAGGTAAAATTTAGAGTTTTTTTTTTAAATAACAAGGATAGTTATTAAAATATTATAATAATAAAAAACTCAGCCGGTAGATTTTCAAATTCTCAAGTAAAAATCTACATCATAGGCTTTGTAGTTTTTTAGTTACTTACAAGAAAAAAATAAATGGGTTTTACTAAAACATAATTTAATAGAAAAGTATTAAACGGATTCAAATTTCAAAAAACACATGCAATAGAATAAAGATGTAATACAAACTGTTCTATATTTTAAAGAAGTATCTTTTGAAGTTACTGGGGAAATTATTTTCAAAATATACTATACCTATAGCCTACTATAGCCTCTTAATAACTTATCTCGATTTTAGTCCCAAGAATCAAGATTTTCATTAGATATTATCTATGTAGACGAGTTAGTGTCAAAGAAGCGAGTATCGTTCTTAAAAAAAACAACATTTAAATTCTCATCTGTCAGGAATCGAGTCAGGGACGCCACGACAATAGTCAAATTTTTTATTTATAGTGTTTATTTGTGTATAAACTTCATTTTACAATGACAATAACGAGCAGATTACTGATGATATTGAAATATCAGAATTCGATGTACTCACAACCACTATTTCAAAAAACATCACAGCAGGCACATAGCTAACATAAAATATATCAATAATAAAAAGCATACTGAATGTGTCATACAGAACAAGCTCCACAGTAATTTTGAAGACTCTGGAAGTTATGACACTTCGTCAACTATACGCAAGATCTGCACTTCTGTACCATTTTAAACATAACATACCCACTATACACAATACACAACCTCCAAGAACAACAAGATCTTCCATCACCAACACAATAAATATCCCCAAGTTGCAAACTACCCATGGACAAAGACACTTTAAATATTATGCCATCAAATTACACAATAGCCTACCAACCTCTTTAAAACTGCTACCACATAACACATCGTCACAAAAATACAAAAAACACATAACAGCATGGATATACAGCACCGGTTCAGAACAAATCAATAATATAATCACACCCAATCAAATATAATTAAGCTTCACAATTTTTTTTCTCAATAACAATATAATGTATAATTTGATTCGATAACTATATACACAATGTATGTATTATCTATTTCACACAACTGTTATAATGAACACCTCGGCACAGGACTTCCTAGTGAGGTGTTCATCGTATTCTATCAATTACTACACTTATTATTAAATAATACATACACACACACATGTAACTTCTAGACATATGTAACTTCTAACTCTAGTATGTAATTGTTTTTGTAACTTCAACATTGTATTATAATAAATAAATAAATAAAAATAAATCAACCAGATCCAAAATGACCGTAATAATACCTCGAAGCTGTCATTGGTAGACATCCACTGTCAATCCAATTCCCGACACGATTTGACATTTCAAAAAAACACAAAAATGAGACTTAACTATATTATATACTAGCTTTTATGTCCCGCCGTTGGCCAAGAATGTAAATTAGTGAAGGAATAAGCAATCGTTTATATACCTACATAATATTGTCACACATAATTTTTTTTAACCATAGTATGAAAAGTAGTTTGAAATTTAATTGAGTTTAAGCGGTGTAAAATCTTAAAGTGATGGCCACAATCCATTTGCTTTTATATATAAGCACATACAATTTCTGCACGCATGGACTATGGGAAATGATTTTAAATATGACTTATTATAAAAAGACAACGTCGTAAAGAGTTTGGATTTGGCCACAACCCCTATTTTTATATATTGTCATCGAACGCAAATAATGTGTTTTAAATATTTAGTAATTTTGGATGATGGGAAATGGTTTAAAAATTGATTAAACAAAAGTACTGAAAATATTCTAGTGTTGGTCCCATCCCATTCGTTTTTATATTTTTCGTCAAGTGTGCATATAGTTTATTATAGTTTTGCACAGTAAAACTGATAGACTTAAGATATGTTAAATAGTTTTTAATATGAATATAAACGTTGTGAAGATCCAGCAATGGCCACAACCCCGATTTTTTATATATTGTCATCAAAATGAAATGTGTAGTTATTGAAAATTAAGCAATATATGATGATTTAATAAATGGTGTAAATTTGATTGAACAAAAGTAATGAGAAGATTCTAGTGTTGGTCACATCCCATTCGTTTTTATGTATTTTCATCAAGTATGCATGTTGTTTATAATATTTCGTTACAATAGACTATTAGACATAAAACTAATCCAAAAGACTAAATAAAAAAAGAAGTAGAAGTATAAAACTATAACAAATAGTTTGTAATAAAAACTGACCCAATGGTCTACATAGAAGATGAAATAGAAGAATTACACATTAGGAAATGTATTATATAAAAAACTGACCAAAATGTCTTCATAAAAGAAGAAGAAGATGAATTGAACTATAGGAAATATTTTATATAAAATTCACCCAACATCTACATAAAATAAGAAAACGAAGAATTACACTAAAGGATAGTTTGTTTAAAAATAGTTTGTTTAAAAACTAACCAAAAGGTCTACATAAAGGAAGAAGAAGACGAATTAGACTATAGGAAATAGTTTGTATAAAAACTCACCCAAGGTCTACATAAATTAAGAAAAAGAAAAATTAGACTATAGGAAATAGTTTATTTATGAACTGTCCCAAATGACTTCACAAAAGAAGAGGAAGAAGATTTAAACCCCAAGAAATAGTTTGTAGAAAAAATCACCCAAAGGTCTACATAGAAAAAAGAAGAATTTCACTATAGGAAATAGTTTGTAGGTATATTGAATGTGTATTGTAGTTAACCTAAAATAGTTTAATAATTTTCCTATACAAAATCTGTATATTCTTGGTTTTTAAGTACCTAGTAATCATTAGGTATGTAGGTACCTACCTACAATGATGTTCTAAATTAATTCGAATTCGATTTATTACAAATTTTATTTGAATATCAGAATGAGGCCGTTACCATAGTAACCACGTTCCAACATGTGAAAAATATCAAATGTTATGGAGACATTTTTTGAATATGTAGGTACCTACATTGGTTTGTTCGATGCCATAAAAATGAAAATTGTCAGAAAAATCAAATATTTTTAACAAATTATGCAATTTTATTACGCCTATATCTTTACTAATAATTAACAGACTTTTACAATATATGTCTTAAAACTTGCTGTAATGTCTTGCGTTTCATTTTATTATTTCATAATTATATTTATTTCAAAGGTTTATTATTTTCAAGAACATATTCATTCGGTAGGAAAATGAAATATTGTATGAAAAGATATTAAAATGGCGGCATTTATGTACAAAACGCTTACTTTAAAAATAAGTTTAACATTATAATTATACAAAATATGCACCATGTTTTTCACTTAAACGCTAAGTTATACTTGAAAGTAATTTTTTTTCGTATAAAATACGTACTTCTAACTTTTAAACTAACAGATATTTGCGTGCAAAATGTACACTTTTTTGACAGATATGACTTGGAAAATTTTTGTATGAAAAAAATAATTATTGAAATATCTTTAAAATTCAGCATTTTAATCGCATTATTTTTAGCGTGACACTGCATCAGGTATACTGGTACACGTTCTCACATAAATTAGATTTTTAGATGCTCTTTGTTTTTCAAAAGGCGTGAGACAAACACACACACACACACACACACACACACACACACACACACACACACACACACACACACACACACACACACTAACATATTGATTGCTTTATTACTTTAGATTGATCATCGCAGTGAATATTTAATAACGAAAATAATACTATCGCTGTTTTTGATTAATCGGTACACTACATTGCCAAATATTTGATAAGGATGCACTTAAATAAATATTGGTGCTTGTAATTCGTTTGACAGCCGACATAATCAGTTATTACATTTCTCATTAACAACTGTCATTAAGATAATACTTGTCAATTAATGAAATGGCTACACGTGTATTCGATAGGTACCTATCAAGTATTTTGGCATGGTAATAATGTATAGAAAGATAAGACTAGTCACCCGCCCTGCACTAACCGATATAACGAAGACTGACACTACGTAACCGCGCGTTGAGATCTTTATCAGAATAATGCAAAAATCTAAGATTTTCTTTGTTTATCACCAACATTGGCTTTTTTGAGTTTTTCATTCTTACTCATCATCATATTTGGTTGAACAATAAGCCCGCCAGTGTACATTTATATAAACGATATACCATAAAATAAATAAAATATTCTGTCGATTTGGTTTATGCGTTTTGCATTTTACATTTTGTGCGGTTTTTCCAAATTTTAAGTCACAATTTACCAACTTAGAGGCTTTGCAGTATTATTTCCGCTTGATGCACAGAGCCCAAAATTTAGAAAATTAGAGGTCTACAAAACTTGTATACTCAGAATTAAGAAATTTTTCGAGTCAAGGGGTTATCAACATTTGATTCTTTTATTTAATATTTCCACATATCAATGTCTCAATGTCTCAATCTATTTTTTATGAAAAAATTTCAGGCTTTTTTTACTTTATATTTGACAAATTAATTAGAATTATTGTCTAAAAAAAATAAAATGATTAAAAATGACGAAACGCCCCACCTATATAATTAAATTTCTGTAAGAATATATTCAATATAGCAGAAAATCTCTAACTTTTGTAACAATTATAGTAAAAATTTAATTTAGTGACAACATTGTTTGATACAATTTGTATGGCAGAATACAAAATATCTACGGGAACAAGTTTGATACATAATTTTCATCCATACCATCAAGCCGTTTACCTATTCGAGATAGAAAAAACGAACTCCGCACTATCCTATCCTGACAAACATGTTATGTACGTAAAAACGAAATAGGTATCCTAAAATATTCAATTATATGGATAGAAGGTTTTATAAATTAGTATGTACATATTCTTCAGCTATATCGTACTATCGCCTTTGACAGTTGGATCTCATGTTTTACATGCGACTAGTCTTATAAAGGCCCTTGTATACCCTGGGTATACGGATGTACACAAAAATGCACACTAAATTACCTTCTAACGTATGAAACACGAAAAAATATTGCATATCACCTAATAAATTTAAAATATGTGATATACAACATTTTTACACGAAGAAAAGGTAAAATTTGGAGGTTTTTTTTAAATAGCAAGAAAAGTATTTAAAATATTGTATTGCAACTGTCGATTTGTTCAAGAGAATTTTATTCTCTTAACATATCGACAAAGTACCGAGATACGCAAAATTTGTATTTGTATTTTGTTGTTAATTTGTAAATTTGTAATTTTTATTCACGGTTTTTCCAACTTTGAAGTCAAAAAACACCAACTTATATGCTTCGCAGCATATATGTTCTATATATATGGAATTACTCAGAATTCGGAATAGAACATTTAGTGTGTCTCTGTGTCCGTGTGTCTGTGTGTCCATGTGTCTGTGTCTGTGTGATCGTCCCCTCCTTATAACTTTTGATCCGCTCAATTTACAAAACCCAATATTTCAGAATAAATAGATATTCAGAATTTTGAATTTTTGTTTCAGTCAGGGGTTATCAACTTTTGAATTTTTACTTTATTTTTCCATATATCTCAGAAAGCATAAAAGCTAGAACGCTGAAAATTGGTATGAATATAGACAAATACAAAATCTCAAATTTAATTTTTCAAAAAAATTCCAGATTTTCTCAAACATTTTTTATTAAGAAAAATATTTTTTTATGATAAATTTATGTGTTCAACTGCCTATATTTCCATTTTTTTTTAAATGTCGAAAAAAGCCGAAACACCTCAACTAGATAATTTAATTTTCTATAAATAAAATGAACATTGTAGTAATACTACTAAACTTTTTTTAACAATTATAATAAAAATTCAATTTTTAACCACATCGTTTCATACAATTTGTAAGGCAGTAAACACTACACAATATCTCACTCAATAATTAGATACTTACCTACTTAATCTACAAACATACATCATGCTGATTATATATTCTGAGTACGAAAAATAGACTGACCTCCATACTATCCAATCCTGATATACATACCTACATGTTTTATATAGAAAACAAAATATCTTAAAATATTTATTAATTTGTGTTTATATGTAGTTTGGTACGTACTCTTCAATTATGCATACTATCGCCATGGACAGTTGGATCTCATGTGTTACATGCAACTAGTAATAAAAAAATCAGCCGGTAGATTTTCATATTCTCTTTCGATTGAAGTAAAAATCTACTTCATATGCCTTTTAGTTTTTTAGTTAATAACAATAAAAATTAAGTTGCTTACAATAAAAATTAGTATAAAGCAGATTCAAATTTCAAAAAAACTCATGCAATAGAATAAAAATGTACATTGTACATACAAACTGTTCTATATTTTAAATATATACCTACTATCTATATAGCCTACTATAGCCTCTTAAGCTTCTTTATTGTTTGAAATTAAATATTATAAAACAGTACTTAATATAGTTTCCATACCTGTAGCTGAATAAATGCGTGAGTGCCCCAAGATAAATCTATCAAACATTGCGGAGGTTTTTCTCTTTTCTTCTTCTTCCAATATTTTTGTTTTGGATGTATTACAGTATAGAAGAGCAACCATATACAAAAACCAATACTATACAATAAACTTAACATATAAATAAAACATCTGAACACAAATAACACGACACGATTCATTATGATGAAAAAAAACAAATTCTACTATTTCATATTATTAATTACTTAATAATTAGAAAAATCACTTGTGGAGAAGAAAATCAACACTTCACGATGTAAGGATCAATATCTTAGTAGATAATAATTTATGTAAGTATGCACAAAAATGCATAGATTGATATCACTCATCACTATGAAAGTATAATCTCGAAATGCATTTTAAATTAACGCATGTCATTTTAATAATATTAAATATTGTAAAAAAAATACAATTAGGTATAACGTATATTTTTTTGTTTGCAAAATAGAAATCAGCTGGTTATGTTTACATGAATGAAGTATTGATTGTTATTGACTTATGTTAACTACAGATATGTAATATAACGTTCATTCTGTTTGACATGTAAAATGCGAATGTTTCCGTTCTGCATCGGATCGCCTTTAAATGTGTGTGTGTTGAAATTGATATGGTGAATTCGCTCGATTTCACATCAGCCCAAGACGCGCAAAGTCCTTCCTTGTAAATGAACTCTATCGAAGAGAGGGAAGTCGATTTGCACGCCTAGTGCATACCTCAAGGTATATTACCTGTACAGCCAACTCTGTTGTTTCTTTACCATTGCTAGTCAACTTCTAAGTGAAGCTGTATGAAACTTGTCAGATAAATTCTTGCATAGGTGTATGAAACTCAGAAGAAAAAGATAGCAAAGAAAATAAATTAATCGATGTACCTTGATAAATTAATCAAGGATAAAGGATTTTTTTTCTGGAGAATCCGTTCTTTACATGGAGCATGCTAAATTGTTTCCAAGTATCATAGACCATCTTCGTTGTGATCATTCCGAGAATGGAGGATAAATGCACGAAGCAGTTTCAAATGTTTTCATTCTTTTCACCAATACAATTATTTTATATTACTGTGGGTAAAAAAATCTCCGATAGCTACTCACTAGTTGCATGTAACACATGAGATCCAACTATCGATAGCGATAGTAGGTATGTATAGTTGAAGAATTAGTACCAAACTATAAACCCATAAATACAAATTATTTAATATTTTAAAATATTATTTTGGTTTTCTATACAACACATGTACCTAGGTATGTATGTCAAGATAGGATAGCATGGAGGTCAGTCCTTTGATCCTACCCAGAATATGAAAACAGCATGATGGTATGTATGTATGTTTAGAGATTAGTATCAAACTATTAAGTCTTCTTAGATATTGTGCGTAGGCTACTGCCATACAAATTGTATGATGCAATGTCGTCACTAAATTCAATTTTTATAAAAATTGTTAAAAAAAATTGAGATGTGCTAACATAATGCTAATATTTTTTTATAGACTAGTTGCATGTAACACATGAGATCCAACTGTCGATAGCGATAGTATGTATAGTTGAAGAATATGTACCAAACTATAAACCCATAGATACAAATTATTGAATATTTTCAGATATTTTGTTTTCTATACAACATATGTAGGTATGTATGTCAAGATAGGATAGTATGGAAGAAGATCCTTTTTCCTACCCAGAATATGCAAATTGCATGATGGTATGTATGTATGTTTGGAGATGAAGTAACAAACTGTTAAGTCTTCTTACATATTGTGTATAGGCGACTGCCATACAAAATGTATGAAGCGATGTCGTCACTAAATTCAATTTTTAAAAAAATTGTTAAAAAAAAATTGAGATCTTCTACTACAATGTTAATATTTTTTATAGAAAATTAAATTATCTAGTTGGGGTGTTTCGGCTTTTTTCGATAATTGTAAAAGTTTTGGAAATATAGGCAGTTAAACTCATAAATTTATCATAAAAAAAATATTTTTCTTAATAAAAAATGTTTGAGAAACCCTGGAATTTTTTTGAAAAAACTAATTTGAGATTTTGTATTTGTCTATGTTTGTACCAATTTTCAGCGTTCTACCGTTTATGGTTTCTGAGATATATGGAAAAATAAAATAAAAATTCAAAAGTTGATAACCCCTGACTGAAACAAAAATTCAAAATTCCGAGTATAAAAGTTTTGTAGGCCTGTAACTGTTTATATATTCTGAAATTTTAGGCTCTGTAAATTGAGCGGATCAAAAGTTATAAGGGGGGGACGGACACACAGACACACACACACACAGACACACACACACACAGACACACACACAGACACACACACACACAGACACACGAAATGTTCTACTCCGAATTCTGAGTAAATCCGTGTATGGAACATATATGCTGCGAAGCCTCTAAGTTGGTGTTTTTTGACTTCAAAGTTGGAAAATCCATGAAAAAAGTAGACCTCTCCATACAATTCTCGCGTATTCTGGCTTGATACATTGTCGATATGTTAAGAGAACAAAGTTCTCCTGAACAAATCGACAGTTGGAAAAAAACTAATATAGTTCGAATTTATTTTTAATTGCATATAGGTACATACGCAAACATTGGATTTTTTCCCTGTCAGGAGCTAAATGATATTTTTATTGACAATACCATCTTAATAGAGACGAAGTTGGGATATTATAGAAAAACCAGGAACTCAAGCACCTACAAGGCTTACGAACTGTCATCGGCTGATAGATGGCGTTACAAAAAAAAGAAAAAAGGTTTCGTCTCATAGATGGCAATATTTCGTATTATGCAGGTGAATAGTTTTCACATTATTCAAATATATAGAACTTTCAAAAATTACATTGATAAGGGAACTCAATAAAAGCATAAGTGATCACGTAAACCAGCCGATGACAGGGCGTAAGCCCTGTGGTGCCTGAATTCCTGGTTCTTCTATAATATCCCAATTTCGTCTCTATTGAGATGTTATTGTCAGTAAAAATAATATAAGTTCGTCCCTTTCACAGTCATTATTTGGCGTGAGAGATAGTTATAATTTGATTGCACTGGAGTAAAAGAAAAAAATACGTCTGCAGTGTGTGTCGTTTATTTTATGATCTCTTTCTCACTTAATGTTTTCTGTCGTGTGTGCTCTTTCTTTGTGATGTTGTAAAAATTCGTTAAAATGTACCATTTTTGTAGAGCGTTTCGCTCTCATATAACGGCAAGGGTTGTATTGGTACCTACTTACAGCTTCTTCATTCCGACGGCTGTACTTTAAAAAATTTACAAATATTATTCACATAAATATGATATATTATGCATGTTGTGTCTCAAACAACATTACTGGTTGGCAACAGATAACCTTCTTATCTGATTGTTAAGAATCTTTCCATACACGTGTCGTCTGCTCTGTTTTGTCTCAAGTCTCAAGGCTTAAACCATTCGGTTCACGTGTAAATAACACATTGCGTGTCTAAGATATATATCATATTGTTGGTAGGTACAAATCACAATGAACATTTGAACCCAATCATTTTAATTCCAAACAATACCAATGTTGAAGTACCAATGTAGGTATCAATGTTCACATGCAGATATCCAGTTACTTTGATTTAAAGTCATGGTTGTAGAGCAGACACGATCGGCAAAATACTTGAAGATATCAGAAGTATTAGATTTAATGATTTTATCATGATGTGTTGTGTTTGATTACAAATTTACCCATGGTGGTAAAGAATTGAAGCAAGCAAATGCCAATACAGATAATAAAAAATGATATGGTAAAGCCTTAGTAAAACGATAATCGATTAAACTTACAAGTACCTAAAGGAAACTATAAGTGAGGTTTGATTGTTGTTATGAAGCAAAGATTGTTTCAACATAGATTTGTAAAACAATATATTAATAATACAAGGATTTATTAAACATGTATTGCCATAACACTGACATTTTCGTTCAATTGAACATCATATTTCCAGCCCTTTTAATTATGAATAAATAAAATATGTACAATAACCTTGAATTAACCACGAATTTGAGTATTTTCGGTCGAACGTTTTCGAAGCTAACCATTTTCTTCCTCCAGAAAAACTTATACTAATATTAATGGTATTTATTTTGTTTCTTCGTTCTGAGATACCAGTAAGATCCATGTGTTTATTGGAATTGAACTGTTGCTCAGGAATAAGAACGACTCACGAAGGTCGACAAAAGACGATAAAATCAAAATGTTGAATCACATTTATATGTTCTTACTTGAACTTGTGGCATTGGAAAGAACACATTTCCAACGACAACACCAATTTCATAATTTGGTATACATATACCTATAGGTACTTACCTAATATAAATATTATTATAAAATGAAGACTTAAGTGAAGTGCTTATTTGGGTTACACGTGTAGAGCAAAACTGCACTCGAGTGTTGGCTTTGAAATGGGGTCAGTGAAAGTGATCTGAGAGGATACAGATAAACATAATATGGATAGGGTTGACAATATGTAGATTTTCACGAGAAATTGCAGAAAAGTTATTATTGAGTCAACCGAGGCAAGAAAGAAGACTATACTATGAAAAATGTAGTTCATCCAAAATCAGAATTTTTAATGAGGATACCCTTTTCAAAGATAAATTTAAATAAAATCGACTACAAAATTCCAGTACAGACAGAAACAGACAAGTGAAATTTAAGAAAACTTAAATCATATCTATAATTAAAAGTAAATCACTTTTTGATTCTACATGATCAAAAAGTGGTTAACTTTTAATTATAGATATAACTTATAATGGAATTCTACAAAATAAAAACTTCGTCGATCATTAAAACTTAAATCGATCTAATAACGATGTAAATAACACCTGATTATTATGCAACATGTAAAGCAGTCAAAATTATTTATTTATTTTTTACTTTCTGTACATATAATCAGTACACTGGCGAGCTTATTGCCTAATGGCAATTTCTTCCAACCAACCAACCAGAGTAAATATTAAATATACAAAACGGTGTGTACTATGGCAATAAGTTAATCACATTACAAAAATAAACAAAGATAGCAATAGAAAAGTAAAAAAACAAAGAAGATCGCATACAAGAACAGTTCATAGCAATGATAGGAAAACTAAAGGATAAAGAAAGGAAGAGGTGAGGAAGATGTAATCAGGTATTGTCAGATAAATATGTTAAAAAATACAAAATTGTTCAATTTTATCAAAATATCAAATTAATCAGGCTGGAAACTAATCATGCATTGTTATCAGGATTGTCATTGGTTAGATACCTGATACCTGAGCCAAAGGTCCCGGGTTCGATTCTCGGTGTTGCAACAGTTTTTAATTGTGTTTTCAGTCTGGATTTGTGAGACAACAAATATACAAAGTCTCCTGAATATTGGCAACTTGTTATTGGGCGCGTGTTAAATTAATATTTGGCATAGTACCTATTTCTATTTTAATCAATATTAAAATAGAAATAGAGATACAAAACACCTGAAATTTTCAGAGCTCTAACTCGTCGAGAAGTAAAAAATCGATTGTAAAATTGAATATATTATGGTTGGTTGGAAGATATTGCCATATGGCAATAATTCCGCCATCATGCATATGTGTACAAAATGTTTAAAATAAAAAAAATTATAATAATAAATAATATTCCGGTACAGACAAGAAAAGGGTGTAACAAGTAAATAAAGCAAAATTGAGGCACACTATTCAAAGTTTTCGTAGTTTGTTTACATTCATGCTGCCAATGTCAAACACATATTGTCAAACGCAGTTGTTTTATATAGCAAACAAATTCAGCAAAAAAATAAAAGATTTATGATGTTGATTGTCTCACCCGGAATCGAGCTCTTGACCCGTTAAACGTGAGTCTCATATTATCTGGCTAAGGTTGATTTTTTGTGCGAACCCTCGCTGTGAATACTGCAACGAATAAGCATAGGTATATTCGATTGCACATAGGTACCTAAGGTCGATTTTTATGAAGCATAGTGTGACATCTATTATGATTTTTGGCTCACGCACCCTGAACTTGTGCACGCAATTGTCCAACGTATGTGCACGAGAACGACTGGTTATTGTTTCAATGGTCGTGAGCAATAACCACACAAGTCACGTTATGACTAATTATATTTGTGGTAAAAAATAAAAAAAAATATATCTATAATTGTCAATCTTTTTTTATGCCAAATGAAAAATATCAATACGGGTTCCCTGCCGGGAATTTGAAAAAATGAAGCAAATATTTTTTATCCCAATTTAGAAATATAGTTCTTTTAGATATATTTTTTAAAAATAATGAATATGTCCTTGTAACGAGTACATATTACATCCTCATACATTCCCTAAACTAAGCAGTAATGCTTGTGCTATAGGTGAACGAAATCGGTCGTGGTAGGATTCGAACTCGCGATCACTGGATTACTAACCCAGTGCGCTAACCGCTCTGCCATCACCCATCTAATCATAATTTGGATACTTTATAATAATAATTTGGATAGTATAATAATTTGGATACTTTGGATATTAATGGAGATAAATAATCCTTAACTTTTTAATCATTTTCTGTATATATTCATGTAGAAAATAAGTATAATCTTATATTTCTAATAAACTATACCTAAGGCGAAAAGCAAATATTTTTTAATTAAGTCACATATAAATATCTGGAATAATGTGTCAACGTTTGCATTAATGCTTCAGGTTTAGAGAAGAAACCTTTACTCCACATATTTTTCCAGAAATTTTTATGTCCTTTAATTTAAAAGAAAAATACATTGCTCTGCGCCTTGTAGTTGATAATAAATATAAAATAAATGTCAAAAATCGGGGTACCTATATCCAAAATAACTAATGTATTTTTTAAAACGATTCGATTAGTAGTAATGATGGAATATCAAATTGAAAAATAGATACGCTGACAGCAGGCGTCCTCTTAACGACTAGATCTAATATTATTTGAAAGATTATTTATTTTATGTAGCTTCTCGGGCAACTAACAGGTACTATGTCAAATAATTATTAAACACGCACCCAATAACAATTTGCTGTATTCTGGAGACTTACGATATTAATCGTCTCACAGATCCAGACTGAAAACCCAAAAAAAAAAGTTGCACAGTATATGCAAACAAGGATTTTTTCCCGGTTCTCCCTTTATATTCCAACTTCGTCTCTATTGAGATATTAAAAAAATGTCACAAAAAAAAGACTTTTAATCTGTTTTGACATAATGTCATTTTGCTCTCGTCCATTGATTTATTATGCTACTGAATGCATTCACTCTTGATTTCTTCTTTGACCATTTTTATGAGCAGGAAAATACCTACCTTCCTAAGTGCATTGCGTGCATTCATAATTCACAAGTACTTACATACCTAGGTATGTACGTTGCATAAATTATATAGGGACGTTGAGTAGAAGAAAAAATGCAACACGCATTACATATTATATTATGAACGTTAAATACATAATTATAATGAGGAGAAACTTAACATTATGAAATAACTTATAACAGATATAAACTTGATTAAACTTAATTTTACATTTTTACTCCTCACTAACCCAAGGGGGAGTTATGATTTCGCAATTTTTTAAGCTATTTTTTTATTGCAGATTATCAACTAGCATGCTGAGATTGTATTCTGAAAGTTTCATCACAATGTATCTGTGTGTGTACTATGTGCTGTGTGGTATGTACGGCATATTTATATTACTTTATCGATTATAAACTAAAGTACCTTTTCATTCAATTCTTTTCAAATTTTGCAAATTTGTATATCCGATACTCACTTAGACTCCATTAGATTATGAAGGATATCTGAAAGTGCTTCTCAGTTTAATTAACTGTCAAATATTTCAAAATGACCGTAAGCTCTGGAAACATAAATTTTGAAATTTTTATTTTCAAATTGGTAAAAAGGCACATCACTCTCATAAAATGGCATTAAATAATTATCAAGTTTTCATAATAAAATATTTGAATAAAAAATAATTTAACAAACTAATTTCATGAAAATGCTGTATATTTTCCATACAAAATTTGAATATTTTATAGAATGACTTGTTAGTGAGGAGTTTATCGTTGGTATAGTTATCTACTAACAGGTATAGTTATCGTAAAACAACTTGAGCCAGTCACGTGGGTGCGTAATTTTGTGTCTTTTAGCTTGGTTGGTATATGTGCAAATCGCGCTCTGAGGTTGAAAAGTAAATTATAAATAATATGTAAAATACAATTTAAAATAAAGGGACAAAAAAGTTGTCACATTCTGGAGACTTATGATGATTTCGTCTCACAGATTTAAACTGAAAACATATAAAAAAATGTGTTTCCACTGGGAATCGAACCCGGTGCCTTTGGCCCAGGTGTCAGATATCTAACCAACTGTGTTTTTATACATCTGAAAAGTTAAACATATTTTTTGAACATCTAATTATTTGAAATAAACAAAATATTGAATAAACTTTATAACTTACCTATATTTTTTAAATAAGGCAGATTTCAAGTAATAATTTAATTGAAATAATAAAAATATTATTATTGCATATGTAATAATAATAGTTATCCAGCAGTGGTTTGAACATGGCTAGAAAGAAAAAGATAATTACTCTTTTAAGATTTAGATTATCGTTGTCTTATCCATTATTAGGTATTATTGTCTAAATTTTAGAAATTAAATCAAATTGCGTACCTATATCATTTGAATATTTGTTTTAAATGACTTTTGTGTTTACTCAATATCTTGTCCCTTTGGTGAAAAATCAGTCGAGGCAGGAATTGAAATCAGGTCTACTGAAATACCATAAAAAAACTTTATATTTTTTTATTTTCAAAAAGGAAAAGATTTTTTTCAAAGTCATTTTGAATTTAACTGCAGTAGGTATTTGTGAGTCTGAATAATAATTATTGTCAGCAGTAATACTTTGGATGACTAATTAAATTCAGTTACATTTTTTAATATGTCTGAATCTTCGAAATAATTATGATATGGTCCATTGAATATCTTTATGTATAATATGACCTCTGTTTCACATTTACCCATTCAGAATTATTTAAAAACGGAAAAAAAAGATGAAAATATAAGTAGGTACTAGGAAGCAAGGATGAAACTAAAAGTAGGTACTAGGAAGCAAGGATGAAACTAAAAGTAGGTGCTAGGAAGCAAGGATGAAACTAAAAGTAGGTACTAGGAAGCAAGGATGAAACTAAAAGTAGGTGCTAGGAAGCAAGGATGAAACTAAAAGTAGGTACTAGGAAGCAAGGATGAAACTAAAAGTAGGTGCTAGGAAGCAAGGATGAAATTAAAAGTAGGTACTAGGAAGCAAGGATGAAACTAAAAGTAGGTGCTAGGAAGCAAGGATGAAACTAAAAGTAGGTACTAGGAAGCAAGGATGAAACTAAAAGTAGGTGCTAGGAAGCAAGGATGAAACTAAAAGTAGGTACTAGGAAGCAAGGATGAAACTAAAAGTAGGTGCTAGGAAGCAAGGATGAAACTAAAAGTAGGTACTAGGAAGCACGGATGAAATCATAAGTAGGTGCTAGGAAGCAAGGATGAAACTAAAAGTAGGTACTAGGAAGCACGGATGAAATCATAAGTAGGTGCTAGGAAGCAAGGATGAAACTAAAAGTAGGTAATAGGAAGCAAGGATGAAATCATAAGTAGGTGCTAGGAAGCAAGGATGAAACTAAAAGTAGGTAATAGGAAGCAAGGATGAAAATATAGGTAAGTAGGTAATAGGAAGCAAGTAAAACAGGCTAATTCTTATTAAATAATGCTTTTCGCAATGTGAAGACATTACCATAATAATAATAATAAACACACGCTTTCCATACACAAGTGGCGGGTTTATTGCCATATGGCAATTTCTTCGAAATAACCAGTGTTTCCAGCCCAGAGAAGCAATATTTGCGTGAGAAATTAATTTAATTAAATTTCTCCTTTGCTGGGAATAGAACAAAGGACGCTCGCACAGAAACCAAACGGCTTACCAACTGTGCCACGGAGTCGGTTAATTTATTTTGTATTTTCTTTTACTTCTCGAGCAACTTACAATTACTATGTCAAATATTCTGAAGACTTTGAGATTAATCGTCTCACAAATCCAAACTGTAATAAACTTTGTCTCCACTGGGAATCGAACCTGGTACCAAAAACAATGTGATAATTTTGAAACCCAATCAACCTTTGTAATTTCGTATGTATAAATATAGGCAATAAATGTAACTCCAAGGGCACTATTGCTTATTTGTTGGCTCTACGAAACGAGGCATAGTTAGCCGCTTCATTGAATGTCAAATTCTTTTAAAGAGTTGGTTATCTGTGGTCCAGATGATCTGAAAGTATTAAGCTGTCTTCCTGATGGAATGAAGTTATGTCTACGGAAATCTAATGAGCTGTAAGTTAATGCAATATTGCAATTATTTAAATATTAAAGTTTTTATACGACTTGAATGCATTGACATCATAAATTAATATTATTGTACATATTGTATGACTAATGACTACCTGTCATAATTGAGCTGATCCATTTATACAAAATGGAATCATACGATACTTTTATGAAGTCAAAGTGGTAAAATACAAAGCAGATTTTCTGTAAATAATCTACTTTTTCAAATCAGAATACTGATCATATTTACTGTTGGCATTTGAAATACTTGTGTAATTTCAAAAATACATACTTTGTAGTTATGAATAAAGCAATGAAATGTTGTGAAGAGTAGGTATTATGTATCTATATAAATTGCAGTCGATGTTTTGGGACTTATTTTCAAAGGAACGTAATAAGAACGATTAAAAACTTGTAATACATATGAACTTTGCATGCATTTTGGGACAAATTTTAAAGGAACGTAATATAATCGATTAAAACCTCATTATGTGAACTTTTCATGCATTTTGGGATGAATTTTTAAAGGAAGTAATAGAATCGATTAAAACCTCATTATGTGAACTATTCATGCATTTTGGGATGAATTTTTAAAGGAACGTAATAGAATCGATTAAAACCTCATTATGTGAACTTTTCATGCATTTTGGGATGAATTTTTAAAGGAACGTAATAGAATCGATTAAAACCTCATTATGTGAACTTTTCATCCATTTTGGGATGAATTTTTAAGGAACGTAATAGAATCGATTAAAACCTCATTATGTGAACTTTTCATGCATTTTGGGATGAATTTTTAAAGGAACGTAATAGAATCGATTAAAACCTCATTATGTGAACTTTTCATGCATTTTGGGATGAATTTTTAAAGGAACGTAATAGAATCGATTAAAACCTCATTATGTGAACTTTTCATGCATTTTGGGATGAATTTTTAAAGGAACGTAATAGAAACGAAACCTTATAATATAAACTTTTCATGCATTTTTGGGACAATTTTTTAAGGAACGTAATAGAAACGATTAAAACAAATGAACACATTGTTTTTTTGCAATGGCGCGGATGTTGACATACTTAGGTACTTACATGTTCATTTTAAATATAAACATACCTAACTAAATATAGTGATGAGCAAATGCAATACCAAGGACGTAGTAGTCTTGGTCTTGATCTGGGCGTTACATACTCGATCGAGTCATGGTCTTGCAGGTCTTCTTTTAGAAAAAAGAATATTTATTTATTCATCAACTTAATTCATTTATTTTTTATGAATTATTTTTATTAATTTATTTATCTCAGAAAGTTACAGCTTTAAGTAATGTATTTCACATTTTATTATTTAAATGAAATTTAAACCGAAAATTCTGAACATATTTTGATGAAACTTTTTGTGTGTGTTTATGTTAGTCCCTGAATGGATTAGATTCACAAAAAAGAATTTAATAAAAGAATAATAAAAATGGGAATCGTTATAAATATTTTCGGAATACGCATTTTGAATAGTGGGAACATTGGCTTCCAATATGTCATAATATTATGCAATGTTGGTTATGACATTAAAACTTGATCCTATTATTGTTTTCATATTTTTAATATTTCATGAAATTATTAAGTTGTTTGTATATTTCTTATTATTATTGTAGGTATAAAGCTATTAAGTTTTTTTTACAAGTATATTCTGTTTTATTAAGTGGTATTATGACAATAGGTAGATATATCAAAGTTATCTCAGTGTATTGTTTCGTATCTAATATTTCCGTTTAAATATTTAAATTAATTTATGAATATTACATATATTAAATTACTTAGTTTTATGTATATTATAATCATTATATTATCCTTTGATATTATTATATTGTGATATAATATTCTGTTCTTGATAGCCAAATTTTAAAAACATCCGTAATGTAAAGTGAGGTTATAAATATAGGTATATTTTGTGATTGAAACGTCAAGTTCAAACAACAAACGTATATTAGAGAGAATTTTCTATAGTGAAAAAATGTACACCTTCGTACTATAAAATTAGGTTATAAATATATATTTTACTATAAAATAAGGTTATAAATATAGATTTTGTTTGAAAGACATATAGATACTAACTGAACATAATTCAAAATGGACCAAGATTATTCTTTCTCCAAACTTCTAAATATCCAACTCAAATAATAGAATCAATTATAAGGGGACTCTGTATCTTCGAATATAATAATTCTAATGCACTTGCTTTAGAGAGAGAGGGAGAGAGAGAGGGGGGGGGGGAGGGGGGGGGGGAGAGGACAACGTCTGTCGGGTCCGCTAGTATTTTGTATATAATTATCGTTGCGTTTAAAAAAGTTTAGAAATACTGGCCTAGACAGTCAACTACACAAATAAAAGTAATTAGCATTCATCGATATGCATTATTATTATCATCCCAGTCATCTTTAAATAATATTTGGTGTGTCAAAGATATTTTTGGTATAGATACTCTGAAATTATTTGTTCAGCATGCATTTTGAGTGTTTGAGTGAATATATTCCGAGTGCAGACGTTCAAGGTAAACATGTCTAGGGCACATTACCTATACTGCATCCATAGTTATCTCACATAATATATTATCGCCATCTTCTGCATTACTTGTCAATGCAAATTAGATGCAATCAATGCGATACAGCAAGACCAGCACGATTACCGTTGAAAAATCAAAGGCTGTCGTGTCTAGTCACATGTACCTAATTAAAAACAATATACACCTAAACGAAATAAACATTAAGTACTCTTCCCATCTGTGGAATATGTAGAATTATGATTTTATAATTTTAAGCGTATTTATTACATTTCGATTTCTCATGGCGTAGTATTGTCGTTTGACGTTTGTACTTGCTTCAAGTTCAATTAGAATCGGAAATATATTTATCACATTAGAAAAATCGGAATAATCGCGCAACTGCAGAGCTCGAATATCGAATAAAATGATGAATAGATGACTTATAAAAAATATGTACCAGGGTATAGAAAAATAATTTAAAATATCAACAATTTTTATATTTTTTATAAATATACATTTATTTATAAGTTTCACCTAATAAATTTTATACACAAATAAAAGTAAACTATCTATTGCTTATGTTTTGAATCTGTTTGTGTGTTGTCTATTTCTTTATACTCGACCTGGTTTTGTTGTTGGGAAGACGATGTTTCCTTTTCTTCCAATGTTGTTAGTGGTAAAGAACTATCCTCGTTTCCAATATGTATACTAGAAACAAAAATACTCACAATAATGTATATTTTCGTTTTTTTCTGCTTTGATTCCAAGCATGACACTTTGGTGAAGTTTTCCCAATGATAATATCAAATGTACAATGTACTAGGCAAATAATAATATAAAGGTGTTATGTGACCACATGATATATGTATAAATAACATGATATCGAAAGTAGGTAGATATATTATAAAAAAAATACTTGGTATATGTTCTATTGAAATTTATTTGATTATTGACGCGATTCGAGCAAGGCAAATCGTCAGAAATTCTGACGATGTGCACGAAACGAGTCAATAATCAAAAATACTAAGTATTTTTTATATTTTTAATATATCTACATATAATAGAGTTCTATTAAGAATTTTCGATCGACAAACTAAACTTAGTGATATCGAAATATTGATCGATCCTGAAAGTTAAAAAAAATATTCAATGATTTTATTTACTTGTTATGTTTTCTGTACGTTTTGAATGCCTTCCTCCACATCCTGGCTGCATTCAATGTGCTATCGATTGAGTCATTTTGGCAATCCTCGTTGTTTTTCAATTCTGCGAACTCTTGTAGAATTCCTGTTACTCCAAACTCAAGTTCCACTACTGGGGTGGTTTCTATTGGTTTTTCTGGGAGTGGTTCATTAAGAAGTCTTTTGACGTTGCTTAGATTTGGATGTCGCATATAAAAGGCTTCCTGTGAACATAAAAGGTATACTTTCTTTAAAATGTCTACGTATTAGGAGACACCAGCTATTAGGAACTGAATCCATTCTATTCCTCCGAACCTCCGAAAAAGCCAACTCCATAGCGTTGGGGAAGGGCTTGCAGTCTGCTAAAGAATATATTGTATTCGGATCTAAAAAATACCCGGGTTGTAAGAATGTGGAAACACAGAAAAAGGGCTGCTGTGTCAATAAAGGAGTTCGAAAAGCTTATTTGAATTGATATATTGAAATTGAATCTACATATACCTACCAAAAAAGGACAAAATGCGCGAATTTGCATTTTTCAATAAATAAAAACGGTCATTTTTTTTCTAAATATAACACATACATTTGAGATTTTATGAAAATGAACAAACCATTCCTTCGGAATTTAAGTTTTCTTTGAATCCACAATCATCTAATTGTCTTGAATTCTCCTCTTCACTAACATCGTATTTATCTGACTCGCATTGTATCGTTTTGGAATATTTATTTACTTTGGTTAAAGATCTAGCCCTGATTAAGGCTCTTCCAATATTTCCACAAACAATCGTCCCGGATGTCATCAAACTGGGTGTTACGTCTGACTCTGTATCTGGATATACTGAGTTTGATATGTCATTTGAAGATGCCGTAATATGATTACCTGAAAGAATAATGATCTTTCAATGCTGTTGAAATTATACTTTTCAATATCAGTAAAATATCAACAATATCTTTCGATTTTTTGCTGTGCAAAGAGATATTTGGTTTCTATCCCATAACTAATGAATATATAATGAACTTCACGAAATACATAAATTGTGATCTTTGTACAAACGCATAAAATGATCCCATATACCGGTCTCGTAAGCACCCTGGTTATTTTTAAAACAAATAAATTTCCGCATTTTTTCTGTTAAAATATATTGCATAAGTTAATTTGAATTTCTTTTCTTATTGCATAACAATCAACCCAAAATGATACATGGAAAATAATTAAAGAGTGAACAAATTTAGTGATATAATGAGTTATAACGTTGAATTTGATTGCGTTTTACGTTTAAAAAGCTTCAAAGCGAAGGTTTCGTTTAAATTAATTATGTTTTGAATCATGTTAAGTTTTAAAATAAATTGATTTACTTGGTCTTGGTTGAGCTGAAGATGGTCGAGGTGGCGGAGTTGATATTCGGGTTATAGATCTTCCTATTATACCAGCAGATGTTGCAGGTCTTTTAGACTTAATTGCTTTGCAGACTTCTGACAGAGATATAGGATCTTCATTCAGTACCTGTAAGATAAAGGTATCATCATTGTCTTTCCAGTACTATAATCCATTGTGGATCTGACTTGTCCCCTATTGGCCCTATTCCTTTTCCAGTCGCTTAATTCCAGGACAAACAGATGGATACCTATTCTCAGTCGATCAAAGATGATGCCTTCCTTATCTTTTAAGTTTCCAGTCATCTCCCGAGATACAGGTTGTGGGGAAACAGCACTTGGT
Source organism: Molanna angustata (assembly GCA_963576475.1). Classification (NCBI taxonomy): domain Eukaryota; kingdom Metazoa; phylum Arthropoda; class Insecta; order Trichoptera; family Molannidae; genus Molanna; species Molanna angustata. The sequence continues at coordinate 9,280,282 of OY754969.1, forward strand.
GACCGTTCAACCAATGACGTACATCCGCTAGGTGACCGTCTAGGGTCTAGGCCAATTAGCGAGCATCGATGTGGCTGCGCGGGCGCGCACCGATTAATGTCAATTAAATCTCTAGTCTATAGTGTCATATATGTATATATCAGTGTTGAATATTTGTACCATAAAATAAAGTGAAATTAATCATCAAAAGTATTTTTATTTCCCTGTATTCCACCAATAGAACCTGCTACATTTTGCGTAAATACAATCCTTATTATGTTTTTATTACATTAATATTTGAGTAAACAAAATAAAATATTTTAAATTAATATTCATTGACATAATATGTGTTTCTAGTTGAATAAATCGAAACTGCAGACTAGGGAATCAAACCCAAGGGAAGTTCAATTGAGTCGATTCAATTAATAGATACTAGACTGAAAAAATATTATGACAACCGAACTGGCTACCTGCGTTTTAGCCAATCCTTCTTTATCAGTAACAAAGGTTTATCTATTTATAACTGTACTGTTTGGCTATGTGCAAAAAACATTTTCTTGCACAAAACCAAATGTTTTGTAGTTACTATAGTTCGGTTAATTTTAACATGAAATTATGTTACTATTAACAACAACAAAAAATTCAGTGTAAATCATGTATACCTAGATATTTCACACTGCATACACACATGTTAAAGAACTCCCACCATTTATTTGTTTTTCTTTAAAACAATTTTGCCTTCAATAATAAATGTATTAAATTAAGTGCTGCTCACCTCATTGCTCTCAAAATGTACTTCATGGGTAAATGAACGTGAAGATCGTCTAGAATGTGTCTCAATTTCTTCTTCCGGTGTCTTCTGATAGTCGTCGGAATTGGGTTCGGTCATGCTGCTTATATCAAATGATATGCTTTCGGTGTCTGATTTACCAACATCTCCATCTATGTTTTCTATGCCTGCACTTTCTATGATAAAAATATATTTAAAATTTATTATTTAATTGATGATATATACTATCACATTATTTTCTTTCTAAACAATCATCGTGTTTTGAGTTGCACTATACGAATTTCGTATTGAAAATAGATTTTTATAACTGGAAAATAGTCATATTATCTCATATATCCAGCATGATCATTTCGGGTTAAATAATTTTGTATTTTAAACATGATTTTTTAATATCAAATGAATGAATATGCTGAACATCTTACCAACCTTCGCTGAGCAACGCTATTCCGTCCAAAAATCTCAATGCGGGTACAATTTTCAAAATTTCTTCTCTATAACACTCGTCTTTTACCAATAGTGTGTCTATGAGACTGACAAAGGTCAATTTGGGACAGAATGATAACATTGCAAGGTTCTTTGTACTTCTTATTGGATTTCTATAAAAATAAATAACATGATATATAATTCATACTTCTGTGCATAAGATATTACTGGATACATTTGGTTTATAGGTTTTTATATGAAATACATATATGTACCTACTTAAGTTGCTACAATATTGTACCTAAATGTACCTTGTATGCTGTATGTATCTATCTGAGAGCAATAGAAAGATAATCGGTTTTTCATTATGATATTTTCTTAATGCATCTTCGACCCAAGTATTTCTGAAAGTTCAAATTATAATTGCAAAATAAATACCTATCCAGGACAATTGTTTTTAAGTTCTGCAAAGCTGCGCACGGTCCAACATTGCCAATATGATTGTCAGCAGCGTGCAGCTCTCGAATGCTTGTAAGACCAAATGTTCCATCCAGACTCGTGAGTCCACATCTAGCGACATGTAAGATCTAAAAGAAAAAATAATGTATTACATTTAAAAAAAAAAATTTAAGCTCTAAATCATTTTCATAATTCATAATCTAAAAATACTCGGTTTTTTCAACACATTCTGAACAGTTGATAAATTATTTTGGGGAAAAAAACTGTAATATATTTTTATGTTACGCCTGATTATCAGAAATCAGTATAGCACATAGGATTACATATTTACGGAAAGTCCAATTAGGAGTTCGGTATTCTCTGTAATTAGATAGCAAGTTATATAATGAGGTGCAACAGGGAGAACGCTCTTCGATATGATTGTAAATATATTGCCCTCATGTTGTGGGCATATATAGGTATATAAAAATTGTACTTCTAATTTTATATATTACTATACTGTATTGACTTTTATAAATTGTGTGTAGCATTTGAATACGCGTACGCGTTATATGTATTACACATACGGCTGGCGACGAGGATGTGATATATTTTTAATTTATGATGCTTATGTAACTATATCGTCAATCTGTTTACAGAACATCCTCCAAGACCTTCAATATATTGTACAAAATACCAGAAGGGTCTCTGATAACATCGACAAGCTTGTCGTGATGGGAAGCGTGGAGAGTAGAAGATCCAGCGGTGGCTCACCGATGTGATGGAGTGACTCTGGCAAGTTCATAAAGCAGCCCATTCACAATCGTGTCATTCGGCGTCGCTCCATATGGACCGGCTCCATTTGGAGCATTGAAAAATTTTCATCACACTCACGGGCGCACCATAAGTAAAAATGAGTTATAATTCCTATTATACCCCCATGGTTATAATAATGATGATGAGTTTTATTCAACTGCTATAGCGGTTTGTTTATTTATACAAAGAAAAAGCCAAAGAGAAAATGTTGTATTTTCGGCATTTTGGCTTAATGATGTTTCGATCGTTTGGAATTCCATTTTGGTGTGTCAGACCAATTGGGCTGCGCGGGATTTGACATTCACGGGCGCATTTTGGAGTGATGGCAAGCCATTTGGAAGGATGGCACGATCGTGAATGGGGGCCTTTACAGATCTTTACAGGACTGAAGCCATTTGATCGACTCTAGACCGTCCTATATCTAGTCTAACCGTTCGTCGAATGATTGAGTGTAGCTACCATCCTCATTCAGGAGGACAAACAAGAAGAAGTAAACAGTAAATTCAATTACTTGTTATAATTCGATATATTAAAAATACCAACTTTGAGATGTTTGAGAGATGTCCCAATTTCCCTCAACGACGATAGTCCACTTCCATCTAATTTGAGGATCCTTATTCGAGGACAGTACATCCCAAGACGACTGAGAGAGACGTATGAAGCCAAAACTCTCAATCTGACCTCCCTGAGATTATGAACGTCATCCTCCCCGCTTACCTGACGCTGTAAAATTGAATTTTCACAAAAATAAATTGTGTCATAATTATATTATATGTAACCATTTCATCATTCATTCATAAATGCAGGTTATATGTCTTGGGTTGGTGACTATAAATAAAAAATTTTATTTTCTTTATTTTTTTTTAAGAAAAAATATGTTCTTGTGACAAATCATATACATCCTCATGCATTATCTAAACTAAGCATAAATGCTTGAGCTATAGGTGAACAAAATCGGTCGTGGTAGGATTCAAACTCGCGACTACTGGATTACTAGCCCAACGCGCTGACCGCTTTCCACTATCCAAACTGTCTGTCAATGGAAGGCGTGATAGTCTTAAAAAGTCTAGTCTTAAAAAATCACACTTTATACAATAACTGACAATTTACAACAATTTTCAAGTCTGTTATTTCCGAAATCCACCACTCAGGGCTCATATTATCCAATCGATAGGTATGTGGTATCCTTTTACAGAAAAAAATAGCTTTTATACTATGACGTAAATTTGAGAGGCCGGGGCCGCCCAAGAAAGGGATGGCACGACCATGTGAACGATATTCTGAAAGACGGAAATGTGAGAAGCATGTACAATAGACGAACATGTATGAGACGATGCATGAATGTTGACGAGGCGATGAATGTGTGCCAGGATAGAAAGATATGGCGTTCGGTTCTCTCTGCCTACCCCGTAAGGGACATGGCGTGATGGTATGTATGTATGTATGTACGTAAATTTGGCTGTCGCTGGATCTTGGTCAATTAGGTGTACTATTAATTTTTCGTATATATATAATTCAATATTGAATTTAATTTAAATAATGAGAGAATTTTGTGATAAATTATTCTAAATAATTTTTCACTTCATGAAAACGATTTATATCAAACGCCTGATATTTTAAAACTGTCAAAATCATTTACGAAATATTCACTCCTTGTTTAATGTAATGTATAGTACACTTGTATAAGTTATAGAGAATGTCTGGGTGCCCTCGAAATGTGGTGCTACAGGCGCATGGCTATGATTCATTGGTCAAAATATATTCCAAACGATGTAGTAATGAGCAGAGTAGAAAAAACGAGACAACCCCTAAAGATGGTGGCCCAACAACGATCTTAACGGATAGGCCATCCAGGTCTGCTTGGTACTATCGCCGAAGGAATGACGGAGGGCAGAAACTATAGAGGTCGCCTTAGAGACAGTTATATGGAGTAAGTGATCAGTTATGTGCGCTGTAGCATCTACCAAGAGATGAAGAGGATGGCGGACAACAGAGATATCTTGATAATACTGCAAAGAAATCTGGGGGGCAAGTCTAATCAACCGTCGGAATCAAATACATCCATATTTACCCATATCATGGATATAATTATCTCGTGGAGTTCTAAAACATCTTCAGAAATTATATAGAACTGCATAAGATAATTATATCCATGATATGGGTAAACACGGAAGGCTTTGATTCCGACATTCCGACGGTTGACCTGACTCGTCCCCCAGGTAAAAAAATGATTTTCATATTTGACCATTCCTTAATTCAAAACAAATAAAATAAAATACCAGAAGGTCTAGTAAATTTTGTTCCCTGGGTATGGATATGTTGTGATATAAACCTCTTCCTATTGATGGTACAGGTTCTTCTATTTCAGGCAAATGGACCGAGTACTCAGCAAACATTCTGGAAAAAGGAATCATTAATAAAAATAATTATAAATGTTTAAACTAATTTGGTTCTTTTTACACCCAAGATACCAATGTACATTTAAGTTCGAAGTAGAATAAAATACTTTCTTGTTAAGTAGATAAAAAATAATTAAAACAAATGAAGATAAAAATTTAATGCAAATCCTAATTTCGATCATTTGTGTTTTAAGACTTTTATAGTAACAGAGAATACTTTCCTGCCTATTTAATATTTTTTGTTTTGATTTTAAAGTAGATATTATTATCAATAGAAGTTTATTAGGTAGGTATAACCAAAAATCTGACGAAGAAATCATTATATACATAGGTATATGAAAAATTAATTCCTACCTGAAAAGTGCAGAAACTTCAGGAGACAAAGAACTTCTTGATGAAGATAACGAAGAAGGTCTGCTATTAATTGGACTTGGAGTAGGCCCATTAGAATTTCTGCCATTGGAAGGAGAATCTTGTCCCGCATCCTCAGGCAAAGATTTTTCGTTTGCATTTTCCACTGGAGGCATGCTTACAATATCTGGAACCTAAAAAAATTGATGCAATTAAAAATGATTTATTCTGAAAAAGTTTTGGGCATTTTTAAGTAGGTACTTAATTTGTGTGTTTGGTATATCAGATAAAAAAAATATTTAGTTCAACTTCGAAGCAGCACAGGGTGAACTATGCCAAATTATGGAACTGAAAAAAATAAATAGGTAGGTACATATTTTATTTTAATACACATCTTCTTCATGTGTTCTGTCGGGTCCCCTCGACGTTAACGATCACTTGGGAGAAACTCTCCCTGTGTTGTGCGGTGCAGAATAGGTCCTCTACACGCCTCATTCCGGTCCAATCCCTAATATTCAAAATCCAGAATAGTCACAGAACGTCTTCAAAATTATTTGATTAAATTTACTTCAAAATGACACATAGTAAACAGAAACTAATACTACCTACTACTTGTTATGATAATATGAAAATCGATCAAATAAACCACTAGGTTTTTAAATTACTTTTTTAAATGGAGAACAAATCATTTAAAGTCTTTGACTACCTTATTGAAAGTGCACGGTAACTACTTTAGTGCTATGCAATGTGTTATTTAAAAAATAATAATGCTGAACAAATTCTTGAATATTCTTTTAATGTTTCCTACGTATCTTGGAAGGAATTGAAAGTTATGATATTTTTGTTTATTCGTTGTCATGGTGTTGTTATATTGGTGATCATAGTAAATGCCCACATTCCCATGGGTATTACATATATACTCTTCATTCTCTTTTCTATGATACTCTTTGCAGTCTTTGCCTAGATGCTGTCAAATAGCAGAGGGGCATCGCTAAGAAAATATTGTTTTTTTTTCTTAACGTTGGCATGACTTTGGAGATTCTCTTCATACATTTTACCGATTATTTTTATTTGTATGGAGTTGTGTCTCTTATCCGTAGGTATTATGTATTACATATATACTCTTTGACATTCCAATACAATAATACACGTAGACCTTATTAAAAATGTTATTCCAAAGGAAATCCGTGTGTGGTTATATGTGGCACTTTATTTCGTTTCCATAATTTATTTATTTTTACTTACAGTTCATTAACAGTTTCAATATAATCAATCAAAAACATAAAATGTTCTGTTCGAGTTATCTTTTATTTGAATTTGCCGCCAAACCGCCGACACTCAACAACCAAAAAAAAAAACGTACAAAAAAATCACCTGTCACCTAACTTCCAAAAAACGTCGCGATGTCACAAGCCGCGTTCGTCGAATGCGAGTCGGCGTTCCTAGCGCACCGGAGGCCATGTCAGGAGACATCAGTCGGGACCTGCCTCCTTAAGCCATAGAGGAACCATGGGATGTAGTGGTTATCGTCGCACCACATTCAGCGGACATGCCGTCGAGTCAGAAAGGGTTCCGCGTCATTGAGCTGCACTCATTCCCGAGCCGGTCGGCAGCTCCTCACACCCAGCCTCTTTGGAGACCTGCCCCCCTACGCGAGATTTGTATGCGGGGTCTATATTTTCACGCTTTTTCCAACTTTGAAGTCAATAAAACACCAGCTTAGAAGCTTGTTTTGTCCAAATTTTATTTTATTAAAGATGATTATTTTTAATTATGACTAATTTGTTTAACATAGTTGTCTCGTCCGTTTGCGCATTAACATTTATATTTAGAGTCAGACCACACTAACTTTCATTGTATTGTTAAGTTTTCATTTATTATTCGGTGAGATTATTCACATTGTGTAACAAACATTTATTAAAAAAAATTGATTTTTAAAAGTGAGCTTATTCTTTATACTGTTCAGGGAAAAGTATCACATAGACATAATTTTCCGATAGATGTTGTTTAAATAGTCATTAATTATTCAAGATAAAACAAAGCATTTTGTAATTCTCGAATTGAAAATATCTGTAACGAGTATTTTTGCCAACTAGACTAATGCAAATTGAATGAAGAATGCATGACTTCAATAATTTTTAAATACATACCTACCTTCTCGAGAAAAAGTAAACGACCTATGTAAATTATTATGTACCTATGAGCAGTTTTTGTACATGCCATTCCAGAGTTTTTATGGATATATTATACTAAAAGTTAAACCGCGTTCTATATTGTATACGAGGGATGTTTGATTTGTAAATATTATAATATTCTCATATAGATTCCATTTTCAATATTATAGGAATTTTAAAGATACTTAGTTTTTGAAATAGGTAGGTACACAATTAACATGTCATTTGATTCAGTACACTTTTTACAAATCTTGTTGAAAAAAATTTATCATTCCTCCTTTTTTCTTATTTCACTATAAAAACTTTTATAGTACCTACCCATATTACAGCATTTTTCGTACTGGTATCATTATTGTGATTGGAATATTTATGGTCTTCTTCCATAAACAGCTGATCCAGAAATCGTTTCGGATGCCATAGAAGTGGGTGCTGTGAAAAAGTTGGCAAATAATGTCCTTTTTATAGGATTATTAACACAGGTCGTCTGTGTGTTTTATGTTTTGTGCTTTTCATCAAGGTAAGTAATTTCTTTCACATCGCATTCACACAAATTATCTGTCGTGGTTTTTTTGTCTAACTGTCACATTATTTTCAGATGTCACTGTCGATTCAGCAAATCATTTTGGATGCGAAAAAACTAGCGGGACGGCTAAAAGAACGCGAGAGTGTAGCTGATTCTCTCTTGAATGATACTCAAGCAATAAATAAACAAATAGAATCAATGAAACAGGTAAATTCAAACAAAAACAGTGTGTTTGTTCATTGTGACAATGAACGTCTTGACAAGTTGTTACGGTACATGGTTTTCTGTGTCCTCGGCCATAAAATTGGATTCGTTAAACAATTTTTGTGCTTATTTTTATAAATTAACGGAGGTTCAGAATAAATAACACCATGAGATTTTTTTTTTCTTTATATATTTCATGAATATATATTTGATTGATGATATTTTTATTGACAGCTGGTAAATATAATTTCATACAATAACAGCTTTGTCAAAATCATTCATAATGTAATAACATTTAATATTAATGTTACTTTCTTTTAACTAGACCATGTATTTTAACATCTTTTTAATTCAAGTAATATGAATACTAACTCATATTGAAATATTTTTAATTTGATTTATGAGTTGACACTAACAATACCTAAATTATTATAAGCATATAATATTATTAGTACAAATATATATTATTAGTACAAATATAATCTTGTGAAATTTTATGTATTAGTTTACTAGTGGCAACTTAACTACAGTAGAATTCGGATTAAACAACCTTCAAGGGACTGGTGAAATCATATCGTACTAACCATATGACGTATAAAACGACCGGATAATTTAGCTTGTTTTTTTATTACATACATACATTTTAATATTAATGTAATTCTTATAAAATAATTTAGTATAAGTACAATAAATTCATTTCTATGAAAATAAAACAAATTCTTACATATATTATGTTAAACTTTAATAATAATTAAACATATATTAAAACTTTAATGATAATTGATCTTCTTATTCTTGAGTGGATGCCCTGACACATTTAGGTTTCAAAACATTGGCATTAAACAGGGATTCTATTATATGTTTATTTTTATGGTGCATATTGTAGAATGAGGCACGCCAAATTCCTTCGCAAGGGTTACATTAGATTCACCAGCTTCTAAACGGTGTATTATTGCACATTTTTCGTCAATTGAGAAATACTTTTGCTTCGCGGAACTCATTTTAGCACGCATTATGTGTCCACCTTATCGATAGTTGAAATATACTAACTGAATGTGATACTGTGATTTATGTGTGCCAATCCACATGCGTCGAAGAATGGCGAAAGCCGGGACGCGGGGCGGCAAGGCATTATTTCTGCGTAATTAATGTAAACAAAACGATGTGCGTTGTTCTAACTCGAAAATTTATTATAAAATAAGGTCGCTATAAGCGGTTGGTCCCATAAACCAGAGTTGTATTATACGGATATGTTTTCGTAGTGTGTCTGTACGAAACCTACCTATTTACGTCGCTAAAAATGGTTGGCCGTTATAAAGGAAGTCGTAATAAATGGATTCTACTGTATACTCATAATACAGGGTGCCTCAAAATAAAGTTTATTTATATTTAGTGGATCGATTAAAAAAAAACTAAGCCGTGTATCAAAAAATGTTTATTAATTATATAAGTACACAATTTCGGAATTTACTTCTTAACAATAATATCGTCCAAATGTAGATCCTCGCATTCGCAGCACTCATTTAATCGAACAGTATGATTACTTATTGGTGGCTCGACAGGTGGACTCAGTGATGGCTACCATTTTGTGACGGATATTTTCTTTTCAAATGCGCCAGGGAAGTTGGTTTACTGGCGTAAACTTTAGATTTAAGATAACCCCATAGGAAAAAGTCCATGGGGGTTAAATCAGGACTGCGTGGAGGCCAATTTATGTCGCTTCTCTTGGAGATCAATTTGTCTCCAGGAAAATTTCACGAACTCGTGGCAGAGATGTATTGGATGTGTGTGACGTTGCTCCGTCCTGATAGAACCATGTTCTTTGGTAAAACCCAGGAAAGTTTTGCAGTTCAGGCAACAAGAAGTCGTCTAATATCTCCGCATAACGCTCTAAATACAAATATAAATTTTCTTTTGAGACACCTTGTATAAATTTTGTATTGTCTTATATTCTAGACACAATAAGTGAAAAATGTTCATTACTGTGTTGAAAATCCTATTGTGAATTGTTAAAATTTCTTTCTGTATTTTAGTACCAAGAGGAAGTACAAGCACTAAATGAAGGCACACGTCAGCCCCATTCAGTGTTGATAGGCAGCGTCCAGGAGATGATTGAGATGCAGCAGGAGAATCAGAGACTGCAAGCAGCTTTGGATGATCATCGGAGGGCCCTGGAACACATAATGAGCAAATATAGGCAACACGTTCAGAGACAGATATGGAACTCACGCATTGACTTCAAGGGAATTATAAATAAGAGACAACAAGAGGTAAACATTTTACAATTCGTCTAATTTTGTTCAATCCATCCATGCGTTGTGTAAAATTAAATTTCTTCTTTTATCTGAAATGTAATAATATAACATGATGGATGGATGGAGTCGACAGGGACATTCAGATAGTTCAGATAGGAGTGAGAGAGAATACCATGCACTGGGTGCAATGGAGACGATTCCATGGAAGCTGGAGACGCGACAGTTAGATGTTAGTGGATGCGAGTGATTTTCTTCTTGTCCCCTACCCCCTCCCCTTCGTTTTCCCTTTCCTCCTTCCTGTGACCAATCATTTTTTTTTCATTTTGTTTTCGTTTTAAGAAGGTACTTGTTGAATTTATATAACCATGTTTTTTGCATAATTTGCGCTTTTCTGTAATTGTACTTATCCCTGTATTATGTTTGTATTGTTACTTGTTGTATGTGTAGTCTGTTGAAAAGCCAAATAAATAAATATAAAATAAATAAATAAAGAGGCCCATCTTGGGTTGTGGAGCTACTGGTGATGATGAATACTTTTTTTTAATAAAATTAAGTATATGTCGGTTTTTGCGTCTGATGCTATGATACCTAATATTGTTCGAGTGTTTTTGAGAAGTTAAATTTAAGCACTTGCTTTTCAATCTTTTTTAATGATAAAATGGACCAAGGGGGCATGCCCCCTCGTTATAAAATACAGATTTCTGATAAAAGAGAGTGCACGGGCAATTCTGTGTGGGTTTGTTTTTATTTACTAAGACAAAGTTGTTTATATATTATATAAATACAAACAACTTGATTTCCCAAAAGGACCATGTCAGCTATTGTGAAGCTTGAGGACAAGCCCCCAGCAGATGATTTTCAACATGATCCTATGAGATTTACAATTCTATTATATTTCAAGAATATGTATCTGAATAATAGAAAATTTAGCTGTTGTGAGTTTGGGTTCGCGGACCAATAGTAGGTACAATTTTCATCTTTAGATCGCAAATCTGATTTCCAGAAATCAGACAGTGACTATTCAAACGATTCACACAATGCCCATGATTCACATAATTTTATGTTTTGTATTTGCTATATAGTATGTTACGCTTTGGAGTTTTGATATGAATGTGTGACATTTAAATTTTTACCATTTGACCTTGAACTTAACTATTTATAGCTACAAATGTTATGGAGCTTATAAATTGTATAATTATACACCATTTAAAAGATTGGTCAATTTAGGAATGGTGTAAAATTTTAAAATGAGTATTAATATGTTATATTTTAATCAGAAACCCAAATAAGAAAGGGAATTTAAAGCAATCGTGTAACTAATTGGAAGGGAACTCCATAAGTTAATTATATCCATGATATGGGTAATCATGATGGTTTTGATTCACCGACAGGGCTTGCCCTCCTGGTGTACATTTTTCATTGTTTTCCAACTTTGAAGTCAAAAAACACCATTTTAAAGGCTTCGCAGAATATATGTATATGGGTTAACTCAGACTTCGGTGTAGAACATAGTGTGTCTCTCTGTTCCCCCTTATCACTTTTGATCCACTTGATGCACAGAGCTCAAAATTTTAGACCTACAAAGCTTTTATACTCAGATTTATGATTTTTTTTTCCAATCAGGGGTTATCTCCATTTGAATTTTTAATTTATACTTCCATATTTCTCAAAAAGCATAAAAACTAGAATGCTAAACATTTGTATTAATAAAGACAAATAAAATATTTCAAATTTGTTTCATGAAAAAGTTCCAGGGTTTCTTAAATTTTGTTTAATAAGTACCTCCTCCAAACTATCCTAACATGTAAAGATTAAAAAAAATCAAGTCTCTTAAACAAATCATATGATCGCAGAGTAGCCATAGCAATTTTAAACTAGTACTGCCTCAGAACAGACTATGTCTAGCGAGGCAGTAAAATTTCCAAATGTGTGAAAAAAAAATATTGTAAAATTGTAATTAGGTATAAATTAAATTGTATTTTGTTCCTTTGTAATATTTATACTGTTGGAAATATATTATTCATTCATTCATAAATCTGCATATAAATAAAGTACACCTCGTAATAAATAAAATAATATATCTTAAAATATTCAATGATATGTTTGGATTTAAGTGTTTATTGTTTGGTACGTATTCTTCAACTATACATGCTAATGATCTCAAATGTTACATGAAACTAGTTTTAAACGATTCATGTTATAATTATGATTATATCATTCAGGTTATACGACAGCAAGCAGAAAAAATAAATGAAATGGCATCGGTAATGCATCGTGCCGCCTACATAGATGATGAAAATGCCCCCAAAGAAGAAGAACTTTTATCACAACTCGTCATAGAAAACAAGGTACGATTAATATTAATTTCCATTTTTATTTCTGTTGAATATTTTTTATTTATGATAAAATTGAGAAACACTTCCGAATAACCAAGATAGTATACAGGAGAGCGGTCGCGGAACAGATGTTTTTTTTTTTTTAATTTATTAACTCTCAAGTTGACTGTCCAGATATATTAAATAAAATTAATTTCCATGCGCCGTTGCGAAATGACAATGGGTTGTAGCGTCACTAATTGATTGATATTATCTAACTATTGTAAAAATAAAAAAACTTACGATTTCATAATATTTTGTCTTTTTTATAAAATAACAACGTTGGATCTGTACTTGTTAGATGCGAAATCAACCTTGTGCTGTGTGTGTATCTACCACTTTCATCGATGTTATAGGGATTACGCCTAAGCCTACATGTATTCGTTATTACAACAAATGCCAATTTATTTTCTCTTTAACTACCATAACCAACAATGTTTTTTGGAAGAATAATATTACTAAACGCTTTAAGTATCAGATCCCCCGTTTTAACATGGAATGTAAAAGACAAAAGGTGTCAGATCTGATGCATCTGATATTGCTGTTTGATGAAAATCCAATTAACAATGGCGTGGATGTATAATATCTCAAAACCATATAAATATTCATAAATTTCTTAAATACCATTTCAACAATAACAATTAGAATGCAACATGTGCAAAATTTTTAAATTTCCTTTGAATATTTAAATTTTATAAGGAAAAATACATATTTTTTTTTTGTTCTGTAAAATTACATTTTTGCAGATCCGACATTGATACTAGGGCATGGCGATATAACAGTTTTCAGCGTTTAACTATACTCTTTTTGAATAAATGGATTGTAATCGTTCTGTTGTTTATTTTTTTAGGGTCTCAGAGAAATGTTAGGATTGTCTCGTAAGTACGGATCAAACGGTACTCTTCTCAACTCAACTATACCGACTCACGACAAAGATGTTCAGACAGACACTATTGTTGGATCTAACACGTGACGCAAACACACGTCACCGAGTTCATGTCAACTTTAAGACTTTGACTGTCTTTCATTCACCTGGATACATAAATACAATCCTGTTTATATGTGTTTGTTTCATAAAATTTATTGTAAATTTTCCTTAAAATTTGCATTTGTTCTATTACATTACCTCAAAAAATGTTCTTTTGTTATTGACTGAAACTTATTGATTATGCTCACAGGTGATGGTCGTTGTTCTTTGACAAGGACTATTTATATCCATTCATTTTGGATTGAGTTTTTATGTCCATTTAAGATGGTTAGAAATGGCACTTCCTTTGGTGGCAGTCACCATGTTTTTTAAGCACTGTTCCTTATATGTTAAAAGAATCCCAGAACAGTATTAATACTCTCCATTTCTTCTGGGATGGATTAATGGATATCAAAATGAAACTTGACAAGTAGTTTTCAATTTGCATTCTACAATATGATTATGATTTAAAAGTTAAAAATTATAAATTCTCAATAAATTCAAACATAAATGCTTAGATTATATATGATACAGATACCTAGTCAGTGCAATGAATGTATGCCAACTAAAACTACGAGGAAACAGACGAATTTTTAGTATACGTACACCTACCGATACGCACACCTACATAAAACGTAGACCAACCGATCTACCGCCTCACATACACACATGTAAAAAAAACTTGGCATACATTTGAATTCGAAATTTGTACTACACGCGGCTTCTGTACATTATAATTCTATACATAAATGATATATTTTGATAACATCCAATGCAACTCAGCGGAATTTTTTTAGGTTTGTTTCATTGCATGTGTCTTGCTTCCTTTAATAATGTACGCCTGCCGCTGGTTACCTCACATAGTGGGATTATGCCATGATGGAATGTATGTATTTTCTTTAATCAAATGTGTATTTCATAGTTTTGAGGTTATGTAATTAAACAATATAATATGATGAATACGTTAATAAATCAGTGTATTATTCAAATTATCCTCAGCCTTTATTATCTTTGGTGAATATTGTCATCCATACGTAAAACAAAAACATGTATGTCAGAAAATTACCGATGTAGGTTGTTTTAATATTAATAAACATCTATAATTAACGTAATACATACATATAATATAGATTAATTATAAACAGAATTAATGAATTCTGATATATATAATATTATAGATAAATCTTCAAAATTATTTTCTAAGAGTTCTTGAATATTCCTTTTTAACTTACAATAATTTTTAACATAATTTTATTTTTAATTATAATAATTTGTATAACCTTTTTGTTTACTTAATTTAGGCAGTTGCCTCTTACCACAATATTAAATTGAATTTATTAATGTTAAAATATCGTAATAATAAATGTCTGCAGCTGAAACGTTGTAAATTAATCATAAGATATTATTTTGTCATGTGATTGTTAGAATATTGATTGATATATAGTAAATATTTTTTAAATAATCATGTTACTTTATTAATATGCATTTGTCCATATTTACACTTACTATATAACGCATGTTGACGCTTTTTCGTTATACATACACATGATATGGAATCTATATTAATTTGTTATACGTGTTTACATAATTTTTATAACTATTAAAATGATCCACTGTATAGTAATTTTGATGATCATTTGTTATAGTTTGAAACCTGTATTTTTCGGTTTGTATCATAAATATTTGACAAAGCTTGTATTCATGCGACGTACACATGGATTGTGTCATTTAGTAATATAGTGACGTAGCTATTTTTCTTGTAAAATTAGATCACAAATTAGGTTTTTTTTTTTCATTTCAATAAATCTAATAGTTTTGAAGTGACAAATGATATTTTTTTATCAATTCACATATTTGGTAATTGTTATGGGTAAAGTATAAATATTACTAACATTTGAATCTGAATAAAAATCTACCTGTCTATAATCAACATGTACTGTATATTTTATCAGGACTGTATTATAAAAAGAAAATCCCCATTCAATGGCTAAAATGTTTTTCTGAAGAAATTTTTACCCTTATTGAAATTAAATTATTTGCTCAACTACGAGTTTAATGTGTGCAATATTTAATTACACAGCCAAAATTTTTTTGTTGGATCTTATGTAATATTAAGGTAATTTAAAAATTTCATGATCTACTCAATGTGTTCAAGATTGATATCCATTTTATCTGTGAAAAATGTATATTTGGCTTAGCGTCCACAGAGACGCAGGGGACAGTTCGGATTTTTGTTTCCTAGCAATGACGTTCTTACCGACGATCCGATGCATGCACACGTATTTTTATATAGAATACAAATATCAGTCTGATGCACTGCATTCGATGCTTTTATGTGGACGCTAACCATTAGGAACCACATGTAAAAACTTAGACAGACTATAAAATTTATTGTACATTTGTAGACCTACCATTTTGGTTGTAGCATTCCAATATATGCACTGATTCGGTTTTAACTATAACTTTTCTTAAATATAGAATATACAACTTTGTAATAAGTAAATTTTATGATTTTTCAGTTAGAATTAAAAGAATAATATTTTTTTTAAATCATTTCATTTTCTTTATCGGCCGAAGTTATTTTTGTGTTTTCATTACCGCATAAACAAAAAACATTACTGGAGTTGAAATTGCTCACACTAGCATTAGTTTGTTTCTTGATGTTGTTTTATAATTTTTCAACTAAAAATATATAATCTTTACAAAAAAATATTTAACTTTAGATTATTTGAAAAGAAAATAAAAAGCTTTTATATGTCCGACATGGTAATTAATCGTGTAGGATCTATTTTTCTACTGGAATCGTTACACTGTCACAAAGATATTTTAAGGAATTTTATAATCCGTGTTTTATAAAAATATGCTTAGCATAACATAACATTTATACAAAAACATGCAATCTCGAAGCTTCTTGTATAATTTGTAAGTTACTACTCTATCTAAGTGTAGACATAATACTGTGCTTGAGTATATAATAATTAAAATTTTACAAGTGCTGTGCACGAAATAATTTAAGGTATTATACGTGCATATAGTTACAGGATGATTATATTATAACTACGTTAGCGAGTACAATGATTAGCAATAAATAAATGTTTTATCGATGTCACATAGTTTTCTAAATTTGCCCATGTTGTATTTGTATCAACAAATATACACTATATTTAAGAGCTAGGTACTTGTTTTGGTACACTTCTGTTACATGAATCATGCCAGCAAGCACACATGCACTTATTTGGCTAAGTTCATGCGGAGAGCAAAAACCTTACCTTGCCTAAAAGGTAAATGTGAATGCTGGCTTTTATGAAACGGAAGAGGCACTCTGAATCCTTATCAAAAAGTAATGAATAATATAGATTTGTAATGATTTGAAATCTTGTGTGTATATTTCGTAGAGTACCTAGTTTAGATTTAGTTAATTAATTTTCTTATCAATTGTCATTGTTTTATAAGAATTTTAACACACGCCCAATTACTGTTACTTCATTGACATGGGTGAATAAAAAAAAAACAATATTGTACTGATTCACGTAGCGAAAATGAAAAATTATTATTATCAACATTTTGCAATTGAAAATTTTTTTAGATTTTTAATTGGATATCATATTTTGTTGTTTAAAAAAATTAGGTAAGTAAAAATTTGTTTCATAATGTTCGTTTATTATGTACCTACATAATAATATATATATACATATTATTATACATTTTATATAACTTAGTTTATGATACGAGTAATTTTTTCTAAAGAGTTAGTTTTCAATTTATCTACTGTACATTATAATAATTAGAAACCCCATCAGATGACCCCTCAGTTACTAGGACTTCATGTTACTGAACTCATTGACAATTATTTTTTAGATTGTGAACGAATGTGTCGATGTTGTACTGTCAATATTTTTGTATTTGCTTTCATTGATGTATATTTTTCTCGACTCATTTACGGTTGCTAAAGTGTAACAATTTTCGATAATAATTTGGAAATAATCTGTTAAATGTACAAAATAAATTGTTCAGATTGTGTTGAGTGATAATCCACGAGTGTTAAAACACTTTATTGTGACAATCACTTTTGATAAAATTATGTGTCCCGCACATAATAGGATGATAAAACTGCATAAAATAAATGCGTCATATGCTGAAAGATATAATCACAGTATATCAATACTATGACAAGACTATGACCCGAATGCACAGTCCTAGGTACCTAAATACTAACTCCTGACCTCACTCGAGTATTTATTATTCTTAAGTTGCAGAGTTATCACTAGCTAAAATACTAAATACTACGCCAAACTTAATTGTTTATTGTATTTTATCCCCCCTAGGTTCTTTACAGAACACTTGGGTTCATCATTACATGGTTCACAATTTACAATATTATGGTCACAATAATTGATATAATTAATTCATTGACATCATGATTTAACATAGTACAGATATAGTATATTAAAGAGTAAATAAAAAAAAGAATATAGAGAAATAAAAAATATAATATATGTATACAAAATAAGCAATTCGGGAAAAAAAAGAAAAGAAAAATTGAGTGCTAGAAGGATGTAAAGGGTCCCACTAGCACCATGTCCAATAAACAGTTATTTAAGATAAAAGTAAGGTACATAGCATTGAAAAAGCAGAAAGAATACAAGAACAAAGTCAAGGACGACAAACCAAACAAATACACATATAAAATAGTTAATTAATTTAATGTCGATGGCGTAGAATTTCACATTTTTGTGTATGAAGAAAAGAGATAGATAGCTTTCTATGGGCTTAGAAAGCTATCTATCTCTTTTCTGACGTTTGACGTTTAAAATGTTTTTTTCTATAACACAAACATATGTAACCAACTTCACACTGACAGCCCGATGTCACGATTTTTTTTCAAATTCCACCGAATTTTCGGCATCTCGTATGGATCACTGAATACTCTGTTTGGTATTTGATTTGACAAAATTACCAAATACATATTCAACGAAGCCGATAAAATCATCATCCACCGAAAAAATCTCGTATTTTAGTATTAAACCACTCGTAAGGTTCCTCGCTATCAACCTTACTTTTTGACAATTCACAATTGTTAGTTGGCCGATGTGCATGCGCTAAGTATTTATATATGTCTATGCAATGCAATTCTTATAGAAAAAGGTCTTAGCATCCTCTAGTTAGGAAGCCACGTGATCTCCTAACTTAAGTGAGCGACTGAGCAATGAAAACATGGTTAGTATTTAGAATTTAATATCTAGGTAGAACTCTGCATTCGGACCTATGTGAATATTTAAAAAGATACTGTGATATTTTCATGACATTGCAGATATAATGATACCAAGTCTGTAAATGTTTTCAGCCGACATTGTGCATAATAAACGTTAGTTCTTTAAAGTTCAATGAAAACATTACACTGCTTACTGGAAATAGGTTTTTGCCTTTAAAATTTGTATTTTTTTTCATAATGTAGCCAGCAAACTATTGAAGCTGTCTTGATTACGTTGTTGGGACAGTAAATGCGGTTATGAATTATCGTTTTTCATTCAGCTGTAAATATTTCTGTGGTTATGTGTATGCATTTATATGTATATACAATATGATTCATCCACGGGGACCTCAATAAAATAATTATTGTAATTACCGAAAAGTAATAACATAGATTAATTAAGTATGGCCAAGGAAACCCATGTTTTCAGTATAAAAATTCTATATAACGTTTTTGTATTATGTACCATTGTTTCAAGTGATATTGGTTATCAATGAAACGATTATACTTTTGAAATAGATGTAGTGCTCAAAAATATATTATGTTGAAGAAACATCAAATATCCCTTATCAGAAATAAAATGTTTTATGTTCACCATGGAGTGTAAAAGTAATGATATTAATATATCTGAAAACACTGAATCATGTGACATAACGCAGTATATAATTATAATTTTTATGTATGATCAATAATCACTTGAAATTATGTATTTAATCAAAATTATTATAATTTGAAGCCATAAAGATTTTTTTTCATTATATGTAGGAAATTATGACATTTTTGTTTTGGTATATATAATATCATACATACGGAGTAATATTAACACTCAATATTGATTTAGTACACCTGAATCGACACTTTGTTGTGCATAACATAATTAAGCTATAAAAAAATAATAATGATGAATATTATATATTATTAACTATATTATATATAAAGTACAAAATTATATAATGCAATATTTCAGACAACAGGTATGTATGTATAAAAATAGATTGTATATTTTTGAATAAAAGTTTAGGTAATTGAATTTAAACTGTGTTGTAATTTAGATTTTATCTTAACATTTGAATAGTATTATGTAGACGAAAATGTATAAGTTGGAATCTGATGAACATGTTAAAATAAGCTGTTAAAAAACAGTGTACTGTTTGGAAAGTTGTATAGGGATTGTTCAGTTGAGAGGTTTTTTCATTGAAATCATTTTGTGTTGTATAACCATTAAAATACATACAAGCATTTTGGTTAGTTTAGGAAATGTATGAAGATCATTATTTTTCAATAAAACAAGTTTTTGTGCCACTCCATGCCAAATGTCTTTTCAGTCAATGAAATTCAACCCTGAGCTTTCTTGTCCATGGCGTGGATTTGTTTAACTTTCTTTCACACTATTTCTTTCCAAAGAGACAACTTATTATTACATATTGTCAATCGTCTACATGTTTTTTAGCTGGATTTTACAATTGTATCCTCAATAACGTTTTTAAAAATAAATGATATTGATAGTCAGCCTTCATGACCCAAAGATCTGGGTTCACTTTTTGGTGGATACACTGTTTTCAATTGTTTTTAGTCTGCGTTTGTAAGAATACTATAAGTTTCCAGAATATGACGCAGTACCTGTTGCTTGAGAAGCAAAAAATTAAAACTTTTGTTGGTAAATAACTCTGGTAACTGTAAATTTCTGTAGATCAAAGAATAGTATCTGTTAGTTTCCCTTCATTATAAAATATGAAATAACAAGTTTTGTTAAATTTTAACTAGTAGTAATTAAATTTATAACTGGTTATCGTTATAAAAATTGTTACCGAGTTATACAATTTCACATATTTTGAATCATTCCAAAAATTTTGTTGTGATTTTTAAAATAAAAATAAATAGGTATATGAGTTAATTGCATTTTCAACATTAATTAAATTTTAAATGCATTTTCAGTTTCATTGTTATTGGGTGAATATAGATTGTAATCTAAACATCTACTAAAATATCTTTTATGCTTTGTAATTGAAGAGACCATTGTATATATTACTTACCGTTGATTAAAAATTCATACGAAACCTTATTTTTTTAAATCTAAATATGTACATAGTATGTATATGACCACAAACACAAGTATTTAAAAGAGACTACAGTCATTGTGATGATGAATAAAAAGATCTGCATTATGAATTAATATTTATGAATTTATTTTTTATGTCATATGTGACATTTTTGACTTCTTCATATTACATGAAATTAGGAATATGATATAGAACAGAATTAATGTTTGAATAGAACTCTTTTATTTAATATCGGAAACAGGCAGTTCAATACATTTCGGTGAGAAAACATTAGATATAAATAGAACTAGTAAAAGTTCCCTAATGCATTTATATACAATAAAATAGCTTCGTATTAATATAAACTTTCACATACATACATTCTAGATTATACATTCATTAATCTTACATCTTCCAAACCCACACTTCCACAATTGAACCGGAAGGGGGATAGGAATAAAAAAACCCTTTTAGAGGCTTAGTATCTTTCGAAAGGTTTGTGTAAAAGTGTTAAGTAAGTTGTATGATTTCTTGTAGATACCTATATTTATATTGTATGTAATGTTACTATCATAATATCACAGAGACAATGAATTGAAAAATATTTGTCTTCCAGTGAATTTTCGAACCCTAGGTTGTCTCAACTGATTTTGTACACCAATAGGGAATGTGTGAAGATGTATATGTACTTATTTAATAAGGAAAATGAATATTTCCTTATTAAAACAAGTAAAATTACTTACTTTACTTTGCGTATGGGATCGGCTTTTTCTTCACCGCGAGGGTTGCGTCCTGGTGTTACGTCAGATTATATTCGGAAGTTCGCCGACATAAGCCAGTTCACCGCTTCCAAGTCAGCCGCATGTAGTTCCTCCAGTGAACCGGGGAATGCATAAAGAGGGCATTCCTCCACCAAGTGTGCCACCGTCTCCCTTGCAGCTCCACATTCGCACTTTGGTGTTTCCCTCTTGCCCCACTTCCAAAGGAGGTAGTTATAACAGCCCTGCTCTGTGCGGATTCTGTTTAGCCGCACCCATGCTTTACGAGGCAAGCCGAAACCAGGAATTCGTACAGTTGGGTCTGGAATCAGGGATTCGTTGCAAACTTCCGCCCTTTCCCAGTCTTGTCTCCAGTCACTGCCGGCATCAAAATCCGCATGTCTCACACTCTAAATTGGCTTCCTCGACCGCAAGCGGCTGCGCAGAGGATGACATACATCTTGAAACGCCGGCAGTGATGGTTTCCCTTTTATTTTTGCATTTCCCTGACTGTTGCAATATTTCTGCGCACTTCCGGGGGAGCGATATTGGACAAGACAGGTAGCCAAGGGAGCGGAGTAGATCTCACCGCACCGGCAACAATTATCATTGTTTTGTTCAGCTCTGTGTTGATCTTGTTGCAATGAGCACTTCTTGTCCACACCGGTGAACAGTACTCTGCCGCGCTGTATACCAAGGCCATTGCCGATGTTCGCAAAATTTCTGCCGAACTACCCCAAGAAGTTCCCGCTAGTTTTGCAATGATGTTATTTATTGCCTTGACTTTATTCTTCATGGACTCAATGTGTTGTTTATAAGTCAGTGACCTGTCCAACATAACACCCAAATACCGAGGGGAGAAGTTTCATTGGGGATTTTCTCACCTTGCAAAGTAATATTTATTTCTCTACTAGCTTGTTGGTTATTCAGGTGTAGAGCCAACGCTGTCGTCTTTTTTGGGTTAAGTTGCAGGTGCCATTTCTCAAAGTATCTGTGCAACGTGTCTAAATCCTTATTGAGTATGGATTCCATCTCTTCAAATGTCTTTGTTTGTGCGACTATTGCTATGTCATCGGCATAAGTGAATTTGCGCGACATAGTTTCTGGGACATCTGCTGTATAAATATTAAACAGCATTGGCGAAAGAACAGATCCTTGTGGCAAACCGTTTTGGAGTATTTTTTGTTTGCTGATCTGACCGTTCATGTGAACTGTTATCTTTCTATTTGACAGCATATTATCCAGCAACTGCAGTGTCTTCTTACATTTTAGTATCTTGGCTACTTTGAAAAGAAGTCCTCTCTTCCATACAGTGTCGTATGCCGCGGTTAGGTCCAATAACACCAGCCCAGACTTGTTTCCGAGCTGAAATCCATTTCCTACGTGCATATTGAGCGCCACGACTTGTTCACAAGTGCTTCTTCCTTCTCTGAAACCGGCTTGCTCAGGCGGGTAGTGCTTTTCAAAAACAGGGGTTAGTCTTCTAGCCAGTACTCTCTCAAAGAGTTTATAAACCGTGGATAAGAGAGATATGGGTCGATAGCTCTTAGGATCTTGGGCCGGTTTTCCTGGTTTTAGAATAGCTATTACTTTGGCTTCAAGCCAGGGTTTGGGTACCTTTCCCGAGTCAATAATTTTCGAGAATAGCTTGCGCTCAACCATATTCTAGCTTTGCCTCCGAGGAAATAGAGGAATTCTGGTGGCTTCAAAGAAGACTTCTGAAGACTTCATCAGCTCCTGCTGCCTTACCTTTTTTTAGTTGTTTCAGGGCTATTTCAAGCTCCTCGGGTGTTAAGTAAAATTCAATAAGAATTACATCTCTAACAGTTCTGATTTGAGTAAGTTTATCTTTCTTGTACAATAAAGAATATTAATAAAAATAATAGGTACGTAATATTTTGGCAGTTATATAAAAAACAGCCAAAGTATGTAATGATTTGCATAACTTTTTATCCTGAATTTCAAATTTGATTATTTTCATTATTATTAATATATTTTTTGTAGCCAGAAACACCGCTCAATCGGAAGAAACGAAAATTTGACATCAACTCACCACTTGCGTAAAGTCAAATGAAGTTTGTTTTTAATTTACCTGGTTATCAACAAATATCCTGAAGTAAAATACTAAAATAAATAAAGTTTGGTTATTTTATAGAATTAGGAAGTTGGACTGTGTATAAATCTCATTATAAATTGAAACTTTCTTGATAAATTTTCATAACTGACATTTGCTTTTACATTTGCAATCTTACATTTTGATAAACTTCATTCTTGAATCTCATTATAAAACTAAATAACAGATAAGGAAAAGCAGTAACAATGGTTTGATCAGACTAAAATATATGTGATTTTTATTTTTTCACCCATATATTAAGACAGTATAATATCAGTGACGGTTTTCAACAATCAAATGGCAGTATAGAGATATAAGTACAGTACCATGTTGAAATTATTACCTTCAGTTTGCATACAATAAACTTTTTATATATGGTGAGTGGGATTAAAATAGTGTTTAATTTACAATATGAGCCACACTTGTCTGTGGATTGGCAATACAGTGACACCTCTACGTATTCAAGTTGGTTTTATATTATCATCTGTTATCCTGGCCTCTTCAAAAATCTTTTTGTGTAGTCCTTCAGCAGATAAAGAAAAATTGGACCTACAAGTATGAATTGTGCCAATCAAAACACTGTTAAATGAAAATTTATGGTTTGATGATTCACAGTAATTATGGTTGATTCAATAATAACAAAGCGTAGATTACATTATGGTAATGAGATAAGGTAGAAAATTGAACTAGTGATATTTTGTAGTTAATTATGTTGTCCTTTATGTATGTTTATTAACTTAGATATTGTCGATATATCACGTAAAGTGAGTTATTTTTTAGACATATTGTGTTTTATTGGTTATTTTTAAAATTATGAATATGTATCAAATTTCATTTTTGTCACAGACAAGTTGTCAAATTTGACAGTTCATAATATTGCTAGTTCATTAAGGCCGCACAGTCACTGAGAATTTTTAGCGTATTTTACCCCACTTATACTTTAGTAGAAGCGGTGTGATTCATCCTGCCATGTATTTTGTACGACCTGACTAGCATGAAATAGGCACAACATAAGCGGAAATATTAATTAATTCTTTTTTTAAAAATTCAAGATACATATTTGAAAATCTAAAACAGGCATGGATCATTATTTAACAATATTTTTGCTAAATTAACAAGTGCCTGTGCCGTCTTAAATTCACAAGTAATTAGAGTATTCTACAATGTGCTGAGTTTTGTGAAATGGCTAAAGCATTATACTTTAGATGTCATTGAAAATAATCCATAAATTATTAATTCATACTATTAGTCAGTAACTTTACAAATTGACGCTGCTTTGTGAGATATTTAGTCAAATATTACCAACAGTCTGTGGCATACAATTTTTCACTTCATATTGTGTGTAACTACAACTTACACTAGCAGCATAAAACCATTATTTTATTGTTTTTAAAGTATAAATTGTATATTTTAATAAATTTGAATAATTATATACTTAATCTTTATTGGATTTATGCCTGTATAAAAAAACATGCTCTCTGTAACAAGTATCTTATATAATATATATAATTGTACAATTACTATACATACTTAATAAATTACTATTACGCATAAATGTTTTTATTTCATTGGTAAAATAATGTCAAAAAAATCTCAAGTTTCAGTATAAAAATAAAAAAAATTACAATAATTTTGGTTCCTAACAAAAATAGAGCAGTACGCCAGTTCTTGAAACAATGCTTATTTAAACAAACTGTTTGAAAGAAAAATTTAACTTGAACCATTAATCCACCAGCGTCGGCTGATACATAATATCTACTATGTACTTTTGTGGTTTAAATCATTTTGCCAGAATGTGTAAAATACCCAAAAGATTGATTATCCAACATAAAACCAATTTTGCCTAAATTGTGGTTTGAAGCCTTTTAGCTTTTATATTATGAGGATGAGGAAATTTTGCATTGTTGCAAAATCTTTTATTCCAAGAAATTTCAGTGTTGCTTTTTTACATTGGAAGTATTGCTGTTTAGAAGTTATCAAACCGCTGATCTGTACGCGCGGGTATAGATCAGCACGCAAAACTATTAAACTTATTCAAAATCACTGTTGAGTGTTGCCTTTTACAAAGTGTGTGATATTTTAATCACACATTGCATTTAGGTACCTAATTCGACACCTAAAATTGAGCATTACACATTAGCAAAGCTCGGCGCTCACACTACTGTAAATAGTTGATAACAGGAATATGTAAAATACAAATATGATTTCAAACTAGTATCATACCTTCATGTTTCAAACCGTATTATTAAAATTTTATTGCATAAATAAATAGAACTTGTTAACATGTCAATGAAAATTAAGAATCAATATATATATAAAAATAGTTTTAATTCAAATTAATATTTAGGTAACTTTAAAACAATTTTAGCCTCTTGGTAGAAACAAATTATATATTTTAAAAACTGCATTTTTTTACACTCTTGGTTATTTCGTCTACGTACAGCAAAAACTCAAGTCATCAGTCTTGATAATGTCCCAATAAGGCCGAATAGCTGAAATATTATCATTAAACATAAAATTGAAAACAATTGAAATGAGAATCTTGGAAGGATCAAGATGATATTGAACATATATTATTATTTTTAAAAAGAATGAATGTCTTTGTAACAACTACATATACATCCTCATACATTCACTAAACATATAGGTGAACGAAATCGGTCATAGCAGGATTCGAACTCGACCACTGGATTACTAAGCCAGTGCTCAACCCTAATCACTCTGCCACCACCCATCTGTGCAATGCAAGAAGTCAATAGTACTTCAGCAGATGTGTAACTGAAACTGAAAAATTGGGAAGTTTCCGACAGCTGTCATTCATTGGTTGACTTTTTATACATTTTTTTAAGGCTAGGGATATTTTTACGACTCAACCATAGATAAATTCTTATCATTCTTTCCATACCCATAGAAAACGCAGATAAATCAAGTTATAAAAATATTTACCTTTGTTTATACTCTGTTATAATAGTAGATCTCAATGAAAAAATGATTTATAAAATTAAGTAAATGTAATAAGATGCCAATATTATTTATTTTTTCTTCAAGTTGGTTTCCATGATGCATTTATGACCATTGAAAAAAATGACAAAGGTAAATATTTTTGTAACTTGATTTATCTGCGCTTTTTATGGATATAAATGACCTAAAAACATAGACGACGTCAAAAAATTTGTCGTGTAAATATACACTTTTTGGCGGGAAAACTCTTTTACCGCCAATTCCGGTAGTAAAAATAGTGGCACCGTTTTTTTAAATGATTTTCAATAAAATGCATTGGATTAAGTTTCCATAGTGAAAATCAAACACTTGAATGGTTTTAAATGAAATCAAAGATGATGTCTTTTCGCAAACTATTTATTTTTCTTATTCGATATGAAATTAACAAAAAAATAACAAAATCCCCTTTAAGAAATACAATAACTACATTGCTTATCACTTAACAAATTTACTTGTTTATAAAATAACAACACTTAAGATTTTCGCAAATGTCTTTACTCACGTAACATTTTTAATAAAAAAACGATAAATATTTATCTGTACATTAATATGATAGAGATTAGAGAAAGGTGAAACCACACTATTTATTAGAATTTTTGTTTTGGTGAATAATTTAGTTCATAGAAATTACTACACAGTCATTACCATCAAACTCGTGAATGAGTATATTCAGGTGGAAAACTAAATGAATGTGAACCAAATGACGATACGCTCGGTAAGAATCCAGCGTTTGGTATGATATTCCACGACAGCGTCAAGGTAACGTTTTTGTGACCCCTGAAAAATAAAGAGAAAACATGTAAATGATAAAATGAGATAGGAATAATTATTCGACGTTATCAAATATTTTTATATTGCATATACGCAAACAATGGATTTTTTTCATGTTGGGAGTTAATGATATTCAATGACAAATTTTTAATATCTCCATAGAGACAAAATTGTAAAGTTATAGGAGAACCAGGAACTCAAGGCACCTAAAGGGGTTACAAACCAATTTCTCAATAGACGGCGTTACAGAAAGGATTTTTTTTTTTTTTTATTTATTTTATCAGAGTATTACACAATATTTTGACTAAGTTACAATATAACAAAAATTACAGTATTGATACTCTCTCGATAGAGTTAAAAACTCGTGTTCAAGAGAGGAGTATCGTAATTACAAACAGAAAGAAAAATTCAACATATAGGATTATGTATTGCCAAAAATATGCCCTTTTAATGCTATTTTAAATTAATTTATATCTTTTATTTCTCTAATGGAAGTGGGCAGGTCATTGTAAAATAAAATTCCCCTATATGACAGTAATTTCTGTGCTGCAGTTGTATTTTTATTTCTCTAATGGAAGTGGGCAGGTCATTGTAAAATAATATTCCCCTATATGACTAATTTCTGTGCTGCAGTTGTATTTTTATTTCTCTAATGGAAGTGGGCAGGTCATTGTAAAATAATATTCCCCTATATGACAGTAATTTCTGTGCTGCAGTTGTATTTTTATTTCTCTAATGGAAGTGGGCAGGTCATTGTAAAATAATATTCCCCTATATGACAGTAATTTCTGTGCTGCAGTTGTATTTTTATTTCTCTAATGGAAGTGGGCAGGTCATTGTAAAATAATATTCCCCTATATGACAGTAATTTCTGTGCTGCAGTTGTATTTTTATTTCTCTAATGGAAGTGGGCAGGTCATTGTAAAATAATATTCCCCTATATGACAGTAATTTCTGTGCTGCAGTTGTATTTTTATTTCTCTAATGGAAGTGGGCAGGTCATTGTAAAATAATATTCCCCTATATGACAGTAATTTCTGTGCTGCAGTTGTATTTTTATTTCTCTAATGGAAGTGGGCAGGTCATTGTAAAATAATATTCCCCTATATGACAGTAATTTCTGTGCTGCAGTTGTATTTTTATTTCTCTAATGGAAGTGGGCAGGTCATTGTAAAATAATATTCCCCTATATGACAGTAATTTCTGTGCTGCAGTTGTATTTTTCTTGGGTATGACAATTTTGAACTTTGCTCTAGTCGTTACTGAGCAAAGTTCCTAATATTCATATCATTTCATATCATTTCTTTTCTTTATCATTTCATAGATGGTTTCTTTATCATTTCATAGATGGCGATGGTGTTTTTCAGATTATTTTGAAACAAATAGATTTTCATGATAAAAATATATAGAACTTTAAAAAAGTGGATTGATAGGGAACTCAATAAGAAGGCATAATTGGTGAACTAAGAACAGGCATCACCCGCTGCTACAGTAACCTCAAAAAATGGGGCTACAGAGAGGAAGATACTTGTGAGTGTGGCACTGTGCAGGACAACTCACACCTTCTCTCATGCCCCTTGATTGGAGTTACATGTACACATGAAGACACCGTGACAGCGAAGGAAAGCGGCATCCGGGTGGCCAAGCACTGGAGTTTTCTAATTTGATGGTTTTCCGGACACGGAAAGTAAGTAAGTATTGGTGAACTTTGCACATAAAGTGATCACGTGGCAATGACAGATTGTAAGCCCTGTGGGTGTCTTGAGTTCCTGGTTCTCCTATAATATTTCAACTTCGTCTCCATTGAGATGCTAAAAATTTGTCAAAAAAGTCTAATTTATGTTTGAAGACATTGAAACCATTTTATATTAATAACTTTTTATAGATATTCTGTTGTGTGAATATGGAAACTGAAACATTTAACCTCTAAGTGAGTATGGCCGTACCTGTACGGCAGGAAAAGTCATTGCAAATTGGAGTATGGCCGTACCGGTATGGCTAGAGAAATGAAGTGAAGATTTTTTTTACTAACTAGAGTATGAATATTTTTGACACCGCAACCAATAGTTGAATACATCTGAAATAATCAGACAATATTTCAATAAACTTTGAAAAATGGAAAGATTAAATTTTTTTTTCATCCGATTATTGTGTCAGGAGTCGTCAAAACATAATACTTTTTAAAATAACTCACTCCGTATAGGTATGTACAAAATACCAAAACTCACTCTCATAGAGGTTAAGCAGTGTATCAGAAAAAGCGCTGTTTCGAGACGCCTTGAACAAGATGGAGATAGCCCTGATACTATAGAGGATATGTGATAGACCTTAGAAAATAAGAGTAAAAATGCATTAAATGATGTTGTGCCATAAAGAAAAAATCTTGTAGTGAAAGAAAAAGGAAAATTAAAATAAACAGTCGAAAAAAAAAAATCTGTAAGTTTCGGTTATTTTATTGAAACATACATGTTCAAGTTGCATCAAAGATAGGTATAGTTTCCCGCAAATAACTTGATATTTTCGTCGTGCAGGGGGCAGTATATACATTATAAAACCATGCAAAAACACAAATTTGAGCTTTGCGCAGCCCACGTAACTTTCTCAAGTCATACATATGTTGTTATCTGTAGGTACATAAAGTAACAATACATTTTGTGACACTCATCAATGCAAAATTTACTACAGTGAATTTAGGAAATGTAAAACAAATACATATTTTGAATAATTTGGATTTTGGCCATTAGGGGAAGAACGCAAGAAATATTTCATACCTACAAGCTTTTCTGACTGTGACATACCTACTTATAACCAATGATAAATAACAAATTACGAATAATTGAATACGCTGCTTACCTCAAGCCATTGCCATCATCCCAAAAGTAGTATTTTGTATTCATATTTTTAAAATCTAAAACTGCATTTTCTCCTCTGAGAATTATCTTATCCCATAATACAACTTGATTTAATTCATTTGAGGGAGTGCTGTATTCTGCAGTCAGGTACAAAAATAATTGTTTCACATTCCAGTTAAACAGATGAGATAAATCTGTTTTTAGATCGAATGTGAGGAAACCAAGATCATTTTTTTCTCGTGACGCTCCATAATCCGGTACATTTTTGCTGAAATATCAAGGAAACCATTCAATTATTATCAATGAAATAAACGTTTACTTACTGTCAGTATACAAAATCCGTCAAATAAAAATGAAACTTACACAACAACCTTAGCAATGTTCATCGTGGCTTCTGTTCTATAATCAATAAAAACTGTTGATAAAAAACAACAAAACGTTAAACATGCTAATACGCTCAAAGCGTAAGCTATGATGCTATTACCCCTCGTAAGAATGGTATGCATTTTTAAATATTATTCTTAATCACACATAAAACAATATTCTCGTATTTATGCCGGCCAGATTGAAAGCGGACACGTCAGGTGAAAGATTACAAATTTCTATATGTTCTGTTCTATGGTGTACAAATTGAAATGTCAAAACATTTTCTGTGTATTTACCAAGTAGCGTGGCTTATTAGTGATTTTCAAAATATAATTTCCAATCGTAAAATATTTAGAAAAGAATTAAAAAATTATTCATATTTGATAATAATAACGAAGACAAAGAGATAAATTGAATTCAAAAACAATTCCAATCCACATTGAGTTGATTATTTTACCTATTTCAAAAATAATAGGAAGTTTTGGCGCATTATTTAACTACAACTCACAAAAATTATAAAACAATTAAAAATAAAAGCATACATAAAAATAAAGTAGCGGTTGACAATAGATTTGGCTTCATAAAATAAAAAAAAATATGGAAACCTATTAAGCACGACAAAAAATATAACATGACGACTTTTTGTAGAGAAATAAAAATAATGTAGGTATTATCATTGATATTTTGATTGACTAAAATACCATTGAAGCTATGGTAAGTGGAATAATTTATATGTTATATTTGATGTTTTCACGGGTGAAATATGTTATAATATTTTTATCTCGGTTTTCCCGTGTCAGTAGGTCTTGACTAAGACCATTTGTCTTCCGACGTTTCGCCTGAATATCACCAGGCATTTTCAAGGACTTAACGAAAAGCACGCGCGCGACACACGTCTACTCACACTGAAAGCTCACCGTCAAGTCTTGACGGTGAGCTTTCAGTGTGAGTAGACGTGTGTCGCGCGCGTGCTTTTCGTTAAGTCCTTGAAAATGCCTGGTGATATTCAGGCGAAACGTCGGAAGACAAATGGTCTTAGTCAAGACCTACTGACACGGGAAAACCGAGATAAAAATATTATAACATATATATATATATATATATATATATATATATATATATATGTAGCGGGTGCAACCAGCCGAGTTGACCACCCACTTCAAGGAGTAGGGGGACGTCAGCCGGCTATTTAAGATCCTGCACATCGCGTTCCCGTCGTTCAGTTTAACCAAGGCCAGCGGTAGATCGTCACTCTGCTCGACTCACATTTCGATTCCGCGCATTCATCGATCTATTTTATTTAAATTATTTAATAGTCAATTATTGAAGTATATACCAATCTTGAATTATAATTAGAGTCAAACTATCAAATAAACACGTAAGTCAAATTCAAACTATTTTAATACCTGTCTGTAATATCAATTAATTTATATTTCATATGATAAATTTATAAATGTTTTATGGTGTGGCGTGGGTACCTCATTCTGCTGTGTAACGTTCTTTAATTAGCTTGCAACTAATTACCGAGTTACGCACGGCAGGATCGAGTACACACGCGACATCATTTCGCGTTGGATTTGGGGAACAGGCGACAGGTTATCACCTAGTGCCTTTCTAGACCGGAGCACCCTTCTGTAAATAAATAAATTAACATTAAAATCCAATTCCCAACCTAGCGCGAAAACTGGTGACCACCGAGCGTGCAGAACAGGTATATTTGTTGTGTAAAGATAATATTTGTAAAATAGTGTGTAAAACTGGTAAAGCCCCAGCTCTGTTGCAATTTTGTCGATTTTTAATTTGTGATAATAATTTTTTTTGTGTAACAAACGATAATCTGTTATCAGGAACAAATTATAATATTCGTTCAATAACAATTATCTAGTCACTTTGCACATTCTAAACTCATACGACAGAGATTAAAATTTTATTGAATAATAATTATTTCGGTTATTGGAACTGGTTAGACTGAACCCTACGGGTAACTTTAAACATGTAATAATTTAAATTCATAACCGTGCGCAGGCCCGTACACAGCGCACATTGTAAAAACCAAAAAATCGACGAAATAGATAAGTAAAGCATATAAATAGTTTGTAAGTATTAAACATACGCAGTAATAGTATGTTATCCCTAATTGTTATAAACCATTAAAAAAAACACATTTATAACGTAATTATAAGTATTATAATTAGTTATATTGTCGTATTCAAAACTAAAATATCGAAACTGGTATTGAATAAATATATGCTAAATAAATACCTACCAAAAATTGAAAAATATTTCCCTATGTTAATTGTAAAAATATATAATAATGTGTATTTATTTTTTTTTCATGAGCTAATACTACGCTAAAACGGACCAAAAAAACTACCAAACGGAGGTAAAATAACGGAAGGAATACCAAAAAAAAACTAAAGGAGATTTAAAAAAGATAAAAATATAAAAATAAAGAACCTAAAGAAGCATGTATTATGCGCAAAAACAGCACGCATAAAAAGATAAGTAAAAACCACATTTTATTATTTAAAAAAGCCAAAGTAAATTCATTTGCAGTAACATAAAATCATTGCAGAAATAAAAATAAAATATCTATCTAAAAATTCACGTCAAATCCTTATTTTTAAATACCTACAAGACAAATTATTAACCTGTAAAGTAAATACGTAGGTAAATAAATTTTAGTATTATTGCTTAAAAATAACGCATAAATGTTACACGGAATGTAAAATAAAATTATTGTCTAAAAAATGTCACAAAAAAAACTTGTTTACCATGACGCGCACATTTTTATCGCGATAATAAAAACATGTAACAAAATTAACCAAAAATATTATTTTTAATATTATTTTGCGGTAGTAAAAATATATCCAAAAAAAATATCCTGTAAAAAATTACAATAATAATATCTTCCCGAACATCAATCGGAATACATTATCTGATACCTACTTATGAAATAGGTAGAATCCTATAGTGTAAATTTAAAATATGTAACCGAGGTAATAATAATAAAAATATTCTCCACGAAAAAAATCACGAAATCGAAGCTCGAAACGAAACATTAAATATATTCGAAGTACATACAATAATCATATTCCATTGAGCGTACAGTGCCGTGCACATTTGAAACAAAAAATAAGAAAGATAATAAATGTAAATGTAACAAAAATATTTATTTTAAAATAAAATAGAAATATTATATCGAATAATAATAAAGTACGAACGCAGTCATATTAACAAAAGTATAAAAAAACGAATATTAAATACGAAATCATAACATAATTTAATAATCTATAGAAATATCAAGTAAACATCATCGAAAAATATATTCCACTCCGCGACATTGTACACCGAGACAATACCGGGTACGTAGGCGTAAAAACGAAATACCAAAATCTAACACCGCGACGAATCACGCATGAATCTAGGACTATTCGCCACCAACATTTGTTAGCCAGCGAAACGTAATATAATATATCTCATTGATAATATATACATAACTTGTACTTTTATTTCAGATTAAAAACGTTTAAACATTTATTCATTTTAAATTATTAAATCAAATATACATTTAAATTTAATGAAAAATTATATCCTATTTAAAAACAAAGCATTTAAATACTTTACGCTGAATATATTAAATAAAAAATAAATTATTTTTTTAAATTTTTTTTAAATATAGTTACCTAATCACAATAACAACAAACATATATACGTATAGGAACGTCCACAAACAAGAGACCTTATAAGCATCGAACAAAAATAAACTCTAAAAATATTTACAATTTACAATTCATACAATTAAAACAAAGCAACTTCAATTATAATATACTGATAATATCATAATAAATAAAACAAAAAAAATTATATTTTAGTTTAAAACAACTATAAAAATATTTTTATTTTTTATTTTCTTAAAAAAAATAGTTATAATATTTTTTTTTATTTTTATTTATATTTATAAACTGTAATACAACTTGAAGAATATAACTCACATCAAATGTTATACGATAAAATGAACATCATGGACAAAGAAAATACAGAACAATCGTCACAAGACCAAGCAACCGAAATTTATTCAACAAACATCAAATTGCCAAGCGTATGGAGACATCAGATACAATTATGGTTTTTCACCATAGAAGCCCAATTTTCAAACGCAAGAATAACTAAGGATGAATCCAAATATAATCATGTATTAGCCGCATTAGATCCAGAAA
Source organism: Molanna angustata (assembly GCA_963576475.1). Lineage (NCBI taxonomy): Eukaryota > Metazoa > Arthropoda > Insecta > Trichoptera > Molannidae > Molanna > Molanna angustata. Next base: position 9,315,346 of record OY754969.1, read on the forward strand.
CCATGTCATGCGTCGCTGACGTCATACAATTTCCGCCAAGTATGGATAAATACAAAAACCTCAAACTCACACTTCTGAACCGTCTACAAGAGTCTGAAGAGAGAAGACTCACGCAATTACTCCATGGAATACAATTAGGAGACAAGACACCATCAGAACTATTGCGAAGGATGAAAAGCCTAGCTGGACCAACATTAAATAACAACACGTTAATTACAAGATTATGGATAGAACGACTACCTCATCGTATACAAGAAATAATTTCAGCCATTAATACAGATGACGTCACAGTACTAGCCACAACAGCAGACAGAATAATGGAAGTCAACAGTAGAACTGACGTTCAAGCAGTAAACCTACCATCAACTTCTTCATTGAGCAACTCAGCAACAAGCAACCAAAGCACAGTAAACCTACTTTGTACAATGCAGCAACAAATACAAATGCTAACCGACAAAATAATGGGACTTGAAATTCAACAGAGGCAATCAAGACCATTCTACAGAAATAATCAACGCGACCATTCAAGATCAAGATCCACAAGCCCAAATAGATATCAAAAATATAATAATAATAATAATTATAATCGGCAAAACAAACGCAATTTTAAATACAATTATAATAACAATAACTTCCAACAAATGTCAAATAATAATAATAATAACAACTATCAGCAAACGCGTAATAATAATAACGATAACGTCAAGCCGCTGGATATATGTATACCACATCAAAAATATGGAAGTCAAGCAAAATACTGTCGACAGCCTTGCACCTATAACCATCCGGAAAACTAAAAATGCGACAGGTGTGTGAGACAACACCGTCGCAAATGAAGCATCGTCTCTTTCTACCAGATATAATCACGGGCGTGCAATACCTTATCGACACAGGAGCCGAAATAAGCATCATACCAAGATACCTAAAAAACGACAAGGCAACCATCGCTACAGACAGTATCATCACTCCTATTTACGCAGCAAATGGAACAATAATACCTTCATATGGACACCGAATTATCAACTTAAATCTCGGATTACGCCGGAATCACAAATGGAAATTTATAGTCGCCGACGTAACCAAGCCGATCATAGGGGCAGATTTCTTAACCAATTATGATATATTGGTGGACTTAAAAAGAAAATTACTCATTGATAAAAAAACAGGGTTGACAAGCAAAGGAACCGTCTATAGAACAAGTGTTATAGACATAGCAACAGTACAGTCAACATCAAAATTCAAAAAAATTATACGAAAATACCCAAGTTTAACAAGAGCAGATATGGCACAAAAAGGATCAAAAACAAATATTACTCATCACATTCAAACCAGAGGACCACCCGTCACAACCAAAATGAGAAGGCTCAACCCATTACAATTAGAAATAGCAAAAAAGGAATTCGCATATATGATCGAACAGGGAATATGTCGCCCTTCGAAAAGCAATTGGTCAAGCCCTTTGCATATGGTAAAAAAGCCAGATGGAAATTATAGAATGTGTGGAGATTACCGACGCCTAAATTCAATAACAAAACCGGACAAGTACCCGATTCCACAACTTCAAGACTTCTCACATAAACTACACGATGCAAAAATATTCACTAAAATAGACCTCTCAAGAGCATATAACCAAATAAACATGGAAGAAGAAGACATCCAAAAAACCGCCCTACTAACACCATTTGGACTGTATGAATTCACGAAAATGCCACCAGGACTGTCCAACGCCGCACAAACATTTCAACGACATCTACATAACATAACAAGGGACCTAGAATACGTCTTCACGTACATTGATGACATTCTGGTCGCCTCCAGAAACATAAACGAGCATGAGAAGCATCTCGACAAACTTTTCGAAAGATTATCCGAAAACGGATTAATTATCAACCAGGATAAATGCAAATTCGGCGTAGAAGAAGTACACTTTTTGGGTTACCGAATCAACAAAAACGGAAGTACACCAATACCAGAAAAAGTGGAAGCAATAATAAAAATTGAACCCCCAAAGGACGCAAAAGGACTCCGACGTTTCATGGGCATGCTAAATTTTTATAGAAAATTTTTGCCAAACGCAGCCGAAACGCAAAAAATATTATTCGACCAATTAAAAGGGTACACCAAAAATGATAAAAGAAAACTACAATGGACAACTGAATTAAAAAAAGCGTTCGACAAATGTAAGCAAGATTTGACACAAGCCGCACTACTCGTACACATAAACTCCTCGGCAGAGATAGCAATAATGGTCGACGCATCAGATCACGCCATGGGCGCAGCACTTCAACAAAAAACGGATAACAGCTGGCAACCTATATCATTTTTCTCCAGAAAATTTAATAGCGCACAAGAAAAGTACAGTACGTATGACCGAGAACTCACCGCCATCTACGAGGCGATTAAATATTTCAGACCACAAATAGAAGGAAGAAACTTTGTAATAATCACCGACCACAAACCGTTAATTTTCGCCTTTAATAAAATCAAGCTCAACTCTCCTAGACAAGAAAGACAGCTGGATTATATAAGTCAATTCACCACGCGCATCAAACACATATCAGGCGAAGAAAACATAGTCGCAGATACTCTATCAAGAATCGAAGAGATAGAAATAACATCAAACATCGACTATATTAAAATGGCAAGAGAACAACTCACAGACAAAGAGCTCAAGAAAATGCAGGAAAATTCATCTCTATCACTAAAGAAAATCTCAATACCTAACACTAACAAAATGTTATGGTGTGACATCTCAACCAACACGTTACGACCATATGTACCAATCACAATGCGAGAAGAAGTAATACTATCAGTACATAAATTAAGTCACCCCGGAGTAAAAACAACATCAAAGTTATTAAAACATAAATATATTTGGCCCAACATTGACAAAACAGTAAAAAATGTTGTGAACAACTGCATCGAATGCCAAACTTCGAAAATTCATCGCCACACTGTAACACCTTTGAAACAATACAAACCAGCAGATGGAAGGTTCAAGAATATACACATAGACCTGGTGGGGCCGCTAACTCCATCCAGAGACTACATATACCTGCTGACGATAATTGATCGCTACACAAGATGGCCCGAAGCGATCCCATTAAAAGACATGTCTGCAGAAACCGTTGCAGACGCTCTCATGTATAATTGGATAGCAAGATTTGGCGTCCCGAATTCAATCACGACCGATCAAGGCCGCCAATTCGAAAGCTCACTATTCAATAAACTGATGAATAAGCTCGGAATAATACATAACAGAACGACTGCATACCACCCACAATCGAATGGGATGATCGAACGTTGGCACCGCTCATTAAAAACATCACTAATGGCCGCAGGAAACATATCATGGTCGACGACATTACCACTGACACTCCTAGGACTACGAACCGTAATCAAGGAGGGGTCAGACTATACACCAGCAGAGATGACATACGGAACAACCCTCAGACTCCCCGGAGACTTCTTCGAAGATGGACCACCTGAGGAGCAAAACACCTATGGACATAAACTACAGCAAACAATGTCAGAAATCCGACCTATCCCAATAGCAAATCACGGGAGAAAAAAAACATTTGTGCACAAACAAATGGCAAACACCAAATATGTCTTCTTAAGACATGATGCTGTGAGACGACCTCTACAAAAACCATATGACGGACCATACTTGTTAATAAAGAAGGATGACAAAACGGCTACCATCACAATTAATGGTAAAAACAAACAAGTATCATTGGACAGACTCAAACCAGCATTCTTCCTGAACGAGAACACAGACTACGGCGTAGAACCAAGCAGTAGACACACCACCTCTACAGAACAGAGATGGACGTCCACGCCACAGACGCACCAAGCCACTACGCCAGATGACACTTCAGATGACACTTCAGATGACACTCCAGATGCCACCCCAGAACGGCAACCACATACAACCACTAGAGCCGGAAGACGAGTATATTTCCCGGAGCGATTCACCAGCTACAAATATTTCTAAGCTGAGTAATTTTTAATCATTTTTATAACCTGAATAATTTCTATTTTTAATTTTTGTGTAATTGTAATATGTATTCAATATAGATAAAAAATTTGGTCAATATGCAACTAATATTTGAATATAAAATCTTATAAAATTCCAACTTGACCAAATCAAAATAAGAAAATGCTGTATAATAAGAAAATGCTGTATACTAAGAAAATGCTGTATAATAAGAAAATGTTGTATACTAAGAAAATGCTGTATAGAAATGTAAATTTAATTGTAATTTTATCTTCTTGTTCAAATTACAGTACATATAAAAAAGTACATTGAACAAGTTAATATAAACAATATTTTTTTTTAGAAATGTATAAGTATAGAAATAAGAACATGATAAATATATGACCTCTAAATTTTTATTAGTAAAATAAACTGCTATATATATATATATGTAATGCCATTTCAGGTAACCAATATAAAATTTTTTTGTATTTAAAAAAAAACACATGTCATTGTTACAGACAATCAGAGGAAATGCTGAGGAACGGACCAGGGTGGCGCTATCCAGCTGGCAGGGGGGTGATGTAGCGGGTGCAACCAGCCGAGTTGACCACCCACTTCAAGGAGTAGGGGGACGTCAGCCGGCTATTTAAGATCCTGCACATCGCGTTCCCGTCGTTCAGTTTAACCAAGGCCAGCGGTAGATCGTCACTCTGCTCGACTCACATTTCGATTCCGCGCATTCATCGATCTATTTTATTTAAATTATTTAATAGTCAATTATTGAAGTATATACCAATCTTGAATTATAATTAGAGTCAAACTATCAAATAAACACGTAAGTCAAATTCAAACTATTTTAATACCTGTCTGTAATATCAATTAATTTATATTTCATATGATAAATTTATAAATGTTTTATGGTGTGGCGTGGGTACCTCATTCTGCTGTGTAACGTTCTTTAATTAGCTTGCAACTAATTACCGAGTTACGCACGGCAGGATCGAGTACACACGCGACATCATTTCGCGTTGGATTTGGGGAACAGGCGACAGGTTATCACCTAGTGCCTTTCTAGACCGGAGCACCCTTCTGTAAATAAATAAATTAACATTAAAATCCAATTCCCAACCTAGCGCGAAATATATATATATATATATATATATATATATATATATATATATATATATATATATATATATATATATATATATATATATATATATATATATATATATATATATATATATATATATATATATATATATATATATATATATATATATATATATATATATATATATATATATATATATATATATATATATATATATATATATATATATATATATATATATATATATATATATATATATATATATATATATATATATATATATATATATATATATATATATATATATATATATATATATATATATATATATATATATATATATATATATATATATATTGTTATGAAATTAAGTACTATTTCTATTTAAATTGAAAATTTAAATAGAAATATTTTGAAAATAAGAACCCAAGAAAAATGAAAACAAAAGATTTGAGTAGTGAGTTAAAAAAACTAGACAAAGCTTGTAAAAATATAAATTGTAGAAATATAAATTGTAAAAATAAATAAGACTTTGAACCATAATAAAATAAATAAATATAAATTTCGGTACATTTGGTGTCAGGTGTGGGGTATAAAAATACCCAAGTATTTTTTGTGTAAGAAAAAAATAAAATAGTTATTTATAAAGACATTTATTATGGCATCAAAAAAAATAACTCTTTTAGAGTTGAAAGTGGTTGATTTAAAACATGAGTTGGAGGAGAGAGACGCTGATACATCAGGAAATAAAAATGCACTTCAACTACGATTGAGCAAAGTGATGCAAGAAGTAGGTGAGGATCCAGACACATACCTTTTTGAAATGCCTTGCTCTAACAACGATCTTTGTCAAGTCTTAAAAGAACATTCCAGAGACATAGAAGAGAAGTTTCAAGAACATTCCAGAGATATAAAAGGAGAAATTAAAGAAATCAAAGGAGAAGTAGCGATGCTTCAAAAGCATTCAAATACTATAGAAAAGAAATTCCAGAATTATTCTATGACCTTTGATGAGAAGATAAATGAATTAACTAAACAGATGAAAGTTTTGAAGAATCAAGTGCTTCCTTCAATCACGCCAATGAATTCCGAGCAAAATTCAGCTGTAGATACAAATTTTAAGTGTGTAGAAGATACAAGAGTACCAACAGTGGAGTGCGTGCGAAATGATATGCCAACCTTCGATGGAAAATGCCCCTGGGAAGAATATTTAACATTGTTCGAGACAGTGGCCATGATAAATGGCTGGTCCATGACAAGAAAGGCCTCAGTGTTGAGTGTATCATTACGAGGTGATGCTTTAAAAGTTTTGGAGACAATTCCTCTAGCTGAGCGACGAGATTTAAAATTGTTGATTGAGAGACTTGAGATGCGATTTGGACATAAGCACATGGAACAGTTTTACAGGTCACAACTTAAGAATCGTAATCAGAAATCTAATGAAACTCTCCAGGAATTTGAGGCGGATATAGCGCGTCTAATTAGATATGCATACCCTACGGTTCCTGATGATGTGTGTGAAAGCCTTGCAGTAGAAAAGTTCTTGGATGGATTGTGGGCAAATGAGACACAACAAGCTGTAAAACTAGCTAGACCACAAACTTTGAGTGACGCTCTAACCCAGGCACTCGAATTTGAATCTATAAAAAAATCTTTACGAGGTCATGCTCAAGCCCGCGTTGTTGAGGCCGTTGAAGAGAATCAAAAACTCATCGAATGCATTGTCGAAAAGGTGATGAAGGCATTGCAAGGAAGAAAAAGACAGTTTCGCTGCTGGGGTTGTGGACGAGCTGGACATCTACGTAATCGGTGTCCAAATGAAGCAACAACGCAACAGCAACAGCCACAGGAAAACTAAAAAGGGTTGATGGGAAGGGGCAACTGTTGACCTACATTACCAATGCCTCAAAGAGATCTGCAGTTGTTGCATCATTCAGTGGTCGAGATACCAGTATGTTTATAAATGGCAAAGTAAATGGAAAGAATTTGAAACTTTTGCTGGATACTGGAGCAACGATGACAATCATGAGACCAGATTTGCTTTATAATAAAAAGTGTATTACACCAACTAAATGGACATTACGAACAGCTACTGGGGAGTCGGCATCTATATGTGGTGAGACATATGCCAACTTTCAAATTGGTAGTTCTATCTTCGATCATCAGGTGCTAGTGGCGAATATAGAGGAGGAAGTTATTCTCGGAATGGACATAATGGCGAAATATGGATTCCAGTTGGATCTAAAGAGGCGATCTTTGAAAATTGGAGATGAAGATGTTTTCGTGCAAGAGCGTGAGGAATTTTCTACACGTGTTCTTGCAGCGGATGTTGTAACTATTCCAAAACAAAGTGAGATGTTAGTACGAGTCAATTTAGACTGTGTTATCCCGAATGGACATGTTTTGGTTGTGGAGTCCAACGCCAACAATGAAGCAGGAAAAGGAGTATTAATTGCAAGAGCACTGATTCAAAACCAAAAGGAAATTTTAGTCAGATTAATGAACATAAATGAATATCCAGTAACTGTCAAAAAAGGAGCTTATTTAAGTGTGTGTTCATCAGTTTCATCAGTAACACAAAATGCCTGCATCGCACAAGTTTCTTCAGAGGATGTACCAAAACATCTTGAAGACTTTGTAAAAGATGCTTGTAAGGAACTTACCAAAGAACAAAGCAAACAAATTAGATACCTCATTGCTCATTATCAAGATGTTTTTGAGAATGCGAGTCTTTCTAAAGGAAGAACCAATGTTGTTCAACATCAAATAGATACGGGTGACGCAAGGCCTATCCGCCAATTACCTAGAAGGCTACCATTAGCAAAGCGGGCGGAAGCAGATCAAATTATTCAAGACATGGAAAGGGATAGCGTTATTGAACCATCAAGCAGCCCATGGTGTTCACCAGTAGTGTTAGTTAAAAAAAAAGATGGCTCAACTCGGTTCTGTGTGGACTTTCGCTTATTGAATAATGTAACTAAGAAGGATAGTTATCCACTGCCTCGAATCGATGACACCCTAGATACATTGGCTGGTTGTAAGATCTTCTCAACTTTGGATCTAAAGAGTGGTTATTGGCAGGTTGGATTGGAACCCAAGGATAGAGAAAAAACGGCGTTTTCTGTTGGAAGTGGATTGTGGCAATTCAAAGTGATGCCATTTGGACTTTGCAATGCACCGGCTACGTTTGAACGACTAATGGAAAGTGTGCTAAGAGGATTATCGTGGGAGACCTGTTTGGTATACTTAGATGACATCATCGTACTTGGGAAGCGTTTTGAAGAACATTTAGGAAATTTGGAACAGGTATTTTCACGATTGAGGTCGGCCAACCTTAAACTCAATTGCAAGAAATGTATATTGTTCCGAAAGCAAGTCAACTATCTAGGTCATGTTGTCTCTGAGGAGGGAGTAGCAGTAGATCCTGAGAAGATTAAAGCTGTTCGAGATTGGCCAGTACTTAAAGACAAACATGAAGTAAGAAGCTTTTTGGGTCTGAGTACCTACTATCGACGATTTGTTCCAGGCTTTGCTGACATCGCAAAGCCACTGACAAAACTCACGGAGGAAAGCAGTGAATTCATATGGGATTTCAAGTGCCAACATGCATTTGAAGAATTAAAACAGGTTCTAATTAATTCTCCGGTTTTGAGTTATCCTCGAGCTGAAGGAATGTTTATTCTGGATACAGATGCAAGTAACGTTGGTATCGGAAGTGTGCTCTCCCAAGTACAAGATGGGGCAGAACGCGTGATTGCTTACTTCAGTAAAGTATTGTCGAAACCAGAACGCAATTACTGTGTAACACGAAGAGAATTGCTTGCTGTTATCAAGTCAGTTGAGCACTTTCGCAAGTATTTATATGGACGGAAATTTCTTTTAAGGACAGATCACTCGGCACTTGTGTGGCTTTTGCGATTCAAGAATCCTGAAGGTCAAGTGGCAAGATGGATAGAGAGATTGCAAGAATATGACTATGATTCTGAACATCGAGCCGGACTTCATCATAGAAATGCCGATGCACTGTCAAGGCGACCATGTCCAGAGGATTGCCAGCACTGTAATAAGGCTGAGGAAAAGTTTTTTATAGCTTGTAGAACCACGGTCGTTGACAATTTTTGGCAAGATGATGAAATACGAGCAGACCAATTGGAAGACCCAGATCTCAAGTTTGTAATGCAGTGGAAGGAAAATGATCAAAGACCTTTATGGGAAGAAATAGCTTCACTATCTCCAAATATTAAGTCATACTGGGCTCAGTGGCAATCCATTGTCGTGGAAAATGGGTTGTTAAAGCGTGTATTGGAGAATGAAGATGGAACACAGCAGAGACAACAACTATTGATTCCAAGGAAGAGAATTCCTGAAGTTCTTAAACTGCTTCACAATGATGTGTCTGGGGGACACTTGGGAGTTAAAAAAACCACAGAAAAAATTCGTCAACGTTTTTACTGGGTCAATTACAATGGAGATGTAAAAGATTGGTGTAGAAGATGTGTAACTTGTGCCACTTCAAACGGACCTCAGAAACGAAGGCGTGCGCCAATGAGGCAGTATAATGTTGGTAGCCCATTTGAAAGGATAGCCATTGACATAGCGGGGCCGTTTCCCACAACGGAAAGAGGGAATAAATATATTCTGGTAGCAATGGACTATTTTAGTAAATGGACAGAAGCCTATGCACTACCGAATCAAGAAGCTACCACTGTTGCTGAAGTCTTGGTAAGGGAACTGATAAGTCGTTTTGGAGTACCATTGGAGTTACACTCGGACCAGGGAAGAAACTTTGAATCAGCCGTATTCCAGGGAATTTGTGAAGCATTAGGAATTCGAAAGACGAGAACAACTGCTTTGCATCCACAGTCGGATGGAATGGTGGAGCGAATGAATCGAACAATTGGAAGATTTTTGTCAAAAGCAGTGTCCGATCACCAGAAGGATTGGGACGAATACATCCACTTGTTCTTATTAGCTTATCGAGCAGCAATTCATGAGACAACAGGGCAAACACCGGCAAGTGTGATTTTTGGCCGTGAGTTACGGTTACCTTGCGACCTGCAGTATGGATCTAAGCCTGGAGAAGATCTAGTTGGAGAAGATTATGTGTCAGATCTTCGGAGGAAAATGAATGCTATACATGACCGTGTACGGTCCAATATTCAAGTAGCTAGTGAGAAGATGAAGGAGCGATACGACATTAAAGCTGTGGAAGGTGGTTTTCAGGCTGGAGACTTGGTTTGGTTATTTAATCCACAACGACGACGAGGCTACTCACCAAAGCTTCAGAAATCCTGGGAAGGACCGTATGAAGTGATCAAAAGGATTAATGATGTGGTTTATCGTATACGAAGAAAACCAAATGGGAAGCCAAGAGTGGTACATTTCAATCGCCTGGCTCCCTTTTTAGGTGATCACAAGGATGAGGAAAAAAATCCAGTTGCTCAAGTTTGCAATGTCCAAAGTGAAGAAAAGACCTTCGAGGAATTCATGATGACTCCTTATCGACGCACTCGCCATGGTGTGACTGTGGAAATTGAGCAAGACCTCTTCGATATCCCAGAAGATAATGTTTTAGCTTACTGTGTGGCTCAAGACATGAAGATGACTAGTGGTATAGCCAAAGTTATCATGAGAAAGTATGGGATGTTATATGAGCTAAAAGCCAAGAATCTGAAGATTGGAGAAGCGGTCCATTCACAGCATGGAAAACAGCATTTATTCTACATGACGAATAAGGAAACGTCTGAGGAACGAGCAGAGTATGCTCAGATGTGGAACTGTCTACGAAGTATGCGGGATCAAATGTTACAGTTGAATCTTATGAAGCTCGGCATTCCAAAGATCAGTGATGGTATGGATTGGAAAGTGGTTCGGAATATGATAGAAGAGATTTTTCATAATACTGGAATTAATGTTCTAGTTTGCTGCTATAATCCAAGATACAGTAAAAATATAAAAAAAAGTGTACCATGTTACTTTTTCAAAGCATCTCACTGTAGAGAAGGTTCAAAATGCCGATTTATTCATCTAGAGAATTCTGTTCGGGACGAACTGAACTAAGAGGGAGGCAGTGTTATGAAATTAAGTACTATTTCTATTTAAATTGAAAATTTAAATAGAAATATTTTGAAAATAAGAACCCAAGAAAAATGAAAACAAAAGATTTGAGTAGTGAGTTAAAAAAACTAGACAAAGCTTGTAAAAATATAAATTGTAGAAATATAAATTGTAAAAATAAATAAGACTTTGAACCATAATAAAATAAATAAATATAAATTTCGGTACATATATATATATATATATATATATATATATATATATATATATATATATATATATATATATATATATATATATATATATATATATATATATATATATATATATATATATATATATATATATATATATATATATATATATATATATATATATATATATATATATATATATATATATATATATATATATATATATATATATATATATATATATATATATATATATATATATATATATATATATATATATATATATATATATATATATATATATATATATATATATATATATATATATATATATATATATATATATATATATATAGGTACTCAAACATTGGGCTTTTTCCCTGGTGGAGTGTGAAAATTATTTTTTGTTGAACTTGATAAGATCTCAATAAAGACGAAGTTGTAACATTATATATTAGGTACAAAAGAATCGGGATATCAGGCATCTACAGGGCTACGACTTGTCATCGGCTGTTTTGTCCGATACTTGTGATACCGGCCGGTCAGTCGTCACGAGTGACGTGAGCGAGAGAAATCCGACGCCCCTATATGACGCGCGAGTATTTTCGGGTACCTACCCAAAATACCGCGGGAACCACCATTAATTTTTGGGGAAATAATGATAATGATTTTATTACTTGGGATAATTTTTTTTATGAAATGGCAACAATTTGTCTTGTCAGCTGAGATAAGTAACGAAGAAAAAAGGCGCGCAGAGTTTTTTGCCGCGTGTGGGAATATTCAATTTTTAAAAAAGAGGAACGATTCTTTTAGCATCAATTTTATTTTTTTCTAAAAGGGAAAATTTTTAAAAGTCTGGCCGTGCCGCCAGCCGTCGATTTTCAAGTCCGGTGCCCCAGGGCCGGCAGTAATTTTTATTGTTTTTTTTTCTCTACCCTACGAAAAGAAGAAAGCTCTAACTTGAGCCAAGCCTGGTGCAGCTGGCTGGGTTTTTCCTGAGACTGTTGCCTTGGCTGAACCGTAGAGGCCTTTGCGCGTTTCGGCGAGTCGCCTGCCAGGGTTTCGTCCGACGGATTCCCTCGGTCAGGTTGTGCCACCTAGGCGTTTCCATCGGCTCTAAGCCAACTATAAGTTTTAAATCTTCTTTGCATACGTTGGGCTGAACACGGACCTTCCCAATGGCCGAGGACGTCCACTGACCCGTAGGTCAACGCAGACTACGCTTGGTGGGCTGTCGATCCACCATCATCGACAGGGGTCCAAGCTGGGAGACCACGTCCTCACGGTGAGTGGCCTTTAATATTCTCTTACCTTGGTCCAGTTAGTATTAACAGTTTATCCGAGGGGAGTGACACATTGAGACGACGCTTCACGTCGTCCTCCCTAGCTCCACCTAAACTGCACACGTCTACGCTGAGTGCTGTTCGGAGCTGGTCAGCGGCCTTGCCCTCTGAGTCTCCGGACAGCGTGAAGCGAAGGAGTGTCACTTGCTTTATTCAATTGTAAGTACATATATAATATTCAATAAAAAAATGTTTTTGGCTCTTGCAAATCAATGTTACATTTTCCACATTGGCTTTTTGATTAAAAAGTAAAAAAAAAGTATACTTACCTAAATACCATCATCATAATACGTATGTAGGTATATGCACCTATAGGTATTCGGAAAATTGCATTAAAAACATATGCATAACTACAATAAGTAAGTATAATTTTCTCCAAACATCTTGAACGAGCTTCCGGTTGCGCAGAGCGCAAATTTGTGTTTTTTGCTTCGTTGGTTTACGTGCAAATCGCCCCCCTTCTCGGCTAATGGTTCAAGATGTTTGGCTACAATGATAATAATTTATTTGATGATGCACAGTAGGTAGGTAGATACAGTAAATGCCTACACAATTTAGCACACTTCATTATTATCCCTGAACACAATGAAAATAATTGATAATTATTGTCGAATGTAAGATATGATATCATAATCTTTGATACTCAATTGATAAATAAATAGATTATTTCTTATGAGTGTTTCTGATAAATGAAAATCATTTGTCATAAGAAATACCTTAGTCAAACTCGTTAATAAGTAAAAATTATTATATTTGTTTTTATTTTCCAACGCTTTGTTTGAAATTTGCATTAAAATAATTGTTTATATTCATTTAAAATATTATGGTGTTTGTATTTATCAATGAGTGAAAACCTATTTTCAAAATGAAGAACGGATCAAATGCGTTGTTAGTTGTTTTGTTGTGTATTATGGGACCGCTTACATGTAAGACATTTCAGGTTTGAATAAATTAATTTCAACTTTACATACAATCATCATTACACATTTTCTCTTTTGGGATAGATAAAGAGTGCCGATAGTGATTTTTTGCATAAATTCTACGTTCTCCTTAAATTCTCCTTTTGTTTTTGCATAAATTCTACCTTTCATACACATTCGTATACCACCTTAAACGCGCTTGTTAGTTATTAAAAATTCCATATGTTTCTTTCAGTTAAGTTTTCCTATTATGATCGCGTCAAATATTTCGTTGCAATATGTTATTAGTTGATTATTTTCATGGGGTCAATCAAACAAAAAGTGTTTTTAAATTTTGTTTGCAATATCTTACCTTACGTTGTCATAAGTCATTTAAGGGCGTCGCCAAGGGGGGGCAGCTGCCCCCCCCCCCTAGAGATTAAAAAAATGTAACGATTCATATTTTTCTCATCCTCTATAATACAGGGTATACGGAGAATAGCCTATGAATGGGTTAAATTTCCCCCTCCTGGGCCTTGGGCTGGCGACGCTCTTGAGTCATTATATATTTATTCATTATTACTTATAGCATATTCATTGATACTTTTATAAAATCCATGTGCCTATTACATTCAAATACCCTGTGAACGTTTCATTTTCAAATTTTTTCCAAGATTCTGTTGAAAATGGGCCTTAGGAATTATGTACATTTTTTATAATCAAAATCGTCTGTATTACAGTGTCAAATCTTCAAAATGACGTGGGCAGAACCAATAAAGTTACTTATACGTAAACGGGCCTATAAAATTAAAGAAATTACCCTCAAATATACTACATTGTTTAATGATATGTATTTTTAAAGCGCCGTTTAATGCTTCAAGATCATTCCAAAGGCACTGATAGTTCAGTTTTGTACTGCTATACGAAACAAAGCTGTTTTCGGTCCTTCAGTGAAATTGCTTTAACTTTGAGCAATGCGGACATCTGGAGGCAGTGTATTCAACTAAGTAAGACCGCTCAAACCGAATCATCGGTCATAGTAAGCCGCTATGTTGGTTTTGTCCAACTCCTTTAGGGAGTTGTTACTTTGTGATCCAGACGACCCGAGGGTGAGATGCTTCCCAGAGATCTCATATCTCTGACACAGCTCTTGAGTATGTCCCATTTTATAAATTATTTAAGACTTGGTAAGTATTTAGTGGTCCATGAGACAAGGTAGAAAATAAATAATATGAAAAAAATAGGTTTTGACGATAACAATTAATATTTATTGATGTACCTGTTAACGTTTTAGGTGGTGTATTTTCAATTATGAAAATACAATTGATTATTTTCTTCCAGATTCCGTTAATGCACAGACAAATAGTACAAAGAGGTATTGCTTTGAATTAACATGGATGGGAGCTAAATTTGATAACACAACTATTTTTGACAACGTGACTTGTGATGATATGACACAACTTGCCACTAATGTCCCATGTAGGCATCCTTTGGTTATAACAAGTAAGTGAAAACAAAAATGTATATTATGATTTTTTTATTCGTAATATTCAATTGTATTGTTTTATTGATCCGATGTTTACATAAGTTGGTATGTTAGTATGAAAATAAAAAAAATAGGCCTGCAAAGTATAAAATCAACACATTGCTCCTATTTTGCGGGAGTCACTGATATTTTTTGTCAATTTTTATAACATCTCAATAGAGATGAAGTTGGAATATTATAGAAGAACCAGGAACTCAAGGCACCGTTCAGGGCTTACGACCTGTCATCGGCTGGTTTACGTGATCACTGTAAGCGCTTGCGCAACGTTCACCAATTATGCCTTATTATTTGAATTCCCTTATCAATGCAATTTTGAAAGTTCTATATAACTATATATTTTAATAATGAGAAACTGATCGTTTGAAAATAAGTTGTTTTTACCATCGCCATTTATGAAGTAACGAAGAAATCTTTTTGTAACGCCATTTATTGAGATATATAACTTCGCCTCTATTGAGATGTTAAAAATTTGTTAAAAAAAAGGTCTTATGTCTAACCCCAAAATATTTATAGTTAAGAATATTCAAAATTTATTTTAATATAGGTATGTACCTACGGGTTTCATTAACCAAAAAAATAAAAATTAAATGTGTTCAGAAATGTTTTAGTACATACACCCTTATTTATCTTAGGTACTTGGTATTTATTTGGTTCATTGGAAGAAATTTCCGAAAGGTAATAAGGCCACCAGTGTAAATAAGTAAACAAATAAATAAAAATAGTCACAAATTGATATCTAATACCTAAAATAAATTAATTGTGATTCAGCATGTGTTATCAAAGAAAGCTACGTATACCTAGGTAGATATATACCTAACAAATAATCTACGCATTATCTTAGGTCCAGTTATAAGAAATAGAATTTTATCAGTAATTAAAACAGGAAATATGATTGATATATGCAGATTATCTAAATAATATCTGAATAACTTACATCAGCATATTTTTTTTCTGAAATAAAGGTGTGATCAAATAATTTTACAAAAAAATATTTATTTATTTTAACACCTTATTGCACATAACTTATTTGCCAGTACAAACGGCGAACTGATTGCCTAGTGGCAATTTCTTCCAGACAACCATTTGAATTTAACAGGTAGTTATAGACATTCAAAAACCACATCATTTCTCCGTTCGTAATCTTTTAACTCTCGTGTTAAATTTGTGTTAAAAATTTTGTGCTCAATTAATGTTTAATCTTACATCTACGGCTATAAACTAACTGTGTAATTTCCACCCTTAACATAACATAATATAAAATAGACACTGTACCTCCCACATTCTGCACAATGATAGTGTAGTGTAGGTAGCAGGGGCGTGCCTAGAACCTTCGGACAAGGCAAACCCTGAAAGAAAATTGGGAAATGTCGAAAATTTTATGTCTTTTAAGCATCGTTGTTCATTTGAGTAGCCATGAAAATATTTTAAAATCACATGCCAAAATAATATTTAGGTACATTTGTGGCCCTGTCAAGCTTCGTATCTACATACGGTTCAATTTTTAATCTTGCAGTATGGTTTCAATAAAACGGACAAAAAAATATAGGGTCTTGAATTTCTTAACTGAATATTCATAGGCCAGTCAAGATTTTCGGCTTCTATAAGCAATTCTGCTACTAGTAGGTAGGATATATTTACCCACACCACACGTTTTTTATCTACCTATATAACTACTTATTATGCATAGAATATTTGGGCAGTCTCGCCTGTATGCTAAATAAAATAAAATAAATACCTACTATTCAAAACTAAGTCCACCACTGTTTTCCAAGTTATCGTCAATAAACAAACATGACTCATATGAGATTTCAAAACAAATATGTATTCAATTCATCTTTTTATTTCAATTTTAAGATGATGCAACGTATCCTGACATGGACAAACTTTGGAACGACCACTTCAATGATGGTGTTTGGTGTGTATTGACAGATGACGAAGTGTGCGCTTCATACACCCATCTTTTCAACGGATATAGTGAGTTTTTCATTGTTATAAATCAAATTATTTTTGTACCTACTTATCTTTATAGTTTGAAAAGCTGTTAAGAAAGTAGGTGTATTTTAAAAGGTACCTATAACTACTTGAGTAAAAATCAAATGATGTCTCTTTTGTTCCACCCTTTCAACCAAACACTATTCCAACGTGTTTTCTTGACTTTGAGAAGTTATAAGTAGGAATTCATCTTATCCATCTAGCCGCAGTTTCCTTTAGAGGGCGCCTGCTGCCATCGAACCTATTTTCAAATTGATACCTATTGCATTATTATAAGTTATCGAATCATTTAAAAAAAAAATAGATATTTTGGATAGAACTAAAGAAAAGTATTTCTTAACTTTTCAATTATATTCTGGATATGTTCTCGTAGAAAAATAATTAACAAACCCCGATTTTTGACATTTATCTTATATTTCTAATAAACTATAAAGCGTAGAGCAATATTTTTTTTTAAACTTATGTAAAGTACACTAATATATCTGGAAAATTATATCTTGACATTTGCAGGTACGTTTCTTTACTCAGGTTGAGTAAAGAAACGTAAAAAAACATTAATTATCCATTACGCGCCATTGTGAGATAACTGTTTTTTTAGGTTTCTTTACTAAACCTGAAGCATTAATGCAAATTTCTGGACATATTTTTCCAGAAATATATGTGATTTTAATTAAAAAAAAATATTGCTCTAGGCCGTATAGTTTATTTTAAATATAAGATAAAAAATGTCAAAAATCGGTGTATGCTAATTTTTGTTCTACAAGAATACATACAGAACATAATTAAAAAATGAAGGACTATTTTTCTTATTTTTATATGTACGTTGCAGCTATTTCCTTGTGGGACTATTTAATTAATATAATTAAAATAAATACATATCAGTGTCAACCACGTTTGAGTATCGAAACTAGTTGTCTTAAAAATACTCAAACGTGGTTGACACTAAGATATTTATTTATTTTAATAATACTATTTTTCTTTGTTACTATCTAATATACATTTTTTTCAAAATGATTCGATTAGAAGGTAGTAATGATGGAATATCAAATTAAAAAAATAGGCTGGCGCCCCCTTAAGGTCTTTAGTGAATTTTCTTTAAACATTTGGACAAATTATAAAGAGATTGTTAAACAGATCAAAGAAATATTTAAGAAGAAACCAAAGAAATTATTTTTATCAAAAAAAAAACATTGGATGATAAGCACTCCAGGGTTCTAGAATTCTTTCTGTTACTGATACAAGGTCTTTTCTTTTGATGGCACAATTCCACAAGGGCGAAGAAGCGAACTATAACTCTATCAAGAGTAAAGTAGCAAGAAATCGAATTTAAATATTTGAGGCGTCATGTTGCATGGGTTAGTTGGAAATGATTCTTTTATGGCCACAAACCTGCATATTCCATTAGATTTCAAATAAATCAAATTGATTAGTAAATTTATTGTTTTTTTTAATTATTATTTTTTTTAGTTCAAAATGTGACTTTCATGTGCACAAAGGTAATCGATGAAACGGAAACATCCCTCACATCAGGGTGTTACTCGTCCATCGAGGGTAGCAGACAGATAGACGTCTGTGTGTGCAAGTCTTCTGTTGGAAGTAAACCCTGCAATTCTGCAACAAGAAATAACAGCGGTCTTACTGTATTGTGTGTGACAATAATATTCATATTCACAGTCATAACTGGAGGGGAGTTTAAAAGGAAATGGACAATATTTTAACAGACCTCACAGAGTTCTTATTTTTTATTTATATATTTTTATCTCTATCGAATTTTGTAAATAAAACAAAAAACTCTAAATGAATTTTATTGTTTTTGTTGTTTTCAATTTCTTCCTCCCATTCCTCACCTCATTACAAACTTTAAATTGATTTTACACCGCCCTGTCTGATTCAAACTTCATTGTCATATAACTGGGTGATGGGTGGGGGCAGAGCGGTTAGCACGCTGGATTAGTAATCCAGTGGTCGCGAGTTCGAATCCTGCCATGACCGATTTCGTTCGCCTATAGCACAAGCATTTATAATTAATTTAGGAAATGTATGACGATGCATAATGTACTTGTTATAAGGACATATTCGTTTTTTTAAATAAACTAGTTGCATGTAACACATGAGATCCAACTGTCACCAATACAATTATTTTATATTACTGTGGGTAAAAAAATCTCCGATAGCTACTCACTAGTTGCATGTAACACATGAGATCCAACTGTCGATAGCGATAGTATGTATAGTTGAAGAATAAGTACCAAACTATAATCCCATAAATACAAATTATTTAATATTTTAAGATATTTGATTTTCTATACAACACTTGTACCTATGTATGTATGTCAAGATAGGATAGTATGGAGGTCAGTCCTTTGATCCTACCCAGAATATGTAATCAGCATGATGGTTTGTATGTATGTTTGGAGATTAGTATCAAACAATAGTTTTCTTAGATATTGTGTGTAGGCAATTGCCATACAAATTGTATGAAGAAATGTCGTCACTAAATTCAATTTTTATAAAAATTATTAAAAAAAATTTGAGATGTGCTGATACAATTTTAGTATTTTTTATAGAAAATTAAATTATCTAGTTGGGGTGTTTCGGCTTTTTTTGATATTTTTAAACAATTGGAAATATAGGCAGTTAAACTCATAAATTTATCATAATTAAAATATTTTTCTTAATAAAAAATGTTTGAGAAACCCTGGAATTTTTTAAAAAAAATAATTTGAGATTTTGTATTTGTGTTTATACCAAATTTCAGCGTTCTAGCTTTTACGGTTTCTGAGATATATGGAAAAATAAATCAAAATTTCAAAAGTTGATAACCCCTGACTGAAACAAAAATTCACAATTCTGAGTATAAAAGTTTTGTAGGCCTATAACTGTCTATATATAATGAAAAATTGGGCTCTGTAAATTGAGCGGATCAAAAGTTATAAGGGACGGACGGACACACAGACACACCCACACACACACACACACACACACACACACACACACACACACACAAACACACACACACACACACACACACACACACCCTCACACACACACACACACACACACACACACACACACACAGACACACACACAATACTCACATAAAATGTTCTACTCCGAATGCTGAGTAAATCCATGTATGGGAACATATATGCTGCGAGGCCTCTAGTTGGTGTTATTAGCATGCAAAAAGTCCACTACGCCATACAAAATTTTCCTTCGTACACGCATCTGGGCTTAATAATGTCGATTCATTCAGATAATTGAATTCTCATGAACGAATCGACAGTTGGAAAACATAAACTTATTCTCCAGATGGTTAACTGTAAGAAATTGCCTTCACGCATCAAGGCCACCATTTGTATAATGTAATTTGTACATTTCTATATGAACAAAAATATGTTGAATAAATAATTGATCAAATAAAAAATAAATCAATAAATACATAATAATTTTGTCATATACAATTTAGTAATTTTAATTTTTTAAAGCCCACAAGTGTGTATTATATTTGTTTATAATGTGTACAAAAAGATAAATAAATAAATAAATTAATTAAATAATTTAATAAAGAAATAAAAGTACTGATTCGATCATTTTCAAATTTGACCCTTTAATAATATTTGCGTACAAGAAAGTTTTAAAATCAAATATTTAGTACCCAGGGTCGGAACTTTCGGCGTCTCGCGTATTAGATTCAATATTATGAATTCTTTTTGGCGCTCTAGATTTCTTTGGACCTGGCGCATCTGCACAATATGAACCTACGTAGATACGATCCTGTGTCTATTTAAAAAAATCTGAGATATATTATTTGCCTTCTAGTTATTACATATATGTACCAACTTAATGAACGAAACGAGATAACAAGATAAATATCAAATTTTATCTTTCTTGAGCCTTATTTAATTGAATGTCATTTTGTGACGACTTGTTTTTCTAGTTATATGTACCGCGTTGTCTGTAATAAGTACAAACGTAGTTGAGTGTAAAGTTTAAAATATTGAATTTCAATAAATAATCATGGATAGATCAGCATTCAAGTTCTTTTTTGTCTTTTTTGGTCTGCTGCTGTCATTAACTGTCGCCATTCATTGTGTGGAGATGTCAGAGCGAAGTGGAAGCAATGATCTTTTCATGAGACCTTTTCAACTGATGAATGCCAGGGAATTTGTGCAGTTACGAAAAAGATCTCCAGCGATGCCGAAGAATGTCATTTCTATACCATTGAGAAAATGTCCACCAAATTATATTCGCGTAAACGGAAAATGCAAGAGAATCTTCTGATAACAAATATAATTGTTAATTTACTATGCATATGAAAAATTTGTTTAGTTGATCAACAGATCATTTATAAAGTTTAAGTTTTTATCGTGATTTGGGAGTTGTGTACGTAAAAAAAGAATAAATAATGTAACAATTTCTTACATACAAAATGTTTTAATTTTAGTTTAAAACGAAATTATAAAAATACAAAGAAAAACGTTCATTTATAAAAGTACTTTTACCATCGGAATCGTAATCCATGAAAATAACTGCAGCACTGAAATTGAGTCTGATAAAGCACGTAAGGTCCAAACTGCTAACAAGAAAAAAAATATTTATATATAAAACACTTCTCAGAACTGCCGTTGTGTATGGAGCTGAATGCTGGGTCTTAATAAAAAGAGACGAAAATAGCCTCTTGATATTTGAAAGAAAAATCCTGAATGATATTTTTGGACCAGTAAACGATAATGGACTTTGGAGGATGTGATATAATCATGAACTACAGGCATTATATGACGAACCTAACATTGTACAAGTCAAAAAAGTATGTAGATTGCAGTGGTTGGGACATGTCAGCCGGATAAATGAGGATCGTATCCCGAATAAGGTTCTTAACACTAATCCAGAGGGCGGAAGAAGTAGAGGCAGGTTCAAGCTAAGATGGCTGAATGACACAGAAGATGGCATAAGGGCGATCAGAATTGCAAACTGCATGGAGGAGAGCGGCTGACAGGAACGGCTGGAGAAGGATTCTGGAGGAGGCCAGGGCCCACACAGGGCTGTAGTGCCAATGATGATGATATTTAAAGACATAGGCATTAAAATTTTCAAAATTATATTTAAAATTAATTGTTACATACTTTATGCTGGTTTTATTATAAGAAAAATGAAGATTATAGGTACTATTTATACCTACATTAAAATTACAAAATACATACATAAACTATTATGAGTTTTAAGATGAGTGTATTACTATTATCATTTATCTTGTCATGTAATTGGTTTTTTAATTGATTAATTTTTATTTTATTTTTTAATCTTGAATCACTTAATATTTACCTACTAACATTATCACTGACTATGCCTGTGTTGAGGTTGGCGATTTCACACAATTAGTGTGACATTATTCACAAATGTAGTAGTATTATTTTTTCTGTTTTTTTTTCATTATTTGTATTTCAGTTTTTTATAAAAAAAAATCAATAATTTACTGTATGTTATCAAATGCACAGCAAATTTTTTTTTAAATATCACAAAAATATGAATTACTTAATAAGGAAATAGGAAATGTGTTAATATTTGTTTATACAAAAACGGTTCAAGTTTACACCCGATTTTATTTTTAAAATAAGATATAAGTATTTTAGTAATAAAAAAGATAAAAGCGTTCATTGGCTTGAATAGTTTTTAGATATCATTGGCTTCAATAGTTTTTAAATAAAACATACCTATTATGATCGTTTTACTTATACGAGCGGTGCATACGATGGGTGCGTTCAATCGATAGTAATCGAAGTAACCATATAAGTTCCATGATATTGAAATTATCATTATTTTAGAACTGTTGCTTCTGCGTTTGGTATGGATTTGAACGATTATTTTATGCGTCTATCCTATCGACGAAACTGCAGCTGATGAGTAATTGATTTATAAATTTTATCAATATTATATATTCATAAAAAAATTATATCATTTATGTTTCTTTTTGTACTACTAAAATGAAGTTCACTACTATAATCTAGTTCATGAAGTTCACCAAAATCAATTTTCTTTTGGACTTTTTTTGTTCTTTTATTGTTGTCAAATTTAGTGATTGATTGTGCAATTGTTGATCTCTTTAGTCTATCTTCCGTTCTTCTAGAAATACCACGGTACACCAAAAAAGTCGTTCATCAGACACGGAAGAAAAGATCTTCACCTAAAAGTATTCAATTGATGATACCTCAGAGAAATTGTTCTCCAGATTATATAAAATTTGATTTATGTATGAATGTAGGCATAGTAGGTAAATGTACGATTAGTAGGTTAACATAATAAAAATACATACTTGCTCAATAGGTTTTGTGTATTATTTAAAACATCGCTATACATGATGAATGCAGTATAAACATATTTAATATATGAAAATAATATATTTTCAATTATAATTAGCATTTTGAATTCGATTTGTAAAAAAAAAACATTGAATTGAATAATAATACTTAGTTATCACTTGTGAATTATAATCTTTAACAAGTTCCAGGAAATGAATTAATCTCTCAGATAAAAATAATAAATTAGAGTGTACTTGTACTAACAATTTAAGAAAATATTTTTTCGTACCAAGTAGGTAAGTTTCTAAATATATGTTTCAAACGTAGAATTCACCCAAGACTCAAACATCTGGGAAAAATATGTATGTGAAACAATGAAGTTTGTAATAATTTCGAAGTAATTCCGTTAGATGTCTGTAGTAGTATTAGAATATTATTTTCATCTCAGTCGAATTCAAGTGAAATAAAGTACAATTAAAGTTAAATGAGTTTGGTGATGAATCACTATTAAGATAACTCAATTATATTTAAATTTTCTAAACTACATTTTTTCTTATAAGCCACAAAATTGCTGATTATTGTAGAATAGTGTGGCGTTTGACAAAGCTGCATTAATTGTCATTCAGATTTTTTTTGTTATTTATCTTTTTCCATAACACAACCAATTAATAAAATATAACTTAACTTAAATATTACAATGGAATTTATTCCCTCACTAGGCGAAGCCTGTTCTGAGGTAATACTATAAAAAATTACGCAATATATTTTTGCTACATAAATTCTAAGTAAACTTCAAGGTTAAAAATTTAAAACTTTAGGTACTTCAAACAAGTACCTATAAAAATATGAAAAGTATAAAAGACCAAACTCATAAAAAAGAAGTGTATTTGTGAATGTGAGGTAATGTTTGCATGTACCTATACCTAAGAGTACGATGTGGGGATATGTGTAATAAAGGATGTATGAGGGCCTTAGAAAAGATTTCTTTCTGAGTAGAAATATTATCTTAGAACTTAGAACAAACGTCAATTCTCTCTCTGACTCTTCTCTCCCTCTTCGAATCAACCAATCAGTAACCAGCTCTCCAAAATTATGTCCACTCGGCTGGACTAAGTCCAAGATAACAGATACAACTCTATTATGTATTTTGCGTGCTAAAAATTATCTACAAAGTATTGTTTGACTTGGTTTCTAGCTATATTCCTAGCAGAAAAGTAATAGATCAAACTGGTATATTTAGGCAGGAAGTAGGTTTGTATTGGTAAGTTAAAAAAAAACTCGTCATTTAAACATGGTGCATGGTGCAGAATACTGAATTCCAGAATAAATCTCCGACTGGATAAAAAGTTACGAAATAGATATTCTAATTATATTTGAAGACTTCAATTTTTGGTACAATTTTAAACAAATTAATTATTACTACCTAGTGATCGCCATGAGGTCAAAATCCTACCGTAATCTATATTATAAATTTGAATGTTTGTATGTATCTATGTATGTGTTGAATGCGCTCCTAAACCGTTCATCCAATTGCAATGAAACTTTGGTGAATTGTCGAGAGTATACCAGGGATGGTTTCTGGATCAAAAAATTTCTTCTTCTTCTTCTTCTTCATCCACCTTCATTTTACCTATGAAGGTGGATTATCCTGGGAACCGTTCATCCGATTGCAATGAAACTTTGATGAATTGTCGAGCGTATGCCCGGAATAGTTTCTGGATTAAAAAAAATCTTCTTCTTCTTCTTCATCGGGTATTAGGTCATTTTACCTATGAAGTGGACTATCCTGGGAACCGTTCATCCGATTGCAATGAAACTTTGGTGAATTGTCGAGCGTATGCCCGGGATGGTTTCTGGATTAAATTTTTTTTCTTCTTCTTCATCGAGTATTGGGTCATTTTACCTATGAAAGTGGACTATCCTGGAAACCGTTCATCCGATTGCAATGAAACTTTGGCGAACTGTCGAGGGTATGCTCGGGATGGTTTCTGAATTAAAAAAATCTTCTTCTTCTTCGGGTATTAGGTCATTTTACCTATGAAGGTAAAATGACCTAATACTCTGGGAGAAGAAGCTTCAACTGTCCTTCCATCTCTTCGCAGGTATTCCAGGACATTTTTTGGATTTAAACTTTTATCTTCTTCTTCTTCATTGTGTATTTGGTCATTTTACCTATGAAGGTTGAGTATTGTGGAAGAATAAGATGCAACTGTCCTTCCATCTCTTCGCAGGTTTTCCAGGACGGTTTCTGGATTCAAACTTTTTTCTTCTTCTTCTTATTTATCGTGTATTTGTTCATTTTACCAATGAAGTTGGAGAATCCTGGAAAAAGAAGGTCCAACTGTCCTTTCATCTCTTCGTAGGTCTTCCCAGTATTGTGTCGGGAATTAAACTTTTTCTTAACCTACTGAAGGGACGGGAGGTAATGAAGGGAAGGGAGGTACTGGTGGGTCTGACGGGACGGGTGGTACTGAAGGGTCTGAAGGGACGGGTGGCACTGAAGGGACGGGAGGCACTGAAGGGACGGGAGGCACTGAAGGGACGGGAGGCACTGAAGGGACGGGAGGCACTGAAGGGACGGGAGGCACTGAAGGGACGGGAGGCACTGAAGGGACGGGAGGCACTGAAGGGACGGGAGGCACTGAAGGGACGGGAGGCACTGAAGGGACGGGAGGCACTGAAGGGACGGGAGGCACTGAAGGGACGGGAGGCACTGAAGGGACGGGAGGCACTGAAGGGACGGGAGGCACTGAAGGGACGGGAGGCACTGAAGGGACGGGAGGCACTGAAGGGACGGGAGGCACTGAAGGGACGGGAGGCACTGAAGGGACGGGAGGCACTGAAGGGACGGGAGGCACTGAAGGGACGGGAGGCACTGAAGGGACGGGAGGCACTGAAGGGACGGGAGGCACTGAAGGGACGGGAGGCACTGAAGGGACGGGAGGCACTGAAGGGACGGGAGGCACTGAAGGGACGGGAGGCACTGAAGGGACGGGAGGCACTGAAGAGACGGGAGGCACTGAAGGGACGGGAGGCACTGAAGGGACGGGAGGTACTGAAGGGACGGGAGGCACTGAAGGGACGGGAGGTACTGAAGGGTCTGAAGCGACGGGTGGTTATGGACCATTTTTAATTATACAGGCAATACGAAGTTTGCCGGGGGTTCACTAGTTCATAATATTTTTAAGTTCGAAAGTAATGAGATCTGATCTAGGTATGATAAAAAAACATAATGTAGGTATTCATCAAGGGGCACAAAGTTTTCTTTTCACATATTGCAAAATGTATAATTTGTTCATATTGTTTCACTGAACATGTTCTGACATTTCAATTTAAACAACTGCGTGGTACCACAGTGATAGTTAAAACGTAAACAACGATCATTAAAAAGAGAGGATACGTAAGGTATGACTATTGCAGTGTGACTACCTCGGTTATTTGAATATTTTGGTCACAGTAGCTTATACATCGCGGGTATATCAAAGTTAGACTTCCCCTCTCTTGAATTTTCTAAGGAAGAGAGTGGTTAATTCATGTTGGGATATTTAGAAATAGGTACCTATATGAGCAGATTGTATTTAAATTTTACTTTTTTGTTAGTATGTTACCTGTTTTTCAGAGTATATATCAATATGTTCCCTTTAGTTGAATTGTATCCACCCCTGTCATCGCCTTCCATTGTCCTTCTCGTTTCAACACCGATCTACATCACGCAACTATAGAGTCGATTGTCATTTGTCTTGATGATAAAGTTGTCACTTCGAAATCAGTCGTATCAAATAAATCACTTATGGTTACCCGGTCTTATCAAATAAACTACTCATGGTTTAAACAAAGTGATTTGTAATAAACAAAGTTGAATAAAAAAATATTTTTATATATTTTGGTATAAAGTATTTGGTATACAGCGTCGAGTGATAAACGATTGAGAGGATATCATCTAAGACAACGGTTGTAAAAATGAACTATTGAATGAATATTTAGGAAGTACATTAGGTCCTTTACTGTTCATTATTTACAAAAACGATGTGTTCAAACTTCAATTGAACGGGAAATTGGTTACATTTGCAGATGATACTGCATTAGTAGTAGACGGAAAAGATTGGGAAGAAACGCATAAACGAGCAGAATCCGACATAAATATATTGAAATCATGGTTTGATAGAAACCTCTTAACAATCAATATTGGCAAAACAAAATACATTCGCTTTAGCATAACACAAACTGGCCAATCTAATACAAATTATAAAATCAAACTTTATTCAAACGAAAATAATCCTGCTAATGCATGTGAAATAAGTGCGGTAACTTCTATTACTTATCTCGGTATGGAAATAGATCGATTCTTAAAGTGGAATCCCCACATAAATAAAATAGTAAATAAATTAATGAAATTGCGAAAAGTATTTCCGAAACCGATGATGATGCAATTTTATTATGCATTTGTAAATTCAATTATATCATATGGTATAGTTGCCTATGGAGGAACATATAAGAACAATATAAAACCCCTGGAGGTCGCTCAGCGTGCAATTTTAAGGGTAATCTTAAATAAAAATTATGGCCATCCTACAAATGATTTATATGGTAACTCGAAAATTCTAGATATAAGACAATTATTTATTAAAAAAATAATACTGTTCATGAAAATAATATGAATAATTTTGAATACTTGGAACATAGAATAATGACACGAAATGTAAATAAGGGATACTTATTGGGGAATAGAGTAAATACTCGGTATGGTCAAACACATTTTACCTTTGTGGGTCCTAAGATTTATAATAAACTACCAAATGACATCAGACAAAACACCAATATAAATGCTACTTTAAAAAAAAAATTCACCAGTGGCTTCTGAATCTGGGACGGGAACAATCTGAACAGTTACTGACAATTCAAATGTAATTTTGTTTTAGTTATATGTAGGTAGGTACATGCAAGAGAAAAATATATGGATTTGTACATATGTACATACAGGAACATCACTGAATGGTACGATAAGCACACAATACTTAGTACATCGATTTATTTTTGTATGTAGTTTTTTTGCTTTTATATTGTTGAATTTATTTATTATTATTCATATTTGTCACTTTGATTTTGATTTTGTGATTTTGATTTGATTTTGCATTGATGATGTTTATAGGAGTCCTACAGTAATATATAATGTTGAAAAGAGAAAAGAAATAGAGATATACATATATGTGCATGAAGTAATGTAATATCTTCTTCTTCTTCTTCTTCTTCTAATGTAATATAATATAATGTAATATAATATATAAAATATTGTAAATTATAATGTAATATAGACCCCCAACACGGGTAGGTACTCGCCTACCTAACGGGGGACACTATAATGTTAATGTGTTATGTGTAATTGTTAATCAATGAATAAATAAATAAATAAATATTCATAGGTAGGTATATAGGATCTCCAAATTCTGCGATGTTTATATAGCGATTTGATTGTAAGTCAATTAATATTTCATTGTCAAACAAGATGATATGACACGAGAACAATAACTCCTAGAGTTTCATTGAAGAAGTAACGCCCTCGGATGTTAAAACGGCGAGGTCAACGGGATGCCAAATCGAATGATAGGCAAGAAATTTAATGTACATAGATAATACCTTTGTGTTAAATTTTAAATATTTTAATCATCATGCGACTGCCTACTTAAAGCTTCAGGCTACGACACTAAACGGATTGTTCAAAATATTATTCAAACGTTTAACATTTACAAACAAGAATAAATCAAAATTCAAATGTGCAAAATACCTATATTTTTTGACTTATTTACTTACTTACTCAGCCTTTTCTTGAGTCCAGTATTGGACAATGGCGTCCAGCTTGGACTTCCACTGGTTTCTATCCTGTGCCATTCTTAGCCATTCTGGACCTGCCACTTTTTTCATGTCGTTGGACCATCTGGTATGGTGCCTTCCCACGCTCCTGCTTCCTGTTCTTGGCCTCCAGTCCATCACAACTTTTGTCCATCGGTCGTCCGACATCTGAGATTATATGACCCGCCCAACTCCTCTTTAACTCCGCTATTCTTTTGGCCACATCCGCTAGTCCTGTGTTCTACCTAATCCATTCATAAGTTTTGTGGTCCCTTAGCGAGATATTCAACATTCTTGTTTCCATCTCTCTTTGTGTCACCTTTAGCTTTTCCATCAATCTCTCAGTCAATGCGGATGTTTCAAAGCCGTGAGCACAGGGAATACGCCAGTGTCAAAAACTTTTTTCTTTAATTGGATTGGGATATTTATAGATTTCAGAACATTTGATAATTTGCTGAACGCACCCCATCCTAGACCTCTTCTTCTTTCTAGTTCAGCTTCTAAATTATCTCTTCCCAGTTTCACGGTATGACCGAGGTAGACATATGATTCTACTCTGCCAATATCTTGACCATCAATTTTTATGGGTTCTGAACCTATAGAGGACATAATATTTGTCTTATTAATGATCATCTTTAGTCCCACCCTAATGCATTGAATTTTGAGGTCTGTTAACATTAATTTTAATTTCTTGCTCTGTATTGGCAAATAGGACAATGTCGTCAGCGAATCTTAGGTTGTTTTTTTGACGTTCTTTTTTTTAAATATTTTTTGTCATATGCGCAACACACTAAGAATGTGCCATTTTTTTAGATAAAATTAATTGATTAGCAATGTTCTATATAAGTAAGCTATTATATTGATTTTCTTTTATAAAAAAATGAATACAATAACTTTCTTGTTAAACAAGTACCAACATATACATCTTCCTACGTTCCCTGAAAGAAGCATTAATACTTGTGCTATAGGTGAACGAAATCGGTCGAGGCAGGATTCGAACTCGCGACCACTGGATTACTAGCCCTGCGCGCTAACCGCTCTGCCATCGACCCAATTATAACGTAACAGTGAAAAATTTTAACATCTCAATAGAGATCAAGATGGAACATTAAAGGAGAACCAGGAACTCAAGGCACCTACAGGGCTAACGATTGGCTAGTTTACTTGATCACTTTATGAGCTTGCGCAACGTTCACCCATTATTTTTCTTATTGAGTTCCCTATCAATCCGATGATAGGTCGTAAGCCCTTTAGGTGTCTTGAGTTCCTGGTTCTCCTACGATGTTCTATCTTCGTCTCTATTGAGATGTTAAAATTTGTCACAAAACATCATGGGACAGGGAAATATCCAATGTTTGCGTAAATGCAACTAGAAAATGTTCGATATATATCAGTTTTAAGTCACGCACTACCATCTCCAAGTAAAAAAGTTCAACAAACTCATATTTTTCGTTTTTGTCCTTTCTTAATAAGAAACGGTTCAATTCTAGATCGTTCATTTTAAATGATTAGGTAATTGATGCCTAATTAAAGTGATTTGTGTAAATTTAAATTGTATTTATCCCAAAAGTGAATATAATTTTTAAAAACGCTACAATTACATTAATTTCATCATGTATTACTTACTTACTTCACGAGTCCGAATTATGGTTTACTAAATATGTATAAATATAGTAATAATAATAATATACGATATTCTAAACGTACATCGTTTAGAATATCATGTATTACTAAATATTCTAAAAGATATATGTTGATAGGTACTTAAAAAAGGAAACACAAAATAACATATTTTTCTTAAATCATTTACAGAAAGTGTCAATGCTCTGTCAATGCTAATTTACTAAAAGTGTTAATGGCTCTACGAAAAAAAGCAGTCTTAACTTAGATTAGTTATATATGTTAAGTAATTTGTCAAACATGTCATTGCATTCTAAGCCGATACTTCTGAAAACGGAATTTAATCGGTTTTCAGAATTTTTGATTTGTTTTCGTTGAGCTATATTGGAAAAAAGGCAATATAATATTATACATACCCGTAACAGCATCACATTTATATTTGATTTGCATTCCTACTTCATACTTATAAATATCATTTAGTACGTGAACAATAGATGTGTCAAATCATTTGATAAGTACTTCAGCATGAACGCAGATCAAGGTTACATATTATATTTTTTTTTTACTAAAAGCAATACCGCATGTAATTATATTATAGAAATTATGATATTGATCGTTCAAAATGATCACAACAAATAAAACTGTAATGATATTATGCTGTAGTGTTTTTTTATTCGTAGGTAGGTACATACAAATAGTTTAGTAAGAAATTCATTTGCACCAAAAAATCTCTCATTACAAACGGAATAAGGACAAGGTCATTAGTAGCCGCTGATAATAAAGTACACATGTGAATTGATACGAAAGAATATATTGAATGTTCACATTGAAATTATAATTTTATTAACATGGTTGCACGTTGTTATTTTTAGGTTATGTACCTTTCTTTATACTGACACTATTGAATATTTTCGATTATTTCAATGAAAAATATTGATCTGACAAATTACCTACACATACGAAATATTATATTGAAATTATGAACATAATATTTTTTATAAATACAATGATTTTTTTGCAACCAAAGATCAAAAAAGTTGGTTAACTGACATGTTTTATTTTAAATATTTCATATATGTAATTAAATTTAATCGCAATACCGTAGTGAAATTTTAATACTTCGTTTAACTTATCTATTATTTACTAAGTAATGGCAATAATAAATTATTTAATTAATTATGAGGACTTATTACGAAAATGATAATAAAATATTTAAAGTTTTCAGAAAAGCTTTGCACGAATAATAAGCAGTAACCCGAGGACTTGATATTATATTTTTGGGACAGCAAATTTAAATAAGGCAATTAAAAGTAAGGCGTAAAATTCTCTATAAAATATTATTATAAATAAAGACCCTAAGTACCTAGGCCAGAAAGCTCTTTATAACAGTCCTCTCATAAATTATTTCTGTTATGAACGGTAAATAATATTTACATAAGTCGTAGGTTAGGTACCTATTGGATAATATTTCTAGCTATACATGGTTCATCAAAATGATACAATTATTATCTATATATTCTGTACCAACCTACATAAATATAGTTGTTCATTGAATTTTGAAAACACTTGAATTTCATTCCAGCGCCACGTTTCAAAAATACTGCCATCATCATCGAGGTATTTCCTACAACTTTAACTGCGTTTTGTAAGAGAGATCTCTCACTTCTATTCTATTATTGTTATTTAAAGCTCCTTCAAACAAAAATATGTGCCACTGAAGCAATTAAACCCGAAATCATAGATGTATTTTTAAAGTATCGTGAGGCCAATCTCCTGGAATTTGCAATAAATAAATAAATTATTTCGTGATTGGTCCTGTCGACTTTGGATTTACTGAAATCCCACAACATCCTATGGTCTATTTCAAGGCAAGATTATTCAGAATTCCAACCACTTCATCGAATGTCAACCTTTTAGTCCTGTGTCATGCTTTGTTTTCACAAATCACTCTTTGCAATTATTCACCCTGCAATGAGTGGTTTGTAAATGAGTTTAATATTGTTGCTTGCGTGGGCGAATTTGAAATAAATATACTTATAAATGATATTATTGCTTTTAATATGGGCGAATCGCGTCATCACACAAACTATAGGTATTATAACATGAAAGTATATTGTAATAATTATTACCCACATCACATTGGCTAAAATTTATTACACATTATCCAAGATAAATGACTATTAAGACTTCCGTACCAAATGCGATTATTATATTTATACCGGCATAATTATTAAATTTAAAAAAAAACATTTTTTGTTTGGCTTAAAGCTAATCAATCTATCAACCCCCCAGTAGGGTGTGATTTATGTTTTAAAACAGCGTTCCTTGAACCACATTGTAATATGTCGTAATTATGTACTTACTTGAACTATGAAAATATGGACTTTTTTATATTTTCATAGGTATTTATAGATAATTGGACTAATTTTATAAGTATTTTATACATATTATGTAGATATGCAATTTTTGGGGTATTTATTATTATTTTGGTATTTTTTTAATATTATACACCTAAGCGGATATAAGTCGATAGTATTTTTTTCACGTCCGAATGAATTGATTTAAAGTTTTGATTTTAGCAATTGGCTCCATTAATTAGTTGCTTTGTAAGACCATTTTCAACTTATAAAAATGAAGTAGGTACTTGATTAAATATTGAAACAGTCGTTCTTATAATAGAAATATAATTCGTAGAACTAGAACTATAAATTTTTTTTTTATTTTAACCCATTGATATGGAGAAACAATAAAACATTTTATTCCTATGTGTAGTTGATTGTGAATTTGCGTTCGTGTATTTTACAAAGAATGATTTATTTCAGCCATTTTGATTTTCTCGACAAATTAGTTGTGGTGGTACCTACGTTGTTTAAAACAACGCAGAAGATTGAAGAAAATTATTTTTATCATGATATTAAATGCAATTTTAATAATTTATCAAGGCAGTTAATATGTCAATACCTCCTCTTCTTGTAAAATAGTTATCTTGGTATGGCTACCAAGGACAACGCCTATTGTTTTATAAGATATTATACTAATTATTAAATACTAATATTTGCCTACTTAAGTTAGCTCGGGGATATTTTTAAATTGAAAGTGATAAACAATGAATTTTATATATTTTTAATATTATCAGTTAAAAAGGCTCTTAAGGCGAAACGATCGTCTTTTAAAAGAGAAATAAAAGTTAGTACCTACTTACAATTGTTATGTATATATTTTTTTTAGAAAAAAATAGTTTTTTTAATCCTAGCGCGCTAACCGCTCATCTTATAGTTATAACTCCTTTTTACTCCTCAATAATCCAAGGGGATATAGTGATGACTTATGATTTCGCAGTTTTTTTATTGTAGATTATCAACTAGTATCATGCTAAGATTGTATACTGAAAGTTTCATCACAATATATATATGTGTGTGTGTGTGTGTGTGTGTGTGTGTGTGTGTGTGTGTGTGTGTGTGTGTGGGTGCTGCGTGCTGTTTGTTATGTACGGCGTGTTTATTGTACTTTATCAATTATAGACTAAAGCACTCATTCGATTCTTTTCAAATTTTGCAAAAATGTATATCTAACTAGCGGACCCGACAGACGTTGTCCTGCACGAACATTGGCTTGCCAGTTCTTAGCTGGTTTAACAAACATAAAAAGGATGGATTACCTTATAAAAGGAATCACGGCACATGCGTGTATTCCCAAATATCAGGCTTGCCTCACATGAAAAAGGCAAAATACATAATGAGTAATACCTGTTATAGTTTCGATTACCCGGCCCTGATGGGATAAACACTAATATTCACTCTCTCTCTCTCCCTAGTCACAAAAAATCGAAGATTTAGAATCTCCTAATAATTGATTGTTTTATTTGATTTGAATATTGAGAAGTTTGGAGAATGACTTTTCAAAGAATAATCTTGGTCTATATTGAATTTTGAAACTTAAATTAGTTATTATTTAAAAAATGTAAAAATGCCATAAGAGTATCTATATATGTATATATCTTTCAAACATAACATATTTATAACTTCATTTATAGTACGGGGTATATATTTTATAGCACATTTTTTTACTTTAGAAAATTCTCTCTAATATACGTTTGTTGTTTGATCTTGACGTTTCAATGACAAAATATACATTGATAACCTCACTATTACGGAGATTTTTAACAAAATAATATAATATTCATAAATTAATTGAAATATTTAAACGAAAGTATTACGAAACATTACATTGAGATGACTTTGATATACCTATCGTCATAATACCACTTAAAACAGAATATACTTGTAAAAAACTAAATAGTTTTATACAATAATAATAAAAATATATACAAATAACTTAATAATTTCATAAAATATTAAAAATTAGAAAACAAATACCGCAAATAGAGTCGAGAAAACATCAAGTTTTAATGTCATAACCAACATTGCATAATATTATGACATATCGAAAGCAATGTCGCCATTATTTGTAATGCGTATTCCGAAAATATTTATAACGATTCCCATTTTTATTATTCTTTTATTAAATTCCTTTTTGTGAATCTAATCCATTCAGGGACTCACATAATTACACACAAAAAGTTTCATCAAAATCGGTTCAGCCATTTAGTTCAGTCACATACACACGTACGGAAGAATTATATATTTAAAGATACTCTCTTAGTTCCTATTAGATTTTGGAGGATATCTGAATAGTGCTTCTCAATTTTTTCACGTCAAATATTTTAAAGTGACGACAAGCGCAGAAAACTTAAAGTTTGAAATTTTTATTTTAAAATTGGTAAAAATACACTTCCCCTTCATAAAATGGCATTGAAAAATTATCAAGTTTTCATAATAAAATATTTAAATAAAAAAATAACTGAACAAACTCATTTCATCTTCTCTGGGCTGGAAACACTGGTTAGTTGGAAGAAATTGCCACACGGCAATAAACTCGCAACTTGCGCAGGGTGCAAGGAAGTGTTCATTATCATTATTACATACAAAAATTGAATACCTACTTTATGGAGTGACTTTTTTGTTAGTGGCCGAAACTCACTCCTTTTATAATATTTTTAATTTTCGTTTTGTAATGACAATTTCTTGCATTAATGCAATAGATTTGTTCACTTTGCAATTTGGTGTTATTTTCAATGTTTTTTAAAAAGCTGAGTTTCCGAATAAACAAATTGAAAAATATTTATTTCTTCGAACTTATCCTGAGTAGTTAAAAGTGTAAAAGTTCATTTTTAAAAAATAAAAACACAACATTCGTATATGCATATGTACTTCTACTTTTAATAACTTGAGAAATAAGTTATAACGTTCTCGAGCTTGCGCTCATCATCAGTAACTACTTAGTACCTACTATCTCAAAAACTAAATTGGAGTAGCAAAGTGAAGAAATTAAATCGATTAGAAATAATTGAAATTAATAAAATACTATACTGAACCCTGTAGTGAATTCTCCCCTTCTAAAATTATTAAGCCCCACTCAATGTCACCAGCACCCCCCCATCTCTTCCACACTAGTTAAGTAGTTTGTCTTTAGTTTTTAAGTTAGCAATAAGAAGTTATTGATGATGAGCGCAAGCTCGAAAACGTTATAACTTATTTCTCTATATTTTAAAAGTAGAAGTACATATTATATACATAGTTTGTTTTCTTTTTAAATATTGACCTCTTTAAAATATTTAAAATGTGACGTTTATTTATATGACGTAACATTAATGTTCTTTGTTTTAAACATACTAGAATAATTTTATCTCTTATTGTTTCATAGTAATTTTCCAAATAGGTCAGTATATGTATAAGATACAATATACTTTACAGATATGTATGAACAAAGATGATTGTGGAACCAATCGATGTTACGATCTTTATTGATTACTGGTAATAGTTTGAAGAAGGTCTTTAAATAGGGTTAACGACAGCAATTATTTAAGTTAGAAGATGATATTATATGACAGTGATGAGTAGGCACTTGAATAGTTTGACTCAATACGATTCACAATATAGGTAATACATTGTTGAATGAAATACCAAGACAAATAAGAATACTTGATTTCATTCTTATAACAGGTACTAGGTACGTCAACTATTATTTTAACACGCTCCCAATAACAAGTTGCCACATTCTGGAGACTTTCAGATCCAGACTGAAAACACAATTAAAAACTGTGTCTCCACCGGGAATCTAACCCGGGGTCTTTTAATCAGCAGTCAGATAACCTAACTTATCTAACCACGAAGGCCGACAAAATTAATATATTATATATCTTTATTATTATGTATATTACCTTGTTGCCATATTACACATTGTATTGTATATTATCATCAATTCTGGTTGGTTGGAAGAATTTGCTGTTTGGCAATAAACCAACCGGTGTACAAATTATGTGTAGGTACAAGAAGATATATCAAATCAATTGACAAATATATCAATTATGTTTAAATACGATTCTGATATCTCGAACACAATTTCTTTACTCTATCGATACAGAATTGATGTATGTACATATATTACATATTTTTTGTTTAAAAATCAATAAATTTTGTAGAACTCGATAAGTAAGAAAATGCGGGTGACAGTTTTATACAACGTCGACCGTCAACTGATTTTATTGGTTCATTCAAATCAGAATACGTCACCCGCATTCTTTCAGTTGGCGTGCTCTACCAATGTTTTCTCTACACTTTGAAAAGTTATAATGGACATTGTATACATACTTTGAATAAAATAAAATAAAATTTGATCAGTACCTAATTAAGTTTTTATGAAATTCACCAACTTCTATAAATAAAGTTTGTTCAAGGAAGTAAATTATATAATGATAAAAAATATATTAATAAACGAACCATGTTATCAATATGCATTTTATTATATTTCATTGGATCTATTTTGAACCGTATAATTCAATCAAAGGGTAAATTCCGCTTACCACGTGAGTTTGCATTTCCTATTAAAATATAAACCCATTTTTAGCTTTACCAAAAATTATTTTATATATTTATATTTTAATGTTGGTATCCATGTCTCATTGTCATAAAAAATATTACCGTATCAGAAAATTACTACTAAAGAGTGTTGGTTTATTGTGAAGATTAAAAATAGAATACAGTAGTGGACTTGCAATGATACATATTATTTTGAATACTTCGACTAATATTTTTTAATATTTCACATCTTATCACGAAATATTAGGTATAGTTATTTATTAAAATCTTCTTCTGGGTCACAGTCTGTAGTTTTTTTGGCATCAAGCATTCCATCTCTTCACACATCTCTTTTTTCCGCCAGCATCTTCATCTCGTTGTAGCAGTTACAGTGCACATTACTGATTACCTGGTACATAATATACCTAACTATCTCCAGGGCGACCTCTACATATGATTTTTGCTTTCCGTCGAATCTATTATTTCTTTTTCTTAATGGTGTCATATTCTTATTGCGTTCTCACATTTTTCATCGTCGCTATGACCAGTCTGTTGACATTTTTTTAATGATATTATATACCAAGTACCTAACCAAGGAACGAATTCAGTTGAGGTTTCATATTGCTGGGGTTGGTTGTAAGAGATTGCAAGGTGATTGCCAGTGTGAAATTGATTGAATTTTAGACTTAGTAGTAGGTTTTGCTTGTTGGATACGATACAAGCAAAATTCATCTTCAACAAAAAATCCAAGATCTTCGAATCCAACAATGACCTTAAACTCCGAAAACATTTAGACATATGTGTGGAGTATTCTGGTTTAGAGTTGTGAGACATGGTGCATAGTGTATTTCAATGAACCATAGTAGGTATGTCGATGTTATTTCAATCAACCTAAGTATATGTTGATGTTATTTAAATGTACCTACCTAAGTATGTCGATGTTATTTCAATGTACCTAAGTATGTCGATATTATTTCAATGTACCTAAGTATGTCGATGTTATTTCAATGTACCCCAGAATATCGATGTTATTTCAATGTACCTAAGTATGTCGATGTAATTTCAATGTACCTAAGTACGTCGATGTTATTTCAATGTACCTAAGTATGTCGATGTTATTTCAATGTACCTGAGTATGTCGATGTAATTTCAATGTACCCAAGTATGTCGATGTTATTTCAATTTCAAGCCTTCAAAAGCCATGGTTGAGAGTTTTTTTTAAACTAAATTTGATGGGTTGATATTTTCAGCGTTATTATACCACGCTTGGTTTTTGAATATAGTACCTAGATAGTGATTTCGTCTTTCAAAATAATTTAATATTACTTGTCCCCGCCTGTACTCTTGTTTGTATTAACAGAGTATTTAAATATAATGTATATTATTATTAAAATGACTCATGGATATTATTTAAATAAATTATCTAATAAATATCTGAATATCTTTCTTTCAATATGAACACTTAATTATGTACGTACAATGTGCCGGTCTATTTATAACGCGAATACAATAAAAACCCAATTGAAATTAATAAGAAAAAAACTGTACGTGAAAATATTTGCGTTTGCTTAGCACATTTTTATGATATTGCTTTACAATTTTATAATATTGTACCAAAAATAAATATAATTAAATTCAGTTACCTATTAAAACCTACCTATTATTATACGTAATGATTATTTGAAAATTATTTTTAAATATAGAAAGTAAGTACTTTGTTGATTATCTAGGATTACTGTGCTGGAATCGAAAATTATTTAGGTACTTATATGTATTCCCAATCAAATACACTGAAAAAAATTGCATGTTAAAATTAACCGAACTATAGTGACTACATAGCATTTCGTTTTGTGCTACTAAATATTTTGAGCCCTCAACCAAAAAGTACAGTCATAAATAGATTAACTTTTACTACTGATTACAAAGGTTTGGTTATAAGCGCAGGTAGCCAGTTCGGTTGTCATATCTTTTTTTCAGTGTAAGTAGATAATATTTTAGTTCGACAAAAAGGCGTACTAAAATGGCAGTCATCAATATGAAAAGTTCAGTAACAATACATTTCTGACTGTGAAATACGTACTGAAACTCGCTCTCGCGATTCGCGAAAATTGAGGGCAAACATGACATCCATTTATTATTATCATTTATTTCATGAGATACAGAACGATGATGATGTTTGTTCCGAGATTAACAAGTATTGTTTTGACATCGTGGAGATTAATTTGAAATTCTAGTTTCATCCTACCAATCAACCAGTGTTTCCAACCCAAAGAAGTTAAATATTTTTTTATTACATTTCATTATTTTTAAACACCAAATTCTCGACAGTAGTGTCGCCTCTGTTGAGGTATATATTATGATCACTAACACGATCTTCGTGCATCATATTGAGTGTATCGTATTATAATATTTTATAATGTGAGCTTGATAGGATTATTTCCTTTACTTGACAGTACACGACACAAGATGTAACGTTGCTAAATATGCAACTAAGTACATTGCTATTGTATTAAATCTTCATACCCATCTATTGTGTATTGTAATCTGTTGATCATATCAGCTGCATATTACATTATGTATTTTACTCAAAACGTACTACCTATAAGCTTTATAAAAGTATGCTCTCTTGATTATATTTAATTTTATTAATGACTAAGATATAAACTTGATAAACTTGAACGATTGAAAAATGTGTGTTACGCTTTATTTACTATCTTAGAAAATATGATTCGACTTATCTTCTTCGCTGACTTTAGATAAGTCAACGTTGTGACATTCAACTACTTTTGCTACTATTTAGTGTAGTTAATAACATTAATACACCACAATATCTGAGGCTATTTTCTTGTCAAATCACGTGGTCTCGTGGTCTGCCTCTCTAATATGCTGATCGTACAACACTAGCTATTCCCATTCATTCTACTGAATTCCTCAGTTTCTCTTTTCAAGTACAATCAGTAAGACTATGGGATACATTAAGTGACGATATTACGACATCTCAATCGATTCAAAAAACACTAAAGCTGTTATACCTCTAATAACTTTTAATGGACACCCCTTTTCCATCCCCTCTCTCCTCCCACAACCTCTATCCCCTTCCTTTCTATGTTGCTGTGTATTTTATAATGTTACGTTTTTGTCTTTTTATTGTTTTTTTTTAATTAATTTAATTTACCTACCACTTCACTTTGTATATAACCTCACGTTGCTATTCTTGGTCGGAAGAAATTGCCTTATGGCAATAAACCCGCCATTGTACACATTATTGTACATGAAGTTAAATAAATAAATAAGCGAACGATGAATAAATTTAAGCTTTGGATCATAAATGAAGACAATATGCCGTGATGGTAAAAATGAACATTTAAGCAGTAATAAAAATTAAAAAATACTTGAATACAATCGCAAAAATCTATCAAGGCTAATACCTATTTGAGGATTAATACGTTCCTTGATTTGTGAAATTGAAAAACGTACATTAATAATTATACATAGCGCAATTCAATGGATCTTTCGACGTTCATTATTTTTTCCAATCATTTCATCGTGTGAAGTAGATAAGTTGAGGTTATTTATAAAATTGATATGAGTTATGAGCTTCCACTATACTCCCCTAGATAATTTTCCAATTAAATGGGATAGGAAATTAATCGAGATATTTGCAATTCACTCGATGATACGAACTACCGTACAATCAACGTACAAATTATATTATTTATTGAACTTTCCTTATCGTATAAGTAATGTTTATTTTCTATTTGATGATTGATTATGAAATTGACTGTTTCTAAATATACTAATTTATTATTCGCTTTATTTAAACGAAGAACGAACTACTTTATACGGCTGTGACCAAAGCAACTGCTTATTTCTCAGGACGAGACTCAAAACAATAACCTTTTCTTCTTCCTCTTTTTTTAGATCTATGATCTGTTTTTACAGGTCCTGGGACGAGGATGTCCAGCTCTATCTATCTATTTGATGGTCTTCCCGATGGTCTTGAATAACCTTTTAAATAGTGTTAATATCCTTTTTAAGTGATTAAAAAAATGACTAAATGACGTGACACTCAGACTATTACGTTTCAAAAAATTTCCAAGTATTAAAAAAATAATGCACATGAATTCTTATTTTTTTTGCGACTATCCTTGCGCTGAGATTAATACCTAAAGTCAGTTAGATATTATTTATGTAAATTAGGAATAAAGAGTAAAGTCGTTTTAACAGCAAAAAAAATAGAAAAATACCATTAAAATAAATAGATTCACCATAGCAATGTGAAAAAGAAGGAGCGATTTGGAGGACGCAGAATGAGTACATTTCAAATAATATTTGACAGATACAGTCA
This sequence comes from Molanna angustata, assembly GCA_963576475.1. Classification (NCBI taxonomy): domain Eukaryota; kingdom Metazoa; phylum Arthropoda; class Insecta; order Trichoptera; family Molannidae; genus Molanna; species Molanna angustata. The sequence continues at coordinate 9,357,504 of OY754969.1, forward strand.
TTAAATCTTTTCTTAAAAATTTCCATGCATTAAATCTAGATCCAATGAATTAAAAGTACAAAGCACTGTCGTCCAATCATGTATTTTTTTTCTTTTTTTATGTGCACCAAATTATTTTAAATACATTTTTAAATACTTACTACTCGGGTAGTTTGAATATTTCGAAGTGCGTCAACCTTGGATTGATCGATATCCATTCAATTCTAGATCAGCTCATGATCTGCATCGATCGATCTAATTGCTATCGTAATTAAATTATATTAACCGTATAATTAAAGTTTTTCAAATTCCGTTCTTCATAAATGAATCGTAAATTATTTCACATCGGAGATTTCAATAGAGGCTGTCTTTCGACAAAGAATAATTGCCCAACGTAAACCACGCTTGTAAGTATGTACTTCAAAACAAGGCATGTTAAACATTCAAGAACTTATCACGAGTGACGTGAGAAGCTGTCATCTCATACTACAGTTGTCGTGATCTTCCGTTCTTGGACCAGCTCATGCATACTGTACTCTATCACTGACAATTCGGTTTGTACCGAGCTTGTTAGAACTGCGATGTTCTCATTATTTTGTTGGCAATAGGTGGCTTGTTAGATTTATCAACACTGGTTTCGTGATTTTGATGTTTTGTTAAATGAATACAAGTATTATCTATTGTTCCTACTCTTTCCTTTGTAATTGGCCTAATGGTAAATCGCTGCATAGATAGCTTAAACAGCAAAAAAATAAACAGCATTAGATAATTAATCTTGGCACTTTGGTCCCATTATTAACAAGTGCAACATCAAGATTCATACTAGAGCTCAGATACATTCTCGTTCATTCGTAAACATCAACACGTAGATTAATGGAACGATCTTACACACTTACAATTCGATTACAAGCCCTAGTGTTTTTATAGCCGGCAGAGTTTTCAATTGAGACTTCATAATCAAGCACCGAAAAACGTCAAAATTTGGTGACGTATTCTTGAATGCGTACTTGCTTCCGCAGCATCTGTAGTGTTGTTTTTAAAACAGTACAAAAATCCCAACATTTATCAATACTGAAAAAACTCATAAATATTGTATACAAACTATTGTAAACCAACATAGTTAACTAGTCTCTTTCTATGGCTCTGAAATAAAAATCGCGTCAGAGATTGGATTCATGACAGGTATTATGGCGGACATTGAGATCTGGTTGATCTGTTTTGTGTGAGCCTATATATTTGTTGTGATAATGATTGTGATTGCAGAATGTTGAGATTGTAGGTATACATATTTAGTGTGGAACGGGAAAATCACCTGGTTCATAATTGCATATAATTGTCAATATAAATTGTAAACTGCTAGCCCCAGAACAAGGTTTCTTAGTTGGGCAGCAGTAATCTACTTTTGTATTGTTGTCATTATAAATATGGTGTGATAAATAAATAAATAAATAAACTACTTATTGATCCTTACCTGTTTTCGCCTTTTATGGCATTTTTAACCGGTGACGTATGTAAAAGTATGAGGTAAAGTAATGCATAAAACAAACATGAATTTTATCTTTCACCAGTTGAAAAGGTCTACTCAGTTTAAAAAAATCCGGGTAAAATTGTCGTCCTGTCTAAGTAGTAAAATAATTATTTTCCAAAAACAAAACCAATAGGGTACCTTCCGTTGTTTTTAAATATACAATTAATAAAAAATAACCTCTTCGTTTCTTTCGAAATACAATAAGAACAAAATTATGAATAGTATAATTTCCATTCATGCTATTATTAAATAATGTAAAGTGTTTTGTGCGTAAGTATCTACTTTTAAAGCGTAGAGTCATGTTGAAGATTTAAGTGTTGGTATTTTTGAAAATTACTTAACACAAAATATACTCGGGGAGAACAATAAATTTAAAGTTAATAGTTCGCGCAAGTCTGCTTCCTATTAAATTCTCACATTTTCTGCATTAATATATTATATTTAACTTTACTATTATCATGATACATTGCTTCCTTGGAATTAGTAATTAAGTATTTTCTTCGGTGTAGGTTTGCGGCTTGTTTTGATAAATGTGTGTGCCTATTGAAAACCATTAATTAAAGATGATTTAATCGAGCGTATAATTAAATTGAATTATTTCTAATTGAATTTTTGTAATATCCGAAGAAATTTAAGATGATTGAAAGAGTACAGAATAACAGGAGACAATATATTTTAAAAATTATAACGAACACTTCCTTGCACCCTAAAGTTACAAGTGGATAGTTTATTGCCATTTGACAACCAATCATATATATAATAATCTTTCAAAGTTGGTGCATTTCAGAATACTTTTAAATAAATTGTACTTAATGAAAATCGTAGCAAATTAAAAAATCATACAAGAAACAGGAAAAAAAGAGAAAATAAAAAAAAGTGAATGCATCATCATCATCAGCCTGTGTTTGCCCACTGCAGGACATAGGCCTCCCCTCTCCTTCTCCACTCCTCCCGTTCCTGTGCGACTCCCATCCACTGTGGTCCAACAAATCTTTTTATGTCGTCCATCCATCTGTTAGGTGGTCGCCCTTGTGGTCTCTTGTCGCCTCTCGGACTCCACTCCACCAGTCTTTTCGTCCATCTATTGTCGGTCATTCTTGATAGGTGTCCTGCCCATCTCCACTTTTGCATGGCTATTCTCTCAACCACATCGGATAGTTTGGTCTGACTACGTATCCAGTCATTCCTCTTCCTGTCTTCTAGTTTTATTGCAAACATTATTCTATATTTTTCTTTGTGCTACACGCAGCTTGTTGGCAGACAATTTGGTTAAGGTCGTTGTTTCCATGCCATAAGTGAATACTGGCAGAATGCACTGCTCAAACACCCTTGACTTCAGGGAATTTTGTGGGGCTACGAAAGGTGTTATCGAGTTTCCCAAAAGCCGCCAATGCGAGACTTATTCTTCTCTCAATTTCTATGGTTTGATTATCTCCGCCTAGGGTCATCTTATGTCCAAGGTATATATAGTGGTAAACCTCTTCTACTGGAAGGCAATAATTGCTTGTGTCTAAATTTTGAATATACTTTTCAAATTTGAATATGAATTAGATTATAGTTTTGATTGATAGTGCATCATAATTAGGTAATAAACTTACTATAGGTATGTAATACACTCTCTACATAATGTCTGTTAACAAATTGAAGCACAAAATACCCTTGAAAGTTATTAAACCATAACTCTTCATTATTGCATAGTAGTGGAGAGTTTCTATGGACTAAACAAATGTAAAAAATAAATTCTGAACGTAAAATATGGAACAAACGAAGCATTTTTAATAATAAAACTGTTTGATGTATAATTTTCGCAAATTTCGTAAAAAATCGCAAGTATCATAAAATATGCAACGGTTACATTTTAAAACTTATATCAAAAATGTTCCTAAAGTGTATCTAATTACAGACCGTTGGCGATCGATAGACATTGCGAATAATTTTGCACGAAAATCAATAAAATGCAATATGTGCCATGAAATCATTTTGGTTCTTCAATATCAAATCAATAAGAATTTACGAGGTTAGGTAACAAATGATCGACAAAAATCTTCTTGATATAATAATAATAATTTTTGTTAGTTTATGGAGTCATGACCTATAACCTATGACTGAAATCAATTTGCCAATTTATTGGACAAATATTAAATGTTTCAACCTAATAATATATGCTGCTTAAAGTCGTGATTATGAAAGTGTTTCATTTTGCTCTAACTTTAAGCAAGTCGCTTAGTACAGAATATAAAGCAAATTCATTTTTAAAGTTGATAATTATATCATTAATACAAAGGAGAAGTCTAGAGAAAAGGCTAAAACAAAAATATTTATCTATCAACACCTGATCCCATCTTCCTCTCCTCTTCCTTTCCTTATCCATTAGTTTTCCTATCATTTATTTATTTATTCATACATATACATACCTAATTGAGAAATATATTCTTAACTGCAATGCCCCACTAGCTATGAGTTGTTCTTATATGCTATCTTCTTTGTTTTTTTTTACTTTTATTCTGCTTTCTTTATTTATTTTGTAATGTTATTAACTTATTGCCATAGTACATATTGTTTTGTACATTTAACATTTACTCTGGTTGGTCGGAAGAAATTGCCATCAGGCAATAAGCCCGCCAATATACTAATTATATGTAGAGGAAGAATCAAATAAATAAATAAACTAACTAACTAACTAACTAACTTACTAACTAACTAAATAAATAAATAAATAAATAAATAAATAAATAAATAAATAAATAAATAAATAAATAAATAAATAAATAAATAAATAAATAAATAAATAAATAAATAAATAAATAAATAAATAAATAAATAAATAAATAAATAAATAAATAAATAAATAAATAAATAAATAAATAAATAAATATATAAATAAAAAAATAAATAAATAAATAGATAAATAAATAAATGAATAAATAAATAAATATATAAATAAATAAATAAATAAAAAATACATAAATAAATAAATAAATAAATAAATAAATAAACAAATAAATAAATTAAAAAAAATAAAAATAAATAAATTAATTAATTAATAAATATCGGGATAATACAGGGCATACGATATGTTTTTGAATAACTTATATGATAACTGTATTCAGTAACGTTAAGTACCTACATTTTTTTTAATATCAATATTAATAATCAATAATCAGATAAAAAACAATGCATACTAAAGACTAGGTATAATATGCATCTGAGCCCTAGTATTTTCATAATAACAAATGGGTTAATAAACCATTTTTTCTAATATTACAGAAAATTATTGATCAGGATCTTGTGTTCTTTTACGAATTAAAATTATGTCTTTTATAAATCTGCGGAATCTGTAGATACCTTCCTATTATATTTCTACTTATAATTGATTTAAAATAATTTACATAATATCACCTATTAACGTAGTTTTTTTCCACTGAAAAGAAAAACTCGAGTCTACCATAGTTGTGTTTTAACGCATATACCTATTCTCAAAAACGTACAAATATAAAAAAAGTCAAGTTAAAGCAAATGATGCGACGAAATCAGTTTGAGGCACTCAGCTAAAGAACTACATTTGAAAAAAAAATAGTGAGTGTTTTAGGAATTCGCAGAGGTCGGTTATAGCAGTCAGATGTAGGTAAGTACGAATGAACACATCTAGGGTATGAAATTGTTTCTGTAAATGCGAAAATCGTAATGAAATTATTCAAGTGAAATGAGAAAGTGTAGGTACAATTTCCTGTAGCTGCAGAATAAATCACAGAAAACATTACGAGATGTGGTAGGTACTTCTATACAATTCTCACCAAGTGTAGGTTTAGGTATAACCGATGGTTACCTACATAAACCGAGAGAAAATGCCATTTTGTTGTGGTGCCATTTATTTTTGTCCTGTAAGCGTTTCCCACCGTGAGAGAGCTTTTGCTTACAGAACTCGTTTGTTTCGGAAATTTGTAAAATTCATATAACTTCATATATATATTTTATACCTACGAGATTTCCCTACGGTGATGTATTCCTGAAATGCAATTTATAAAATTCCAAATCTATATTTTTTAATATACCTACCTATTTGATTGTTGTGGAGAAAAAATATGAATAATGTATGTACACATAGAAATTTTAAACCATTACTGCCTTAGAACAGAATGTGTCTAGCGAGGCAGTAAAAAAATGTATAATTAGGTAAATATTTAATTGTAATTTCATTCCTTTGTAATTTTTAAACTATTGGAAATACATCAATCATTCATTCGTTAGTTTGTTCGTTCGTTTATGCCTTCATATTTATGTATGAGGCATATATAATATTAATAATAATTATAATAAACATATCCTATCACCCTGTACAAATGGCGAGTTCGTTGCCAAACGGAAATTTATTTCAACAAACCAGTGTCTCTAGTCCAGTGTAATAATCATAAATTTCTCATCTGCCGGGAATCGAACCCGAGTCGCTTTTTTTTCTTCAGTTTCAATATTTTGAATTGGTTGGTAGCAAATATCTTCCTTCACTTCGCCCTGTCATTAGCGGTCTGATTTAACTGCGGTGCCATAATTCTTAAGTTAAAGAATAAAAGGCAGTCTGTTTATCAAGAAGAACAGCACAGTAGATACAAGGACCAGTGAGAGAAGATTTCTGAGGAGATAAGGATTCATTATAACAATGGTCATTGAAAATGTGTAAAACTTGGAATTGGTTAAAACAGTATTCGATGGGTGCATGCAAAATGGACTGAGAATGAATTCAACTAAATCTAAAGTGATGGTACCCACTTGAGAAGATCGAAAGACGTACGAAATGCGAGAGACGATTGGAGATTGTACAATTAGAACAAGTGGATGAATACTGAAACATAGGAATCATGGTTCAGCGTGATGGAAGAGGTGGTTTGGCCACAGAAAGAATGAGTGAAGACCGACTGACAAAAAAAGGATATAAGGCTGATAAAAGAAGAATGTCGGCCAAGGAAATGTTATAATAAATGCACGATCACGTCAATGGAATTTTGAAAGATGGAGATGTTATAAGTAAAAATTAAAGAAGGGCGTGTATGAGACGATGTATCGACGTGAATGAATATCAAGAGAGAGGAGTCTGACTTTCGGTTCTCTCTGTCATCCCCAAATAGGGAAATGGCGTGATAGTATGGTATTTATCATTGAAATTTTCAGTTTAATTTTGTGAGTTCTTATGCATTATGCATAACTATAATGTTAACGTTGTAGTCTAATAAATTTACACAAAACGTGTTAGGTATATTTTTTTATAAGTATAGTCTCGAGGCGATCGTTAATGTTGTGGATTGACGATAGGCGATATTCTTTACTAGATAACTCAACCTACATAGTTTGCGATTGGCTTGGTGTATCTATGTTCTTCAAAACATTACCTTGTCATATTTTAATCCAGATTTTCAGGGTCTCTTCATTTCCTCTTGGCTATGAGCCCTCGGCTTTGGGTGTTATAATATAATCACGTTAACCATGAAAATGCAGATATTTTTATTTATATTTATCTACAGATTGTTCGAACTTTTTTATCATTTATCTTCCATGAAAAAGTTGACTGGGTATACGTTGCTTTGTTAGACGTTAATCATTCACTCATTCTATGTGTCCAAACTGAAATTCCACATTGAAAATTCAAACAATAGAAGTACGATCGAGGTACATCTAAAAAACAAACAAACTATTTATATAAGAGAGTTGTATCTAGCCTTTAATTTGATATTTCTGTCTGTTTCGGTTCACATGAGTATTTTTCTTTAACAAACATTTACGTTGGATTCTCTGCCGCAGGATTCTGCACCGACACATTTCTCTAATAAAATAACCAACTAAATAAATCCGTTCCAAGAAAGGGTATTTTAATCGTGGAAATAAAACTTTGGAGGTGGTAAATCCAATTCATTGCCGACCGCCCTGGCATAGTTGGTAAGCTGTTCGGTTTCTGTGCGGGCGTCCTGGGTTTGATTCCCAGCAGAGGAGAAATTTATTTTAAATTTATTTCTCACGCAAATATTGCTTCTCTGGGGTGGAAACACTGGTTAGTTGGAAGAAATTGCCATACGGCAATAAACTCGCCACTTGCGCAGAGTGCAAGGAAGTGTTCATTATTATTATTATTGGTATCTTATAAGAAAATGAGTCTCATAATTAATGAAAACATAAATAAATTCATGCCTGTTGTAACCACATCAACCTCTTTCCCTTCATTGGTTGTTGATGTCTACAAATTTGAAGTTGTTGAAGATTTTTACATTCCTGGCCTCACAGGCCAATATTAAAAAATAACACATCGTAGGAGATATGAAAACGGAAAGTGGCAGCCAACATATGCTACTTTGGACTTACAAACCAACTAAGATCCCGTCTACTTTCAATAAAGACCAAAGTCACTCTCTTCATGACCCTGAAAGACCTGTTCTTATGTATGCGTTAGAAACATAGAGTTTAAAGAAGTGGGATGAAAAAGTCTTAGATATATTTGAAAGGCGCATCCTGCGACGCATATATGATCCAGTTTGTGTGAAAAGTGTCTGGAGGAGAAGACACAATACCAAACTGACTATCAGCTGTATAGTGATATTATGTAAGCGCAGTACGTGTTGTTAAGATCAAACGACTACGATGGCTCGGTCACGTACAACAGCGAATGGGAAACGGGGAACCGGCAAAGAAAGTAATGACTGTTAATCCAGTGGGAAGATAACGGGTGGGAATACTGAAACATCGCTGGCTGGATGGAGTCACAACCGCTTGCAGAGTGCTCGGTGTGAACTGAAGGACTGCTGTTCTGGATAGATGAGGGTGGCGACTGATCATAGTGGCAGCTAAGACCCGCCAAGAGTTGTAAAGCTATAGAAAAGAGGGATCTTAATCTTGTTGGAAAAATATCATGTCCAAAATTACGACGATTATTTAACGATGAATGATGACGTTAAATCTTGATTTTCGTGTTTTGTTTTATATTTTTTATCCATTTTTTGTTTTCAATATATCTATCACTTAATGTAAATATTGTTTGTGCATAATTAATTTGATTTTCCTTAATGTTTCGTATTATTTTCACGTTATTAATCTACGAAAGTGTATTGTTTAAATGTATCGTTGAGGAGACCTGACATAGCTGGACAGCAAAGGATAGGGAGTTATTCGCTTCCGTGATCGCCAAGACTAGGAAGATCTGACATGGTATGATGAATATAATAAGTATTGTTTGAAAGTTTTGTTATTTGTTCTCTAATTTATTTGATTTTGAAATTAAAATAAAAAAAAGAATAACCTAATAGAAAACACACGCAAAAATTGTAGAACTAAGGTCAAGACGAGTAGGTAGGATTCGCTAAAATAACCGACGCCTGTCGCTTTTGAAAGAAATCGAGAATAAGTTCTTTTACGGGTCCACTATTTTGTTAATCCAGTGCACTAAACGTTTTGTCACAAACCAAATTTCAAAGAAAATGTTTAATGACATACCTACACTGGGACAACTTTATATAAATGCATTAATTTAATTAAATATAGCGTAAGTGGATTCTTACATATTTTCGCGAGTCTCGGGAAGCTTTGTGCAACTATACAATTTAATTATCATAACAGTTTTAAATAATTTGTTTAAACGATGCAGAATTGAATTAACCACAGTGAAAACGTACCTACATACAATAAAAATGCTTTGAAATAAATACATAATTTCAATCAGATTTTAAGAGTTTAAAACCTGTAACTAAACCATAATGTGTATTACAAAGGTTTTCAATTGTTCAATGATTTTCCAGAACGTGTGAAGGAAGCATCTGGTCTTGCCGATTTTCGTCGCCTAGGTATTGAATACATAAAGGAAAAGTTCTTTAAAGATATTGTGTGCTTCCTTTGTTTTTTGTTGTTTTTATATTGTGTAATTCATACAGTGTAAATTTGTTTTCTTTTATTAATATTCAACTTATTAGTATTCATTTTTTTATACTAGGTGTAAGAAAATGTATTTATTTTTTACATCTAAATAAAAAATACATTCAATATAAATCATGAAAGATAAAGACAACATATTTGAAGTTGTTTCATTAAATCATACATACATACTATCACGGCATATCCCACAATATGGGGAAACCAGCGACGGGTGTGCGGGTGTGAATCACCTAACTATTGAAAGCACTAAAAATACAAAATTATTCAGAATGGGCGGTGAGCCACATTGCTAACTATGTGAGACGTTATTGTACCTCTTGCATTTTCTATTACTCGGCTTTTACGGAACACACCACAGGACACACGAAAACGACGATAGTAGAATATAGTGGAAGCACTATTATAATCCGGTACCTCACAGCCAAATTTAAAATATATCTGATGTTGTTTATATAAATACAAATTATAGCATGTAAACAAATAAATAATAATGAAGATGTTATGTTAACAGGTTTGTGTAATTTCATACGCCATTATAACGTTCAAAGTATCGGTATAATGGTCATATATTGCAGCCATAATAAGAACGAAGAGTTTATAAATGTATGTATATTGGGTCGTTTAATACCGACGGGTAAATTTAATTTAATGTACAAGTTATTCAAAGATTGTACCGTGATTCAGGTGCTCGTTCACAAAAGACTAAAAGTTGTATTAACGAATTGTATTTATTGGATAAAAGTTGAATATGAATAAATGAAACCAATTTGCGAACATATATGTCCCTGGACATATATATACACATCATTATGTATGTCCGTCATGGTATGGATGCAATAATTGATAGCGAAAAAAGAATAAATGATACTGATTTTAATACTCTCAAAGATTTATATCGCGCTGTTAAATTTATTTATTTATTCAAAATCCACAATAACCATACAAAAAAAAAATCAACAATACAATAGTGAAACATAGTACAGTAAAAAATATGAAAAATAGACAATTTAGTATAATATGTTGGCACTAACAAAAATAATACAATATATCAGTACCAACATCCAGTGGATAAGAACTTTTTCACTAAGCAGTGCTTGTGTCGGAATTTATCTATTCATTATAACTTTACTGTCACAGTCCATACTTATGTATCCCATTTTGTCTAGCACACAATTATAACATAATATCATAAAATCAAACATATAAATTAAAATATACAGCTATAAAATCACGGTTTTATATCATTTCACAATTTAAAAAAATATATTTTCAATGTTCATTCTGCCTTTGTTGAGAATCCAAGAAGATAGTTTATTTTTCATAGCACTCAGTGACTTTATATTATATATCTCAAAACCATTTAATTCTTTTGTAAATATGTTTAAAAAACGAAGTAAAATAAAATCAAAATGTTTTTGAGCAAACGTGGTATGAGTTCTGGGGATGTGTAAAAATCTGTGTCTAATATCGTAGGAATTTTCAACTCGAGTATATTGTGTAATATTGAGCTTATGTGAGTAAATGATTAATTTCTTGAGGTATAGCTAATGGTTCAGGATCATCGCGAGGGCGCTGATTTCATAGTTTGTATTGCTTTACCAAACAAAGATGTTTTCGAATATTTTTTTTAATTGCATATACGCACACATTGGATATTTTTTCCCTTTCGGGAGTCAAATGATATTTTTATTGAGGGGTGACATCTGTGCGAGACACCGTCATCTCATTTATAAGGACTGTTGCTTTCATTGTTTACAAATAAACTAATTTCTCAATAGATGGCGTTACAAAAAAGGCTTTACCGTTACTTCATAGATGGCAATAGTATAGTTTCTTATTTTCAGGTGAATTGTTACACACTATTCAAATATATTGTTAATGGAACTCAATAAGAAGGCATAATTGGTGAACGTTGCGCAAGCGCATAAAGTGATCACTTAAACCAGCCGATGACAGGTCGTAAGCCCTGTAGGTGCCTCGAGTTCCTCGTTCTTCTACAATATCCCAACATCGTCTCTATTGGTGTGATGTATATGTTTGTTCTTTTGAAGCTTTAATTTTTTGTTGATGTACATGTATAATTCTGTCACTTTGTCATCTGGTTGGTTGTAAGAAATTGCCAAATGGCAATATGCCCGCCAGTGTGCATTATATTTGTTTATATTATGTACAAAAAGGTAAATAAATAAGTCTAATTACCTGCTACTGAGACTACTCTTTTACTCTTTGTTGAAATTATTTTGATAAAAATAATAAAGCTTCATAGAAAAACTTTTTAAAATTAGGAGATCGTTTTCCAGTGGTCTATATTTATCACAGAATTAGAGACTGCCAGAAAAATATTATAGCTAAAGTGCTCTGGACACTTAAATGAGTAGGTACTGCTATTCACTTACAGGAGGCGTCATGATGTTAATCATCTATGTGTGTGTGTATTTTACAATCATTATAAAATAAAATAATTCTCACCTAGTAAATGCTGGCATCCAATATTTTTTTGGAAATATAAATCAAATTGCAAACTTATAAAAATAATCCGTTTCAATGGAAAAGCCAATAATTTATTCGACAAGTGATTTATAGGCGATCAAAATAATAACGAATTGTTTTCGAAAAAAAAAAACTTTCGAGGGTTTTTGAATCAAAAAAGTTGGAAATTTAAATATTTGAGAGGAATTCGCGTCGAATCAGCGTCAAAAAGCTGGTTGTAATTTATGAAGATGGATGTTTAAGTGCAACAAGAATTACATACTCTTGAAGTGTCGAAAAATAATATAATTATCTATGTTTTTCGTCGTGTCATCATATAGTATAACGCGATCACTTAAATCAATTGGGCAACGGTCATCATTTGGTCTTGTGGAGAATTCTTTGGATAAAAATATTTTAAATAGGTATATTTTTAAAGCTCATACAATTTTTTTTCTTGACTTAAGTTTACTGTTTACGAGAGATGTTTATTTGAACGTTTCATTTGATGTATTCATATCTATTATTTTATTAATCGTTCATTTGTTTATGATTTTTTATAGTTTTTAACATATTTTGTGTCTAGTAAATTTATATTTTGAGCAGATAGTATGTAACGTGGGGTGCGCAGAGCCCAATTTTTTGTTTTATTGCTTGCTTATTATATTATATGTGCAAACCGCCCCCCTCCACGACTTAAAATTATTTATTATTTTTTTTTTTACTAACGGCGTTTGACATTTACATGAAGTATTCAAAAGATACAAAATATAGTACCTACATAATGTGTGAAAATACATAAAAAAACAAACATATCCAATTTATAAACAATGAAAATGAAGCAAGAAGAAATATAAAGAAATACTTATACAAAATAAAATAATACATACAATTGACGTTTACCGGAAACTATAGGTTTATCTTTTTGTTATTTTGTAAACGTTTATTTGTTTATGTATTTTTCATTTGTATTGCTTAAGTATATGTTTTTATTATATAAGATTATTTCAACAAACAATAAAAAATTTATTAGAAAAATTATACGCAAAATTGTACCATGTTTTTTTTAATAGTCACTCAAAAGTTATTATATTTTAGTACTTTGTCATAGTAAAACTGAGCATAAATATGAAATAAATCTTTTATAACACTACCTAAAAATATCAGTTTTCGAAAATAAAATATTGGATTTAATTTCGAGAAGAAAATGAATATTATGTAATTATACAGCTATGTTTCAACGTAATGCGGAATTTTTAAAAAGCCGAGAAAAGCCGCGGGGATTGAGGAGGAAATGTGATAGGAAATTGAAGTTCTGGATGGTAGATCTCTCTCTTCACTTCAACCAACTCCCAGAGCGATATTCTTACACGATACTATGTAATAATATTATCCAATTCGATATCGCGCTTAATGTATTTTTACTCTCCACACTATGGAATAGGGGAGAGTCATGATTTCGCAAAATTTAAGCGTATTTTTTTTACATCAATTTCTCAATGGGTATCATGTAGAGAATGCACACTATGAGTTTCGTCGTGATGTGTTTGTGTGTATGGCGTATACGCTGTACGCCGTACGCCGTACGCCGTAGCATTTATCTTTTTTGTGTCCTCTCTACAGCCCAAACTATAAGTCTGATCGACTTCATATTAACATCATATGTGTAAAGTGCAAAGACCTAGAGCTGATTAGTTTTCCATAGACAACTTTTGATTTCTTCTCTATGAATTCATCATTTACGTTGTTTTTTTTTTGTGTCCTCTCTGCAGCCCAAACTATAAGTCCGATTGACTTCATATTGATATCACATGTGTTAAGTCCATAAACTTAGAGCTGATTAGTTTTCCATAGACAACGGTTCATTTTTTCCCAATGTTTCTTTATGATTTCATCTATTAAAACTGAAAAAATGCTCTCACGACCTGGAAATTAGAGATATTTTAATTTGGTTTCAACTATTTATACAACACCAAGAATCTTCATAAAATTGTATTCAAAGTTGGTCAATGTTAAAAGAAAAATATTCAACGGTTTCAAAAATTATATTTTATTTAATGGATATTTGTATGAAACTTATATGTAACAAGAGAATTTTTTTATATTTGGCAATGATCAGTTCATTGATTTCATATTGATAGAAGAATATTAATAGCTTGAACTTAGAACTGATTAGCTTTTCATAGATATCATATAATTTCTTCATATGATATCACGTGTAAACATTGTCAAAATGCTCTAACGCTCTTTGAAACAAAATTTATCTGCTTTTTTTAAAATATTTCATACAACATAAGCAGTCTTCACTATACTGCATTAATAGTTTGTCTATCTTAACATAAAAATATACTATCGGAAGAAAATTTATATTCCTGGTAGTAACATTTAGTATGAATAAAAATGTAATTAGATAAATTTCTATGTATGGAAACGTTTAGTAATTTGATTTCATGTTATAATGTAAAGAGCTTGAACATAGAACTGATTAGCTTTCCATAAATAACAAAAAAAATCTTCATATGATATCACCTGTCAAAATTTGGAAAATGCTCTCGCGTTCTTTAGAACAAAATTTATCTGCTTTTTTTAAAATATTTCATACAACATAAGCATTCTTCACTATACTGCATTAATAGTTTGTTTATCTTAACATAAAAATATACTATCGGAAGAAAATTTATATTCCTGGTAGTAACATTTAGTATGAATAAAAATGTAATTAGATAAATTTCTATGAATGGAAAAGTTCAGTAATTTGATTTCATGTTATAATGTAAAGAGCTTGAACATAGAACTGATTAGCTTTCCATAAATAACAAAAAAAATCTTCATATGATATCACCTGTCAAAATTTGGAAAATGCTCTCGCGTTCTTTAGAACAAAATTTATCTGCTTTTTTTAAAATATTTCATACAACATAAGCATTCTACACCATACTGCATTAAAAGTTTGTCTATCTTATCATAAAAATATACTATCGGAAGAAAATTTATATTCCTGATAGTAACATTTAGTATGAATAATAATGTAATTAGATAAATTTCTATGTATGGAAAAGTTCAGTAATTTGATTTCATGTTATAATGTAAAGAGCTTGAACATAGAACTGATTAGCTTTCCATAAATAACAAAAAAAATCTTCATATAATATCACGTGTCAAAATTTTGAAAATGCTCTCGCGTTCTTTAAAACAAAATTTATCTGCTTTTTTTAAAATATTTCATACAACATAAGCATTCTTCACTATACTGCATTAATAGTTTGTTTATCTTAACATAAAAATATACTATCGGAAGAAAATTTATATTCCTGATAGTAACATTTAGTATGAATAAAAATGTAATTAGATAAATTTCTATGTATGGAAACGTGTAGTAATTTGATTTCATGATATAATGTAAAGAGCTTGAACATAGAACTGATTAGCTTTCCATAAATAACAAAAAAATTCTTCATATGATATCACCTGTCAAAATTTGAAAAATGCTCTCGCGTTCTTTAAAACAAAATTTATCTGCTTTTTTTAAAATATTTCATACAACATAAGCATTCTTCACTATACTGCATTAATAGTTTGTTTATCTTAACATAAAAATATACTATCGGAAGAAAATTTATATTCCTGATAGTAACATTTAGTATGAATAAAAATGTAATTAGATAAATTTCTATGTATGGAAACGTGTAGTAATTTGATTTCATGATATAATGTAAAGAGCTTGAACATAGAACTGATAAGCTTTCCATAAATAACAAAAAAATTCTTCATATAATATCACCTGTCAAAATTTGAAAAATGCTCTCGCGTTCTTTAAAACAAAATTTATCTGCTTTTTTTAAAATATTTCATACAACATAAGCATTCTTCACTATACTGCATTAATAGTTTGTCTATCTTAACATAAAAATATACTATCGGAAGAAAATTTATATTCCTGGTAGTAACATTTAGTATGAATAAAAATATAATTAGATAAATTTCTATGTATGGAAAAGTTCAGTAATTTGATTTCATGTTATAATGTAAAGAGCT
This sequence comes from Molanna angustata, assembly GCA_963576475.1. NCBI lineage: Eukaryota > Metazoa > Arthropoda > Insecta > Trichoptera > Molannidae > Molanna > Molanna angustata. The sequence goes on from OY754969.1 coordinate 9,373,420, forward strand.
TGAACATAGAACTGATTAGCTTTCCATAAATAACAAAAAAAATCTTCATATGATATCACCTGTCAAAATTTGGAAAATGCTCTCGCGTTCTTTAGAACAAAATTTATCTGCTTTTTTTAAAATATTTCATACAACATAAGCATTCTACACCATACTGCATTAAAAGTTTGTCTATCTTATCATAAAAATATACTATCGGAAGAAAATTTATATTCCTGATAGTAACATTTAGTATGAATAATAATGTAATTAGATAAATTTCTATATATGGAAAAGTTCAGTAATTTGATTTCATGTTATAATGTAAAGAGCTTGAACATAGAACTGATTAGTTTTCCATAAATAACAAAAAAAATCTTCATATAATATCACGTGTCAAAATTTTGAAAATGCTCTCGCGTTCTTTAAAACAAAATTTATCTGCTTTTTTTAAAATATTTCATACAACATAAGCATTCTTCACTATACTGCATTACTAGTTTGTTAATCTTAACATAAAAATATACTATCGGAAGAAAATTTATATTCCTGGTAGTAACATTTAGTATGAATAAAAATGTAATTAGATAAATTTCTATGTATGGAAAAGTTCAGTAATTTGATTTCATGTTATAATGTAAAGAGCTTGAACATAGAACTGATTAGCTTTCCATAAATAACAAAAAAATTCTTCATATAATATCACGTGTCAAAATTTTGAAAATGCTCTCGCGTTCTTTAAAACAAAATTTATTTGCTTTTTTAAAATATTTCATACAACATAAGCATTCTTCACTATACTGCATTAATAGTTTGTTTATCTTAACATAAAAATATACTATCAGAAGAAAATTTATATTCCTGGTAGTAACATTTAGTATGAATAAAAATGTAATTAGATAAATTTCTATGTATGGAAAAGTTCAGTAATTTGATTTCATGTTATAATGTAAAGAGCTTGAACATAGAACTGATTAGCTTTCCATAAATAATAAAAAAAATCTTCATATGATATCACCTGTCAAAATTTGGAAAATGCTCTCGCGTTCTTTAGAACAAAATTTATCTGCTTTTTTAAAATATTTCATACAACATAAGCATTCTTCACTATACTGCATTAATAGTTTGTTTATCTTAATATAAAAATATACTATCGGAAGAAAATTTATATTCCTGGTAGTAACATTTAGTATGAATAAAAATGTAATTAGATAAATTTCTATGTATGGAAACGTTCAGTAATTTGATTTCATGTTATAATGTAAAGAGCTTGAACATAGAACTGATTAGCTTTCCATAAATAACAAAAAAATTCTTCATATGATATCACCTGTCAAAATTTGAAAAATGCTCTCGCGTTCTTTAAAACAAAATTTATCTGCTTTTTTTAAAATATTTCATACAACATAAGCATTCTTCACTATACTGCATTAATAGTTTGTCTATCTTAACATAAAAATATACTATCGGAAGAAAATTTATATTCCTGATAGTAACATTTAGTATGAATAAAAATGTAATTAGATAAATTTCTATGTATGGAAACGTTCAGTAATTTGATTTCATGTTACAATGTAAAGAGCTTGAACAAAGAACTGATTAGCTTTCCATAAATAACAAAAAAAATCTTCATATGATATCACGTGTCAAAATTTTGAAAATGCTCTCGCGTTCTTTATATCAAAATTTATCTGCTTTTTTTAAAATATTTCATACAACATAAGCATTCTTCACTATACTGCATTAATAGTTTGTTTATCTTAACATAAAAATATACTATCGGAAGAAAATTTATATTCCTGGTAGTAACATTTAGTATGAAAAAAAATGTAATCAGATAAATTTCTATGTATGGAAACGTTCAGTAATTTGATTTCATGTTATAATGTAAAGAGCTTGAACATAGAACTGATTAGCTTTCCATAAATAACAAAAAATTTCTTCATATGATATCACGTGTCAAAATTTTGAAAATGCTCTCGCGTTCTTTAAAACAAAATTTATCTGCTTTTTTTATAATATTTCATACAACATAAGCATTCTTCACTATACGGCATTAATAGTTTGTCTATCTTAACATAAAAATATACTATCGGAAGAAAATTTATATTCCTGGTAGTAACATTTAGTATGAATAAAAATGTAATTAGATAAATATCTATGTATGGAAAAGTTCAGTAATTTGATTTCATGTTATAATGTAAAGAGCTTGAACATAGAACTGATTAGCTTTCCATAAATAACAAAAAAAATCTTAATATGATATCACGTGTCAAAATTTTGAAAATGCTCTCGCGTTCTTTAAAACAAAATTTATCTGCTTTTTTTAAAATATTTCATACAACATAAGCATTCTTCACTATACTGCATTAATAGTTTGTTTATCTTAATATAAAAATATACTATCGGAAGAAAATTTATATTCCTGGTAGTAACATTTAGTATGAATAAAAATGTAATTTGATAAATTTCTATGTATGGAAAAGTTCAGTTATTTGATTTCATGTTATAATGTTAAGAGTTTGAACATAGAACTGATTAGCTTTCCATAAATAACAAAAAATTTCTTCATATGATATCACGTGTCAAAATTTTGAAAATGCTTTCGCGTCCTTTAAAACAAAATTTATCTGCTTTTATTAAAATATTTCATACAACATAAGCATTCTACACCATACTGAAATAATAGTTTGTCTATCTTAACATAAAAATATACTATCGATAGAAAATTTATTTTCCTGGTAGTAAAATTTAGTATGAATAAAAATGTATATAATAAGATAAATTTCTTATGTATGGAAAAGTTCAGTAATTTGATTTCATGTTATAATGTAAAGAGCTTGAACATCGAACTGATTAGCTTTCCATAAATAACAAAAATTTCTTCATATGATATTACGTGTCAAAATTGTCAAAATGCTCTAACGTCCTTTAAAACAAAATTTATCTGCTTTTATTAAAATATTTCATACAACATTAGAATTCTTCACCATACTGCATTAATAGTTTGTCTATCTTAACATGAAAATATACTATCGTTAGAAAATTTATATTCTTGGTAGTAAAATTTAGAATGAATAAAATATTTCATTGTCAATATTTGTGGTGTGGAGAGTTTAGTGTTGGCCACAACCCACTCGTTTTTAAAATCAATTAAATATTAAATACAATTCCTTCGAGGGCAAAGTCATTTTGGTATTAAAATATTGAAGTAGGTATTGATTACATATGACAATATTTTAAACCAGGTTATCCAAATATAATAATAAAGGTTGTACCTACTAAAGAGAAAACGTACATTTCCCACAAAACACTTTTTGATACATTCAAAGTTCCTAAAATAGAGGATATTTATAAAAAAACGTCAATTTTCCAATTTTTAAAAGATAATGTTTTGCAAATATTTGACGATTCCGAAGCGATTTTAAAATTCATAAATGTAATACTAGATAGATGCAAAACAATTAAATTTATATGGGAATAAAGAATTTCAATTGCCTCCCAGATGAAGTAAAACAGATGAATGATTTTAAAATGTTCAAACAAAGACCGAAAAAACATTTCACAATCTTAAATGGTGTATGTAATGATGTATGTATTGATATGACCAAATTTTTTTGGAATTAATTTATTTATTTAATATTGCTTCTCGGGCAACTAACAGGTACTATGTCAAATATTAATCTAACACGCAGCTAATAATAAGTTGCCTCATTCTGGATATTTACGATATTTAGGTATCTCACAGATCCAGACTGAAAACATAATTGAAAACTGTGTCTCCACCGGGAATCGAACCCGGGACCTTTGGATCAGCAGTCAGATACACAACCAACTGAGCCACGAAGGTGAAGGCCACGGTTGCCTGTTTCCTATTGTTTTTTTATGTACCTATATTTGTTTTTTTATTTTTTCACCGTTGTATAACTATGTATTTATTGTATTATCTAATATCAAATGATTTCCTCATCAAGGTAATGCAACAATTATTTTTTTTATTTTTAATATTATTAAAAAAAGTATGATAATTAATTAAAATAAATAAAAACCCATTTAAAGAAATACAAATAACGACAGAATGTTACATAGAAACTTAAATCAATCTTTTTTGTCCCTTTTTCCATACATTTGCCTTTACAAAACACATTGTATCTTTATGACGATTAATGAGGTTTTTACATTTAAAACAAAATGTCCGAGAGAGCTCTGGTCAAAATGAAACTCATAGCCCATGTATTTTTTTCTTGAATGAATTTTTGTGAAGTGGGTACATTTTTACGATAGGCAAACATTATTTTAACAAATATAACTAAAATGCAATTATACATTACATACTTAGTTATACATATGTATTTTTTTGTGAATTTGCATCTGTGTTTCATACCCATGATTCTATTGTTTCCTTTATTTTCAAAAATATCAAATGTATGTATTTAATATCTCTTTTTATGATATTGTAATGGTTGAATGTTTAATTTTGCTTTAAAATTAAATTGATTCAAATATCAGAAGGTTGTGTGTTCAAATCACGCCGGGATCACCATATGAATTGGTTGAATGTGTTTTTTGGCTTTTTGTTTTTTTTCACCAAACCGTTACATGCAATATTCATATAAATGGAAAATGAAAATCTAGGACAGATTGTAAATAAAACATTAAAGTACTTACATTAATTTATTGATACAATTTTAAACCAACTTTCCCAAATAAAATATTTTTACAAATAAATATATAATCTATAAGATTCGTAAAGAGATCGAAGAAGGCGCGGAGAGTTACAGCTGAAGGTATGCCTGTTATTGAGAACGAACCCGGGACGAATGGTTTGCGAATCTTCATTCTTCGAGAAGCGATGGCGACGAATGACTAGACCTTAAAAAGCACACCAGGGGGGCATGTCTGGTTCAATCGGCGAAATCAAAACCCTCACGATTACCCATATCATGGATATAATTATTATATGCAGTTCTATAATATCTTTAGATGTCATAGAACTCCATACGATAATTATATCCATGATATGGGTAATAACTAGGGTTTTGATTTCGCCGGTCGAACCAGACTTGCCCCCCTGGTCATTTTTACCAAAGTCGTATAAGCTGTCAAAGTTTCATTAAATTTATTTTTTCAGCATAAATAATAATAAGTATCATTATGTTCTAATTTTTTGAAATCTAATTTATTTGAAAAATCAGGCTTGACAAATACGAGTACATAATATGTATGCTTATTTCTTACCTCAAATGGCAAAGGTGTTGACAATTTTTTTCACAAAGAAGAAGAAGATGGTAGTATTATATACGATGAGTCGACGATATTACCAACTCCGGTTGTGGGAAGGGGTTGGCTGAGGGAAGCACAAGACAGAGAGAGATGAAGTTCATTGGATGAGGCCTACATCCAGCAGTGGAGATATGGCTGACAAAGAAGAAGAAGAATGATACACAAATATTTTTTTTTGTAATTTCATACACTTACGTTAAAATCGTGTCTATTCCGTACATAGTTGTGCAGAGTAAAATCAACGTACGGGTTTGAGAATAATATGAGGTATAGGTAGCCTTTGACATGCATGCTTTACTGTCTTATGAAATGTATGTATACCAATACGTTGACACTTAGTGAAATTCAAAGGCCGCTAGACTATATCCCTTGCCAATGACTATTGAATATCCTATATTGATTTCAGTTTAGTCAATAGTTCTACATGAACAAATGCGACGACGAGGGATATGGAATTATTTGCACGTTATGCATTTCGACTCGCAGTGATGATTGCCCGCTATAAGCAATACTGTTAGTAATATGCACATATATTTAGACAGACACTTGAGATACTTGAGAAAGATCAAAATAACTATTCAGATACACAAACGGTTAGTAAATTCGATTTAATCAATTACCAAATTTTAAGATGAAGAAGGATTTAGTTGTTGTGTTTAAATCGAGAAAGACCCTGCTTTAAAAAATCTGTTAGTCTCTACCTGTCTCGTGAGTGAAGGCATTTTTTTACGTGGCTTTGAAGTGGACACCAGCTGTTATAGATTTGTTTCTATTATTCCCTTCCAAAGAAGTGCACTACGTAGCGTGGCGTTGGAGAGGGTTTGCAATCTGCTGAAGAAAATATCGAGTCGGATCAAAAAGACCCAGATTTTTAGGTGTGATGGCATGTATATTTAAATTTTTTTTTCTAGTATTTAATTGTTATTCAGTGACTATTTGATAAGGAATTTTGCAGAATATACAAAAATACTTTAAGATACCTACATTTATCATATGAAATTGTATTCCTTCGGTGCAAGGACCTGTCATTGGCTAGATTTGTGCAATTATCCATTTGAGCAACGTCTATACCTACATACATATATACTCACGGGGTTGGCAGAGAGAACATTTTTCTATTTGAACACACATTCATCGCCTCGTCAACATTCATACATCGTCTTATACCTACATGAACGTCTGTTGTTCACGCTTCTTACATTTTCATCTTTCAGAATATCGTTTACATGGTCGTGCTATCCTTTTTTTGGGCATCCTCGTCCTCTTAATCCATTCCCGTTAGCTTTTTGAAATGTAATATAATTTTTAATATTAGCTATATGTTATTATGGTCCAATAACTCGAGAAATCACGGAGGCTGCGCAGAGTGAAAATAAGATTGTTTAGCTGATTGATTAATTATGTGCAACCCGCAATCCTCAGTGATGAAAATTCTCAAGCTATATACCGGAAACAAAATACTATGCAACTGCTTATAAATAACGTGGAAAGAAGTAGTAGGTATAACTAAACATGAATATAGGAACTATCATTTTTTACGATAAATCCGTTATAATTCCGAATTCGCTCGTACATCTGTTAGTAATTTTACAAAATATACGTAATAGTTTTTTTTTTATCTAGTCTCCATTATATTTTGCAGTCGTATCTCGAGGGAAATAAAAATAAAAAATACGATGCTATAAACGAGAAGCAAGTTTAATCAGTCCAGCATGGATATAATATTAAGCCTAGCAGGTCTGCCGCCGATAATACGATTTGGGATTAATATTGAATATCCTCTCCTGCATTGGGATTTCATATTATTATTGGACTGTCCAGGAAACGTAGGATCAGATTATGTACCAGGCTCACCATATTGTCATGTATCGGCTTATCCTGTGCCTTGCCATTGCCCATTGCCTATGGACAACCAATCATACTGACTCGTAGGTACATGGATACATAATATGTATATGGATCTCTAGATTGATTTATCGGTAGCGAACCATTAAAAAAATGTAGTATGTATATCGGTAAAAAAAGGTTTAAGGGAAACTGACAATACGATTTTTTAAACTCACCATTGGTATGTAATATTTTTCTCATTTTTCTTCCTTAAACTATTCCCGTTCACTCCTGGACGAAAGCCTTCTATATTTGCCTGCTTGTCGACCTGCCACATGTAGTCTGCATCTTAGACGTTCCGATGTAGAGATTTGTGATTTTCAACCCATAGGCCAAATTTTTTTTGATCAAATTCCATTTATTCATATAATTTTGATGGTTTTTTGTGGTAATAGACTTTATATTGATATTATAAATGATAAATGTATAAACTTTGGAACAAGTAGTTTTGCTCTACATATCTCTTTTCTGTGATTTATTTATTGAATATTGCTTCTCGGGCAACTACTAACAGATACTATGTCAAATATTAATTTAATACGCACCCAATAATAAGTTACAAAATATATCATACAAAACTTTTAAAATGATGTTTTTTATTTTTGTTACATTGATGCAAATAATATAATTATAACGTATAATTTTCCCCAAACATCTTGAACGAGCTTCCGGTTGCGCAGAGCGCAAATTTGTGTCTTTTTGCTTCGTTGGTTTACGTGCAAATCGCCCCCCTTCTCGGCTAAAAGTTCAAGTTATTTGGCGACAACTATACCGCAAAAAATATGTATTCGTGGACCTATGATGAAAAAAAGTGTCATTCGTTCAGCCCAAGCTGAACCTACCAACAAAAGTTTAATAATTTTTATTAATATATTAACGATGTATAAAGGTATCGGTAGACATCTTGGAAAATCACTCGGGCTACGCAGAACACAAATTTACAATACACTTACTTATAAAAAATAAAAAAATAATGCTCCCTGCGCAAGTGGCGAGTTTATTGCCATATGGCAATTTCTTCCTACTAACCAGTGTTTCCAGCCCCGAGAAGCAATATTTGCGTGAGAAATAAATTTCTCCTCTGCTGGGAATCGAACCCAGTACGCCCGCACAGAAACTTATACAGTTAAGAGAACATATAACGCTAAATCTAGTAACTGAAAACATGATATATTAAAACCGAATGCACTATGAAGTAACGGGATAGTAAGGGTAACTATCACGTGAGTTGTATAAGGTTTATACATGATTTAAATTGTCGGAAACCCAAAATTTGTGGATTTTTGGCATTTTAAGAACAAACCTTACTTGAAATGACAAAACCTTATCGGTCATTCACTTTGATTCATTCTTTTAGAATATTCAAGATTTATTTCTCTACAAAACATAGTTTTGGAGTAGGTAATTAAAAAATGTTGTAAAAAAGGATATTTTTAATACTACTTTTAGGAGGATTTAGGATGAATTTTAAAATTGTGTGACGAAAATTCACAGAAATATTGAATACACTTATGCTATTTTTTTTTGAAACACACTAACATTTTTCAGGAAGTTGATTTGAAATTGGGGTGTTTAGGTTTATATGCCCCCTTAAGTATTGGACACAATTTACTCACTCAAATATTTTAGCGATATAATGACTTACATACTTACATAAAATGTACACAGAAATCGCTCCTATTTGTGTGAAGTCCAATTATTATTATTTAAATTAATTAACGAATAACTGTGCATGAAAAATGCTTCATCAAATTTAATGATCAATTGTCGTTTCACGGTGTATTTAAAATTCTGACATTTGATATTAGTCTGTTGAAAGCCATCACGATTCCCATATTATCAGCATGGATCACACCATAGGTATACCATAGCGCCTGCAGTCATGGCCGACATATTGATTATACTAAACCGTAATGGCACCGTTTTAGGCGAAGGATATTTTTATTGGTAATGATAATATTACCATACAATTGTTTCTATCATCATGTTCGTACATTTTCGTGCATGGAATTGGTACAATATTGTTTTGAGTAATGTTGCGAAATCACTCCCTGTAGCGATAGGTTTGTCTTAATATTACAATTATCAGTTGATTGTTAACAACTTTTATAAGGCCAAGCAAACGATGACAGGTTAGAAGATTGGTATATTGCGTTTTTCTGTCAATGCGTTTTTTTTACTAATTATTATTTTCTTCTTCTTCTTCAGTCTGTTTTTATCCATTCTTGGTCATGGGCCTCCCCCTTGATCCTCCACAACTCCCTGTCTTGGGCACACTGCATCTATCTCCCTCCGGCACATTTCTTGATGTCATCAGACCACCTTGCCTGGGGTCTGCCGACACCTCTTCGGCTTGTTCTCGGTCACTACTCTACGATATTTTTGGTCCATCGTGAATCCTGGCATGTGGCAATATGCCCAGCCCAGCTCCACTTAAGGCCAGCGACCCTTTCCGCTACATCGGCTACTTTGGTTCTTTGTCTTATCATGACAATATTATTTAAGCACGAATAATTGGTACGGTTACAGAGAAAAATTAATCTGGCTTCAAACTATTTCGTCTAAATCACAGGTATTTCCTTATTTTAGGGAACATATTATGATAATACTTACAGATTTATTTAACAAATTTTGGCATGGTTTGGTAAGAGTTCATAGTTACAGGAACATATATATTCACATATACTTACATACCTTCATTCAAACATACATATATACGTAAATCTATTTAACTTACCAAAAATCCCACAAGACCTGTATGTGGATATACCTGAACAAAATTACCATTTTTTGATAGTGCATATAAAATTCATAAAAAGTGATAAAGCATAATACCTACATAGAAAATGCATGGAATATAAACACATAGTAGAACACATTTAGATGGCAATCGAATATTTTTATTATTGCATATGCGCAAACATTGGATTTTTTTCCCCGTCGGGAGTCAAAGATATTTTTTAACAGATTTTTAATTATCTCAATAGAGATGAAGTTGGAATATTTACTGTAGGAGAACCGGGAAATCAAGGCACCTACAGGGCTTACGACCTGTCATCGGCTGGTTTACGTGATTACTTTATGCGCTTGCGCAACATTCACCAATTATGCCTTTTTAATGAGATCCCTATCAATTCAATTTTTGAAAGTTCTATATATTGCAATACTGAAATTCTTTTCACTTGAAAATAAGGATTTTTACTACAGCCATCTATATGTGAAATTATGAACAACATTCTAATTATTTTTATTTATTTTTGTTGTAACGCCATCTTTTGAGAGAATCGGCATTGTCACCTCAGGTATAAGAATAGTTGCTCTCATTTTTTACAAAAAACCAATTCTCTCAAAACGAAAAAACCAACTTGTTTAACAAGGACATATTCATTTATATATAAAAAAAATAATAACCGACAAAATGTATGAATATAAATAATAATAATAATAAAACTGTCTTACTTACAATTACAACTAGGAATTAAACACAAGTTTTTTTAAACATATGAGTTTTTAAATGTTTTTTAAAACTAAATTCACTATTAATTCTGATGGTTGGTGGCAGATTGTTCCAATGAGTCTGTGCTCTTACAGCAAAAGCACGTTCACCGAATTCAGTGAAGTGACACCGGTTTTTCTCAGATAAACATCCAGCGGCAGTTGCTGGAGATCGAAGCCTTGTCCTCCGGTTTGTCATCTGCTGTGGTATACATAGCTCCGTTATGTATGATGGTGCCTTTCCATTTACCGCTTTATGCACCATCCAACAGTCTTTAAACAAAATACGCTCCGGAACACGTAGCCAGTGCAGGTCTCTCAATAGTGGAGTGATGTGTTCAAATTTTGATGAGCCCTTAATTAATCTGGCCCTTAGTAATAAAGAAAAATATGATAGGATTGAAACAACAACAAAAAAAACACAAGGTACATATGTAGGTAGGTAGGTACCTACTATAATATTTTAAAATTAATTTAAAACGTTCACTTTGCGCAATATAATATATATTTTTTTCAAAACTGGTGATACATTTTTAAAAGTTGGTAGGTACCTCCCTAATAATTAATAGTTCAAGACTACATTGACGACCCTCCGTTACAAATAAATAGCGTCGTAGAAAAATAATATTATGTAAATTTGTAATATAAATAGATACAGCAGCGTTCAGTGATGAAATATTATATTATTTCCTGCAAACTCCTTAAAACGAACCATTTTTACTACTTATTCATGTCTCACAGAATTATTCAATTTATTTTCTGGAAAGTATCAGTAGATAAAGTTGTATTAACTCTCTTGTAAGTATGGAAAACTATTACTTAGATAAAATATTTCCCAAGATAAGAGATATTCTTCCATGCAGACTATTTTCACAAAATGAATAAAACATGCTGGAATCTAGAGTTATATCCGTTTTATGTATAGTTTTTAAGAAGGATTAATAACAATATTTTTGGATCTGTCTGATTCAAAGTGGGTAAGTACATCTAAGCATGATATTTTTATAATAAATTGATCCAGTAAATTATACATAAACAATTTAATGAAACTTAATTTGAAATGAAATGTTCTCTTAAAAAACTTGTGTCATTGAATTCTATTTGTTTTGATATTTAAAATCTTGAATAGAGTCTTTATGGTTTCAAAAAACCAATGTGCTAATGGGAGTTTTTTTTTTATTTCTTTTAATCGATTTTTTTACTTACAGATCACTTAACGTTTAAACCACACAATAAGCAATGTATGTGTCTAATGATTCGTATTTTTAACTAAACTTAATAGTATGGAACGGAAAATTTTGCAGAATTGTGGAATGTTATTTTTTCTTCAAGTTTTCAAAATGACAAAATACACTTTTTATATATTTTTTTAATCTTTTTTTACAATGTGGTAAAATTAATTGGATACACTCTTTTGAAAACACGAAATCTGAATCTAGGTGCACAATCATTTGAGTCGTGTGATGCTCTCTCAAGAGTATGTTTGGTATGAAAATATGTGTTCTTATTCAGTCACGGAATTTTCTGTCGCCGATCTAATCTGTAATAGGTTCCTACGTAAAATCTCTAACATACGCAATACGCACATAATATGTAATTGATCTTCAAGTTGTTATTCTAATAAATTCAAAGGTGTTGTATTTTGGAGTGGATCGAGGAGAGAAGATAAGACGATACATGTTATTAAAATGCCGTTAAAGGCTTCGGTGAACGGTTCTATTGTGAAATATCTCAGAAGGTATTGTACGTGAGTTCACCGCAGTATAAGGTAACTCCTTGGTACGAATACCGATGGCGAGGAATGACTAATTGTGTTGTGATTCCAAAACTGTCAAACGAATAGCGGCGTTTGTTATGACATTATGAAGGATTTTAATCATATTTAGCGCTAAATATCAATTTATTTCCAACATTGTTCGTGCGTCAGTATGATTAATAGATAAAATACAATGTGGATCTATTCAAATCAGTGTTGTAGGTTAATGATTCACTTATTCCGAGTCTAATGCATCACGACTCATCGATTTGTTTAATTATATTCGTGTGCCTATAAACAATAATAAATCTTATGACTTTTTAGTGGTTTATCAGATCCGTGAGGTACATGTACCTATGTACATTGACCAAACTCTTTGGTTCATAATCGAAATAATTGCAACGCTCACTTTTGGGGTCCTTGACAAAAAGTCAATTTAAATATGCATGAGACTCACGACAGTTTAGATAGAGAACCAAAATGCCAATATATAGATCTCTAATTTATATAATATTTATAAAACATACATAATTAATTGAAAAATGATATAATATTATTTATTATTATTAAAAATAACAAAGAAAAATACACAATACAACAATATATACAATTTTTAAAAAGATACATTATAATTTTGTTTTTTTTTTTTTTAACTCAACTTCAAAAAGAGTTTTCTCGTGCTTTAAATGCTTTTATTGTTTACAAGTATGCAATACGAGCTTCATAACATTAATAGCTCATATTATATTATGTTTGACTTCAGCCAGTAAGTTAATCGAATAAAAATTTACACGCTGGATAATTGTTATTTTATATGTTATTATTTCCTTTCTTTTTCATACATTTTACAGAAATAATGTTCAACTGTGTATGATCCTTGATGGTCCTTTGTGATAAGTACCTACTTAAAACTGTCTAAAAGACAACGTGTTATGCCTGTTATTTAATAATTTACATAAAAAATAAAGGATACAAACGATATATACTTTTTTATTTCAGAAAATTACACCTATTTTTTAGGTTATTAATTTGGTGATGTTAATTTATTATGAGCCAAAAATGTTTTTTACAATTTAAATTTAATTCATTATCGACTGTTTCCTTTAGCAAACTGTATATTTTATTTTTTAGTTTCCATAATCGAAGTACCTATTTGCTGCCCATTTTGTAATCAATATATCTGTGACTAACATAAATTAATAAAATTATGCAATATTATACAATCATTGTTTTAGAATCAGCGTAAATGGTATTCGGATGTTAGTGGGATGAATATAAGTTGGTATCAAAACTGGGTGGGTCTTGTAGAAGGTATGAAGTTCATACTATGAAGTGTGTTCTCAAGATTTAGAATTTATTATACAGGTAAATCCGTATTGGGTGGCGAAACCAGGCAAGGTTATTGGCATGGCTCTCACTTACCTATATCTAACTAAATAGTTGAAAACACAACAATTATTTCTTTCTCTATTTTATATTTCATTTTAAATCGGACAAAAAGCATTGTTTTATAGTCAAGGATAAATTAATATTGGGGAATTATTGTAGGCGGTAGAAAATTCAGAGGCGACTCAATGTAGGCAGATACATATGCATTCAATAGATGTATTATTATTTGAAAAAATAAAGACTTCTTGAATAAGGTGCCAAACACTCGAAGGATTTTATTTTTTATTTAATTTAATTCTGGGAACAGACAGTAGAGCTTGTGGGAAAACAAAAAAATATATATATACAAAACCAAATAAGTTCCCTAATGCATAATAACAATAAAAATCTTTACAATACAAAATATAAAAAACAAAAAAAAGTACTTATTAACTAAGAATTTGGCGTACAAACCTCTATAGAACAGGAAGGGAGAGGGAATAGTGGGATAGGAATAACCTCGAAGATTTTCAATTTCGCCCCAATAGATCACACCAACAACAGCCCCACCCGGGACCTAAATTTACCAAAGTTATCATGAAAAATGTCCAGGGTTTGCGAATTATTTAATTTGTTGTAATTGATTGTTGAACGATTTATGTATCGATTTTTGATGAAATTGGTTCGCGGGCATTTTACAAAGAACAAATCGTTTGATCGAGTGTGACGCTGGGGGCAATTAAGAGATATTTGTCCAAGTAAGTATGAAGAATCGGTTGTGTTGTTAACAATTTTGAATAAAAAAATTTGTGTCTAGCATTAGGTAATCTTCGGGAACGTAATGTTTGTTTCTGATGGTATGATTCAGATTCATGGTAATTATTAAAAGAAATATTAACCGTTTTGGCATGTGAATTTTGCCCTAAACCACTATATTTTGAGTCACTATGCGACATGTTTCGGCAGTGCTGTCCTGCCATCGACCGGCTAGTTGAGACGCTAGATGGCAGGACAGCACTGCCGAAACATGTCGCATAGTGACTCAAAATATAGTGGTTTAGGGCAAAATTCACATGCCAAAACGGTTCATATGAACAACTACAAAATATCCGCCGAGTATTTAAACTATATAAAAGAAATATTGTTGCGAAAACTTAGTTGTTTTAAAAATTTGTGCTGAATGCTTTCATCTGTATGTTCCAGACAACTGATGCAAACTCCAGCTGGCTACGAACGAGTGAAAAGTAATAGGTATGTTTGGCGCCGACTTCAATAATTGTTTGATGTAAATAAATATTTTACAAGATGCATACTTTTTAATTACATAAATAAGGTAATTATTTTATAGTTTAAATTTTTTCATTGTAGCTGTTTTTGGAGTGGATTTCTTAAAATTGCTTTTATTTTTCCCTTTTCTGTGACGTTGATGAAGGTATATTTGACAGTGGTACCTACTAAGGTGACTTTGACGATTTTAAATATCGCGCAATAGAGCTTTAGTTTTCGCTAGTGCGTATTTTGACGAGAATAAATCTCTGACGCTTCTTAATAGATAGGTACCTTTAACATCAAAACTAACACTGAAACACCAAAAGACTATAATAACTTTTAAAATATCTGCCAAGATCGCCCTACATGGAAGCGAATCATTCGACGGGTGATTGAATGAAGTCACCACCTTCAGTCATGAGGTCAAGGAATAAAAGACGAAAGAGCTCCTTTCCAACACAAAAATTGAAATCGATAGACATGTTTGTCGTACAGATCGCAGGCGCCTTTGGAAATTGAAGTATTTGTTGATTTTTTCTCTAAGTCCCATCATATTAACTCAATGAAATTTATAATATAATATGTATCACTTATCCCTAAAGCACTTTTTTCCTATTATTTATTTATTTATTTATTTATTTGGGAAGCCAACAGCTCATTTACATTTTTTATAATACAAATTTTAACATAGACTTCAGAGCCAATAACAAGCTTTCCATCAATAACAAGAAAATACTGTAAACAACTCATGTTACACGCACACACACACACACACACACACACACACACACACACACACACACACATGCACATATACAATTTGTTTGGGATGGATAGGAGGGTACGAGGGAGGAAAATTAGGAGCGTATCACCTTCAATATCTCGCGACGAAACTTATCATATTTCACATTGAAGATGTCCACCCCGCCCCGGCTGAGAACAACGTGTTATGAGAATCACATACGCGTGGAATTGTAGCATTCTTTCTGATATTTGTTCTACATACCGGAACATGTAAAAGTTCAGATCGGCGAACCATTCTACCTGGAACATGGATACCCACTAGGTTAACAAGCTCAGGTGAGTCGATGGCACCGTTCAGAATTTTATGCAGCAGCGATTGGTCGTGCAAGACTCTTCTAGATTCGAGAGTGTCAAGTCTGTGATATTTTAATGATTCCCTATAGTCAGTAAATAAATTTAAATGAAATTTATGATTTAGGTAGTTAATGAATTTATGTTGTACTCTTTCAATTCTAGTGATATGTGTTACATATAAAGGGGACCAAATTTGTGTACAAAATTCAAGGTGGGGGCGTATATAGGTGGTGTATAAAGTATAAAAAGTGTTAATATTTCTGAAAGACCTGCTTATGCGGATAATAAATCCCAACATCTTATTTGCTTTGCTAATTATATTATTAATGTTTTCAATGTAATTTAACTTAGAATCAAGTATCACACCCAGGTCTCTTATATAATTGACTTCATTGACGTTGAAGTCATTGAAGGTATACGTGAAGTTTATCTTGTTTGTTTTGTGGGTAAATGTTATTTTATTGCATTTCAATATGTTTAGCTTTAATTTATTTAATGTACAGTAAGAGTATAATCTGTCAAGGTCTTCTTGAAGTTTGTAGCAGTCGGTTATGGAGTTAATTGCGTAGTATACCTTCATGTCATCAGCAAATGCGAGATACGACGAATGAATAAAACATTTGTGAATGTCGTACGTGTAGATGTTAAATAAGAGAGGACCTAGGTGAGATCCTTGGGGGACACCTGAAGGAGGAACAAAGAAGCTTGATTTAAATCCTTCGACCATCACTGACTGCATTCTATTCCAAACGTATGATGTAAACCACCTGAACAAGTCCCCATGTATGCCTAGGTTATGTAATTTTGATAGCAGTATGTCATGGTTTACTCTGTCAAACGCCTTAGCATAATCAGTATAAATCACGTCCACTTGGCGTCTTTTATCCATGTTACTTGTGATGTACTCGGTAAGTGTAATAAGATTTGAAAGGACAGAGCGACGACGTAGGAAACCGTGTGATAAATTTGGTCATATACAATACGTTCGAGGACTTTACTAAACACCGGTAGAATGGATATTGGACGATAATTTTGAATATCACTTTTTGGGCCAGATTTGTGAATAGGTATGATAAGAGCTTCTTTGAATTTTTTGGGAAATATTCCTTCGGAAATGGATCTATTAAATAAAATATTAAGTGGGATAGAAAGCGTATCTGCACAACGTTTAATGAAAATTGGTGGTATATTATCGCTACCCGCTCCCTTCCTGACATCTAGTTCACGTAAATATTTTAAAACTACAGAATTTGTAATAGTGACACCACCTAATCCTTCAGAAAGAGAAACTGATAGGTCATTAGTGGAGGTTGGTAGAATAGAGGTACAGTTATCATATGTAGTCTGAAAATGTTCACTAAATAGCTGACTTATCTCATCACCGCCTGTACATGATATATTTTTTAAGTGCATAGTTTGAGGTATTTCTGAATTTTTTTTCAAATTTTTAGTAAACGTCCAAAGTTTTTTGCTATTGATTTGTATGTTACATTCCATAGAATAAACATATTGTTTGAAACATTCATCTTGAATTTTTTTTGTCTAGTCCGCAGTAATGAAAATTCAGAATAATCTAAATAACTACCATGCTTTTTCCACTTTCTATGCATTTTATGTTTTTCTTTAACAATTCTTATAAGAGCGGGAGAATACCACGATGGATATTTGTTATTTTTTATTGCTATAGTGGGAACAAAATTTGAAATTGTATTATATAATATGGTGTAAAAGTAATCAGTAGCAGAGTCTAAATTATCAATTTCGTTTAACAATGACCAATCAAAGGTCGAAAGGTGGTTGCATATATTAATGTAGTCCGCCTTGTGAAAGAGCTTAATTTTTTTAGGTGGTGTGATAATTGACGAGTAGGACTTGAGACTAACCTCAAACGAAATAGCAGGATGATATAAATCCTCCCTCACCAGCGGATGGTGAGCTCGAGACACATCGCACGCAACATTACATAAAATAAGGTCCAATATTCTATTGTTAGTGTTTAATATGTCATTATATTGATGTAATCCAGTATAAGAAATAGTGTCGATGAAATCAGAATTGTTAAGAGGTGTATTGACTGGTGTGAGATAGATGTCGTTCGACTGCTTAACCCACGTGATACCAGGCATGTTGAAATCACCCATCACCAATATGACATCATCGGGGTGTTGATCCCGTACACGAGATAACAAGTCAAGAAAGGAGCTGGTAGCAGTGTTATACTCACGTCCCTGGGGTAGATATACACAAGCAACATGAATGACGCGATTGGACGTGATATTGGATGAAGGAATGGTTACCCAAATGCACTCGGCGTCACAGACAAAGTCCTCCCTGGCATATGCTTGTAGATCTCTGCAAGATTATATCATGACTCCGCCACCACGGGGATGATGGGTATATTATTATCATTAAAATCGGAAAATGTTGTAAAGAGTTCTAATCTTTTAGTGCAAATTGAAGAGTTTGATGGTTTTCTCATGGATTCCATGCAGATCTTGACGAAATTAAAATGGGACCAATCGGAAGATACCCACTTTCTAATGAAAAAAGAATTATCGAAATCGGACAACGTGATAAAAAATTATCGCTGAACATACCCAAAAAAAAACACGCCGAATTTATTCGTTTTTGGAAGTCTGTTAAAAATATAGGCGTTAGCGGCAACCGTCCAGCGGTGCAGTTGTGGTTTCGCCTCTGTTGAATATTTTCTCCATTCAATAACTAAACGAGAAAGAAATTTGGAGGTTAATGTTTTCAGGGATTTCGTTAGATGATAAACGATCGATACGACATTGATTTTTTTGCGTAAACTTTTTTGAACGTGGGAAATCAACACGATCCGCTGCCACCAATAATAACTTTTATATGACGACACGACACTCATTAAAAAATAAGGTAAATAGAAATTCAAAAAAAGCTTCCCGATGGCGTAAAAAATAATTTACCGAACGTATTTTCTCTTAAAATTAATAACGATTTTCAATGAAAGCTTTGACTAACAGAAAATTAAGGAAAGGATAAAAACTTCAAGAACACGAGATATTATGTATGTAAGATTCGTTCGATATTAAAATATTTATTTGCATATAAAAACGTGTTGGTTGTGGCTAACGCCTCACTTTTATTTTCATGAAATGAGTTTGTTAAATCATTTTTATTTAAATATTTTATTACGAAAACCTGATAATTCTTCAATGCCATTTTATAAAAGTGATGTGCCATTTTAGCAATTTGAAAATAAAAATTTCAAATTTTAAGTTTCCTCAGCTTGGTGTCACTTTAAAATATTTGACAGTTAAGAAAATTGAGAAGCACTGATCAGATATCCTTCAAAATCTATTGGGGTCTAAGCGATTATTAGATACTTATACAAATTTGCAAAATTTGAAAATAATCGAATTAGCTCTTTAGTCTATAATCAATTAAGTAGAATGAACACGCCGTGCATAGTATTATAGAAGGTACCTACACATAACACATCACATAGTTCACAACACATACACACAAATACATTTGAATGAATCTCTCAGAATACAATCTTAGCATGATACTAGATGAAAATCTGCATTAAAAAATAACTTTAATAATTGCGAATGTATAGCTCCCCACTATATCCCCTTGGGTTAGTGAGGAGTAAAAATGTACCTACCACAAGTACCTCCCATTTTGTTTAAATGATTAGAGGTGTGTTGCTGTGGTATTTCTACTCACCCCTCTAGAAAAAGGGTCAATGTTTGGTATCTATATGTAGGTATATGAATAACTGCTAAAATAAATTTTTAATCCATGCTTAGCTATATAATATGTACCTATATTTTTTCTTCTTCTTAACTTTATAACTGAGGATTGCAGCTATACCCAACAACTCGACGAACGGCCCTACTCCATTCAGGATGATCTTGGGCAGATCGAAAGGCTTCAGTGATTAAAGATCCTGTAACAAACATGACACGGTCACTCTATCGGTGAGTGGCCTCTGGATCTTCTGCCTCTACGCTTTCCATTTCTATGAGATTTTTGAGGTTATAGTGGCCTTCCTGGACCCTCTGGTAATTTTCGCTTATGGATGATTATATGTGAAGCTAGATTTTCTGTATCTTTAAAGCTAGATATTACCAAATTGTGTTCCTTTATTTTTTGTTTACGTATTTTACCTTTCTATACTTATTATATTTTCAATAGGTAATTAACAATGAGATTATATTTAATAATAAATTATTCATTATGTTACATGCAATTTATTATTCCATTATACAAATTCAAAAGTTCGTATCGATTAAGAAAATGTCTGGTTTACGAAACAGAATTGAAAATATGTACCTTCGATTCGATGAGAAATTGTTTTAATATGCAAATGAAGAAAATTCATTCAAGATAGGGTAACTGAATATAAATCTTAGATTGGATTGGATACAGGAATGAGATATAAATAAAAATATTACAATTTGATCAATAATTCATATATATCTGACGGTTCAACGGTTACATTGTCTGCAACTTGCTTTGATATAATAAATATCTTTGTAGGAAAACTGAAAATATCTACGAGTAATTTCTTTTCAGCAAATATTTCATTTTTGGTTGCTCAAAAAAAGAAAAGTGTTGTCACAAACCACAAAAATCTAGGTACCATATTTGATGTTGTATCTTATATCGAAAAATATTTCTTTAAGACTGTTACTTTTTCAAATTGTAATCGCAGCAATAATTCATTGGTTAATTAATACTTTTTAGTTACATAAGTAGTAAATTATGTAACCAATAGTTTTCAACTGTGTATTTTTAGATAAAAAATGAAATAAAATTCCTGAATTAGGATTGCTTAAAAGAAGTACAAAATGAACTTCAGTAAGCAATCCTAATTCAGGATTGCATTTTATTAAATAGAGAAAAACGGTATTTAACATCCTCATAGATATCATATAAAAAATGCTAATATTTGTGCTGTAGGAGAATGAAATCGATCAAAGCAGGACTCAAACCTAGTTAAGCACACTTGTAGTATTGCCACTGACTTTAATTTTTTATTATAATATTACATATATGTGTGTTTTAGTTTTTGAAGAGAAAAACTCCAAATAAAAGATAGCCAGAAGAATTTGCTAACTCCCAACTAACGTGATGACCTTATTGCCCTCTGGATGTATTTTCCTTGAGAGTCGTCGAGGTACTTTTATGAAGAAAACAGAAATCATAATGGTGAAGTTTATCAAACTTCAAAGGTATGTACAATTACCGATATTTTTTTTCACGTTCGGTGCATAAAGTTGCTTTTATAAAAATATACGTTCATGTTTTAATTTTTATTCATAAAATGCTTCATGGCATGATATAAAAAAAACAAAATTTGATATAATAAAGAATATCACGAATATGTCACAAGAAGCAGAGAAGATATTAGATTAGACAAACGATATAATGTCTCAATACAGAATTCCCTAATGTATAAGGCTTCATTATATGAAAGCATGCCGAGGGACATAAAAAAAAAGTTTTGGTCTTTTTAAGAAAAAATATGTTATCTGTATTATGAAAATTTTAAATAATTGATTATACGTTACTATAGATTTGGCCATTTTAATATATAGATTCATATAAATATACAAATACATTCATTATTTTTATTGCAGCAGCCAATTCTACGAATCCTATCTACTATGAAGTATTTCGTCTTTTGTTGAAAAAAAGAGCAAATACGATTCAATCTCTCCTGGGACATCAATGACAAATGCCTAAGGCGAGTATATTGTTTATACTGGCGGAAGAATGGCTAAGGACACATTCGCAGACTTAGGCTAGGCTTAGGGCGGATCCTTTGTAAATACCAGATTCGATACATCTCTGTTCAGGCGGTTTGATACAATAAATTTTCTTTCACAAGTGATTTGTCCTTGCTCGCTGGATGTTAATAATTGTGAACGGAATTGTGATTGTGTAAGGTGAGTAGAGTAGTTGCTGTTTGGTTAAGTGGTGACTTACGTTGCAAAACAACGAATATTTTAGACAGTTATGGTAATATCAAAAGGTTCACAAAGGTAATACATAAATGTACATAAAATGTAGGTACCTCTTAGATTGGATTGTTTAAACAAAAATCAAAAGTAAACGAAAGTGTCTATAATAAGACTATTATAATCCTTGACATTGTGAAGTTTGGTAAAATCATATACCTCGTTCAAAAAATCAAATACCTTATAATTATACGATAAATAATGTTCCTTTGAAGAGAAGCGAGGTAGTTAGAGCCCTGGGCGTAACTCTTGATGAAAAAATGCTGTTAAGAACCCACATTGATAATATTGTGGAAAAAGCATTCAAGCAGCTGGGTTATAAACTGAGAATATCTAAACCTTTTCAATCTAGTGACACTTTAAAATTGTTATATTTTACTTATGTTCGACCCTATTTTGAATATGCTTCAGTTGTTTGGAACCCCCAGTATGTTAACTATATAGAAAGATTAGAAAAAGTCCAAAATGAATTTTTGAAACACCTTGATTATAAATGCCGTCTTGCCTTTGATGATAGAATCCTTTCCGCTCGTCATCATAAGATAACATCATTAGAAAATAGACGTACCATTGCAGACATGACATACCTACATATAAAATTATTGATGGTGCCGTTGACTCTGAGTCTCTTGCTGGGAGTCTTCCAATTAATTGTCCCTTTCGTCGTACTAGAACAAATCTTACTTTTAGATTGCCTCTCTGCAGAACTAAGTATGTCCAAAATTCATTCATCCAAAGGACATGTAACATTTATAATGTTTTTTTTTAAGAATGTTGATATTTTTAGACATACTAAAATAAAATATAAGAATGCCATCTCTGAGACCCTTAGAGGTTTACGGTAGCTGATTCCTGCTTTGTCCTTTTTGATTGCGAGTGCCACAACCTTCCTTTCTCTCTTTTATTCTGAATTTTGAGTACCTACTAAATTCTAAATAGATATTTTATTTACACTGTGCAGCTGAAAAAGATAATGTAATATCCGCAAACAAAATTGGTCTATGATATATTGTTAAAATTGAATTTGTTGAAATATTTGTTTGTATATGACTGTATGTTTGTTAGGTTTAAATAAAATAAAATAAAAAAATACCTACTATGCATTTTTTGAGCCGATCATAACCAAAGGAAAATTATTTATAATTCTATGTAACCTTATATCCATGTAGTATTGACATTTACAAAACTGAATGTCTAGGATTTATGACAATGGATAAAACAATTGTCCTTATCAGCTGGTCCAATTAAATAAATTAGGACTTTATTAGCATTTATACGTGCACATGGCCTGAAGTAATTGCATACATTCATAGCGTGCATACCATATGATATATAATTATTTATGAGGTCACATGATAATATTAAATGTAGGAAAAGGAAGCATGAACAAACGTGACAGTATAATATTGAAAAAAGTATTTTTAACGTGACCTTAGAGTTAAAATATGAAACGAATATGCTTAGACTTGCATGGTATAATAAATATTTATATGTTTTGTTTTAACTTAGGCTAGGCTTAGGCTTTAGATGGGTGGTGTCAGGTCGGTTAGCGCGCTGGTAATCCAGTGGTCGCGAGTTCGAATCCTGCCACGACCGATTTCGTTCACTTATAACACAAGCATTTATGCCAAATTTAAGAAAAGCAATGAGGGTTTCAAGGACATAAAGAAAAAACTCGTACGGCCCGCTTTGAAAAAAATATACGTATTATGTACAAATAACGGATTATAAATGAAAAATATGTACAAAAAAGCGAGATTTATGTAATATAGCAATACTTTTTTTTATTAATATTTAAATGTCTCTGACTTTGTGAAAGAAGCGGCCGCTTCGAGAAAATCGTATTAAATAATTCATTTAGGTATACTTTAAAACAAAGTTAAATTATAATAGTTTTTTTTATAAAATATGATGTAAAAATGTTTAGTATTTTTTTGCTTTAAAAATAAACCAACGTTGTTTTCACACAAGTCTGGTCAACCGGCGAAAACAAAACTATCCATGTTTAACCATATCATGGATATTACTACCATATGGAGTTCTATAACATCTTAAGATATTATATAACTCCATTTGATATTTGATAATATATCATGATGCTATGGGTAGTAATTATGTTTTTGATTTCGCCGATTGACCAGACTTGCCTCCCAGGTTTTTTAAGAAATCGGCGATAAGCAAGAAATTAGCAACGTAACGTACCAATTGAAGCAAATTGCGCTGTAATTTAATTAATATTTTACTGATGATTTATTAATTATTCATCTTCTAGTGACTGATGACGGCAGCTTCTCGGGGTTAAAGGAAGCCCCTCATAATAATATGTCCAAAATATTGAATATGCTGTAGGCAGATTGTGGATAGGAAATCCTTTTACTGCACCTAGTGCAATAAATGAATTTAGGTCCATTATATACCTACTTGTCTTTAATATTTATTAACTCAAATAATTTCTTTTTTTCAATAAAGCTGGGCGTCAAAAATAATTTTCAAAAGCAATAAAATGTAGCTACAAATATAAGATAAGATGTTAACATAATACATAATGTATATTTCAATTGTTATGAAAGCCGATCAACCGAAAGGTTTGTCTGTATGATAAAGATATTATTTTGTTACAAGATGAGATAAACATACAGGGTGTTATTAGTAGAGGTAGTTAAAGACTTTTAAATTGAAATAAAACACATCGAAATCAAAGAAATGAACACGAAAAATAATTTATTGCTAATATTATGTTTATTGTGTGTTCTTTAAGTTTTTTAAATGATTTCGGTCATGTGGGCAGCGGCTGGTTTAAATAAAACCACTTTTCAAGCAGCTGATGCCGTATATCTACAATTTCTCTATGAATTTTGACATCAAAATGGTCAAATTTATCTGATCTGATACACGCCGCGCGCTGTATGATGTGTTGTATGTCGTTTTCGGTCAATTCACCGAATCTGCTACAAGCGCAATGGTCATGCAGATTCAATTCTGAACTCGCAAGCTTGTAAACCAAGATTTTTCCGTAATATCTTCCATGAAGTGGATAGACAAAGCTCCAATTGATGTGCACGATGACGAATAAACTCATTTGGGTTATTCTCAACACTGCGCTCTACAGCACCAACAATTGCTAAAATTTCAGAAAGTTTAGATAATTTTTATCCTTCAATACTTTTATGCTCAGAATTTCGAATTTTTGTTTCAGTCAGGGGTTATCAATTTTTGATTTTTTTCTTTATGTTTCCATTTATCTCAAAAATCATTATAGCTAGAACGCTAAAAAATGGTATACATATAGAAAAATGCAAAAACTCAAAAATATTAATTAAAAAAATTCCAGAGTTTCTCAAACATTTTTTTATTGAGATAATTTTTTTTAAGATGAGTTTAATTGCCTATATTTCCATTTTTTTAAATATCGAAAAATGCCGAAACACCCCAACTAGATAATTCAATTTTCTATGAAAAATATGTAAATTTTTAACAGTTTTATAAAAAATTAATTTAGTGACGACATCGTTTCATATAATTGGCAGGATACACTACATAATACATACCTACCGGGAATAGTTTGATACTCAATGTCCAAACATACATACATACATACCACCAAGCTAGCGCGTAGATATTTTACTAAGTCCCAGGTGTGTATACTCTACAAAGCGCAAATACGTCCAATTATTGAATATGGTAGTCACCTCTGGAGTGGCGCCCCCCAATACCTACTGAAAACCCTCGACGCTGTCCAAAGGGGTGCTATGCGTCTGATTGATGATCCATCACTGACTGATGGATTGCAATCACTAGAACACAGACGCAGAGTCGGTATTTTAAGTTTATTTTATAGATACTACCACGGGAATTGCTCAGAAGAACTTGCATCTTTGGTCCCTCCTCCACCCACTCGCAACAGAGTCACTCGCTTTACTCAATCGCAGCACCCATTCACAGTGGACCTTCAACATATGCGAACATGTAAAAAAAAAAGCTGTTTTCATATTCTGGGTAGAAAAAAAGGACTAACCTCCATAATATACCTACTACCTTGAATACTTTAATTAATTTTGATTTTGTACCTACTACCTTGTATGCTTTAATTTATTTTAATTTTTGTACCTACTACCTTGTATGCTTTAATATATTATTTTAATTTTTGTACCTACTACCTTGTATGCTTAAATTTATTTTAATTTTTGTACCTACTACCTTGTATGCTTTAATTTATTTTAATTTTTGTACCTACTATCTTGTATGCTTTAATTTATTTTAATTTTTGTACCTACTATCTTGTATGCTTTAATTTATTTTAATTTTTGTACCTACTATCTTGTATGCTTTAATTTATTTTAATTTTTGTACCTACTACCTTGTATGCTTTAATTTATTTTAATTTTTGTACCTACTATCTTGTATGCTTTAATTTATTTTAATTTTTGTACCTACTACCTTGTATGCTTTAATTTATTTTAATTTTTGTACCTACTATCTTGTATGCTTTAATTTATTTTAATTTTTGTGCCTACTATCTTGTATGCTTTAATTTATTTTAATTTTTGTACCTACTATCTTGTATGCTTTAATTTATTTTAATTTTTGTACCTACTACCTTGTATGCTTTAATTTATTTTAATTTTTGTACCTACTATCTTGTATGCTTTAATTTATTTTAATTTTTGTACCTACTATCTTGTATGCTTAAATTTGTTTTAATTTTTGTACCTACTACCTTGTATGCTTTAATTTATTTTAATTTTTGTACCTACTATCTTGTATGCTTTAATTTATTTTAATTTTTGTACCTACTATCTTGTATGCTTTAATTTATTTTAATTTTTGTACCTACTATCTTGTATGCTTTAATTTATTTTAATTTTTGTACCTACTACCTTGTATGCTTTAATTTATTTTAATTTTTGTACCTACTATCTTGTATGCTTTAATTTATTTTAATTTTTGTACCTACTACCTTGTATGCTTTAATTTATTTTAATTTTTGTACCTACTATCTTGTATGCTTTAATTTATTTTAATTTTTGTACCTACTATCTTGTATGCTTTAATTTATTTTAATTTTTGTACCTACTATCTTGTATGCTTTAATTTATTTTAATTTTTGTACCTACTACCTTGTATGCTTTAATTTATTTTAATTTTTGTACCTACTATCTTGTATGCTTTAATTTATTTTAATTTTTGTACCTACTATCTTGTATGCTTTAATTTATTTTAATTTTTGTACCTAATACCTTGTATGCTTTTGGTTTATTTTAATTTTTGTACTTTATAATATAAATTTTATACACAGTGATGTAATTATTTTTTAATATTAATCATGTAAAATAATTGTACGTTAAGACCTGTTTATTTTACCTAAATAAATAAAATAAAATACATAATACATATGTACTTACCTACATTTTTTTGAATAGAAAAAAGAAATCTTATTTTTTTTCATTATTCTTCAACTAAATATAAATACTATCGCTATCGACAGTTGGATTTCATGTGTTACATGCAACTAGTTAAATAAAATAATATTATTTGGTGCCCAACCAATAATCAAAATGGTTTTCACTAGAAACAGTGCTGCCAACATAAAAATCATACCACAAAAAAAAATCATCCTATATAATAATGTATTGATGGCACACGAAGGTTGATATTACATATTTTATTTGCTTCAAGTAGGTGTGGATATGGATCTCATACGGAGAAGTTACGAGGTGTAATAATGAATTTTAACCAGTGGGTGTATTCATTACCAATCATTTTCATGTCGAGTTATGACAGGCTGCAATAAAACTTATTTAGTATTATGAACGAAGTTAAATATGTAAATAAATGAGACGTAATGATGGCTATTACACGAATGATATATTCAAGTTTCAAAATTCACACATAATCCGAAAGATCCTTTTATATCTTAAGAACGGTGAGTATTTTAAAAATATGACTAAGCGATTTTTGATAATTTGTGGATGATGATGACTTTACATGCAAGTATTTGAGTTCCAGAAAGTTGAAGCAAGGATGGACGCTTGAGATGGTCACTTAATCAGAATGGAATCCACACCACAAAGAAGAAGAATATTGGAAAGACGCTGTCAGCGCTGATGTATCCATTCTACAATTCAGAAACTGGAAAAACAAGGCTTCTGTTCGGGCGTTTAAGATCTAGCCTACCCATATTCCATCCTTGGCTTATTATCACCACGCTGAGACCAGCGGCCTTACTCTCCACTGCAAATCCGATCCCAATACGATCCGATTCGCTAAGAACCTACCTTTGTAACGTAGAATGAATACGGTAGGTAGGTATATTTTAATAGTAATAGTCGTTCATTTGAATGTACGCAGGCGGCAGATAGGTAAGTTCTAAATGAAAATTTGAAATCGGGATCGGATTCGAGTTTCAAGAGTAAGGCTACATACGTCACCCATCGCCGCCCAGAGAAGAAAGTACCTACCCACAATTCGGAATCTTCATTTCAACAATTCAAATAATTCGGAATATTTTCAAAAAAGGAACATTCATTTGTTTTTAGTAAATTGCAAATTTTCACTAGTGTTAAGCAGCCCATTCACGATCGTGCCATTCGGCGTCGTTCCATATGGACCGGCTCCATTTGGAGCATTGTAAAATTTTCATCACACTCACGGGCGCGCCATCGAGCCATCAAAATTAGTATACGCAAGCGGTCGGCGCTTTCGCATTCATAAGTTCTATTTTTTTTTGTCAAGTAAAAATGAGTTATAATTCTGATGATGAGTTTTATATAAACATACAGCTGCTATTTAGCGGTATGTTTATATATAAATAGAAAAAAAAAACAAAGAAAATGTTGTATTTTCGCATTCACGAGAGTGTCAAACAGCTCGGTGTAATGAGATGGCGCAATGTACCGCTGGTTTTCACACTCATGAGCATGCCGTGCCGACAGGATGCGCCGTGCCGTTTTCGCTGTACTACAGGGTTTCGATCGTTTGGAATTTCATTTTAGTGTGTCAGGCCAATTGGGCTGCGCGGGATTTGACATTCACGAGCGCATTTTGGAGTGATGGCAAGCCATTTGGAAGGATGGCACGATCGTGAATGGGGGCCTTTAGACACTTTGTTAATTCGCCATTCATATTTTCAATAAAACTTTGTATTGTGTACCATATATATAAAGAAAAAATTACGAAGCTCTGGTCGAGAAAAGCAAAAGGCAACATCCGGTGCATCGCCGAGAACCTGGGTAAGTCGATCTCAGTTCCTGGTGATAAATCTCTCTTGTCCTATCCCAACCCGAGCAATTCCTTCAAAATATACAGTCCACTAAAGCGAGTCGGGTAGTATCGTCTAGAGCCAATATTACCGATTTTCATTTCGCCAGGGCCTCAACAGCTACAATAAGGCAAGAACGGAATATATTGCTGGATTCGGTCAAGGCTTACCCAGAGGAATCTTTACACAGCAATCTCGGCTCACCTAAAAAAGCACTATATTCAAAATGGACGGTGAACCTCATTGATGAAATATGTGAGATATTATTTTGCCTCGTGTAATTTCAATTACCCGGCTCTTGCAGAATACCAAAAAATGAAGATAATAGAAATGAATAGAAGCACTATTCTATAGCAGTGCCTCACAGCTAAAAAACATTTTCTTCTTCTTCTTGTGTCATATCAGGTCTCCCCGACGTTGACGACCACCATAGAGAAATCCTCCCTGTCCTGTGCAGTGCGAAACAGCTCCTCCACAGTTCTTTTACCAGTCCATTTGCGGATGTTTCGCAGCCAGGAAAGCTGCCTCCTTCCGACTCCTCTACGACCCTCAATCTTCCCCTTCATGGCGAGCTGAAGGATGCCATACTTTTCACCTCTCAGAATATGGCCGATGTACATCACTTTACGGAGCTTAACATTGGTGAATAATTCTCTGTTGGTGTTGGCTCTACGTAGTACTTCAGTGTTACTGACCATGTCAGTCCACGATATTCTTAGCATTCTGCGGTGGATCCACATTTCAAGGTGGTTTAAAATATTAACTTTGAGAGTCCATGCCTCTACCCAAGTTCTTGACTTTTTTATCATTTTTTTTAACAATCAAGCGTAGATAAATACCAAGTTAATTGCTATATGGCAAACTATACCAAATATTTAAGCATAAAGACATTTTAGGAGGTACACAAAAATTTAATGAAAAATGAATATGACTTAATCAAACATACTGATCATAGCAATAAAAAACGAAGGGATGGAATTAAAAACACGAAAATATCATTAAACAAAATAAGTATCATTAAATTGAAATTGGAAGAACAAAAGAAAGACGATTGTATTGAATTATTTATTAACTTTATGCACAATGGCGGGTTTGTTGCCATAAGACAATTTCTTCCAACCAACCAAAGTATACGCGAGGCCATACAGAGTGTAATGTGAAGATGGGGAAGGAGTGTCAATTGAGGATTGTTAGACAGGTGCAACAGCTTTAGTCTTTTATATTGTCATTTTTTACAAAAATGTTGGTAAATTTTTCTTATAATTATTTTATGTCAAAATTTATTCTATTTAAGTATTCCATTGTATGCATCACAAAGTAAAAATTTAAGCAGTATATAATTTCCTTTTTATTAATTATTTGTAAAAAAAAAACATGATAAGTGCTAACAATGAAAACTAATGTAAAGTCTATAGTTAGTTTCCTACCCACATACATACATATTTCAAGGATATTTTGAACAATAATAATTATAAAGTAAAAATGTGTTTTGTGATAAATGTATATATTATTATTGCAGTTTAATAATGGAATGTGCGCACCGCCCACCATCTTGTATTTTTACTCGAAATAAAGTCAAGGTTTGGAATCTGTGAAGAGGATTACTTTCCTCATAACAATAAAAACATCGTTGTATTACGAAATCATTTTTTATTGTTGGGTGCGTATTTATATTTTTACAACTTTAAAATATCAAACTAAAATTATTGTGTTGTCTACCTATGTATGTAAGAGTATCTTTATTGATATCAGGTAGGTATTCACATCCACACAAAAATGTTACGACCCTGATGAGGTAGGCAAAGGGAACTTTGGATTATTTATCTCCATCCTTCTACTTAGATAGTCACGATTGCATGACGGGTAGTATTATGGGAGTTTTTTTTTTAGAATTTAAGAAAAAGTTGAGGTCCTGTATCATGAGAAGATTGCAGTATGAGGAAAGATTTCTAAAACAATATTAAGTTATTTTATTTCCTTCCTTACACTGATGATTATGTTTTAATAAAGAATAATCAATTCAAATAATCAAAAGAAAATCCGTCCCTTACACTTTACCTTTATTTCTGTCAATTGACAATCTTTTTACGATTTTTCATAGAATCCGAATCTCAACAGGATTACTCTGTAATCCAGTAATATCAATACATAATTATGAAAATATTCGACATAAGGTACATCCGCCATAAGTGTATGGAAACGAACGGGATTTCTTAAGATTTAAGATCATTTTTGTACTTTTCAGAATATCCTAATGTCATATATTTATCTAAACATACCTTAATTAATTCAACAATCTTGGTAGCATCCAAGTGTATCCAACACAAATCTGACGGCTAAAACAATTATTACTATAATATATTAAATATATTATTAGGTTGCCATAGAGACTTCTGAAAATACACGAAATTATAAAACTGTCCCCCAATCTCATTATTTGTAAATATATTTATTTTTTATTTGGAAAATTCACAGAATAAATAACATAAAATTATGCACATAATCCTTTAAATATAAATGCATTTCAATTGCGATTTTATTTTATGCTTGGTACAAAAAGTATTTATTTATTTATTTAATCTTCTTGTACATATAATTAGTACACTGGCGGGCTTATTGTCTAATGGCAATTTCTTCCAACCAACTAGAGTAAATGTTAAATATACAAATCAATATGTGCTATGGCAATAAGTTAATCATATTACAAAATAAATATATATAGCAGAAGAAAAGTAATAAAAAAAAACAAAGAAGATAGCATATAAGAACAAATCATAGCAATGATAGGAAGACAAAGGGATAAGGACGGGAAGAGGAGAGGAAGATGTAATCAGGTGTTGTCAGAAAAATATTTTTGCTTTAGCCTTTTCTTGAAGATTCACAAATAAAACGATAGAGGAAAAAACAAAAAAATAATTAAGCGAAATGAAAAATAAATAAAATTATTGTATCGAAATCTCATCATAATATAAATAGACTTATCTATTTATTTTATTAATCTTATTGATTTACCTACAACTTTATCCGAATATGATGAAATACTACGCAAATAAATAAAAACACTATTCCCTTTTAACTTTTTTTGGGTAGTTTGTTATGACCTTCTCCTGTAAAAAGGCCAAGCAGGCAAAATTGATTTTGCGTAGCTGTGTGTATATTGGTTTACCTATTAGTAAAATAAAATTTATTATCGGCGGATATAGTTTTGTCATTTACCTTAGCCTATGCGTAGAGGAAAACGACAATAATAATAATTTAAATTATATTATTTTCGATTTAGGATATCGACGACGTGGCTTTGTTCTGCGCCATATTGAATGATTGTGCTATGTCGAAAATTATATTTAATTGCCGCACGATATTCGGGCCCGTTTTGAGAAATAACCGACCAAACTGTATGATCATTGCGACATTCTAAATTAAGACTGTAGTGTATCTGGTGTATCGTAGGGTTTTCAATCAAAGCCGAGATTCGCACAGTTCTCGATTGCAAAAGCTCGTGTTTATTTGAGTGTCAGAATATATTAAATTGCTTCAATACCACCCAATTAATCTAACACAGAGCCAAACCTCCCAACTTTGCCGTGAGTTTAAATAATATGAACTTAAGGGCATCTAAGACGATCAATTCACCTTAAAATTGTATAACTTATGTTTTGTAATGATGTAGGTAAATACTAAGTTTTACTATGGAATACTGCAGATGTTTTGAATTCACGATTTTTTTAAACCAATTTATCAACAGGTGTAGTGAGAGTAATTTAAGTTCGATGTGCAATAACTTATTTGCAATAAGCTAATTTAAGCTGATTGAGCTTAGTTTTCCATAGACATTGTTCATTCAAAAAGTATAGGTACACTTACATGATGCTCAGGACACATATTATGATTAAGGCCAGAATCTATGTATGTAAGTATATTCAAATAAAAATTTTAGGTAGTACAACCATAAATTTACTATAAACTAAAATATCATATTTTTTAACTGTGAGGCACCGATTTAGAATAGTACTTCCACTCTTTTCTATAATTGTTTTCGAGTGTTCCGTAAGAGCCGGGTAACCGAAAATTTAACAGTCAACAATAACATGTCATACAGTTCGGCAATGCGGTTCACCATTTATTCTGAATGTAGTGCCTTTTTAGGTGAGACGAGACTGGTGTATGGGTATACACGCATGTGTTTTGCTCCCTTTTATAAGGTTATACACACAAGCACACCTGTCGGTAGTCACTCCAAATTATGGGATATGCCGTCATGGTATATGAATGAAACGAATGAACGAAAACGGTCGTAAAATCAATGTCGTAAAAGACACTTGAAATAGTGACAATGGAAATGTAATTAACATTTATTAATTCGTATTTTTTTTAATGTTTTGATTATATTTAAATAGTACCTACCTATTACGCATTAGGGTCGTATTACAAGAGTTATTTGAGAAAAGTGTAAGAAAAAGGGAAGGTTCCGTACTGCGAGAAAACTGCTTACTGGACCTCAACTTTTTCGTATATTATTCTTAAATAACTCCTTTAATACGACCCTACGCTGTACTACGCTTTTGAAAAATGCATTGAATGAATTGTGTTGAAAAACAATATTGCTTTAAATTAATGCGCAATGTCATTGTATGTCTAGGGCCGCTTCACTTCATTTGTTTGAGCGAAATCTGTGCACTTGCCGGCAGTTGTTTTTGAACTGTGACAAATGACAGCACCTAATCCAATGTGTTTTGTTACCATGGCTTTTTAGAATTCGCTGCTCCTTTATTTGATAAAATCGTGCTTTGAGAACTTTTAAGTGAAGGGAAATAATATTTCGTAGGTACCAACCAACATATTTACCTTCAATGACTAATACTGACCCACAAATTAGCACAATGTCTCAATAATTATCTATATGTATATGTAGACATTTTAATACGTGAAGCGAAAAAAGCGCAAATGAGTATAGTTGATGCTTATATGAAGGACTGCAGAACGCTAAAATATATACCTACATAATATTTCATTTAATTTATTTTTTTGGTTAATTCACAGAATATATTAGGTATCATTATGCACATAATCTTTGAAACTATAAATGTATACTAATTATGAATTTACAAGTTAAATATAACATATTAAATGCTTGGTATAAAAAAATAAACAACGCTTAATTGATAGAGGATAACACAACAAATTAATTTATCAATAAATTAATCGAGATGAAATAAATACAATTATTAAACAGAAGACAAACCGCAATATATTGAATAAGTAAAATAAATGCGTGAATTAAAATTCATAATCCTTCAAAACTTACGTATGGAATTTCATCATGTATAAATGATGTTAAAAACGAGTGGGTTGTGGCCAACACTAAATTTCTCACCAACAATTCACTCCATAAAATATTATAATGTATGGAAAATTTTCAAAATTTTCATGAAATGGGTTTGTTCAATAATTTTTTTAATTAAATATTTTATTATGAAAACTTGATAATTCTTCAATGTGTCTTTTGACCAATTTGAAGATAAAAATTTCAAATTTATTTCAAAGTTTCCTGAGCTGTGGGTCACTTTAAAATAATTGACGGTTAAAAAAATTGAGAAGCACTATTCAGATATCCTTCAAAATCTAATGGGGGTCTAAGCGAGTATTAGATATACATATTTGCAACACTTGAAAATAATCGAATGAGTACTTTAGTCTATGATTGATAAAGTAAAATAAACACGCCTTACATAGCACACAGTACTTAGTACACAGCATGCAGTACACAGCACACAGCACATAACACACACACACACACATACACAAATGCATTGTTATGAAACTTTCAGAATACAATCTCAGCATTATACTAGTTGATAATCTGCAATAAAATAGCCTTAAAAATTGCGAAATCATTACTCGCCACTATATCCCCTTGGGTTAGTGAGGAGTAAAAATCTGTGTTACGGTGAAGTTAATTTTCAATTATAGTATCATGGCCTGCGCTGATGATCTTTTTGATTTTATTTGTGTGAAAAACGTGTATGTTGATAGTGTCCTGTTTAAGACAGAATGTTTAATTATTTTTTACGTATGTTTTGTTATTTTTTTTGTGTAACAAATACATTTATTAGCTGTTAGTAGAAATAGGTTTTGGCTATCAATATTTGAATATGTCTCTAAGTATTATTTAAGTTGATGATACAATTATTTTGAAATCATTTGAATGCCAATTGCATTTTTTGCCTACGTTACGAAAATCGCTTCGTTAATTTCGTTCCATACAAGGCACTTGTACATAATGAAGTGATGTAAATTTTATTTATAGTATGAAGTACTTCCAATCCTATTTGATGAGAAAAAACTCATCCGAATAAAACATCACAATGAACAGTGCAGGCATTACGAAAATAGATTGCTTAAAAATATTATTATCAAACAAATTTCATGTATACAGTATGGCGAGCACGACTTTGTGCATTGTTCTTAATACAATTATGTTACTCCATCTAATCTATGAGCACTGAGACTTTTATAAAAGCAAATTTATTAATAGGCGAAATTAATAATTTATCAATTATTTCTTTGGAAATATTTATGTAGACACTAGGTACCTATTCAATATACCTACTTAATATTTAAAATACAATTAGGTATAACAGTTTTGATATATTTGATCTATGGTGGAATAAGGTTTTGATTGCATTCATAATTCTTAGATGCATTTAATTTCTTGATGTCTTTTAACTTTTATAAAATTGTTTGATGATCAATTGGTTCTTATGTAACAGACAGGTTATATTAACAAGTAAATCAAACAAATTGGGGACCATTTTCAAAGTTTTCTTCACGTTGAAAGGAAGAATGAAAAATATATCACGTCAGTCCGTAGATTGTTTATATTCATACTATCAATGTCAAACATATAATGCGAAACGCAGTTGTTTTATACAGCAAACAAAAAAAAACTACTATGCAGTTTGGTAGGAAAATATTGTTGTAAATTAAATAAAAAAATTATAAAAGTTACATAAACCTACGTAAACATTTGATTTGTTCCCCTGTCGGAAGTCAATGATATTATTTGACAATTGACAATTTTTCAGAATATTATAGGAGAAAATTCTCTTTTAATATTCCAACTACGTAAAAATTTGTAATTAAATATCATAGACAGGGTAAAAAATCCAATGTTTGCGTATATGCCATTTTTAAAAATATTCGGTTTTCATAATAATAATAATAAACACTTCCTTGCACCCAATTTCTTCCATCTAACCTGGGTGGTCAGCCCAGAGAAGCAATATTTGCGTGAGAAATGAATTTAAATAAATTTCTCCTCTGCTGGGAATCGAACCCAGGACGCCCGCACAGAAACTGAACGGCTTATCAACTGTACCACGGCGGTCGGCACAGTTTCATAGATGTTGGTACAAGTTTTCAAGTTCTTTGCTGGAAACTATATTAATAAACTAGTCATTTGAAACATTTATCAATCAGGAATACATTTCTATAGTAATACCTACTAAATATTAAACTTAGGGAAAATAAATAAAATATTAAACCAATCAGCCTTAAGAGGCTATAGTAGGCTATATAGTATATTTTGAAAATAACTCCCCTAATACCCTCAAAAGATACGTCTTTGAAATAAAGAACATCTTTATTCTATTGCATGAGTTTTTTGAAATTTGAATTTCATTAATACTCTTCTTGTAAAGTGAGAGTAACTAAAAAACTACAAAGTCTATAAGGTAGATATTTACTTCAATCGAAAGAGAATATGAAAATCTACCGGCTGAGTTTTTTATTATTATAATATTTTAATTACTATTCTTGCTATTTAGAAAAAACCTCTAAATTTTACCATTTTTTCACGAAAATGTATGGTATGTCACAGATTAGGTGATATGCAATATTTTTTCGTGTTTCATACATAAGAAGGTAATTTAGTGTGCATTTTTGTGTACATCCGTATACCCAGGGTATACAAGAGCCTTAAATATATAAAGCCTCACAATATTTTTATGTGTGTAGTGAGTACCTACCCACTGTTTGAATGAAGTAGAAAATAATATTTTGTAAAATTAGTTTTAATTCGTATCATCAATCAAAACTGATGTTTATATTTTAAACACTACACCACAACGTGGAGGTTGATTTGAATTCACAATCTAATGAATATTTTGTTCTAATTAATCTATCACGATTATCATTTTTTATAATTATCAAATGGTTAGTTTTCAATAACTTATTTAGCTATTTCTTTCTATTTGGTATACATTTGTAAGGCGTGTAAGAGATGAATAGGTACATTACGGTTTCGACATTTAAATTCAACTAGATGAAGGCACCCAAATTAGACAAAAACGTAGGCATTGTTATTCAAGGTAGATCAGACGAAGTACGTAGTCGTGAGTAATATTCAGAAGACGTTACTCAAATGTTGCATTCACAATAAGGTGTTAATAATGTTACAATAACAAAAAATATGAATTAAATTTAAATCTGTTTTTTCTATGACAAATTTACATATAACATCACAATAGAAAGGAAGATGTGGAGAGACAATAGGTAGACTCATGCACACAATTATTGGTAAAATATGGGACACTGAATCAATACCAGAAGAATGGAATACTGGGATTATATGTCCACTACATAAAAAAGGTGACACAATGGACTGCAGCAACTACAGAGGTATAACGCTCCTGAGTTCAGCCTATAAAGTGTTTGCAGGGGTTCTATTTATGCGACTTATGCCACATGCAGAACATATAATTGGGCAATACCAAAGTGGTTTCAGGCCAGGAAGATCGACAATTGACCAAATTTTTGCCCTAAGGCAAATACTGGAAAAAACGCTCGAGTATAATATAGAGACCCACCATTTATTTATAGATTTTAAGGCAGCATACGATAGTGTCAATAGAGCGACATTGTACGAGGCCATGATGGAAATGGGAGTTCCATTCAAACTAGTAAGACTAGTGAGAGCGACATTACATGGTTCAAATTGTAGGGTCAAAATACAAACCAGCACCTCGGACATATTTAAAACCTATAATGGCTTACGGCAGGGTGATGCATTGTCTTGCCTATTATTTAATATAGTACTAGAGAAAGCCATCAGAGATGCCAGAATTGAGACAGCAGGTACAATTTTTCGCAAATCAAGCCAGATACTTGCATATGCAGATGATGTTGACATAATTGCAAGAACACCAAACGATGTAAAACAAGCGTTTATACACCTGGAAAATGCTTCTGCCAGAATGGGACATCAAGTGAACTCTTCTAAGACAAAATATATGATTGCAGCTAAAATGTCCAACCATAGAAATGCCCAAGAAACTCTGATTAGTGCTGGTAATCATACCATTGAAACTGTGGGGTCGTTTCAGTACCTAGGTTCAATAATAACCAGTAACAACGATGTTAGTGTCGAGATTAAAAGACGAATAGCTGTGGCAAATAAATGCTATTTCGGTATTCACCGACATCTCAAGTCCCGATTGTTGACACGAAATACTAAGTTGTTATTGTATAAAACATTGCTGCGACCAGTACTCGTATATGGTGCTGAATGCTGGGTTCTTAATAGGAAGGATGAAAAAGCGCTGCTGGTTTTTGAACGGAAGGTTTTGAGAAAAATCTTTGGGCCTCTTTGTGAGAGTGGAATATGGAGGATAAGGTACAACCATGAGCTGGAGAACCTTTACAGTGATCCTAATATAGTAA
This sequence comes from Molanna angustata, assembly GCA_963576475.1. Taxonomy (NCBI): domain Eukaryota; kingdom Metazoa; phylum Arthropoda; class Insecta; order Trichoptera; family Molannidae; genus Molanna; species Molanna angustata. The sequence goes on from OY754969.1 coordinate 9,412,544, forward strand.
AATATATTAAAATACATCGGCTTCAATGGTTAGGGCACGTTCAGCGAATGGAGGAATGCCGAATCCCAAAGAAGATTCTCGACACACGACCGGAGGGGAGACGTGGTGTGGGGAGACCCAAGCTGCGGTGGATGGACGGCGTACAGGAGGATCTAAAGAGGATTGGCGTGACAAACTGGAGATTGCAGACGATGGACCGGTCTAAATGGCGAAAAATTCTGGAGGAGGCCAAGGCTCACAGTGGGCTGTAGCGCCAATGATGATGATGATGAGAAAGGAAGATGGAATATGATGGGAGAACCAGGAATTCAAGGCACCACAGGGATTACGACCTGTCATCACTTTATGCGCTTCCAATTACAAAAGTTCCGTATCAATCGAATTTTTATCAATCCATGTTCTATTTATATATTTTAATCATCAAGATCTGTTCGTTTAAAAACAATATGAAAAAATATCATCGCCATTTATGAAGCAACAGTCTTCATACATGAGGTGACATTACTTTCGCACAGATGTCATCCCTGAACCGCGTCAGAATTATAAGTTTATTTGGCTTGTTTACTTGCTTGTACCAATGTGTATGTAAATCGAACATTTTTATACCGCATTGGGTTAGTGATCAGTGATCCCGACTTCGAATCCTGATTTCGTTAACCTATAGCACAAGCATTTATGCTTATTTAAGGGAATGTAGGAATATGTATATGTACTTGTTTAACAAAAACATATTCATTTAAAAAAATATAGATGCAAATATAACATATCATTGACTCTTGGCAGGAAAAAAATCCAATGTTTGAGTATATGCATCTATAAAGTGAGATGGTTTGGACGCTCGGGCAGAAAAAACGAAGAATGTCTGACGAGGTCAGGGTTATCCAAGAAGAGGATGGTAAGACCATGTAAAGGATATTCTGAAAGAGGGAAACGGAAGAAGCTAGAACATAGAATATGCATGAGAAGGCGCATGATTAGGCGATGGATGGTTGTCAAGATAGAATTATTTGGCGGCCGGTCTCATACAAAGTGAGCTACTGAGTAAAAAAATTCTACTGCGTAATATGTACGTGAAAGAAGATATTGCAGATAATCAATTCTGATTCGTCTAAATTTATCCGTCTGAATTTTAGTATATGAGAAATGTCAAAAAGTTGACTGCATTTATACGGGACTCATTACGACACACCGCGCGGATAAAATCCTTTTATCCACGGTCGCCCGTTGGTTTAGACGTTTTCGTACTCTGAAACGAATCGGAATAGGACCTATTATGATATAAATATGAGGTAGTAATGTACATTTATAAGTTATCTAAAAACATTTGAAGATTACGTGGGCTGCGCAGAGCGCTAATTTGAATTTTTCGCTCGGTTAGTATCAGCAAAAACCTTCCCCGTTTCATGTGTTTTAAGATAATTGCCGATTGCTATATTATACTTTAAATGTTACTTAAGAAGGCTCAACTATTTTTATTAATATTTGAAAATCCTTGAATGCATTTTTATGTAGATTATTTATATTACAACACATTCCATAAACTAAAACAATAAAATTAAATGCCTGGTAACGGAGAAATAATAATAATAATAGTCCATGGTATTTTATAAACACCCGGTGCATCTATAAACAGGCGCCTTTACAAATAATCAACATAATGTAATTCAACCTGTTCATATTGTTGTAAATACCGAGCTTGTTTATAATTTCATTGCATTGTTTTTATAGCAAATCATTGACGATGACGATGATGATGTTTAAAATAAAGTAAGGCGATGTCAACAATGTGTCGACCTCGACATTCTAACTGTATACAGCGTGATTCACATTCAGAATTTTTATAGTTGCAAGCTTTGTGCATTGAACAGAACGCACTTAAAAAAACAATGAAAAATATAATTTCAGAGTCTTTATCGTTTTAAAAGAAATATCTCGAAAATAAATTTAATCAATATAATTAATATTCTCATAATTTATTTTGTGGTACATTTTTAAAAACTCAAATGATTTTGTTATAACCACTAGTGGAGATTTTTTATTCGACTGGTTTCGAAGCGCACGGCTTCCTCATCAGGACGGATTACAACTACTGACTCTACGTTTGTGTTACTGCCGGTGGAGTTGTTGGTGCGTAGTGGAAGTAGAGGTATTGAGGGAGGTAGTAATGGAGGCGGGGTCAATTTTTCTATAGTGAACATATTGAAGAGCAGACTATTTGGTAAAATATGATTTTTTTTTAATTTTCGCCTGTATTTGTTGCTTTCCCTATTTCTAAATATAATCAGTTCAATTTCTATGGATTGCTTTCATTCTTAGAATGTTTGCTTTCTTTACATAATTACATATGAGAATTTAGAAACAAGCAACTAGATCTACTAAGAAACACGGACATTCGGAACTCGTACAGTAGGTACGTAAGGGATGACGACGTTTACTATGCTGGAATTAGCATATGAATTTAATGCCAGAAAGCAGGTTTCCACGTTTCGTGCTTCATATTAACCCCGAAGGCAGAAGACCCTCAGGAGACAAATAAATACGGCGGCACAATCAGATCCTTCAGATCTAGAGAACGAAAAAGACGAAGAAATTTAGGATAGGCCACTAGATATATGTTCATTCAAAAATATCAACTTACTGAATCTCAATATTATAAAAATCTCATGTCACGATGTTTGTACACACTTATCTCCGAAGCCGCCGAACCCATTTCATTGAAATTTTGTAAATGTGTATGTTTGGTTCCAGCTTGAAAGATTTTTTCAATGAAATTTCTTTTATTTTTGATTTCTCCAAAAATACATACAACTACAAATCTTATTTTTCCGACATCCCTCGAAGCATTTTTTTATAGGAAAAAGGGTCGTATTTCATTTTTAATTTGAGTAAACTCTCAATAGATGACTGTGTGAACAAAAATATTGACAATCTGTTTTACGCATCTACAGAATAATATACCACACTCAAATGTACGAAAAATATTTGATAAAATATTAGATTTTATAAGAGGGAGTCTGCTGCCAGCGTACCTATATTTCAATTTGATATTCCATCATTATAACTAATCAAATCGTTTCGAAAAAAATAACTTAGAAAGCTTGGGCATTAACAAAGAAAAATATTCTGTATAAATTTTTGTAGAAAAATAATTGCATACCCCGATTTTCAATATTTATCTTATATTATTAATTAACTCTAAGACATATAGCAATAAATATTTTTTTTTAATTATAGAAGACAAAAATATGTCTTGACATTTGCTTTCATTCTTCAGGTTCAGCAAATAAAAAATAAAAACAAATATTTTCCATTCAGCGCAATTGCGAAATAAAAGTTTTTTGTGGTATCTTTACTAAACCTGAACCATGAATTCAAATGTCATGACATATTTTTCCAAAATTTTTATCTTCCTTAATTTAAAAAATATATGTTGCTCTACGCCTTTTGGTTTTTTCAAAATATAAGATAAATGTCTAAAATCGGGGTCTGCTAACTATTTTTATACAAGAATAATATATCTACAGAATATAATTTAAAAGTTAAGAAATATTTTACTTTATTAATATCCAATCTATGGAAGTTATTTTTTTCAAAATTATTCATATTGTAATAATGATGCAAATTCAAATTGAAAAAAAAATTGGTACGTTGGTAGCAGGCGCCCCCTTAAATGAGGTCTATAAAAATGCGGTCTACACAGAAAGCGGTCTATGGCAGAACAAACTCTGCCCGGGTCTGTTAGTACTCTATGAAATTAAATCAGTTGATAATTGAGTAAAATGAAATCATAGCCTTGAAAATTCTCAAATATTTCTATTGAGTAAAGCGTAGATTAAAAAGAGGCAATGCTTTGGTTCACAAAGGTGTAAATTAACTTACCGATAAAGTCTTGCAAATAATTCATCTGTGACTTCTCCTAAAAGTTTAACTCCTACGTAAAAACATCAAGTTCTTATTAAAATAACACTCGTATCTATATTTAGAGATTAATTGAGTCTTGGCTCACGTTTATCAAAAGTTCAGTTGGAGTTAATAATAAGGTTAAAAATAGCAATAAACGATTACATGCGCGTTATAAAAGTTATAAACCTACACAATGTGAATAATTTACTATGAATATTTTATTGTATACAAAAAAACCTTCAAGGAACAGGATTTTAACAAAACAATATGATTGAACATTCAAATTAAATAATTATCGCTGTATGTAGATATGTTGTTTGGAAAAATATTTATAATAATATCTTTTAACTTTTTATATTGCCGTTATAAAATAGAAATGAAAAACACTTGTAGCCTGTAAGTGCCCTGTAGGTTCCTTGAGTTCCTGGTTCTTCTATAATATCCCAACTTCGTCTCTATTGATGTTAAAAATTTTGTCAATAGAAACATCATTTGACTCCCGGCAGGAAAAAAAATCCAATGTTTGCGTATATGCAATTAATAAAATATTCGATTTACATAGACATTGGTACAAGTAGGTAAACAAGCCAAAAATGAAATAATCTGGCGCAGTTCAGGGGTGACATCTGTGCGAGACACCATCACCTAATTAATAAGGACTGTTGCTTTCATTGTTTACAAATAAACTATTTTATCAATAGATGGCGTTCCAAAAAAAGGCTGCTTCGTTACTTCATAGATGGCAATAGTGTAATTCCTTATTTTCAGGTGAATTGTTACACATTATTCAAATATATAGAACTTTCAAAAATTACATTGATAAGGGAACTCAATAAGAAGGCATAATCGGTGAACCTTGCGCAAGTGTATAAAGTTATCACGTAAACCAGTCGATGACATGTCGTAAGCCCTGTAGGTGTCTTGAATTCCTAGTTGTTCTGTAATATCCCAACTTCGTCTCTATTGAGATGTTAATAAGTTTGTCAATAAAAATAAAAATCGTGTTTTTTTATTTTTATAATACCTAGTAAATTTTATTATTTGGGCATGAGTGATTTATTACATAGTCAACATGTAATAAACATATAATTGTTAATGAATGTATGTATATTAATTTGTAAGTTACATTTGTATTTATGCCTATGTGGTATTTTCAATACTTTTAAAATACTGAATTAAATATTTGTTAAGATTTTGAATACACATTATTATTTTTTTTTCTGAAATAAGCAATAGTTGCATGTAACACATGAGATCCAACTGTCGATGGCGATAGTATGTATAATTGAAGAATTATTTACAAAACTTATACACAAATTAATAAATATTTTCAGATATTTTGTTTTTTTGATATAAAACATGCATGTACATAGGTATGTTTGTCAGGATATAATAGTATGGGGGTCATTCTGTTTTTCCTACTCACAATATGAAAACAGCATGATGGTAGGTATGTATATTTGTTTGGAGATTAAGTATCAAACAATTCAGTCTTTTTAGATAATTTGGTGGTGTAGCACATTTTTATTAATCATCATCAAACTGACGGATTACACAGTTACAAAAATGAAACGTAAAGTTTTCTTTTTGCATTGAAGTCAACGTCTATAAATGAAGTAATCACTCGAAGGAAAAAATGTGTTATTAAATAAGAAGCGAACATTTCTGAGTCATTTCTGAGAAGTAGGTATATGTAAGTACAAATTCTTCAGTTGGGTATCACGACCCGGCTATGACGCTATATGACAGAAGAAGTTAGTCAGTTGATAATCAATTAGATTCCTTGAACTTTAATAAAACGTTTCCCGTAGTCATATAACTTACATAATGCTCTTGGGATCTATTGGTTGTATGTATGTTTAATAAACATATCTACATTTCATTGTAATAAAATAATTTATTTAGCTCCGCGAGGGCATTAATTTACAGCATTCAAGAAAAAAATAATAAATAAAATATATACTTGGAAGTTCCGTTTTCTTTTAAATAAATATTGAGAAAGGGTATTACATCAAACATATGTATATTATTATGTCTTAATGAGAAATTAAGAATTAAACTATGCGTGCATATTAAATAATATTTTCATAAATATATTAATAATAATAACATTGATGTAGAGGTAGTTTTGGCATAAAAAAATGAGTATACCTAAAAAAGGATATTAAAACAAACATAATATATTATGTCTCAATGAGAAATTAAGAATTAAACTATGCGTGCATATTAAAAAAAAAATTCATAAATATATTAATAATAATAACATTGATATAGAGGTAGTTTTGTCATAAAAAAATGAGTATACCTAATTATAATTTTATGTATATGAACTGATTTTTGGTCCGGCTCGAAGGACCAAAAATGTGTGATATATTTCCTTGTGTCATATAAAAAAGGTTTAATATACCACGGAAAGGATTGTGGACTGTATATGAAAGGAAGCCGAAGACTCACCGATATTGTCCTGAAGTTTTCCAATCTGTTCCGATGCAAATAGTCACCAACACAACACTGATTTCACTGCGATGTTCGAACGAAATGTCTCCGAAATCACACGTGCCGAATCACCGAAGAAATATGCAACCGAAGCAGCGTATCGTTGCACATTCACCGACCGTTATGTGATGACCGACCGCAGATGAGTCCAGACAAGGAATTGGGAATATGACTGGAGAGCAAAATCAAAAATTGCAAGAAAAATTTGACAACTGAAAAAACCATAGAAAATAAAAACAAAAGAAAAAATTCGAAATTAGATATAACAATATCTAACATATAACACTACTCTGGGAAAGGCATAGCCTAGTAGAGTAGCCTAATTCACAAATTAAAATAAATAAATGTATGCACTTATGACTTAAACTTTAACTTTTAACTTAATTATAGTATTATACATTTTATTTACTACTATTAGTTATATTAACAATATATAAGTTATATTGTACCTACTTCTGATATTATTATACTCGTAAAAATGATTTTTAATAAACAAATAAATAAAATAAATTTATAATGTATACATAGTAAATAGATGATATTTTTTGGTTCAAAGTAATGCTGACACAGCCATCTTAAAATAAATATTGACTATTGCAAAAGTAGGTTCATGCTGAAGATTTTCTTAGGTCGATAAAATATCAAATGTGGAGGTAGGTACTCAGGATAGCAAATAATGTCGAATCGAGCGCGAGTGCGAAAGGTATCATATTTGGGTCACGTTCTGCGAGGCAAAAGGTCCAGGCTGTTCCGACTGATTATGAAGGGCAAAATAGACGCCGAGAAATAGGAAGACGTCAGATATCATGGCTCCGAAAATGAGTTAACTGGCATCAGAGACGTCGTCGAATTGTTCCGAAGGGCGGAGGATAGAGATGCCTTCTCAGCAGTGATCGGGGGGAACTGATATGGCACGAAGAAGAAGAAGTTTTGATTACCCGTTTTTTCTACGCATCTCATTCAATGTATTATTGAAAAATGAATAAATATAAATAACTATGTACATATTGAATTAACAGGAAATTTCATTACATAATAAATCTAGTAGATTAAAATCAAACATGTTCAAACAGTAATGGCTTCATGGCAATTTTTCAATAGTAAGTACCTGCTTTGTTATTATTGAAAAATGAAAATAAATAAACTTATTAACAATATTGGCTACATATTATTTGATGCTGGTTGGTAGGTAACTCACTGATTAATCTATCGTTAAATCATATTTTAACTAATGGTATAAAATTAATTTAAACTTGTAAAAAATCAGCCGGTTTTTTCCACAATCATTAAGCTGATAGCGGAATATAAAACTCAACAATTATAATTCTTTTATATGTACATATAAGGAAATATTCGAATAAAGATTTTTCTTATATCTATTTAATTGGCTCCTTTGTATTGTTTTCATACCTTCCGCTAAGATTTAAGATAAAGCATCATAAATACACCAAGTATAGGTATTGGTACAAATATGTTTTGAAACATTTTGCATACAACGTACCTACAGTAGAATAAGTATCAAATATTTGGATAATTATAATCTATGAAGTCAACGGGATTTTCCAAATGTATTTTCATACCATATAAGTCAAAATAATTAAGGTACCTAGGTACTTACTTTATTTATTTATTTTTATTCATGTAGCTTCGCTGGCAACTAACAGGTACTATGTCAAATAATTATTTAACACGCACCCAATAACAAGTAGCCACATTCTGGAGACTTACGATATTTTTTTATCTATGAATAGGTACTGTATAATCTTACTTTAGGAGTACAATTGTAAAGCTTAGTTTTTGATTATTACATTCATTCATACTGTTCTTCTCCCACCACCACCCGTTCTGCTTATGGGGACTAATAACGGCCCCTTGCAAAACTCTGAAAGAACACATAAAGAACATACGAAGAGTCCGGAGAATTCTAAAACCTTGCAGACACTGCACTTAATGTGCCAAAGAGAGCTAATCATGTTGAAACAACTGGCTCACTGCTCAGTGATAGTGAAGATAATAGTGCACCGAATTTAAGACAGAAAGTCTTGAAAGCTCTAAAGTTGCTCTTCGTGGCTACAAGGTCCGCATGTCCAATGGGTCCAAAGAAATTCCCTCGGACATCGTCGTAGAGTTCTCGTCGGAAAGTTGACACGGAGAAGTTAGTGCATTCCTATAGGATATGCTCAGAAGTCTGTTCAGGGTTATCACAAAGCTGACATGAGGACGAATCGGATAAGTGAAAACGAAAGAGATACTTTTGAAACTGCCGTGTTCAGTAAGGAATTGCGTGGTCCAATAATCGGGAACAATCCACGAGGAAAAAATTCGAGTCTTCACATCAGAAAGAAATAAAAATGTCAGTCTGCCCACGGAAGAAGAAGATCAGCGACGTTGCCAAGTATCTAAAAGAGAACTCCGGGCCAAGTTCTCAATCTCTCCACGAACTGTGGGTAAATTTATAGGTGGAAGAGAAACACCACCCAAAATTGAGCTTCGGCCTCTATACAGGTTGTGAATTGAAGCTCGTCGCTGTGTTTCCAGATCAAGTGGAGCCATACCTGTGAGAATAGAAAGTGTGTCGGTAGCGCAGGTTCTGTAAGCTTTTGCTAAAGCTATTAGAGCGAAGCGCTATTCATTCATACTATCACGTCATATGACACATGTGGGGTAACCAGCGACAGGTGTGCGTTGTCTTATAAAGCGGATAACCACGACACGTATGTGTATACCCACACATTTACTAGTCGAGTTTCATACAAAAAGGCTCCTATAAAGGACAACGGAAATTAAAACTCTCCGAGATCGTGTTTGCGATGTTGAAATGAGAAAAGCATATGAAATAGAGAACATCATTCAGTGGAGTAGATCCAGAAGAAGACATTGGAGAGAACACGTAGCTAGATTGGACAGTGATAGACTTGCATATATAACAGCAAATGAAATCCCTTCTGGTCGCCGTCTACCCGGAAGACCACCCAAGAGTTGGAACGAAAGTTGGACGTCGTCATCTCAGGAGCCATAGTTTTTGAATAACAGACCTACTGGTCTACTAACCGAAGAAAAAGAAGAATAAATAATCGCAATAATATATAAAATAATAAAATAAAAAATATCAATAAAATGTAAAATAATGCCCAATAGACGGTATCTCTATACCAACTAAATTAGAGAAGGATTGAAGATAAAGGATATAATTTTATAAAGGTTAGGACTAAGGATATATGGATGTTCTTAATACATGTGGATTGTGTGAGTTTAGTTGATAAACCAAAATACCTAAATCGATCTTTTGGCGTTTCTGGACCAAAGTCATGGAACAATCTTCCAATGGATATAAGATGTGCCGAAAATATCAATAAATTCAAGAAGAAATTAAAAACTCATCTTTTTCGCAAATCGTATCCAGATTGTCCTTCATCCGTTCAATATTCCCTTACTTTGGCTGTTTACTTTGAATCTTTGCTATTATAGCTGTTTACTTTGAATCGACTATTTTTTTATAATTAATTTCATCTGGATTATGTAATATATATAACTAGATCAATTTGTGATTTTAACGTATTTTTAAGTTTTATGTTTCACCATTTCCAAGGTTTTAGCTATAGGACTCATTTAAATTTATTTTTTCACAAACTGAAAGCGCCCTTGAGGTGACCACGGTTGCAAATAAACGGCGCTTTATAAAGTGTCCTGATTATTATTATCATTATTGGTTGAAATGCGTATCTATCATCATTGGTCATATACGGGATTATTTATTCATTATTTCATAGTGAAACGATTTTTTAAAACTTCTTTTTTTTCCTTTTCATAGATCCGAGGATCTGTTTCAACCGCCATTCTGTCTCCTGCGATGTGGACTGTCAACTGTCTCGCCATCTCTTTGGAGGTCTTCCTGGTGGTCTTCTTCCAGCTAGGTTCTCCTGGAGAGCGATACGTGGGAGTCTATTTTCATCCATTCTGTTTACACGCATGAGCTCCAATATCGCCTCCGGTGTCTTACCCGTCTGACGATGTCTTCCGTACTACACTTTTTTCTTATTTCAGTATTTCAAATTCAGTCTCTTTTAAAACTTGTTTTTTTTTTAAACTTGCAAACTGAAAAAGTCATACAAGTAACGGAATGAGGAAACCATATTGTTTTTGATTTTCCGCGTTCATCTGTCAAGGTGACATTTGTGATCCATGAATGATGAGCATAGTATTAAAATTATTCATAACTTAGTCTAGCATTATAAAAATGGATTGTTTTGTAATTTATATTTTCGCAGTTTGCCTTGTACCCACAATAGGAAATTAGAATATCGATAGGAATTATAAAACATCTATAGTTGTATTATAATCTCAAAACAATAAAGTAATACATTTGTTTTCAGAAGAATTAAATGGAATATAATTGAATCCCTAAAGAAACAGAAAAAAATACAATATGTCCAATTCAGTAACTTTTTGAACTAAAATATAAACGTTCTAAAATTTTAGAATGAAGGTCATTTGAACTAAATTTCGTATTCTGTAACTGACGTTGTTCCTTAAACTAAAATCTATAAAAGTAGTGCATCGTATGTAGATAATAATTTGAACTCAAATTGTCAATGGCGCAGACTACGGATGCGTACTGCGCTCTGTTCGACTACGTTTATTTATGTCATGTCGCCTAACCTAACATTGCAATGGATCTTCACCAATATTCTTTGGTTTTTATTTTCAACATAATTTAACTTGAATATCCCGGACTGCTGTGAAACCAACTAGTAAGCTTCCAACAAGGTTTGAACTAAAATTATATCTTTTTGACAGTTGATTCGACAAAAATGTGGTTATAGAATAAGGAATTAGACATATTCGTGACTTACTTGGAGTAAGAATATTCCTCAGTAGGAACGTTCCTATTTCAGCATCAACTTGGACTAAGTGGAATAGGGAGTCCAGTAGCGGAATAGCTTATAGACGCCAAAAACCTTGGCTTGCCTATAAATATATTAATTAAAGAAACAAACAGTCACAAGTAAGAAAAAATGTCATTAAAAAATGAAAAAGAATTTATTACTAATACAAATCTAATATGTTTTTTACTGCAACCACACTACAAGATTGGAAAATTAATCGGAAATAAGACACTTTTCACGGCTACAAAATGTAAATTTATTTTGGCATGTGATTGAAATATATTATTCACTGAAATGAACAACGATGAAATTATTTATTTATAAACGGTATAAATTGCCTTTTACATACATACATAAAAACACATATTGATGATGAAAATATTTTATTTTATTTTATTTTATTTTATTTATATTTGGGAAACAAACAGCGTTACAATGTTTATGGTATGGACAGTAAAGTTATTACAATTATGCCAATAATGTGTTTCCACATAAGTAAAAAACAATAAGTACCTATATAAGTTTATACAAAAATTATAGAGAATATGTAGGAGAGAGTTGGGAATAGAGAGAAAAGATAGAGTGCAGATGAAGAGGGATATGTGTTGGGATGAATATATATGAATATTTAATGATTGATAAGTTTTGATTTGATAACATTTATTGATGAGTTGAATATATCTAATTCGTTTAGGTGCGTATTGAAGAAGTGTGATGCACGGTATATGAATGAGTGTTGTTTGGCGTTCGTGTTACAGTGTGAAAGGTTTAATGAATGTTGGAATCGGGTTGCTCGGATGGGAACCGCCTGTGTCCCATGAGTGTGAGTGAGAAGGTGCTAAATTTGTAATGTAGCGTCTCATTACTAAAATTTGGCCAGTCATAGTTGCATGTACTGAGGTAGATGTGAGCAGCAATCGATCAGCGCTTCTCAAAGTTTTTGAGATGGGATAAGTTGGAAGGAATGTAATAATGGGTGTTGGTATTGGGAAAGGATAAGCTGAGAGTAATGTGAAAAATTTGAAAATTGGAATATAGTGCACAATAGTTAAGCAGTAATTCACAGAGAACATGTAAAGTGACGTAGGTAAAGAACAAATGTTGGAGAAGGTTCTAGAGTTTACATCATCTTTTTCAAGTCTTCTTCGTTTGCTATGAGTATGGGTGGTGAAGTCGTGTTTTTCCGGACGAATATACGGCAGTTCCGGAGCCAGGCATACTGAAAACCCCGTTCTTTTTTCAATTTACGGACCAGGAAGAAGAGATGTTTCCCATTGCATATATAGAATAAGAAAAAAAACAATAAGTTGTACACTTGCAAAATGAAAAAAATATGTTCCTAAACAGTTAAACAATAAATTCAAGATTAAAAAAAAAATAATAGATAAGAACCTATTATCACACATAAAAAAATATACATACAAATGGACTCAAAATAAACAATAATAAAATAAATAAATTAAATATTCAACATTTCCTAATTTTCTTTCAGGGTTTGCGTAGTCTGAAGATTCTAAGCACGCCCCTGCTAGGGACGCACCTATTTTAGCCGGAACGTTTTTTAAAAGTTATAGAATCGGACGTAATGTGGACTCAGGTTCAAATAGAGTAGGAATACTCTGGATACACGAGAACACTAGACAGTTGAGTATATACATCAAATTTAATGTCCAAGTTTGTACGCGTGTACACCGCAACCGTCGCGACACCAGATTGTAGTTGTAGTTTCGATGTCGCTGCCGTATAGACAGTAGATAATATATGTATGTATATATTATTAACTGTGTCCATTACACTCAAGCAGGGAAACTAGCAGTATACACCGGTGTCGACATACAAAAATGCTTTCAATGTGGAGTAGTGTAGATATAAAAATTTTTGTAGTTTCTATTTTGTGTCAGTTTCAGTGTCGTCATGTATCCCGAGCATGATTGGTGTTGACAGGGCAAGCATATTCGGCTGCACAGAGAAACACAGTCCCAAGGTCGAAGCGTGCAGGAGCTCGAGGCATGCGCCCCAAATTTATCCGACAAGCTTTCTCAAGAAGAAGAAAATGTGTTATAAATATTAAATTGGCAATATTAATTTATATATTTTTAAAGTTCAATTATAACTTCTATATTGTAAGGATTATGGAAGAATAAGAAAAATTTAAAGAAATGTCAAATAAACAAAATAACACTAAATATTATTATTTTTTTTATTCACTAATTACATTAATAGTGGGTAAAATAAAATATTAGGCAAACAAATAAATTTTTGTATATTGTAATCATTGAAGTATGGTATCCATAAAGCATATTTTAATGTTATGTTACATTTAACACCGGGACATTTTCTTAAATGTTTTTTACGTGATATATCATGATCGAAATTAAAATAATACAAAGTGTGCACGTGTTTGAACAAAAACCAAACATGAATCAAAATCGCCAATGAACATTAGTACATTAGTACTGAACGAGTCGTTATTTATGCTCAAACGTGACCATTTTTTTCCCAAAAACGAACGAATTATGTTTTATATATTTAACATGCCATTACACATTATAATTTGTGAGGCTAAACGTAGGTATGTATGTTTAACTAAATTATTTTTATTTACCTCCAAACAACATATTATAAACATTAAAGTTATTAATGTAAACGATTAGTATATCCGTATTTTATATGTTAAATTTGGTCTCAGTGGCGTAATGCTTAAAATCAAAATGTTAAGAATAAAGGTACATGTATTTTTAATTGAGAGAAAAATCCTAATGAGATAAAAATGTTCCTTTTTTATTTTTTCGACAAAGACACCATTTCAACTTACCTATGCAGGTATTGTCTTTTTTCTGCATTAGTCTTTGTTATAAACAGAACGTTCATTTCGCTTGACGAAGAATAATGTTGATGCACCTTGTAGTGACAATTATATCGATTATTTTAAAGCATAGATATCTTTATATAATATATAATTCTTCCGTACGTGTGTATGTCACTGAACTCCTCTTAAACGGCTGAACAGATTTTGATGAAACTTTTTGTGTGTGTTTATGTTAGTCCCTGAATGGATTAGATTAACAAAAAATAATTTAATAAAAGAACAATAAAAATGGGAATCGTTATAAATATTTTCGTAATGCATTTTGAATTGTGGGAACATTGGCTTCCAATATGTCATAATATTATGCAATGTTGGTTATGACCTTGGTTATGACATTAAAACTTGATCCTATTTGTTTTCATATTTTTAATATTTCATGAAATTATAAAGTTGTTTGCATATTTTCTTATTATTATTGTAGGTATAAAGCTATTTAGTTTTTTTACAAGTACCTATATTCTGTTTTATTAAGTGGTATTATGACAATAGGTAGGTATATCAAAGTTATTTCAATGTAATGTTTCGTAATATTTCCGTTTAAATATTTAAATTAATTTATGAATATTACATATATTAAATTACTTAGTTTTATGTTTATTTTAATCATTATATTATCCTGTGATATTATTATATTGTGATATAATATTCTGTTCTTGAGAGAGAGAGAGAGAGAGAGGACAACGTCTGTCGGGTCCGCTAGTATATATATATATATATATATATATATATATATATATATATATATATATATATATATATATATATATATATATATATATATATATATATATATATATATATATATATATATATATATAATATATATATATATATATATATATATATATATATATATGTATTATAATATTTTTATATATATATATATATAAATATATATATATATATATATATATATATATATATATATATATATATATATATATATATATATATATATATATATATATATATATATATATATATATATATATATATATATATATATATATATATATATATATATATATATATATATATATATATATATATATATATATATATATATATATATATATATATATATATATATATATATATATATATATATATATATATATATATATATATATATATATATATATATATATATATATATATATATATATATATATATATATATATATATATATATATATATATATATATATATATATATATAATATATATATATATATATATATATATATATGTATTATAATATTTTTATATATATATATATAATATATATATATATATATATATAATATATATATATATATATATATATATTATATATATATATATATATATATATATATATATATATATATAATATATAATATATATATATTATATATATATATATATATATATATATATATATATATATATATATATATATATATATATATATATATATATATATATATATATATATATATATATATATATATATATATATATATATATATATATATATATATATATATATATATATATATATATATATATATTATAATATTTTTATCTCGGTTTTCCGTGTCAGTAGGTCTTGACTAAGACCATTTGTCTTCCGACGTTATATAGCTTCGTTTCTATAGCTTCCCTGTAAATTCTGAGAGGTTCACTGTTTAAACTTGCTATTATTTTTGAATGGTCAAAATCTATTGTATGTCCTTCTGTGAGCGAGTGTTGTACAAGTGAGGATGTAAGTTTTTTGTTTCTCATGTCGACTCTATGCTCCGCTATTTATATTATATAAGAGAAGGGATATAATGAACAATCGGGACGACGGAGTTCGTTTGCCTAGTACCTGGAAGAACATTTTATATGACAAACAATACAATAATAATATTAATAATACCATAGCGAAAATAACCCCAAAACACAACAATAATAATATTAATGTCACAACTAAAATTAACAATAAATCACAACACAAAAATAATGATAAAATATTATTACCAACGAACACGACAGCAGGTGGGCGTGTCACAAGGAGCCAATCACGTCGCGCTAACAATATTTGACATAAGCGGCCATCTTGTACGCTACGAGTCACTTGACGGTGAGCTTTCAGTGTGAGTAGACGTGTGTCGCGCGCGTGCTTTTCGTTAAGTCCTTGAAATGCCTGGTGATATTCAGGCGAAACGTCGGAAGACAAATGGTCTTAGTCAAGACCTACTGACACGGGAAAACCGAGATAAAAATATTATAACATATATATATATATATATATATATATATATATATATATATATATATATATATATATATATATATATATATATATATATATATATATGTATATATATATATATATATATATATTATACTATATATATATATATATATATATATATATATATATATATATATATATATTATATATATATATATATATATATATAATATATATATATATATTATATATATATATATATATATATATATATATATATATATATATATATATATATATATATATATATATATATTATATATATATATATATATATATATATATATATATATATATATATATATATATATATATATATATATATATATATATATATATATATATATATTATATATATATATTATATATATATATATATATATATATATATATATATATATATATATTGTGACGTTATTTTGTATTTACACGTCACTATTTAATAATTTTAATTTAATGTTTATAAAAATGTCTTAAACGAACGCACTTCGCAATATTGGCAATATTTCTAAAAAAGTTGTAAGGCGAACACAGCCGTGAACGGATTAGCTAGGCGGGTCGAAATATCTATGCCTTTCTTTTCAACGCTGACAGCCGACACGAGGTGTCATCGCCAATAATGGCCTACGCAAAATACCCAGCAAAGACTGGAAATTTAAGTTCAAAGGAGGCTGGGTAAGTTCTCTATCTAATTTCATCGATCCTCGTCTATATAAAAATATCTGGCATGGGTCACGTTCGCTAATTTAACTGAATTCTTGCAGGAAATATAACCGCCTCCTTTGTCCTTTGTTCCTTGCTTCCTTGCTTCTTTGCTTTCTTCTTTACTTTCTTTATCTTGTTTGTTCATGCTGTCTTTTCATCATTCTTCAACATTGGTGTACTTTACTATGTACACCATGGATGACTGAAAATGAATAATTTTAAATATCATGGTTGGTGCATGCTCATGTTTGCACATCATGACTTGATAAT